>JAFBJW010000555.1:70591-670591 GCA_016785235.1 Pseudorhombus dupliciocellatus | reverse complement strand
GTTTGTATACGTCTCGCTCCTGCTTTATCTCCCTGTCGCACTCGTGTGAAATCACACTGGAAGTTGGCTGTGCGTTTAAACCTCACAAGGTCTTCTTACGCCAGCCACGATGATTCAGCAGCAGGCAATGTTGAAACCTCACAAACACCCAACTTTGACATTGATTGCTCGCTGTTGTTTGAAACATAATTTCACAGATAAGTGTTTCATTTAATCTTCTATTGCTTCGTGACAATGTCTAAAATTTTGCTTTGTTTTACGACTTTGACTTCTACTTCTTTTATTTGATCAAAAAACAGGAGTAACCAAGGACATGGGGGGGTTCTCTAACTCTCTGACAAAGTTCTCCTGGGCTGAGCTGCTGCATGACTGAGTTTCATCTTTAGTCTGTTGTTAGTTCTTCAGTCGGGTCACAGACAGATTATTGGCTGCATTGGTTTGTGTCAGTAAAACCTCAGCAATGTCACATCTTGTTAAGTCGGGTTCTGGCAAACAGTGCTGTCAAAGTCGAAGTGGCAGCAGCAGTCGGGAAACATCCAAAACAAATATTAAACTTATTGGCCAAACATTTGTAAATGTAGATATGAGTTTACATATACATAAATAGACATTTGAATTCACACAGTTTAGAGTAAGTGGGACAAAAGCAATTACACTAAGCAAACATGGGGCTTTGAAATCTTATTTACTTTTTAAGAAATGCAATTTCTGTTTTGATCAAGTGTGACGTCGGCGGTGTTGGCCATATTCCATTACCCTGTAAACTCTGAAATCCAAACAGTTCATACGTCGCTGTTGCTGAGACGTAAATTCTTCATCTTATTTGTGTTTTTTTTTTTTTTTTGGACATTTTCGACTGGCAACCAGCGCTCTGCGGCAGATGTGTGTGGGACTCATCGATGGAAGTGACTTTGCGTGTTCCCAACGTCAGCAGCCGGGCTTTGGGGCAGCCAGTTTCTGATAGCGTGAACTTATTTATCCAATAAGAAAGTACTGTTTTAGTAAAAGTGAGAGGTCATCACGTCCACAAACACCACTAGTTTCCATCATGTGGAAAAACACTAAAGCTGCAGAGTGGAGTGCATGTGAAAGAAGAGAGCACCGGTTTCGACTTCCCTGCGTTGTGGGACAATTATATCACATGACACACTCCATAGATGGCCTTTCATATCATTACAATGCAATTAGAGATATTAGCCAGTCAGAGTACAAGCCACAATGCAGTGTTAACCTCATTATTACGCCACAGGGAGGAAATGGATGATCTGGAGAAGGGTGGGTTTTTAAATGATGCAGAAGGGAGCGGAGGATGGGATGGAGAGAGAGAGAGAGAGAGAGAGAGAGAAGGGATGGAAGGAAGGAAGGAAGGAGAAAATCGATGGCTTAAAGTAAAGGATGGGGAAAGTAAAAGGGCAACGGAGAGAGGAAGATGAGGAAGACAGGTGAGATATTGGTCATAGACTTCTTGCTTTGTCATTCGAAATCAGAGCCCGGGGGGGGCGGGACGGCGCTGTTTGATTTGCTGTCCTTGTTTTAATCTGTCACTCAGCCTCCACATACACACACACACACACACACACACACTTGCAGATGGCCTCCAGTCCGTCACTTAGTCTTGGCAGAGAGCTGAGAGGTTATCATGCGTCGTCAGGTGCCAGACTGACTCTCGGTAGCAGGTTTGTCATTTGTAATTAGAGAGAAAAGGAGAGCCGGGTTTTCTCTCTCCTCTCGGGCTAAAGTCTGTCTCTGGGTATCGACAGACAAGTGATGAGGGCCCATACACACAAACACAAACACGTGCACTGACACACGTCTGATGGGCCAAGTTTGATTCCATTAAGAGGAGTTTGTCAGCGAGTCACTGGAGCGCCGGGGTGAATGCTGATGACCAGGCAGCCAACGGGATCTGGAGACAGGCTGTTCAGACGCTCACAACACCGAGGGTGACTGAGCAGTGGCAGGCCTAACGATGACTATTTTATGTCAGTCACACACACACACAGCCTATCTGGTGTTGTATGGCTATGTGGTCACGGTCCATGCAGCTCGGAGTTGTGGTCACGGTTAAAAAGGCTTCCTTCTGGAGAGAAGGGGGGGGGTCTTAAGAAGGAGAGGGAGATGGTGGGGGGAATAAGAGGAGTGGGAGATAATAGGACAGGGCCAATGGTGGGGGTGGGGGGGGGCTGGGATGGACCAAGGGGGGGTCTTAAGAAGGAGAGGGAGATGGTGGGGGGAATAAGAGGAGTGGGAGATAATAGGACAGGGCCAATGGTGGGGGTGGGGGGGGGGCTGGGATGGACCAAAGAGGGAGTGAAAAGGGGAAGATAGAGGCTGAAGGTGGGTTCTCGGCGTATGAAAGCCTGCGTGCCTCCATTTCTCTGCCATTGATGTATTCTAATGCTAAGTGTGTAATGCTGGGCCTCGACTGGTCTCTGGGAGAGTCGAGCCTTTGATAGGCACAACCAAGCTCTGGAGACAGATCTCTCGCATGCCATTCATATGCATATCTCTCTCCGTGTGTGTGTATGCTCGCTTGTACCATTCTCTATTTTTTTTTGGCCAGTTAAATAACCGTTTTTACCCATTAACGCCACCGCTACATTGGTCACATTTCCATATCAATGTGTTTTCTGCAGTTTTAACACCAGGCACGCTGATCCTGAATCGGCCCCTCGGACCAGGCTGCCCAGAGGTTTTTCTGATCAGACGTTCTCTGATTCTCTGTGTGTCCTCTGTGGCAGGGAGCATCCCAACATGGAGCGTTTCGTGTGTGGCCGTGCAGTCGCGGCACAACATCTGATCATGTAATTGGCCATCTGCAGCGCACGGCAGAGAGCAGAGTCACAAAGCTCAGTGCATCTCACCAGCCTGTTTGGAGGGTGCATGCGTGCGTGTGTGTGTGTGTGTGTGTGTGTATCCGTTAAGCTGCGTATGTGCGCTGACAGGGTCGATGTTGTGCTGGCTCGCTTTGTTTGCCGTGTGTTCCGGTCCCCAACCGATTATAGCATGAAATTCCACACACATTGTGTAGCAATGGGGAGTCTCACATGTGGACGAACTCTCACAAACGAGCGCATACACACAATGACAGAGTGAAGTGAGAAGTCAGAGAGGCCGGTTAATGACTGTTGGGGGCAGAAAGGGAGAAGGACTGTGGTGGTGTCAAGGCTTTGTGACAGATGCTGGTTGTAAAATGCTTTGCTCACAGGTTGATTGTTATGAAAAAAAGAAGCGATCAGACTGGGAAAGATTGATGCTATTCCTCCTTTCTGCCTTTGTTTTTCACACACACAGATTAGCCGAACAATGACCTCTGCTTTTCTAACCTAAATGCTAAACTTAGCAATGATTTAACTCTACACTTAACCACTGGCAAGCTGGTGAAGCAATTAGGCAGGGTTGGAGTTAGATATGACACACACACACACACACACACACACACACACACACTCTCCCTGGGACCTAATCCCCCTCACAGGGCTGCAGAGTGTTTCCCATCAGTGACCCTCCATCCACTCGAGCACTTTGGCTTCTTTCTATTCTTCCCCATCTTCTCACTGGGATTTGGTCTCCTACTTCAACCTCCTCTCCTGCTTGTTCATCTTACTTCACCTCCTCTCAGCCGCACACTTCACGGATGGCTGTGTATTTATCTGTGTGTGCGTGTTCCGCGTGCATGCAGGCTTATATGTGTTTTTGCCAGGCATGGGTGGGGTGGGGTGAGGAGTGTGTCAGAGTGCTCGCCCTGATGCTTTCATTGCCTCTCTTTCTGCTCAAGAATATGATGGATGTTTCAAAACAGAGGAAGCCTGAATATCAGTGCCAGCTACTGATGCTGCTTTCACCTCGGAGTGTAAGTCTGTGTGTGTGTGTGTGTGTGTGTGTGTGTGTGTGAGTGTGTGCTTAGAGGCACTGGAGGTTATTTGATCTCATTGTGTTGTTGGAGAGGAGGCTGCTCTCTTGCTTTATGACCGGAGCTGTAGGGAGATAGTCGGCTTCACCTGCCTCTCCTCAACAATCCATCACCCCTCTCGCTGCAGACAAACGCACTCCAGTCATTTTATTACTTCCTCTCACACTCACAGAAACATTTAAGGCTTTCTCTCTCTCTCTCTCTCTCTGTAGCTCACACTCACATGAGCTGTAATGTATGCACTTAGTTTCCAGACTCCCTCCGTAGTTTGCTTTAAGAGCCGAGAGCGACCTGCGTGTTTGTGTGTTCCAAGTTGTGCGAGTGAGTGATGCGGCGCGTGCGCGTTGTATTTCTGATAGTGTCTCTGCAAATGATTAGAAGCCGCTGCGGTGTGAAAGCAAGGCGGCTCCCTTTGTTAAGACGTTAAGTGTGTGGTAAACTGAGCAGGGACGAGGACTCGGCTAATGACTGTTTCTGCACACTTCATCAGATTGCTCACCCGCAATATTGCCTCATATCAATCCCCAGCACCATTGGCGCTTAATGGCGTGTGCGCCCCCGTGCCGGTGTTTGTGTGCGTGTGTACATCTTATCTCAACGTATATTGCTTTGTAGAGCCATTACGGTTTAATAGGCACGGTGGAATGTGCGGCGTGTTAATGCTCCGGCAACATGAAGTAATGACACAATAAAACAATTAAATATGGTGGAGGAGAATTACTTTTTGAACAAGCCGCACCTAGAAGCAATTTGGATGGAGACAGAATAAACAGAAAGTACTGATCAGGCTTATTAGGAGAAAGAAGGCGAGCACTACCTCTCTCCATCATGCTCCCTCTCCTCGGCACCTTCCGACCCTCCATCATTATGACTTTATATCTGCTGATTCACACTCTGACGAACCAGAGAGAAATTCTCCTTGAAATGAGAGATGATGATTTCTTTGAGTGATTACATGCGTGTTAGTGTGTGTGTGTGTGTGTGTGTGACGAGGAGTTGCATGTTGCTCCTGAACATATTGCAGTTGTCAGAGGCAGAGAGAGTGATTTCCATTACTGATAAATCTGATGATTACGTTTTTTAGATTAACTGCAGAGATGGGAAAAGGAAAAATTGAACTGCAATTGGCAAATTGTTGTATAATTCAATATGAAAATGAAAGTTTTTGTTTGAAAATCAACAATGTTTCTGCTTTGTAAGTCACTCATTCGTTGGAGACGGATCGGCAGCAGATGTGTAATTTAGTAAAAATATAGGCCGCCACCCAATATCTTAAAACATAGAAATACATTCCATGAGCTCCTCCATGAGTTTTGATCATACCATATACTACTACTACAATACTACACACTATTCAGTTCATTACTTGTTCATTGCTGATTCACTGAGTGAAGTTCTTCGGTTTCCTCCCACTGCCCAGAAGAGTTTCCCGGTGAACTGCAGACTCCTGTTGTAACGCCGACATGTCAGCTTGAATCTTTTGTTCACCGTGCCCCCCTCCTCACACGCAATCGATGCTGTGATGGACTTCAGCCCCCCCACCGCTCTGCATTGGATAAGCATAAAAAATGGATGATCGATCAATGGTGGTTTGGTCAAGGTGCGTTGCAGGTAAGGAGGCGATACCTCTGGTTCTGCTGCATTGATCCCCCTCCTGTTTTTTTTAGTTTGAGTCCGATCGTGCTATCGGAGGGAAATGCTAAGTCAGGAGCCACGAGCGGAAATGTGTGGCTTTCCCTTTGAAGCTCAACACCACGAGTTTTGACCGCCTCAGTCTATTATACTCTTCTTTTTCCTGCTGAACATTTTGTCACGAATCAATGCTCTGGGTCGTGGGTCGTGTTCAGGCCTGATATCAACATCTGCCGTTACAGTCGTAAGTGAGCAGCCCATTGTGTTGACAGATGTGTGACAATGGGCTTGTGTGTTGTGTTTGTGTTGATATTGTAGCTGTGGATACACAGAGGACAGAAGTCTCCATCTTTCATCCGTGGCCCAGGAAAGCAAACATAGTTTGGCTCTGTGCGTCCCAGCCCACCACTGAATGTGGTCTGAGTGATCTGATCTCGCTCTGTTCGAACCCGTCCCCGGTCTCATTGGATCACCCAGGACGGATGTCACATGTCTGGACTGGGCCAGACGCTTTAAAGGTGTTTGTTTGTGTCTCACCTTGGAAAAGCTGATAAGAATAATCCTTTCAATAGAAAATCTAGATCACACCATTGTCTGGAGTTAGTATGAAAGTATCTGTGCAAAAAGAGGTCACACATCAGATTATATTTAATGCCGGCCTTGTGTTATTTATTTGTTAGTGTGTTGTTAAATGTGGGAGTCAGTGTAAGTGTAAATTCTCAGGTTCATCGACCACGGGGAGAAGCCACTGGGAAATTCGGAGGTGATTTGTCAATTTTAATGTAGTTGTTCATCTAAGACTCTCCCTCTCTCTTCTTCCTCTCTGTCCTCCTCTGTCTCTCTCTCTCTCTTTGTCCTCTATCTCTCACGCCTCTTTATGTAATCGTTTATAGAGATCTGTTGAGAATTAGAGATCGAAAACCCATTTACAGAGGTTACCTACGTAAAGTCAGACTATTTGTCTGCCGCAAAATCGAAACCTCACCCTCAGCCGCTCTCCCCGCGCTCTCCTCTCTCGTATACCCCATTTTCAACCGCTGCCTCTTTGGGGAGGGTCACGAGATCACAACGGATGAGCGATAAGCGGAGAGATAAGATGATTGGGAAGAAATGAGGGAATTTGCTAAAGATAGAGAGATGGACAGAGAGGTCGTTAGTGAGGAATAAAGAAGGGACAGTGCGCTGGTGAAGCTGCATTTGACAAAGGACGGAGAGCGAGGCTGAACTTATATCCATATAAATACTTTTTTTAAAAATGTTTTTGTTGTCAGTTCTCACCAAGAAAATGATTTGCACCTGAGAAATACAGCATCTTTTATTTTCCGTATAATCAAATTCATTACTATCTTGAATTATTGCAGGAGGCAGTTCTAACATCAGCATGAAACCATTTTATTAAATGATGTGAGGTGACGTTTCATAACGGAGCCTCTCATGCTGCAGAGGGAGCTGCAGGGGGAGCGCCGCTCTCTGTGGTCAAGCCATTCCAGGATTTAACCTGTACCCTTATACCTTATTATCTCTGGTTTGGTTTGTGAGTTGACACTACACTGAATGATGCATTATAACTGAATGAGGTTTGGCCTTCTGATCTGCTGATATGGAAAATCTAAGGGACCCTGAACCTTTTCAAGGTTGTTGAGCCCATATCACCATTGTCCAAGAGACTGAAAAATTCCATTCCATTTTACGACCAAAAACTCAAATCGAGCATTGAGGCCCAATTCACACTTTGTTTTGGAACACACTGTGGAGCCGTAAGTCTGAACCAATTTTGAGTCACCAGCCGCTCCAATGACGTGAGGATTGTGAAATACTTTGCAGCGAAAGAATCAAGAGGCCTGCTGCTGTCAAATAATATGTAATTTGTCAAGGTTGAGGAAAGATTGCATGCGTGCGCGCACACACACACACCTGACTCAGATAGCAGTGGTGTTGCGATCACAGAGGGCCCTTCGACGACAGAACAAATCTTATTCTGAGGAGGAAGAAGAGGACGAAGACATGGCTGCTTTATTTAAAATGGTTTCGGCTTGGACGACAGGGTTTACGGCGCGCAGGCGGACGGGAGACGGATTGACGCAAAAACTGTTGCTTCCTAATACATCTGCATTAGTGTGTTCATGGCTTGAAGTGAACGAGCGAGCGCGAGACGGGAAAAGATGGGTCGGAGAGTGTATTATTAAATGATGCGTGGCGAAAAGAGGAGGTGGGGGGAGGAGGTGGTGGTGGGGGAATTTATGGTGAGAAATATCACGATGATGTGTGTGTGTGTGTGTGAGGGAAGAGAAGAGTGCGGAATGATGGAAAACAGGATTAGATGGACATGGCCACGGGGAAGTGATTTTGGCCTGCGGCGACGAGGTACGGCGTGAGTGAGTAAAGTGACAGAGAAAGAGAGGGGGGTGGGGGGGGGGAAGAAGAGCTATAAATGAGTCAAGGCAGGGATTCGGACTGGATAAGCTGGTGCTGGGTGAAGAAGCACCACGGAGCGCTGAGGCGAGGAGGAGAGGAGAGAGACAGAAAGTCAGTGTAACTGTAACACAGTCTGACACAGAGCTCCATCCTGCGTTAATAGCCCGTCTATTAATATCCCCGGCTAATGACTGCCACTCCCCGTCACCTAATGGCACAGAGTGTAATCCTTATTCATCACTTTTGAACTTTTACTTTCTGAGAGATGATCCTAATGAATTGTTTAAGTATGGCGGAGCAGAGAGTGACATGATCTGTGATGGCAATTTTAAAAAACCACTGCAGAGAACCAGAGAGGCGGGGGGGGGGGGGGGGGGGGGGGGGGGGGGGGGAAAAGGAGGAGAGAATAGGAAGGGAGAGGGGAAAACAAATCAGGTCACGTCGTGTCACACAAAGCTTTCCAGATTTGAGACGCTGATGGAATGATGGGAAAAAATAAAATAAATAGAAGAGTTTGCCCAATGGGGAAATGTTGATTCAGATTCTATTGATATGCCAAAAAATAATCTGTATATACAGATCAGAGCTGTGGACAATTGGATACAGGCATTCCTCTTTCACATATGGGAAGTTCAGCAGGAGATTCAAAACAACAGGGAACTGTCTGAAACATTCAGGTGAGAGATGGCGTCTGGGGAGAGCATGCAGCAATGGCTGCCACCGCACAAACCACAAGTTTGTTGTTTGTTGATGTTCCTGTGGACAAAACTTCTCGAATCTTTATGTTTTTAGAGTTGACACACTCGTCTGCATCTTTGCTCGTGGCGATTTCTCCGGACATGTTCCTGCTGGAGTTCGCACTGGCAGGAGAAACAGCCCCAGCTGCTGACTGGGACTTTAACTGGAGAGCAGCCTCAGTTTGGTGCATGTCTGAAGGCAGCTGTTGTTTGTTAAACGGCAAAGACTCTGGAACATAAACTAGCATGTTCTGTAATATAGCAACATGGAGTTTTCAGATGCTGCTTCTTTGGGTGGAAACTGGGGTCGGGTCTGTTTGTGTGTTCACACCTCTGCAGTACGAAGCCTGTGGCTGGCGCATCCCACTCGGCTCTCACCAGCAAATTTAAAGAGTGATGACGGGTGACTCGGGTTTTCCTCTCGTTTTATATTTTCATCCCTTCTTTGTTGATGCGGTTTCAAAACAAAACACACGAAGGGTGAGAGACTTCATGAAACACACATCTGGCCACATTACATTCGCATTCACTCACAAACGGCACAGGAGCCCCCAGCGGAGGCATCTTATTCATTCAGTGAGAGTAATCAGTGAATCGGCGTGAATTGGAAGCCAATAATTGTTTTTTGTGCAGTGTTGCATCAGCACTCTCACGTTAAGCTATTAGCAGTTCCGCAAAAAACAAGTTGTTTTCATATGAATCTGGTTATTTCAGACGTAGCGTGATTAAACAGGTAATTTGGTGTTTCTAGTTTTTTTTCCCCTCTTAATAAAAACTAAAATCTCTTCAGCAACGGCTGATTAGACTCGATCGTTGCGGGCGCTGTCACAGGTGTCACTCGCCGCACCAATAAGAACGACGGTCGGTCAACGAGCGATCCCGCCCCCAAACAGGTGCAGCAGAATGAGAGTAGAGCTGTCAGTCAAAGCCACATTGTCCTTTCTAATCACAACACAGCAGCGTGGGCGGACTGTCGATGTGCAGACGCTGTAAGAAGATGGTGAGTCTGGAGGAGGGAAGACAAAAGAAGGCAGGGACGCATAAATTGTAAATTAAGGGGAAAAAAAAAAAATCTCTTCTTTGTCTCCGACGTGCGTGAGGCTGCACTCTGGAAAATCACAAGCCAACAGATGGGCAACACAAATCTTTTTACAAACCAAGGCAAGATGCTTCCATCGGTGGAGCAGATGAGAACCGGCTTCACTGTGTCGTAACATCTGAAAGAGACTTTAAATCAAACAAATGCTTTTTGTTGTTTCCCCAAATCCTCCAAAAAATGGAAACAGTCCGGGGTTCTGAAGCTTCTTGAAGTCTTTGCCACTTGGACAGGAAAGTTCAGGGAGGGGAACATGGACCAGATCTGTCAGGGGTTGAACGTGAACGTTCTTTTACATTCAGAAATATTTGTGTTTCCACTCCTTTACTCATTTTAGAAACGTCACCCAGAATCCCACTCATCCCCGCTCATTTTCTTGCTGTATTCTCACAAGGCACTGTGTTAAAACTGCTTTTAAATTTAAATTTAAATATTAAGAGACTGCAGAAAAGTTGCACAAACATGTCGGAACCTTTTCAGTCCCATATGACCGCCGGTGGACCGTCTGCAGACCTTTCGGCACTGATGTGGAAATGTAGAGAAGACGACGAGCTCCGATAACAGAATGGCTGGAAAATTCAAATTGCTAAAAACAAATGAAAACATAATTATAATCTTCACAGTAGATTAGCCAGGACGACAAATGCTCACTATTCATGTTGCTCGACATTAGTGCACACAAACTATGATTGCAAAACATGAAATTAAATTTGCTGGGAGAGACAGGGCTTCCAATCAATGGAACAATCTTAATAATCAGTAAGCAATTACACAACATCCAGCATGTCCTCTCCTCCCTCTCTGTTTATTCACCTTTGAGTCATTAAGCAGAAAGTGTCTGCTTTCTTTTCTTTCTTTTTTAACTCCCTCCCAGTTCGTGCCTCCTCACGGTTTTCCCTTGCATCGTCTCCTCGCTCCCTAATTCCGTCCAGCCCGTCACTTGTGTCTTAAGTGGCATTTCAAGTGTCTAAGTTTGTCACCCGTTCCAGGAAAAGGAATTTTAAGGAGCTGTGCAGGCGCTCCTTAAAAAAAAAAAAAAAAAAGCCTCACCCCCTGAGAACCAGTTGAAACGTGCTTGAAAACAGAGGCCCTTGTTCGATTTTCCGCACTCGAGCTGCAGGAACGAGCGCGTGGAGATGAAGAACCAAAACCACCTCTTCCTCCATCTCCTCTCGCTTTCCAGACCACGTGCCTGGCTGCCTGTCTGGCCTCCTCCCTCCTCCATTCCCTCAGTGCTTCCATGAAGCCTCTCCCCATCAATCTGACCTCTGACAAACACACAAGCGGTGGGTGAAAAGGCCCAAACACGTTCCCAGTGTTTTGCCGTCTCTCTCTCTCTTTCTCTCTCTCTGGCTTGTCCCACTTTGCTCGTTGCACATCGGTTATGTAAAGACAGGATCGTGTGTTCTCACACAACACGTCGTAACGTCATCGTGTCACTGTTAAATGGTGCGTTTAGCCCCCTCTGCGAGGCAAGGGGAGCACAGCCACGTAGAAATGGCCTCATATAGGCACAGTCGCGCTGGAGAGACGTGATGCCGTAACGACTGCACAGAGAGGAGGCGAGCGGGGCAGGACGGGGGAGGAGGGGAGTGAATAAGTGGAGAGGAAAGTAAACAAGTTGAGAAAGAGAGGAGAGAGAGAGACGGGGGGATAATAAAGAGGAGGAAGAGGCATGAAGGCTGACGCTGCACATCGGTTCACAGTGGGAGGTCCACAGTGTTTGTGTGTTTCTAACACCTCTGAAGTTTCTTTCTCATTTACGCTTTCATAATAACACGCCAGTGCTGAGGGTGTGTGTGTGGTTGAGGGGGGGGTGTCTCCACTGTCTACTGCTGCCTCCACTGACATGTAAAGGACCTCTCAGTCACCAGGGTGTCATAGCACACACACACACACACACACACCTGGTACTTATAAATGAACAGCAATCTGTTCCTTGTTACAGCTTGCATGACTCATTGTAATGGTGCATTGCCTCAGACAAAGGGAAACACACACACACACACACACACTAGCCAAGCTTGAAGGTTTATGCCACCGGAAACATCCCCCTCCCCTTCATTCACTTCATGAACTCTCTGGCCTCTCTCTCTCTCTCTCTCTCTCTCTCTTGCTCCATCTCTCTGACCACTCTCACCTCTTCTCTACACCTCTCACTCTTTTGTTTCACACATCTCTCACTCTTCCTTTCTTCTTAACAGTCTCATCACCTGACCGTGTTTCGTGGTTCGGTTCTGTTGCCGTGCAGTCGTCAAACTGACGGTTAGCAGCCGGGATGCATCTGCACGTCGACGCATGATCTCAACACGGATTTAATTTGTGTGTTTATGCAAAGCCAGCATTTGCTATTCAAACCAGCCGACCACAGCCAATTACAACCAATCCAATTACCTCCTACATGCAACACTTGATATCAAGGAACGTTCAGCTCAGAGAACAATGGTGTGATCCAAACAGGCGTGTGTGTGTGTGTGTGTCCGTGTGTTAGCTGACCTGCAGGTTATTCCCTGGTTGGCTCATCGCCGTGTCTGATTGGCTGCCTGCTGGTTTCATCTCATTGCACCAGAGACAGAAACAGACCTTGTGCCCTCTCACCCATAGGTCTCTCTCTCTCTCTCTCTCTTTCTTTTCTCGCCCTCTTTGTTTGTGTGTCGGTACGACTGAGCCGAGCTCGCAGCCCGGCGTTGGCTGACTTTGGTTTTGTCTGGCAAGCCGAGCTGCAGGGGAGCACTTTGATTGAGGAGACAGAATACAAGCCCATGCTGCCATCTTCGAAGCAGCTGTCCTGTGCATGACGACAGCCTCGCAGGAAGCACACACACTTGCCAGATGCTGCCATACACATACACACACACACACGTAGGCATACATACATTATCACATAGTATTTGCCAGCAGGATCAGCTGGGATACCTGTGAATGTATGTGTAACCTGTTCCCTGCTCACGACACAAACAGTGCTTTCTCTTTCAACACACACACACACACGCACAAACCTGTGCACACCATCTCTTTGTTAACAAGCTTTGCCTTAAATTGGGAAGGCGCTCAGTGTAGCAACCTCTCGCTTTAATCTTCTCCATTATGCAAACATGTTTTTATTACAGATCAGAATGCCAATTACTTTCTGGATCGACTTTGTTTCTTAGCGCAATTGATCGAGAACAAAATGTCACCAAATCAGGGCCCAGGTGATGTTTTTAAGTGTCTGGGTTTATTCTCAACAATAAAAAAACTAAAATGAAGTTAACTTTAAAGAAAACAATCAAACAAAAGAACAATATTTTTTACATGGACTAAAGGCGATCAGACAAATGAAATTACTTGGTGCTTGACTGTGAAACAGATTGATTAATACAATACACACTTCACTAGTTCTCTCTCTCTGCACTTTGTCCTTCTTTCTAACGGAATGACAGCGAAAAATGAACTGAGCAGGAAAGGTCAGTCAATGGGCAGGAATAAAGGAGTGATCAAGAGTTTAATGCATGGGAGTCAAATGGTGTAGAGACACGCGGCCCCTGTGAGATGAAGCAGGGTCAGAGTTCAGACAGAGGAGCGACAGCCGCCTGCTGCCGCTGAGAGGTCAGCGGTAATCGTAAGCATTACAGCAAACTAATGGATGGACGAGCAGACCTCTGAAGTTTTATCTCCGCTCTTAACTCCCCACGTCAGACTGCCGGCAACCTCCCCGGCCTCGGACGGGAACGTGCGCTAAGCAAATCAGCGACCGCACGGGCTGACAATAAAGCTCAGGTTTGAATTTCAATCTGCCTGTGACGCGGGAGGAGGACGGATGGAAAGATGGAGGCAGGCAGGCGAGGCAGAGAGAGAGAGAGAGAGAGCGCTTATGAGACAGAGCGAGATGGAAAGATGGAGGGAAGCAGGGGAGAGATGAAGGGGTCAGCCCAGCGCGATAAGGGAGGGCACGGTATGAAAAATGAAGTACGAAAGTGAACGCCGATGAGATATTCAACATAGAGGCAGATAGATGGATGACAGGGGGTGAAACGAGGGGACAGGGCAGAGAGATAATTACCAAGATAGAGAGGGAAGTAAACGACAGGAGAGAAAGAGGGGAAGGGATTACAACTTTACACCAGGGTGGATAGATTGGCAGAGGCAGACAGAGATAGAGAGAGCGAGGACGGAGAGGTGCAGGAGACGGGGGAACAGGTGATGTCAAACAGAGACGGAGAGAAAAACAAAGTGTGTTTGAAGGAGAGTGAGGACACCGAGCGAGCGAGGGAGAAAGTCCTTGCCAGAGGGGACGAAATCGTCAAATGGCAAACACTCGATTCATTTCTCTCGTGTTCTGTGTGATGTCGGCTGTGCCAGTTTGTGTTCACGCACGCACGTCCCCGCTCATACGGCATTAATGCTTGACCAGCTGCACACACACACCCACCCATATGGAAAAAAGGGGCGGCGGCCTCCCAAGACGGACCAGCATCTTTTAATATTTCTGAGATTGGCTGAATCAAAGTGCTGTTAACGAGGCAGAGAGTCGCTCGCGGCAGCCGAGGTGAGCAGGTGCCACATCTGGCTTCAAACTTGGTATTTTTAAACCTCAAACCAGCACAATACCGGTCCAGCACACCGGAGGTCTGTTCAGATCTCTTCCTGCAGCATCCACGACTCTGGAGGTTTATTACAGCAAACTGGAGATTTATATCTGTAGATGCAGGGTGTTCCCATGCAATTTATCCCCTTCCCAATACTCATTCCCAAGCTCTCACCGAACACTAATCCAATAAATCTAGAAGTTATATAACATATTTTAACAGCTGTATGCCTCTAAGCCTGTATGGAAGTGATACTTGTTATCATTGTACCACCCAAACTACAGTTTTACTTGAAGTTGTGAGCATAGCTTTGTTAAGGCTCTGGTTGTGTCAGTACAGTGTCACTGTTGTTTTAAAGAAGCTGCAAATAGACTTCAGGACATGATCTTGGATGGTACTTATGGTTCCATACCTGTCGATGCCAGTTTCTGAGGCATCTCTGAAGCTGGTGACAGATTCCGTCCACGGCCAAAAGTCACAGCACTCCTGGTTTGGATGAAGTCAAATCGTCAGTACAAACAAAACAAAGTAAAACTATTGGAGAGCACTGGAAGTAAATTTCCGCTGGGTGATGATAAATTAGGAAGTGAGGCAGAATGGGATTTTAGAGGCGGAGCGATTATAAACAGCGTTGATGTACAGACGTGATTAGCTGCAGATTCTGAGAAATAACGTTCATGCAGTTGGTTTTTAAACTGTGCAGGAGACGCTTCCAAATGATCGGGGATGGAAATCTTCTTTTCTTTCTGTTAGAGGTTGAATCCAGCTCTGGATACGCTTACAATCATTTCAGAAACTGTGGTGCAACATGTTGCTTCCACCAACTCGTGCCCTGGCTGGACTTTCTCTCTTCTTTCTTCTTTGAGCCGCTTGCCAAATGGAACTGATGGCTTTCTCAGAGCAGAGCCGGAATCATCCGTAACACTTGGCCGTGGCAGCATTAATCTACATCACGGCTCCATTGTCTCTGACAGTGTTTTCCTCCTCTGCTGAGAAAATAGGAACAGAGCGGAGAGAAATACTCAGTTAGCAGTTTCTCCAACTTTGCACCTCTCCACAGGAAGTAGTGAATCATTATTCCTGCAGGAAGAAGACCTGGGATACAAACACTGAGTCTCCTCAACTTTTTACCATCGACTGGGAAGGTGAAAACATTTTGTCCAACTTTAGTCCTCGCCTCATTTTTATGAATAGAGAGTGTGAGTGTTTGGGCCGCGGTTTGAAGCGCAGCGGCTGCACCTTCGTGGACAAGTCTTTGGGGGAAGCTGGATGAGGGGATGGAAGGAGGACAGAAGGAAGGAGCGAAGGAGAGGAGAGATGAGATAAAGCAGAAGCCCGTCTCGTAGCTGTCCTGTTTGCATGTGCTCCTGTCTCTGTCTGCATGGATGATAGAACGTGACGCTGACTTAGTGTCAGACTCCTCGCTGACACGTACTGGGGAGATTAGAGGGATGTGGGAGGAAGAAGAGGGGGAGCTCAGGGAGGAAGAGGAGGGAGAGAGGAGAAGAAGAAGAAGAAGAAGAGATAGAAGAGGACAGATGGATATTTGGATACAGTGATGTGCACCCAGTAGTAATCTGTTTTAAGTTTTCACTTCTGAGTGAATGAGTTTACCCTCTTCCTGTGACAGTTTGCCTCCCTCGTTTTCATCTCTCTTCACTTTCCTCTAGCTTCATCCCTCCATCCGTCCTCCTGCACCATTAACAGTTTCACGTGGTGTTTATCTGTTTCATCTGTTTGTTTATCCATCTAATTATTTCTTTGTCTCTCTCTCTCTCTCTCTCCCCCTCCTTCCCTCGCTTCCTCTCTCTTCATATTAAATTTTGATTCCCTGCAGTGAAGAGCCAGAGAGTGACAGAGAGTGACAGAGGTGTGGTGAAGAAAATACAGTCGGAGTGACAAAGCTTTGATGGGTGTGTGCGTGTGTGTGCGTGCGTGTGTGTGTGTGTGTGAGAGAGAGAGAACCACATATCTGCGTGATCACATGAAATCTGTTTCTTATATATTCAGATTAAGACTATAAAATGTAAAGTGAGAAAAATGGCCATAAACATCAACTCTCTTCTTTTTCCCCTAACTGTGCGTTTGAATGCGTGTCTGCGTTACGCACACGCCTCTCCCTGTTATTGCACCGTCAGCAGAAAGTTTGCTCTGAAACTGATAAAGCATTATGCCCGACGTGGGAGTGCATGTTTATGTGCCATTTTGTGTGTACACGCGTGTGCGTGCAGGCCGGTGCGTGTCTGTCTGTGTGTGTGTGTGTGTGTGCTGCATTTAATGATCTTTTTTGATGGCCCTGTGTAGCGGATATTGAGATGGATGGTCCATATGCTCTTTATGGTCCATGCATATTTCATATTCCAGCAGCAAACCAGAGCAGAGCAGGCATTGCTTATACGGCCAGGATGTTGCACTGGGACGTGGGCTGACTTTATGAGAGCTCATATTCGCATCCCACTGTTTTGTCCCGTTTGAATAAATACCCAAGTACGAATAAATACAATAGCTCTTCTAATTCTTTCAGAGACACACCTACATACCCATAAAGCTTAATGTCAGCCATAGACTATCAAATCCTTAATGGACTCCCGTGGCCACCCACTGTATGATTCACCGCCGTTGTCGCCGCGTCACGTCTGCACGTCACTCAAAGGACGGCGCCGAGTGGAAGTCATAAGTAATAAGCCGCCGTGGCTTCACATGAATAAATGCAAAGCTTGGTTCCTCTCCGTTTTCCCATTTATCGAAAAAGAATCGCATAGAAAATTCAGGCTGTTCCTTTTTAAATATCCTGTAAACCTGGAGTCTTTCTCGCTCCCAGCAGCAGCAGCAGCTTTTGTAGTGTTTTTGTGAGTTGTTTTTGTAGTAAACAGATAAAAGAACCCAGTAGTTAGAAGAATAGACGAAGAAGAGCAAAACCTGCAGGCTGAAAACAACAGGAAGCACTGATCAGTGGAAGATGCAGCCAACATAATAAAAAATAATGGAGGTTGATGTGCACCACTTACCTCTTAAACTAGAATGGCACTCAGAAGAGCTCATGCCTCCACCGAGGCCCAGCGGTCTCCTTAAATCCACATCCGTCATGATCCTATATGGACATAGTTCTAAAGCTGTAAGAGATGCATGTAAACTGCTGACTCCACTAAATCCTCATCATCTCAGGGACACAGCGGGGGGTAGTTGCGGGTTTGCAGCCACATTTCCTATCACACAGTGGTCGGACAAAACACATTTGTGTCCACTAGATCCAGATTTGATTTGCACCAAATTGTTCAAACACAGAAACCGGGCCCCTTGATCTGCCCGATATTCATCAAGTCCCATGAATAATTCTCTGGGAAACAAAAGAAAATGTCCCATAATGACCGAAGGTTCTCTGCCCGCTCACGTCCCATCCTTCTGTCGAGCTTTTTGTGGCAATCCATTGAGTGTTTTTTTGCGTAATCCTGCTGACACAATAACAAAACCAAACGCGCAAAGCAACGTTGGGGAAAACATAACCTCCTTGGTGGAGGTAATTAAAGCAGTAAGTCACAGCAAAGCTGCAACTCGAGCACAGACACGTGTGCTTCGCCCACACACAGACCAGGAAGCAAATCATTTATCAGCTTTGGTGGAATTTCTTTTTCAAGCCCGGGATTTTGTCTGTTAGAAGTCACTCGTCGTTTCACAGATTCACAAACTTGCGTAGGACGTGAACACATGTTGACGTGTTTGTGGATTCTCTTTTGTGCAGCTCGCAAACACTCAACAAAAAACAAATGTGTAACTTCATATCTGGACATCTGGCCGTGAGGGAAGTTGGATTCTTTTTACTCCGCGCACGGAGACACGCTCAGGGTCCACATGAATGCACATTTTACCGGCTGTCATGTGATGATGGACAGGTTGCCACCACACGGAGAAGCATATTGACTTTGAGTGAGAATGGGAGAGAAAGTGAGAGGGAGGGCAGGAACAACAGATTGGCAGGCCAGCAGAGGAGGAGCGAGAGGGAGGGAGAGGTGTCGAAGGAGAAGGAGTGCGAGGACGTCAAAAAGATTGAACCTCAAATGAAAAATTGAACGAGAGACAGATGGAAGGACAGTGATAAGGATAGAGAGGCAGAGGAGGAGAGGAGGGCAGAGCAAGTTGATACTGAGGGGAGAGAGAGAGAGAGAGAAGGAGGGAAACAGGAGAGGGATGTTCCACTGATAGACTGTCAGGTCTGACAGAGTCGGCTCATGTTCAGTGGAGAGAGTCGGCCCCATCATGGAGCTCTGACAACGACACTCACAAACAAACAGATACTGAGGCTCGTGAAATCATTGGGATTCAGATCTAAATGTGACGAATCGGCGGCACTTCCCTTTATCCAGTCTGACGCTGACTTTGCCTCAAAGCAACACGTGTCCTGCTGTCGTCTGGCCACAAGCTAACCCCCCCCCAGTGGACTGGTAATATTTCCTGGCCTGTTTATGTAGGAGGAAAGCCGGACTGAATCTTGTGACACAGAGTTTACGGTTGGACCTGCAGCAGCAGCCTCACCACGCACTCACATATTGTGTAATACTGCACACAGTCAAAGTTTCCATCCTGAGTGGATCGCCACTTCCGAGCCTGTGCTTTTTGGATTCCATGAGTTCAAATCTGGCAACTCTGAGGTTGTGGCTCATTCATCACCCAGCAGAACCCCACTGCCGCTGTGGAAGGTCTCAGCGCTGCAGCGTCCGCTTCATGGCCCGCTTTGATTGAGAGTAAAAATAGAAAGAAATCATCCCAAATATTGTTTTTTTTTCTTCTGAATGCACAGGGTTGTCTTTTCCCTTGTGTCACTCCAGTGGATCGGTGCAGCCAAATGATTTCCCTAAATGGGTAATTGAGCATGTGTCTCAATCTGCATGCTTTAATTTCAGGCCTTTGTGACCCGGTGTGTATGAATACATTTAATTAATTCCCCTCGTCACAGTGCATTAACAGAAAATCCATAATGCTTGAAATGTTAGAGCTCAATGTCATCTTCTATCTGACAGGAATACTTAGATTGAACACTCAAAGACTGAGAGCAGGAGCCTGCTTTCTCTCAGTGTCTGTGTGTGTCCCCGTGTTTGCCTGAGACAAACACAACTTGTGTTTCCTTCCCAGACCCATGTGCCTGCAGGAGGCAGACGTGCTTACACTGTTAGCATTTGAAGCACATCAACACCAGGATCTGCCCTCGTGTGCTCTCAAATCTCGTTGTCATTCCAAATCGTCACCTTCGCCTGTGTCTTTAACGTTCGTACGCATGAGTCCACTTTTTTGTCCTGCGCCATTCGTCCTCTTTATTTTCAGTTTGGTCACCTGTTAGAAATGACTTTTGTGTCAGGAAAACATCCAGACTTCTGTGCATTATGTTAGAAGGCAGCCCAAAAGGAAATAGGGTGTAGAGATCTGACTTTTATCGGAGGTAAAGGTGTAGACCTGATGATGCAGCTTCTCGTACAGTACAACACCTATTTACATTTTGTCTGTCGCCCTTAGTAACGCAACCCCCCCATGCCCCTCCAGCCTTTATTCTCTGTGCTGCCACACTGGGCTGTAACAAAACAAAGACAAAATGATCCTGAAAATGGTGCAAAGCTGAGTTTGCCACAGTAATAGCTGATGATTAGTTATAATGTGGAATAGTAATAAGTGGTACTTAATTAGCCATTAGTGAGACAGGGGAGCGATGGTGGATAAAGGGGGAATAGATGGGTTTTCACACAAAGCATTGAACCCCTGAAGCCCCCCCCCCCTTTCTTTTTTTTCTTGCTACAATAGCTCCGCAGCTAAAGCTTCTTCTGTCGCCATGGAGACTAATGTTGAGAGCCAGCTGTGGTTTTGTTTTGGGAGCATAAGTGGTACTTAATTAGCCATTAGTGAGACAGGGGAGCGATGGTGGATAAAGGGGGAATAGATGGGTTTTCACACAAAGCATTGAACCCCTGAAGCCCCCCCCCCTTTCTTTTTTTTCTTGCTACAATAGCTCCGCAGCTAAAGCTTCTTCTGTCGCCATGGAGACTAATGTTGAAAGCCAGCTGTGGTTTTGTTTTGGGAGCCCATTAGGCCGCAGCTCAGTTGGCTCTGCTCTCTGTCTCGCTTTTCTTCCTGGCTCAGCCTCCCCGGACTTTCAATGTCGAAGAATCTCCTGTCCGTGTTTAACTTGTCACCGATTTTGGACATGGGTCAAATAATGGTTGCAAATCATTCCGGGCCTTTGTTTTGCTCTTCTGAATGCTCCTTAGGGGATACTTTTTCTTGCATTAGCGAAGTTGGCCACACACACACACACACACACACATGCACACAGTTGGCTCCAGCACTAAAGAGAAGCAAAGTGAGGTTTCAATAGTCTCCTTTAGCAGCTAGTATCTTTTATGTGGCGGACCCCACCCACCTCGCAGTTCAAGCAGGTTAAAGCGAGCATGTAGTAAAAGAATAATTTGCAAATGCTATCTAACCCCGGTGGGCATGATGGATGGCGCTGCTTCTCATTCCGCATCCTCCGCCCGGCGAGCAGCGTCTCCCCGCCCGGGCCTCGGAGATCTGAGTAATGTTGTTGTTGTCGTCGAGAACAGTTTATTTGAGCATACGGTGCCCTTTGTCCCCGCAGCCCTGATACCCAAGCCTCCAGACCCTGACCCAAACACATCAGTCAGCAGGACGAGGGTGCCGTGTGACTCGGGCCAGGAAGTGGGCTGAGGAAGGCAGGGGAGAAATCACTGTTATGCAGCAGATTGATCGGGTTTCACTGGACGCCGTCAAGCTATCAATCAGCAGGACTGTACACACAGGCCTGTGCATATGTGTGTGTTGGTGTGTGTGGTTGTCGCACGGTCAGGGTCAGGCCCAGCGTTGTGTGTTTGGGGCAGCCAATACAAGAATCAATAGCGGGGTCAGGGGGTAATGTCTCGCTGAGTGCTGAGTCTATACACAGCCATCAGACAGGATCACTATCAATCATGGGAGAGCTTAGGGAACATACACTCGCTTTCTCTTCCGTCTTGCCTCCGCCGGCCCTGTGTCTGATGGGATCAGTGTTGCTCGTGTAAGGGCTTCGGGCGCAGAGACAGAGGGAGATGTGAGGAAACGGAGGGAGAGAGCGAGCGGCCCCGACTGGACTGATGGGAGCAAAGTGATAGAACAAGGAGGAGCGATTTGGTTTTGGCAGAAAGGTGGTGAATGACACTCGGGCGCGTGAGGAAGCGAAGAGGTGAAGAAACTCCTTGGAGCAGAAAATAGGCCGCGTGGGTGGGATGGTGCTGACGATAAATTAGAGTTGAAGACAAAATCAATAGACACGTAAATTAAGTTAAAGACTGCAAATGGTGGACTCGTTTACAGCTTAAACAACATTTTTCTTAATCGAAGTGTTGTGTCTCTCCTCCTTCCCGTTCTCGTCCTTCTTTCTGCGGCCCACGTGTGCGACCTCCGCTCCTGCTCTTTTTGTTCTGCGTCTGCTCCCTCTGCACATGTTCCGGCCTCAGCCTTCGACATCTGCTGCTTCCATCGCTGCTCTCTTCTTGTTTTTCCTCTGCTCGCGTGCATCAATCTCTCTCAAAGGCACAAAAAGAAAGCGCGTGTGATTGATCGCGAAAACACACGTGTGCGGGAGGACACGCTCGTTGCGTCCGCGTATAATGGCGGGGGCAGCGCGTCTGTTGAACGCTGCTCTTTGTGAAGGCAAGACAGCCCGGTTCAAAGGGCTAATAACGGCTGCCATTAGGCTCCGCGCTGCTCGTGCACTCTCTTACACACTACATGGTCAATATCCACGGGCGGAGGGAGTGGGAGCGGATGATGGATGGAGGAAGGAGGAGGGAGCAGAGGAGGGGAAATAGAGTGTTTAAGAGTGAGACAGAAGTGAGACGAGCAGAGAGCAAGGCAGATATGAGTAAGAGGGACGAAGAGAGGGGATATGGCTGCTATGTGGTGGGGGGAGGGGGTCGTGTCAGAGTGTGCATGTGTGTAAAACTTTGATCAATGACCAGTGATGAACTATCCCTTCGCAGGCAGGACAGTATACGTGCATGTGTGTGCATGTGTGTGCACGGCGGCCTTGAGAGAAGGCAGCATATTCCAGTCTGGTGGACACATTGTAGACAGTTATTGATTTCAATAGGGAGAATTTAGAACCTACTCAACCACTAACCCCCCCCCAGCCCCATCACACACACACACACAAGCTGTCGATGTCCAGAGGGATGTGATGGAGGGATAGATGGAGGTAAAGAACCAAGAGGTGAGCTGTGAACGCGAAAAGGTTGCACCCATCAGACGTTGCAATTCCATCCACTGTGGGCTCAGATGACATCACAAAGCGTTACACATATAAATATATATATCTAATGTACAAGAGAGAAAAGATGCAGGTGGTGGAGATAAGACAGAGAAAGTCAGAGCGGAGGGATTAAACAGGAGAGGATTCAGGAGCAACGTGTGAGTGTGAGTGTGAGAGACAGGAGGATCTGGGTCGTGCCACAGGTCTCTGGGAGTCTCCATTCAGCGGGGAGCCATTCAATTATAACCTGCGCTCCACCGGCTGATTGGAGTCCTCCCGCAACAATGTTAGCATCCCTGTCTGGAGCCAAGATGGGATTAAGAAGTGTGGCCCCAGGAGACAGCGTGTGGTTTTAAGTCCTGATTGGCAATCACTTGTAACACCCCCGTTTTCATTTGTAACCCTGCTGGACAGGTATTAATCCACCCAACGCCGTGCCCTTCAGAAGTGTCTCCTTTGATGTCTTTAACCTTGATTTATCTGCACGCGTGTCTTTGGGACGCTGGCGGTGACACAGGTTCACCTCTACAGTTTCTACTCAACAGAGGAGCTGTAGTTTTAGAGAACTGGCGACAGACACCGAAATTATTCTCAAAGCTTTTTAATCAAAATCTTGCAATTCAAATGTTGGTCACAAGAAGAAGAAGAAAAGGTCACTTTTCAAACTATAAATAAATGCAGTAGTCATATTTATGGAATAAATGTAAGCAAATCAAGCATGTGAATATTTTATATTTAATAACTTTGTTGCTGTATTAAGTGGATTTTTGAATTAGTTTTCTGGCACATAAACATAAGACATCTGATTGTTGTTTAAAGGAGTAGCTACATAAATATGTTATTGTTTCTTGATTGGCACAGCTAAAAATGGCATGAACAATATATATTCAAACAATTCAAACCGATCGATTCATTCTAATCCTGTGTTGACTGAGGCTCATTAATAAAACAATTACCTGTGTGAAGCCACAGTTCATGCATAACAAAGTTTTTAGTAAGAAAAAGTTCAACCTTAATGTTTACTCATTGAACCCTGTCCAGTCTCCTTCCTTGACTGTTGCAATGTGCGTCCTTTTTTCTGGTTTCCATGGTGATGCGCAAGGTCACCGATGAGATTATTTAATAATTCCTCTGTGAGTGGACGCTCCTCTGGATTTGCAATGACAACAGGGTTTAATAACGATGCGTGCTAAAAGGGCCTTAATAGGGAGCGGAAATATTTAGCACTTGAGAATTTCACACCTGCCCTGATGCAGAAGATCCTCCCTTGGAAAGTGTAACCTACTTTTCCAGGGCGTCTCAGAGACGACGGCGTGACACGATGTGGAGAAAGGTCTGGACACGTCGGGCTGAAGCTGCTTTCAGCCGTGAACGCGAAGGTTTGTGGAGCGTTCAGGCCAGGGACATGTAGGAGGCAGGACATGTCTTCTCCATGCGTGGCACCTGTTCTTGTTTTGGTTTTACTGGCAGCATCGTGGGGTCACTGAGACAGATGTCGTACCTGAGGGGGCTCCTGAAAATGTCCAGAGCGCTGGGACTGGGACGCTTAGAAAACATGTCGACCATTGTCTGTACAAATCCATCAACACTACACTGAAACTTCTGTTACTTCTTCTTGGTCTGGAATCTTTGGAGCTCACGGTCACAGCTCCTCCTTTCCAGACTCCACCGTCTCCCCAGCAGAGAACAAAAGGGAACGATGTTACTGTCAAAGTGTTTTATTTAGACAGCGCTCCAACAGGCCGGCCACAGTGAGGCGGAGGGGTAACTGTTTGGCATTACGTTGCATTTATATATTTATATAGGCTGCGTACTCTCTCCCTCTGTGTCTCTTGCTCTCTCTCTCTCTCTCCCCCCCTCGCCCTCTCTGATGTGATTTTATAGTAGTGACATTGATCCTGGCCCACTTTGATCTTGCTCTTAGCTGTTGCTTCTTCCTCCCCCCCCCCCCCCCCTCCTCCACTCCCTGGTGGCCCGACTCTGCAGCTTTTAACCCTGACTACCCCTCATCTCATCCTATAAATCCTCCCATCATTTTCCTGCCGCCGTTCCAACGCTACACCCCCCCCGGTGGATCCGCGGCGGCGTTCGCTCGGTCTCCTCAAGAGTTGTGTTGCTGATGAAACGTCCCGCTCCATCTCTCAGCTCCGGCTGCCAGCACCTTCAACTATGAGGCAGACGTCACTTATGGAGGAGGAAATGAGTGGTAATTCAACAGAATGGGGAAGGTGGGCTGCAGAGGAGAGCAGAGGACGGCGGCACACCGTGACTCCTCATACGCTGCTCCACCTGCTCCTTTGATTGAATTCTCAGGGAGCATTAACTCCAATATCATAAAGGGAATTTTTAAAAAAACCTTGACTATATATATTCTTTTGCTCTTTGGCAAATCCTTTTTTTTGATTAAATAAGTTTGTGCATCGTCATTGCCTTTTAATGGACAGTATTTGAGATGATGTGTAGGTTTGCATGAAGGAAACCGTCACATTCCCAACAGAAAGTTCAAACACTTAGATTTATGTTTTAATATCCAGTTCCAGTTGTTTAGGAATGTTCCTCTAAGTAAATGAAGTAATCTATTTTTCCATTGGAAGTGATTTTCATCCAGACAATCCAGAGTCTCTGCGGCAAATGTCGCACTTGTTAAAATAGTTTTTGTTGAGACGCGCACATTTGTTGTTGAGTTTTGGGGAATATGTTGATACCGTGGCGTTGAATTGAACTGCATAATATTTTTAAAGGTATTATGCGTGGGAGGAACTCTGCCGAGTCCTCTCTACATTTTGTGATCCCCCAAAACAAATAAAAACCAACAGGCTCAAAATTGCGGCAAATGGGAATCAACAACTCTCGACACAGAAAAAGGGATCAGTCTCACATTTCTTTATCCGAGTTGCTGCTCGTGCTGTTACCCTGTGGATCGTATGAAGCACCAGTTTGAATCTGTGCGTCTCACTTTGTGGATCTGATCACAGGAGTTTTTCTTTCCATTTGTTATTAGCCATCAATTGTGTAGTTCTGTTTATTGAATTTTTGCTTTCAGATGTAAGTCACGACTTGTAATATAAACCCTTCCTTGTACCCAGAGTCATAGTTTGTAGCGGCCTCTGTCTTTTTGCACGAGGCCTGCGACGTGTTCCTGCGAGCCAGGGGACGTCACATGACAGCGCTGTGGCCAAAATAACAGCCCAGCCGAGGGTTGGACTTGACGGCTTGTCTGAAACACGGATTTATTTTAGTTTCTGCCCCGTTTACCTGTAAAACCCTCTGCGCCCAGAGGTAAACGCAGAGCTGCAGATGGAATGAAGGCACGTTCAGTTTGAGGCTACATCCTGGACACGTACAAACCCACCGTCACCAAAGACATTAAAAATAATCCTGAACCTCACATCTGATTGGATTCACGGTTTAACTCACATTTTTAAACCCTCGTTCTTATGTTGTGTTTGTTTCTGAGTCTGAATCCATCACCTCGTCGATATGTCTCGCTGTCGGATACGAGAGCCTGACAGAAAAAAGTGACAGGCTTTGATGTCTCACACACACAAATGCTTGTTTGCAGACACAAACCAAAGCAGGTGTGCACCCGCACAGACAATAGGCGCCTCGTGCACAGTGGGAATCCTGGAGCCAGCTTTTATCTTCGAGAAGTCATTTGCTTTCAGATTACTCAAGAGTTTCCCTCCCCTTCATTTTTCCTCCTTCTTTTCCCCATTATCCCTTCATCTTGGAGAACGTGCTTTTCTTAGGTAGCGTACAACTCCCAGCACCACCACCCCCCCCGTCTGCTCCGTTCTCGCTCCCTCTGCTCCTCTACTCTATTTGCATTCACGACTCCCTGGTGGAATTCATCCCTCGTTCTCTCTCTCTCTCTCTCTCTCTCTATTGCATTCACTATAAACATTGTTTCTTCGTTCGCATTTTTACAATTGTTTTTCCACCACCAAGGCCGCGAGAAGTGAATCTGCTCTGCAGGCGAGTAAGTGATGCAATGAGAGGAGACGAGCGGAGAGGAGGAGGAGGAGAGGAGGAGGAGGGGAGGAGGAGGGGAGGAGGGGGAAAAAGGATGTTGAACAATTAATCCCCCCCGTCTGCTCCGTTCTCGCTCCCTCTGCTCCTCTACTCTATTTGCATTCACGACTCCCTGGTGGAATTCATCCCTCGTTCTCTCTCTCTCTCTCTCTCTCTATTGCATTCACTATAAACATTGTTTCTTCGTTCGCATTTTTACAATTGTTTTTCCACCACCAAGGCCGCGAGAAGTAAATCTGCTCTGCAGGCGAGTAAGTGATGCAATGAGAGGAGACGAGCGGAGAGGAGGAGGAGGAGAGGAGGAGGGGAGGAGGAGGGGAGGAGGAGAAAAAGGATGTTGAACAATTAATCTTGCGTTCATGTTGCTCTGAAATAAAATGAGCAGAGAAATGGAGAGCTGGGAGAAGAGAGAAAAAAAATAAAGGATTTGAAGAGAGTGGTGAGAAATGATGGAAAGAGGGAGACATTGGGAGCAGTGTTTCGATCTTCATTTAATAATTGAATAATAATCTCCCTGGAGACATGACCTAGAACCGGCAGAGAGGGAGAGAGCGAGCGTCAGGCTCAGGACGACGCACTGCTGCCCCCTTGTGATGATATGGTGTCACCACTAGAACAGGGAGCGCGTCAGTGTGTGTGTGTGTGTGTGTGTGTGTGTGCGCGCATGCTCATCGACGTGTGCATGATTTACAACTGCAGCCTGTCTCTGTCACACAGATATGGGCCTGTGTCCGTGATGGGGAGAAAAAGAGGTTCTTTTGGATGTCAGGAAAGCATCCATTTCACTTTGTCACACACACACACACACACGCACACACAGCATCAGACGTTGTCAGGCCCAGTCTTTTTTAGGGCTGACACTGATATATGAGCTGTGGCGGAGGGAGGAGCGTAGCCGGGACGTTGACGGCCGACGTGAGCGCAGCGTTGCGCTCGGGTTGATGTACGAGCGCGGGGGTTAGGGGACGAAGCTGCACTGATACCAGGCGAAGGAGCTGCGGCCCTGGGGCCTTGAGCCTGTACTGAAGAGTCAGCTCCACGCCCTGTGCATGCAGCAGCCCTGCAGCCACAAATACACACACACACCTGCTTTATTAATAACTTGATAGAACGCAAACTAATATCTGGTCGACCCTGGGTGCCCATTCAAGCAGAATGTTGGGTAGACTGTGTGTCATAATATTTAATTTCTTAAGTCTATCCCTCTTCTGTGTGTTTTCAGTTTGCGCAGGGAGGGCTACACGATGCAGGTGAACGTCAACGACTACCTGGACATCTACTGCCCCCATTACAACGACAGCCAGCGCATGGTGGGCACCGGGGAGCAGTACGTCCTCTACATGGTCAATTACCGTGGCTACAGGAACTGCGACCCCCAGATGGGCTTCAAGAGGTGGGAGTGCAACCGGCCCCACGCCCCCCACGCCCCCATCAAGTTTTCGGAGAAGTTCCAGCGCTACAGCGCCTTCTCGCTGGGCTACGAGTTCCACGTGGGACAGGAGTACTACTACATCTGTGAGTGGACTCAAACCAACAATGTCTTTATACTACGGATACTGTGGCTCGTGAAGGAGGATTTTGAGACGAGGGCTGTGATCGTCTCTGTGTGTTAAACTGTTTATTTTATCTATTGTTAAATGATGGACCAAAGTTTGTTGTCAGGTAATTCCTGGATAACAAATTGCTGCTTCACGTCTAATCGAATCAGCCTGCGGTCACACGGGCTCATCCATTCTGCTGATTGCTGATCAAATTAACTCACAATACCATGTGCCAGCAAGACGCTATAAAAATGTGCTTTGAGCTTCTCATGAAGCAACTGAAAAAGGAACCTTTCAGGCCGAAGATAAATGTCTCCTGCATTAAAGTACTGTATAATAAGTGATATGCTCATTTAAGCCGCGTCTCCATCAGGCAGTTGTTTGCACCACAGTCAGAGAGGACGGCAGAGAGCTCGCTCATAACGAATCGTCAACATCTTTATAACGTTAGGAGAATAAAGGGGCAGCAAAACATTTGTTTTTAGGGAATAAGTAGCAAAGACAGCTTGAGTTTTACAACTTGCAGACCCGAAATCCTGAGAAACTACGAAGCCTGCGACCAAAAAAAAACAAAACCACAAAACATGACTCTTCACAAAAGAGGCAGTTTGTGTTTCTTTCCTCAGAACAGCCACAGTTCGTTGCACAATCTGTTCAAAGTCCTGATGCCCCCATGAGCCGAAAGATTAAAAAAACATATGAAAGCATCATTTAACAAGATGTTCCACAATCTGGGCAACAGGCAGATCCTCTGATATTCCCTCTGTGAAGTAACAGGTACTCTGTTCACCAGTGTTTTTCATTAAGTGGCCTCAGTATATCTCAGGCTGATAAAATCCGTAACAATGCCAACTTTATTTCCATTGCACATTTGAAACAGCAAAGAGCGATGTGTTAAAATAACATTGAAAAGAAAAACCCGCTCCCTCCCCGTATTTTAAGAGTTGAAGCATCAGTCGGGCTCTGAGAAATCTGAGAGCGTGAGGGCCTGCGTTTTGCTGCGTGTTCAACATCTGCTCACGAGAAGCACAGCACTGAACAAACTGTTCACTCGACGGCATCTGTGTCCAGCGTCCCTGAGGGAGACGCACACGAGCGTCATCCGAGCGGCGTTAACCCTTCGCTGACAGATTCACCACCTGCACTCTGGGGTTCAGACTCTCTGAGTTTAAGACAGTTCAGTGAGTTTGAAACGGCCTCAGCTGTCGGTGCACAGAGGGGGCGTCACCGTGATGTTTTACAACTGTCTGTTTTGCCCCACAGCCACGCCCACCCATCACCACGGCCGCAGCTGCCTGAGACTACGAGTGTACGTCTGCTGCTCCACGGGTACGTCTCTCACTTTGTGTGTGTGTGTGTGTGTGTGAAAGAGAGAGACCTGTAATGTGACGCTTCCACCCATCTGGGTACAGTCACTCTTACCACTGCCCTCCCCATCTGTCAGGAACCACCGGGGCTCCTACAAACCCTCACACACTCACACACACACACTCACGCACACACGGCTGCAGTCAGATGCATATACAATCAAAATACAGTCTAAAAGAGGCAGAGCTATTAATACTCCTGCTGAGATTCCCCCGCAGCATTTTCCCTCACACAACAGAGCCACGGCCGCTCCTTCGTTCTCTCTCACTCCTTCTGTAGCAGCTCTGAAGACCCTCCTCTCCCCTCCTCTCCTCTCCTCTTTCTCCTCTCCCCTCCTCTCCTCTCCTCTCCCCTCCTCTCCCCCCTCCCTCACTCCCTGTCAGAATCCATTTATTCCTGTGTGCGGTCAGTGGGTGGCTATGTATATGTAGTGTTAACCTTTCGCTCGTACTCCCGCCATCCTTCAATCTCTCGGCCCTCTCACACATTACACACACACACACAGACACACACACGCTTTGATCCCTGGCCTGTCCGGTCCTTTTAACTTTCACAGCCCTGTAGTGTTAACCTCTCCTCCCTCCATCTCCATTGCTCTCTATCCGTTTTCACACTCTGCCTCTGTTCAGTCTGATCTGCCTCCCCTCACCCCCCCCCACCCCCTCTCTCTCACTTGCTTACTCGTTTAGTCTCCCTCGCCCTTCCTCTCGGAGGTGCTGGTGTTGTTATGGCCCGTCAGTCTGTCCGCTCTGTGGGTTTTTATTATTTTTTTTAACCCTCACACTCGTTTCTCTCAAGATGTCAAGTTGGGTGTAATTAAAATCCTTTGGGTTGGAGCGTTGGCTGTCTCACTCAGTTATTTCTCTCTCCCTCTTTCAGCCTCTGACGTGGACGATGAGCCGGAGCCCACAGAACCAGACTACACACTCAGACCAGGCCTAAAAATCGATGATATTGGTGAGTCATGCGCGCGCTCACTTTGCTTGATGCACCCGTGACTCAGGTGAGTGAGTGTGAATCTGCCCGACTCGCCTGGATTTGACAAACCTGTGTTTGTTATTCACCATCCGTCTTACGGGGAAGAAATCGAATGATTCACTATTTTAAGCGGGCCCACTGAAATAATATTTTTCTTGTCTCTTTTTGTTTTAAACATGCACATCTCCAGCCGCCCCTCCGTGTCTTTGGCACACAGCCCCACAGCCCATTAGTTCCCTCTGAAGATGAAGTAAAACTTTAAAATCTCCAACATAATGTTTCTTTTTTTTTAAATCAAACATTAAAAAGGGAGCTTATTAATTTGTTGAGGGGCTGTTTTCAGCAGGGGATTAATCCACATTTGGTTTTGAGCCTTTGTTCCCATAGTCAGTGTATTAAAGGGAAAAAGTCACCCAGTGCCCATGGAAGACATGTTTTAGAAAACAATCACTCATTAACAATTGCATATAACATGTACATACATGAAAGGTAAGTAATAATCTTTATCATGATCAGTGTCCTTTGCGGCGTCTCTTTGATCAGGGATGTGATTTAGCTCTCTGCTCGTCTCAGCCTCCTCTCAGGCTGCAGGCGCCTCCGACCATCGCCTGTAGCCTGACAGGCAGGAGCAAGGCCAGCACAAATTTTTCTCCAATGTTTTCACCCCAACAACTGAACAGATTTCCAGGAATGTTGGTCGGGGTCAGCGAAAAACAAATTCAACTTCTCCCTTTCCCTTCATTGCCTCTTTTGTTTTCCAATATTTTCCCTGATTTCTCCGGGAAATAAAAATCTATGGATGTTGGTGGAATAAATCACATTTCGAGGACTGGTATTTGCGTAACGTGGTGCCGCGTGATTCAACTGAAGGGGACGGTTCAGATCACATGTAGTTAACTTCTAGATCTGGGTAAATGCTTGTTGTTTGTCCTCATGCTGCTGTTGCGCGCCGGGTTACACAACTGCTGCTTTCATGAGGATAATCATCCTGAATCTGCTCTGCCTGCAGCTTTATGTGATTTGGCAGCCAACTGAACAGTAAATCACTAAGTGGCAGACTTCAGGATGATCTTTTAGACGATCATGTGGTTGTGTTGTGGCACCGTCGTGCAGCAGCACAACTAAACATGTACAGTAAACATGGCCTCGCTGCCAGTTGCATAAGCGGACATGTGGGTATCAATCACCACCCTGTCGAGGTTTCACGCGATGTTCCAGGACTGTCAGGAGAATTTGCTGCAGTGTTGTTGTCAAACCGTGCACACGCACTCAGGTGTGCGCTCCTGTGCAGTAAATCACTCTGTTCTCATAACTGTCAGAAGGACACTCATCACCGGCTGCAGCTAATGGCTGCAGGTCCTACGAGTTGGTTGAGTTACCACCTCCCTCAACTCCTTTTTTTTTTTCTCTCTTCCCTCCATCCTTCTTTCATGTCGTTTCTCTCACTCCATCTCCTTTCTCCGTGCCCTCCTCATCCTCCTCCCTATAATTCCCGTCCTCCATTTTTCCTCCCTGAGCACAAGCAGGAACGCAGTGGAGGGGAGAGCCACTAAAACTCAGTTTATTCACCTTTTGATGTGTGAAATTGAGTTTTTGCCACTTTTAACATGTCTTTTTTTTTTCAAAATAATATACATTTTCAGGTCCTGTAATTTTGCATCAGTGTCATCACAGTGATGCAGACTGTTCTTAAAAATTTAATTTCAAAATTTCATGGTGTTTGAATGTTGACTGATGGTGATTCTGTCACCTATTCTTGTGTCACTCACCACTTCCTCTGTCCTTCCTCCACAGCAATTACTCGTAAACGCTCAGAGGACGCTCATAACAGCCACATAGCAGATACACTTGAGCTAATTACAAGGCACATGAAAAGCAAAGATAATTTCCACAGAAGAATAGTCATATTAAATGCACTCGAACAGATAAGGGGAACAATGGAAATACTGTTCATATTTAGTGAGCGACTGACACAATAGCCGAGGACAAATCACCGCTGCTCCTGTGGGTCATTTTCACCTGTAGTGCTGCGCTGCCAATTAAATTAATTGGATAACCCGAGTGGTGCGGGAGGAAGTGAGGAAATCAGCAGGGAGCTGTGAAATGAACTGAAAACAAAGAAGCGGTTTGCTATTCCCCTCCCTCGCTCTCGGTCCTCCCAGCCGCCGATTAGACTCATCACATCACAGTTTTAATTACTGTTATTCCGAACTCACATCAGCACATTCGAACGACCACAGAACGACGTGCAAAACAGCCCTGTTCAAATCTGCCTGATTACCTACGTCTCAGAGTGTTTAACTAAGCCCAGTGTTGCAGAGTCAGATTGTACACCACCTCTCTCTCTCTCTCTCTCTCTCTCTCTCTCCCCTCCACTGCTCACCGTTTATTTCCTGGCCGCTGCCCCCTTCAATCAGTGTCTCAAGCTCAACAGTGGTTCCCCCCTGAATACGGCCTCTAGTATTAGATTTCATTTAGATCTCATTTACAACATGGAATGGCGCGAGCAGCTCCCCGTGCAGCCATGTGATTACTGATGGCTTTTCGGTGGAAGGATGCTCACTTACCAGCACTGTTGGCTCAGGTTACTGCAGCTGATAATCAGCTCTGGCCATTAGTGGAGAAATCAGACGCTTTTCCTTTAATGGGGTTTATTGTGGAAATCACGACTCCTTTAAGCGATCGTGTGTTCTGGCGGCACGTAGCCTGCAGCATCAGGTCGGATATCAGTTGGAGAACATACTCTGTTGTCTTTTTAGCAGTATGCATATACTATATACTAAGCTATGCTATTAACCTCTGGGTAAAGTGGGTAAAGGTTCAGATGTAAATGTGGATTATATCTACATATTATTACAAAGGTAGTATTATATATAAATATATTTTTTAAAAGCAAAATTAAAAATTCAAATAAAATATAAAAATAATATTTTTACTTATATGTAGTATAATACCATCTTAAGGCCTGTTAAATATAAACTTTATATCTAGACTGTATATTTTCTGCAGTATTATGACAACACAGGTTCCTGACATCATACAGACATTGCATGTGCTAATTAAACACCACCTGCTAAATGACGCCATTAAATCTCTGTAACAGGAAGATTTATACCTGACAGTGCTAATTGCTTTTTATATATTTCTATATTGCTCATAGATAAATCTCTCTTAAATGAGTTTTTGTCCTCATGCTTATCAGCGATGTCACAACAGATCTCTTGGCTCAATATATCATAATAGAAAAATGTGACAGATTTTCATTACGAAGCTAAAAGAATGGATCACAGAATCTACTTAATCTTACCAATTATATCCTTCAGTCTATTGCCTCTATTTGCTTCCTGCCACAGGCTGTAATTAGAATAACTTACACAGTGAGCTGCAGTGTTTCCGCTGATCTCTGGGAAGATTCAGGTCAGAAATTACAAACCAGCTCATATTTAATTGTCTTTGGCTGCATCCAGTGCTCGTCCAGCAACAGTCAGACAATTTCTCATCATCATAGACTGTATAAAAAGAAGGACAACGCATGTCCGCCCCCCTCTGACTGTTCAGAAATGAAGCCAACATATCCACAATGCAAACACCACCACCCTCTAAAGTATGTCAGAGACAGAGCTGATGTGTTTGACGAGTCAGTCCCAGCTGTCAGTGAAAATGCTTCACCCATTTTAAACTGCAACATTAACAAGTTGAAATCAAACATCCTGGATTGAATTTTTTTTTTTTTAAATCTTGAAATGACAGGAACCAACAAAGAAAACTTTGACATCGTAGTTTTGCTCATGTCCAATCCACTAACATGGAGGCTTTGGGGTTTATGAGCTGTACTACAGTCAGTCACTGGGGGAAGATGGGGAGGGGTTCTGTGATTATATACAGTCTGTGATCTTTATCGTACCAAGGCACAGATTTAAATGCTGAACTCAATTTGCTGGGTACAAAGGGAGCTGCCCAGCCCTGTGGCTCTGTCCGGTTATTGAAAGCCATGAGTATCAATCACTCAGGGAGCATCTAATGAAAGACGTGAACATATGAGTTTTCTAATTTTAGCCTGTGTCTCTGAATGTTTGACTGGTATAACCTTTCAATGAGGACATTCTAATCTGGGAAAAACCACAAGTGATAAAGTGGAATCAGCGCTTGTCTGACTGAGCATCAACAACGATTAGAGGCAATTACCTTCATTAAGTGTTTAACAGGAATTCCTGTTCACGTAAAATACTGTATCGTGGATATCAGTGATCTGTGTTCTGCATTTGAGAATTTATTATCATTTTTAGATTTTTAATGGCCTTAACATAAACATACACACAAATAAATAAATATATTCTAATGCAGTTGGTCCTTATGTTCAGTGTTAAAGCAGAGTACACTGCACACAGACTCAATCTGGTTTGATCAACATGACACATTCATTGATGCCTGTCAGTGTCTGGACCTAATAATCAAGTGGAGTTACACACACGTACACACACTCATCAGATCATCACAATATGCGTCACATCCCTCTTGTTCACACTAACAATTATGTTTATCTGTGTCGGTGTGGAAGTGTGTAACGAGGCACTTCTGACCCAATTGCGTTTGTGTCTCCAACACCACATTCCTCGGCCTGTCAGTGACGGCGTCACAGGGCGTCCTGACCCCTCGGCTGCGGGCTCGGCTACAGAGCGGTCAAAGCATTTAACCTGAGCGCCGCGGCTGCGTAGACCTCATTAGATCGGCCGGCAGAGCATACTAGAGGCGGCCATCTCCAAAACCAAGTGTCAGCCAGTCATTACTCTGCTGTCTGACCCACCGAGCAGCTGGAAACGCTGCGGCACTGTACGCGTTACAGAGTGGAAACGCTGAGAACATCCTTGGATGCCATCAGTTCCTAATCAGCTTCAGCTGACTCCTGTACAGACAGAAAATTGTGCCTCTGTCTAAGCTCCAGCCTCATTACTCAGGTGATGCAGAGGGTGCGTCTGGCTGAGCGTGTCTCATGAGTGCAACTGTCTGCCAGCTGTGTTTTGGACTAGACATCAATGTTCTGTGTGTGTAACCCGTGACAGAATACCACAAGCTATTTTAGGACACAACCAGGTGCAGCTCGATTGGGAGGGGGGTTTACAGTATATACAGCGTGTGTGTGTGTGTGTGAGAGACGGGGAATGTGTCACTTTATTAGAACAATGTGAGCTCTCTGATAACAGCTGCAGTCTGCTGTGGCACTGCCGGTGTGTCCTCTTTGGAGCAGACTAACCACATTTCAGTGGGAGTGAGACTGTCTGTGCGGCCGTTTGTTCTGTCAGTCTGTTTCACTCAGCCACAGTCTGCCACGTTTCAAGCGTGGCCATTTTACAGCCCGATCAGTCGCTCCGATAAACTTCTCTTTCGAACTGAAGCCCTCTCAAGGTTTAACAGACACGTGGAGAAATCCTCAGGGTTCTAAGACATTGATCCCCATTGTTGTTCTCTCTCTTATTCCCAGGTGAGTTCAACCCTTTCGTTCCCAAGCTGGAGAAGAGCGTCAGTGGCAGCAGTCCGTCCAGGGATCGCCTTCTCCTCACGGTGACGATGCTCCTCCTGGCCGTCCTCTTCATCTCCTAGCAACGGCCATCCCATCAGCGTCACCATGCCAACTAGCCTTGGGAGGCTGTACAGTACCAGAGGGTGGGAGAGGAGGGGGGTGCGGGGGGTGGGGGGGTGGGGGGGGTCAGGAGAGGAGAGTTAAAATACTTCAGATAGAGCAGGGGGGGGGGGGGGGGGGGGGGGGGGGGGGGGGGGGGGGGGGGGGGGGGGGGGGGGGTCAGGAGAGGAGAGTTAAAATACTTCAGATAGAGCAGAAGGCAAAGAGGAGGGAGACTGAATGAAAGTTTTCAAGCATCGGTGTGTGTGTGTTTGTGTGGCTGTGTGTCTGATAGAGTGTGTTTTTGCTTGGAGTTGAAAGATGGTTGCTCTGTGTCACAGACTGAAGTGCGTGTTGCATTGAAGTCAGCCTGTGCGCACAGATGCAGGTGTGTGTGTGTGTGTTGGAACAGGCCTCAGGTTGAGCTTGTTGAATCATGCACGCCACAAAAGCATTTTTACAACTGTAGCTGGGCGGGGCTGAAATCCTAATTTGAGAAAAAAAAAAGGTACGGCGAGGCAACGTATGAAGATTTTACCCGGGATCTGATTGGCTAAAACACTTCCTTAGGGCTAGTTGCCATAGTTTCTTGCTACAAGACTCAAAACTGAACTCATGTGAACTGTATGAAACAGATTTCAGAAGAATTGAACTGGAATTGCCTTTTTTTTTTTTTTTTTTTTTTTTTTTTTTTTTCTGGAATTGCCTTTTTTTTTTTTTTTTTTTTTTTTGCGTTGATGTTATCGTGGTTGATCTTAGTGCTGGGAACTGGTCCCAGTCCACAGAGGAGAAAAAAAAAGGAACCAGCGGAACAAACTGCACTGATCCTGGGTCAAAGAAGACGACAAGTCAAACACACCATGGACTCCAGTGTTTTAGTTGCCATCTTCGTCTCATCCTGTGTTCTCCATCCGTCTCTAGAAGGCAGCAGGACTGGACGGGGCTCAGGAGGAAAACTCAGAGCATTTTCAACAATTAATCATTCACTTAAATGTCGTTTTTGGGGGTGGGCAGGGGTGAAGGGGGGGAGGAACTTTAAATGTGCCATTGACACAGACACTGCAAGGATGTATCGATGTTATAAGTTGCTGTGATAACTTTAATTTACCGTCTTTATTCGGTTCGTCCTCCGTCATCTCAACCCAACGAAAGCACACGATGGCTCCTGAGCAGCCATGGATATCTCAGCAATACAGCCCCTCCTCTCAAGCGACCACGAGTCAGTCAGAGAAGAAGAAGAAGAAGACGAAGAGCAGGGAGGAGGGACGAAGGAGGAGGAACTGTCACTCACATGAGCATTTAAGGACAAATAACAAGCCTCTACTGGTCCATGATGGTGGAGCAGCCCGCTTCACCCATCTCATCTCCTCATTCGTCAGTTGCCACGTGTCGATAGTTTTGTTTTGTTCCCGAATGAGATGATTGTTTGTGCCTGGTAGAAAAAAAAAGAAGAAAACGTGTGTAAGAGTGCTCCACGTGCGAGAGTCGGAGAGCGAGTGAAAATATTTGAAATGGTACTAACAGCCTGAAAATACATCAACATACTGTACATTGTTTAAGTATGAAAACGCAAAATAGTAAAGAAAAACACAAAAAAAAAAAATCCAAAACACAACTAAAGCAACAAGTAATACATACAAACCAAGTGCTTTGTTGGGAAGGTACTGCAACTCAAACTTCAAACAACCAGTCGGTTGCTTCAGAATAGCGTTTCCATAGCAACTAGCACCTTATTCACCATGGTTACCCTACCCTGCCAATGATAGACTCTCGTAGGGCATGGCTTACCGTTGTAGCTGATAACAATGATAAAGGTGACGATTCTGATAATGGACTGTGAGCTGACCGCTGGCCAACGGCGGCGCCACGTGAGACGTTCAAGTACCCGTGTAAATGTCACAGTGGACTCAGAATGGAATTCCCAATATCTGCCGAGGTGAAATGTGATGTAAGCATTTTTACGAACTTGAAGCTCAGTTTTATTTGTGGGCTCAGTTTTCTTTGTGGTTTTATTATTATTTTTTAATGTCTTTTTTATGATTACGTTGTTGAGTTTGTTGTGGTGTAACATTGGTTGTCTTAAGGGTGGAGATGGAGGAGTGGGTTGAGCCATACGTAAACCTGGGTTGCACTCTGTGGATCTCTCACCCAAGGGCCTTGTCGGTTCCCTGAACTTTGAGTATTTACTCAGCCTGTGAGATATTGTATTCTGGTGTCTGTAGCTCTAGCTCAAGTTTGAAACTTTGACAGTCAGTGTTGTCAAGGTGCATTGTGGGAAATGTAGGATGCAGCATTTTTTGCAGACACAGCTCTGAACTTGACATGTTGATCCCTGGCTTACAAATTCAGATCATTTTCACCCGTTTCTTTGCAGTAGTAATATTCAAAGGAAATCCATTGAAAACCAAGCTCATCAGAATGTGTACAGAGGATGCAAACAGGTGAAATTATCCAGCTATTCACAGGATAAATGCAAGTGCAGCCAACCAGCCCACTAGATCCATAGGAATGTATTAGCTGCTGTTGCCCTAACAGGAGTTTATTTTCATGTCGACAAACAAGGAGTCTCTAGATCTGCAGTATCATTGAGTTCATGGACCACAGCTCAGCGTGGAACCAGTCCAGGTGTAGGTATGGCTCCTGATGGGAGGGAGAGGTCGGCAAGGTTTGGGTTCTGGTGTGAAGGGGAGGGCGTGAAGTGTGTGAGGGCCAATCACACTTCAAGAAGTTGCACTTAAGAACTTAGACACGAGAGCAGGAAAGTGTGTGTGTGTTTGTGTGTGTGTGTGTATGCGTGTGTGCCCATCATCTGAATGTGTGTGTGTGTGTGTGTGTGTGTGTGTGACGGGGAATCTGACATCATTTCTGTTGATTTGGCAACGTCATGTGTGCAGGAGCTTTAGCATGAGATGCTGGCCGTGTTGATGTGTACATGGTGTTAGTGTGTGTTCCTGTGAGCGAGCGAGCGAGCGAGCAAGTGAGCAACAGTGTCTTTGTTCCTGCTCTTTTCATTTGTGTGTGTGTTTGAGCGAGTGCGACCGATTGTTGTCTGGCAAAACAAAAGCATTTAATAGTGTTGGAAACAACCATTTACAATCATGTTTACCTTTGACTGGAATGACTTTAAATGAACTTGAAAATAAACTGTAAACTGAACAAACCATAACAGAGGTTATAACAATGATCATGATAACAAAAATAATAAGCTTACAAATCTTACTTTTAACAAGTCGTGTGTTTGGCTCTTTATTTCTGATCTGCCTTTGAGCCTCTGAGGGCGGGGGGGAAGCAATAAACATGGAGCTAATCCAAGACAACAGATGGAGGGGTTACGGCGAGGGTTTTACCTGGTATTCACTTCTCTGTAGATAATGTTGTTTGTGAGCTCACAGATGTGATTTTTCCATATCAAAGCTGCTGTGGCGACGCGGCTCCCTCAGCAGTAATACCTTTACACGCTCCGATTAGGACAGATAAGCACTTCAATCACCAGCCGTACATTTGAATGACAATGGGACAGTCCGGCAGCGTGGGCGCACCTGCACGTCCGGACCGGCTGATGGGGGATAATGCCACCTCTGATGTCACGGCAAAGCCGGGCTCATTGTCTGTGATCTTATGCAACAGGTCTGTCGTACAGGGGAAGGTACATATAGTCCGCTGACTGACAGCACGGGGAGCACAGGCAGCAGAGGGAGGTCAGATAGACGAGGGCGATGAGGCTTAACGATAGCTGGCGAGAGATAGCTTCCGTCTGATATAAAAGGTTTCTATTTCATGGACACCATCCGCTAAAGTCAGGTTGGACTCACAGTGTAGACACAAACAGGTTTATAAGAAATTAATCAAATAATACTACATATCATAAATATGATTTGATTAAAGGGCATTAGTATTGAGGTGTTTAAGTTTTCACCATGTTTCAACGTGCCTTAGGTCATCTGCTAAGACAGAATGTCTCATATTGTCCTGACATTTGATATCACGCGTTCATCTGTGATTCTTTGTCTTTTCTTATCTTCATGAGCAGCACCATGGACTGATATATGACAAACAGTCCTCCTCTTCCTGTTGAACTCATTCATCATTCCCATGTGGGAGACAAACGCATCACCAGCCCAGGATCCAGGCAGTGATTCAGACGTTAACAGCATTTGAAAAGTGTTTTTTATGGATGAATAATCATGTGACTGGCACCGCCCAACAAACCATATTCTGCCGAAGTGAAGTCTGCCTTCTGAGAATCGCCCTGACTCACTTCAGGATGACCTCAAGCCCTCAGATATTAATTTCAGAAGACAGACAACAATTCGGGCAGGAGGACCTGACGTGTTAGACAGAGTCATTTATTTATCTTTGTGTCATGTTATTCCATCTGCATACACACACAAATTTAACATCCAATCTGGAGGAGAGGTTGTGATGAATCTCTGTAGATCTGCTGCAGGAGGAGGCGCTGACCACTTGGTGCCGCTGTTCAGTCACAGCCGCGGTGAAGCAGCCCTGGAATCCTTTATCTCCCCACATGAATCTGTTACAGCCTCAGCGGCACCTTGTATAACTGGAGGATCTGGGATTAAACATGCAGATCAATTTGACCAAATTCCGACATAACAGTTGATTCGCAGTATTTGTGATCAGATGAGTTCACGGAGCGGGTTTGTACCGAATCCTGGAGCGTGGCTGTGGACGCCAAGGACGAGCCAATGACTGTTCAGACTCAAGGTCCTCCACTCGGTGGCATGGAGGCCGTTTATCTGTCTGCACTCATTCGTCTCAGTGAGTTGGGCCACAGAGAAGAAGATGAGCCATTTCTGATTCTGTTTGTTTTTCAGCAAGACCAATGTTAAGCACAGCCAGGCCTTAAAATATGAAGCTGTTTTCAATAGGCGCTGTCTCCCAGTATCTAAAAACATAAACCAGACGTGCCTCTCTCTGTCCTCGAGGACCCCATGTTATGATTAACCCCGACTGTCTCCACTGCACAGTTAACCTTCAGTTGTATCTCATCATGAAAGTATCATTAACTTTAAACAGCAGTAAACACAAGGGCTGTTGTAAGTCCCTCCCCTCAAAGACAACTTTACTGACTTACGGACACGGTTTGTTTGTCTTTTTGATCATTGCAGTATTGATCCCAACAAAGTGAAAGGAACACTTTGGAAAATGTTCCATCACATAAACTGAAAGCGTGAGTTGAACGGGGAGAGGTCGGGCTGCGGCTGTGGTGGTCCGTCGCCCCTCGTTATCTCCTCCTGATGAATATGATGTAAATAGAGCTTTGTTCAGCTGGGGCGCCTTCTGTTGGCGGGGATGTGGTGTCGTGTTGGTCAATGCCACGTTATTAGAACCTACAAATAGCCTATGCGACATAATTTGAAGATGATCTGATGCAGAATCTGAAGAGTTTAGAACAGCGACTCCTAGGTTAGGGGTCGAGAAGGTCCCTGGGAGGTCACGTGACAAAGGGGGGGGGGGCTCGTGAAATGATTTCCATAAATCAATATCTAATTTGAAACCAGTTAAACAGAGCACAGCATTGTTATTATAGATTAATGGCTGTTTGATTTAAGTTAAAAGCAGGCAGATAGAAGTGTTTCATCAACCTTTTGTGGTTCACTTAAAGCATCATACAGCGTTGACGTGGCTGAAACCGATCTCCTATGGGGCAGTAGGGAGCCCTGTTTTTATACTCTAGGAGTCAAGGCCTGGAAAGTTTTGGAACCCCTAGTGTAGAAGACCAGCCTCCACAGATGTCCCTACACCCACCCCTCACACACACACACACACACACTCGACCACATACAAGCAGAAATCCCACAATGTGAAACAGGTGATCCCGCTGTGATGACTCATTCACCCCCTGCCTCTCTGGGGGGAAGCCCCCCCCCCCCCCCCCCCCTCTGGGGGGAAGCCCCCCCCCCCCTTCCGCCACGTGAACATTATTCATGTATTAACTGAGACCTCAATAACGTATTCTACTGAGAGCACGGAACATAAGGAGCAACTGTGTCAACACCGACACCAATGGTGCTCATGTCTGTGATGCGTGTGTGTGTGTGTGTGTGTAAGAAGGTGATTCACTGATGTCACGTTGTGGCAGCAGAGATCAAACTCAGCCCACTGCTCAGTCTGCTGGTCTGTGTGCTGATCAACCTCAGGTGAACAAGCGAGTTAGGCCTCCAGGTCAATTAGGTCAATCATTCATATGAGCGAAGGACTGCAGCAGTTTTCTCGGCGTCTCTGCTCTGCTTTACTTTGCGAATCAAAGTCTTGAAACTTTCTTTACACACCTGTGTGTAAGGCCCATAATTCCTCGTTGCGTTGATGCTGTAAAAGAGCCGCTCTCGCCGGCGCTGGGCAGGTTTTACAGATGCAATTCCATCGCTGATCACTGATGCCGATCGTTCCATCTCACAAAACCTCCTGGTGAAAGCCGTAAGGTTAGAGAAATGCTGAATATTCAAATAAATACATTTCTGCGTTTCCATATTAAATCAACTCATAACCTGCTTGAGGAATCTGTTAAATTTCATTTAACGGTTCCAGGAAAAAAATCATTCGGACAGGCAATGTTGTTGTTAGATGAAAAGCGAGCGCTCAGATCTTGGAAACATGCAGTAACCGAATTAAATAAAGAGAATAATAATTGATTATTATGAGCGGTGACAGCCGCTGTGACGCTGAAAAGAGAGAACATTTCAAACTAAAAAAAAAAAAATCCAAGGAAAGGAGCGAGACGCAGCGTTTCACCTTGTCAGCTCAACTGTAAACACCGCGTTCGTCTAAAACCTCGCTGCAGACGATTAGTGACGCGGCTGCGAGAGTTCTATGTGTTTAATATCTGGGCCTGCTGACATCATCACGCTTTCACGTTCACACAATTCACCGTCCGTCTCCCCAAAGTCCTGTGTTGTAATGGAATAAGATGTGTGTGGATGAATTATTATTATCTTAAAGGAGATGGAAACCAACCATATTTAAGATTCTCCATCTCTCTCAACCGAGTTCTTATCCGCCTGCTCCCAGTTTCCCTCTCCTCTGCAACGTGCACGGCCCCCGTCACCTTCCCTTTTCCTCTGCCTCCCTCTGAACGGCTGCTCTGACGCTGTCGCTCTCGCCAGATTTATGCTTTTTGGTGTTAGTCAGTGCTCGGCTGTCTCCCCTCATCCTCCCATCACATGTCCCCTTCTTCTCTATGTTTAGCGCTAATCCTCTCGTTTCTGAGACAGCATCTGTACAGCCCCTGACAGATGGGGAGGGTTATATTTACTCTGTCTTTCTGTCTGACAAACACATGCATTCGGCGCACGAGTACTTTCACGCTGGGCAGGAATCGAACGCGCGCCGGATGAAAGACTCATGAACACAAGTCTTGAGGCGACAGAGTCGATTCGTGAATTGAAGCGTGTGACGCGCAGTGTGATCTGAAGCGTGTGTCAGCACCAGAGGATTTTAATGTGGCTGCATTGTCTGGGACGTCTGTGTTGTTTGTGGCTGCGCATATTTTAATGCAGGCATTAATGGAGTATCACGCTGTACGTTCGGGTCAGACGAGGTCTCGCACAGACTAATGGATTTAGATCTAATTGATTAATCAGTATAGTGAAGCTGTGCGCTTTAATTCTCCCTCCTACCACCCTCATCCTCGTTCCTTATCCTCTAATCACTGGATTATCTGCATTAAGGTTTTCCGGACTGACGCTCCCCATTCTTGACTCTGGAGTTCGTGAATCACTGACGACAACAATAAGTTGCTCTTCCTGTTCGGGTGGCACACGTGGGGGCGGAGTCAGCACGATGCGGCCGTTTCTGTCACATGTGACGTCCGTCCTGTTTGCTGTCACGAGTTGTCCTGAGTTAATTGCTGTTGTTGGAGGTTTGCTTCGGTAATTGTTGTTTGTGGACAGAGCACCTGGGTCGGTTAACTGACAATTAAAAACATTTATCTTTAATAGTACATTCAAATGAATCAGTTACCTGCCGCTAGGTTCAGGGATCCATTAAGAACATTATAGAATAGAATAGAATGTTTGTATTACACAAGCACATATACACACGTTCACAGGAGCTCGAAGGGAAACAACAGAGGACAGCAATAGAAACAGTTTAAGTAAAATTAAAAAATAGTCTTTATACTATATACGAAGTAAAAATGCAGAAGACGGGTATGTGTAAAAAACAGTGCAGAAAATTGTTTAAAAAAAAGTGATAATGTGCAAAAATTGTAAAATTGAAAGATTGAAATTGCAGTGCCGAGATTCTGAAAAATGCAACATTGAAAAGCAGTAAAATTAACTACAAATTAGACCTGTGATAAACAAAAACACCTGTGGACCGTGACTCTGACAATATGGAGGTAACCCACGTGACAGCGGTGATTGAAGTAATGTTTGAATCATTGATGTCATCAGGACCATGGCGCACAAGCTCCTCCACTTACACACAACCTTACACAACCCGCTACTGTACGTAAGTTCACACACACTCATGGCGGCCGTCAGCTGGGACATATTGTGTCTCATGACGTCGTCACGCCGTGGTGCGTGTCTTCACCCACTCGGCACATGTGCCCACCTGCGGCATCTGTCATCATTCGCGTGTGTGTTCGCGCCACACACGAAGAATATGTTTGCGGCGTCATCCAAATGTCAGGTCAGGATGACGGGCGCCGTCCTCTGATACGTAACTGGCTGCAGATGCTCTTCAGTGCGGCAACGTGACGAGGCTGTGATTGCTCAGTTTAAATTTAGCTCCACTGAAGTGTCAGAGATAAATTCCTACCGCGACAAACCTTTCCACACTGAATGCTGGTCATAATGGGTTTTTGATTTCCCAGTGGTTGGAGAACATGTTGGGATCAGCTCAAACTGAATCAGCATTTTTTTAGATTTGTTTGATTCCCAGCAAGATTCCCTAAAAAGTGCTTGGTGGATTTCCACAGAACTTGGTGGAAGGATGAAACGTGTCAATTGTACTTCAGTTTTTTCACCATTTTGATGATTCCTTTAGAGAATATTTAAAGTATGAACATATGATATTTATGATGTGTTTGTGGACACTCTGCATCTAGTGCATTTCACTGTGGTTTCAGGGGCTTGTTGGCCTTGGCAGCAGTGTATCACTTCTCTGCTTTCTGCTGATCCACGTGTGCACGTGTTTCTCAAAGAACTCGGCTCTCCATGTCCTATTTATTCATTTGGATGTGAGGAGCAAAATAAAAGGCTTAATGTTCTACTTACTGTTTGGCTCAAGCTGAACTTTGACAATCTGTGGGGTGCACGTTAGTGCAAGCTTGACTGAAGTGGCGGATAATGGGTCGTGGGGCATATGGTGTGTTGTCTAGCTGCTGGTTTGTCCTTAGAGTTCCTCTTAATCTCCCATGTGCCTCATTTTGACTTGTCTACTTTTCTGCCCTGCATAAAAAAAGCTTTCTACCCCATTTCCTCTTCGAACTAAGTACTTTGAGTCACCCACACACACACACACACACGGATGTTGGCACGTCCATGAATGATAAGCACGACTGAAACTGTGAGCAGGAAGCGACTTGCTGAGTCCTGCTTTGGCCAAATGGAAGAATTACCGTAATTAAGGAAAAAGTAACAATGTGTGTGTGTGTGTGTGAGAGAGAGAGAAAGTCCTGACATTTCTAGCCTACTTTTTCAGAAGTAGTGTGTTATTTTACCGAGATTAATTCATTTACAACTTTGACCTTTGAATTGAAACTCCAAATAGACGGATCCTTATCAGAGGGACGGTGACATCACGCTGTATGAGCACATGCAGAATACGTGTTGAAACGCAGGCAGAACAAATCCGAGACTAAACTGTAAATCAACCATCAAACATTTAGATATCGCAGATTCCTGCCACTGCAGTATGTCTCTAAATGAACCCCAGGTCACAGGAGTTAATTCAAAAACTTTATGATTTTCTGCAGCGAGGAGAGTCGTCAGGGCACGAGCTCCGTGGATTCAATTCATTCCACGACCCCCCCCCCCCCCCCCCATTCATTCCACGCCCCCCCCCCCCCCCCCTTTTGTTACTCATCCATAACCATCCAGCCTCTTCAAAATGAATGGACAGGCCATTTGTCATTTGTCTGTTTTTTAATTGTTGTTGTTTTTTTTTCTTTTAGTGTCTCTTCAAATCCTGATTTTACTGCATCGTTTCCTTTTATGACAAATGCCTGATCTGCAGTAACTTGAGATCAGCTTTATGAAATCAGAGCATGTTAGTTGAAGCCCAGCTATCAGCACCACACACACACACAGTTCATATTCCTTCCACTGTCCAGACACTGAGCCAAAATAAAAGCCACGACAATTTCGTATTTTAGGTTAGAAATAACGAATGAGAGGCAAAAAAAAGGCATGACACATGCACATCGTGTTTGTGAGTCTGCACGCGCTAAGCTTGTAGAATGAATGTTTCATCCCGCTGCCTCCTGGGACACAAATATCTCTCTCACAGTCGAGTCCTGCTGTAAACCTCCCCACATCTTCTCCTCTCTGGTTGTTAGAATCAACAGTGACTTAAGGTTTACGCTGAGTTTGTCAAAGCTGTTCTTCTTCTTCATTTCCACTGGGCTAAATGACCTCAGCTGAACTCTAAACATAAAATCTCCTCGAGACACATAACCTGTGCCCTTTGTTCTTTCTGAAATATAGACGTGTTGATGCTCAAAAGTGGAAACTCACAGTCTTATTCTTGTTCATATTCATTCATAAAAAGATATTCAAATACATTTTCAGTGATCCGCGTAAATCCAGTGACATGTTTTTTGCTCGTTAAGTTCGGATTCATAACTCAGCCTGTGGGCTTTCCACCGCCCCGCCCCGGCCCCTGACCTTTGCATCAATCCCATGCCAGAAATACACACGACTCTGGGTATTATGATGACAATTGCATAACACTACAACAATTATTATGGTGATAAATCTGTGCCAGTACGGTGCATGTAACCTCTGCAGCCAAAGGATGCATTGAGGTCGCAGCATTTCGTAACACAGATTGAGCCAATCCTTCTTTTGTCTCATTAAATTAATGCGTTGCCACTATAGTGCGACTAACCCCGAGGTCAGGGTATTAGAGGCATTGTGTTTATTTAGCACAAATGTGTTCGTAACCAGTACTCCTGCACCGTCTAATGTATGGACTTGTTATCTAATTGTCTTCCTCTGCACAATCTGTAAAGCTTGACCCCATTTGAAGCCTCTGCATCCGGACGAGGCCCCGGGCCCCTTTGTGCTCCGCCTGCGCAACATTTCATCCTGATGGTCGCTCATTAAATCTGAGTGCTGAGGATTCATCGCTGTGAATGCGAATTTTGATTGCATCATCAGGTGTAATTACCCATTTTACAAGTGAGCGGCAGTTGATTGGTTTCCCTGAGTTTAATGTGCGGCCGTCAGGATTCGAACTTGGTGGTGGTGCACTGCGAATCAAAAGAAACACTTCTGATGCTGCCTCAGTTCTGTTCTGGGCTTTTGGGGCTGCGTTTTCATGCCGGTCACAAATGAAATGTAACAGCCTTTATGCATGATTGAAGTGGCGACTGCGTGAGGCACAAGCACATATTTTTCTGCCTACACACAAGTGCTGCTCGACCACCTCACTGCTGCTGCAGTTCCACCATCAAGCCTCTGAAACAGTGCTCGTCTCCCCTCCTCAGGTTTGGTGCAGACCTGTTGCAGACAGCAAAAACAGAAGACCCTTGAAATACGGTCACTTCAATTCCTCTGTGCGTTTTACGCCTGTCTGTTTAACCTACGCAGACTGTTCCGGCACCTACACGTGCACTCTGCAGGAATGTGAGGTCACTCTTACTCGTATTTCTTATCTGCAGACAAGATATGTACAAATATTCCCTTTCATAGACATCCAAAGAGCAGCAGCTGAAGGACGGGTTTCTAATCTGCAGCGTCTGACTTATAAGGCACAGTTTGACTTCCCTCATCCACTGTTAGTCCTGGAAATCATCTCCACGCTTTTCCAAAAGGAAGGCACATAAAATGTCTGCTGCTGCTTTTGTGCATGTGGTTCGGACTCAGCGCTTCTTTATGTTGGACTCTGTGTTTTCCGGGAATGTTTGTCTGTCCTGGGAGGGCTGTCCCTCACATGTGAGGTTTCTAGTTTAGTCAAATAAAATCTGATTGATTGATGGAGTTCAGTTTTCAAGGGAGAGGGTCTCTGTTGCCGACACCCAGGGGTCACACTGGACACATCTGCCATTAACCCCGACCAAGGAGATTGTGTTTTCTTTCTCTGTATTGGACTTCCAGCTGGATTATGCAAATGCTACTGATCTGATTTTCTTGGAACTTGGTGGAAGGATGGGATATGGGCTAAGGAAGCCTGGATTAGTTTTTAACGCAGATTTGATTAAGTTGGGTGGATCCACGTTTTTTTTTCTTCCACGTCTTCTGACATTCTGAGGAATTTCTCATCAAATTGTAAAAAAAAATAAGAATTTTCTAGTTTCTCTCTTGTGGGTGTATCTGATCTCAATACATATGCAACACTGGGATAGAGTGGCCAGTCAGCCTTGGTTGAGATACACCCGCACCGTTCTATAAAAACATCAGTCATGCAGATATGTATAATTATGTACAACTGCCGAGTGTACGCAAAGTGTTTCAGCATATCGACGTAAACAAAGTCATTAACCAGATCCAGCATTTTAATCAGAGCGCAGGCAGCCAGCGAGCTAATGGAAGCACATTTCATGCTGCTGCCACTTCAGATGGAGCAGCACATCAGGTTTGTGTGTCAGTCATCGTCTTCGACTAAAAGCCAGATGATGTGCATCATTACACCCAGATAACGTGCTGATAAATATTTCAGTGCTTTCCAGAAACATAATTTCAGCCTGCAGCAGGATGGAAGCTGTCCTCGGGGACGATGTCTGCGGAGACGTATATTTGTGTTTCGGGTTTTTGTATATTCATGTCTCTGAAATGGGAAGGAAAGGCACAGTAGCCCAGTAAAAGAGCCCAGCTAAACATAATGTGTTTGTGAAGCATGTAATGGTTCTGTTGATGCTGTGTCAAAGTGGTGCTGATCCATTTGTTGTTTTAAGGCCACATGCAAATATCTCAGCAGCTCTGAGGTGAATCTGAGGGACAGACATAGATTATCATCCCTGGGACTGGTTTTGTGTTGTGAGGGAATAAATGGCTTCTTTGCAGCCTCACAGGATGACGTCTAACAGCCTGAACTTTCATCACCAGCTCCAAGTCTTGATTTATTTATGTAATCATTGATCAATTACCAAAAGGCCGATCGCCCTCCACAGCTGTACTTCATGGTTGAAGCCAATAATCTCATCAAGTAATCAGTCAGCAAAATGAACATCGACATAGAAAAGGTTAGAACCCCTGATAATGTAGGAATTACTCTCAGTTGAATCAACACTATTGAGACTGGCTTAACTTCAACTCATCACTTTCACACACCAGTGTTCACCCACAGCTCGCTCATGTCACCACTCTAAACACGAGTTCCATGAATCTTTCTCTGAGACGTCAGTGAAAATGTTGAACTATCTGACCCGCCCCTTGATCTGGACACGACAGCTTATGACAACCGGTGCCAAAGCTTCCTCATCTGAAAACATCTTCAGGGCTGAAGAGCATGTTAATGTTGTTGTGACTTAATGCACCAGGGGGGATTTGATCCCATGTTCTCCCTCAGGTCTCCAGTAAGGACAAACATAATTGTGTAGCTCACCCCCATAGACAGACAACACACACACAATACGCTAGAATGAATCCAAACACCTCATTAACACACATCCCGAAGGCTGTCCTTGATTCATTTTGGCATCAACAGCATATTAACACACATGTCTAATGGGAGGGGTGTGGGTGGGCACCATTCTAGTTTACGGGCTATAAATACCCCCCGTGCCCTCCACAGGAGAGATACACATGACAAGTCCAAAAATACCACGAGTATCTGAGAAGAGATTACACTGGAAGAGTGATGGACGGATGAATGCACAATGAAGACATGATGGAGGACAGGGGGAAATAAATGGGGATTACACATATCAGCTGAAGTAAGTCAGTGGGGCAGCACAGAAGGGCGAGGGATGATGGACGAGAGAGAAACGCAGGGATTGAGGGATGAGGAATCATAATCTGGAAACATCTGGACGTGGCAGCGCACAAGTGATGTCTCACTGACAAACATGGGCTCAGACTCGTCCCTTTGTCTTCATGCTTTGTTTACACAGCGACGCCTTTTCCTCTGCGTCCTCATTAACTACATTTCCCATAACCTCTTTCACCATCTCTCAGTGAACGTGCCAGGCCACATCTAGCCTCTGTCCATATGTAAGCACATGTTGATAACGAGCAGCAGCCGAGTCGAGCACGTTCCTCACAGTTGTGTGTGTTGTGTTATAGTCGACTGAGGCCACTGCAGCTCAAGCAAGAATCATGCGTTTCTCTTCTTCTCTGCAGAGGAGTAATCCATTGAAAGTTGAATTGGTGAGAGGCCTTGATCTTCCCTTCTGAACAGGGAGATATACACAAGTTATGATGATGTGATTTTCACATTAATCTTCGCTGCAGCTTCTCTTACCTTTTGGTCGTAGAAAGCGTAGAAGCTTGTCCTTGCTCTTTTGTCACTGCAGACATTTTGACTTGTGAATAGAACCAGTGAAGGAGCTTTTAAGGGACTTCAAGGGGGCGCAGGGTAAAAGGGACCTCAGTCCACGCCTCCATATACAAGTTAGCTTTATCTTCGTATTGTGCAACACTGCGGAGGATTCTGACATGTTCGTGACATTGCATATGATGACTCAGGAATCAAGACAGGATGGTAAACCTCTCTGGCAAATGGGAAAAAAACTCAATAGCCACATTAAACCCAAGTTTACCCACAACTGCATATGTTTGTCTAGCCCTCAGAATGAAATGATTATCACACACATTTTAAATGAATGTTGCACCAGAGATCATCTTTATGATGACAAGGGAACAACCTGGAACAGCCATCTGCTCTGCTCAGGTTTTTTATTGCACATGCAGTTGGAAATAAATGAATGAATTGGCACTTTGGAAATGCAGCTCCATTTACTACCACTCATTTTTTTAATGGTTTTAACTCCCTGGTGCAGAATGGTTTATTTGAACTATAGTGGGCTGCACAACTCAACTTGGAAAAAAAAAAGCCGTTCCTCTTCATTACAGCCGCTTTATTGGGATTTCTGTTGAGGAATTTGTTTTGTCATCATCATAATTAAAGCTGTGCTTTAGGAGCTGCAGACTCTGGGAACATGCTGAGACACTGATGGCTGCTGTCACAGTTCATTTGACATTAACATGGAGCGAAAGCACGATTTATTCCATCGTGTACAGCGTCACATGCATATTATCATTTCATTCAATTATGCAAGCATCTGATCTGTGTGTGTGTGTGTGTGTGTGTGTGAGTGCGGGTCTCAGTCGTGACCGCTGACTCAAAAACAAGGATTTCCAGACTGGCCGCAGTGATCCGTGAGGGTTCGATAATTATTAAACCCAAGCAAACTTTCTCTCTCGTTCTGTTTAGAATCCCCCCCCCCCCCCCCCCCCCCCACACACACACACACACACACACATCTATTTTCTTTTTTCTTTAAATCGTGTTTGGTCCTGTCTCGGGCATAACAAACGGTCAGTTAATGAGCGTATTCAGTGACGGCCTTGAACGCTCTTCTCACGTCGGTAAACAAAACCTACCAACCCTTGCACACAAGCCCACATACACTGATCTGATTGTTTCCCTCTGGACACAAACAGAATTCTGTACGGATCCGTCACTGAGCAGGAACAAACGGGAGTTTTGACACACACAGGGAACTCGGCGGTACGAGGAAATGGCAGCAGAGCCGAACAGAGATTGGCTGACGGATGAGAGAAAAGATGGCGAGGACGGGGAAGAGAAGAGTTCTTGATCGCCTCTTCACCCAGAATGGAAAACTCGTGCCGCGTCACACCGACGGCAGACAGATGTATCACAACCCTGTACCCAGAAATAGTTTTATTCTTTGCTCCAGTTTCTTTTAAACAACCAGCAAAATGCAGAAAATGAATCAATCAAGTGAAAAAGTAAAAATATTAGATTCAGAAAACTTTATTTATGTCCAGAGGGCAATTTAAGGCACAAGTCAGCAGCATAGCGTATGAGAGACATTTCACAAACACAGAAAAATGGAATAATAAAAAGTACACACGGAGCCATACCATAAACCTCTGGGTAAAGTGCAAAAACAGAGGAGGAGGCGAGGGATTAGACGACAAATAAAAAAGTTCTTAGTAACTCATTTCAGTGTTCAATGCAATGTGTATTATGTCATTAGTGGTTTCAGAAATCCATATTTCTGTGCTGCAAATTCATCAAGTCAGTAACTGTGGCCTCGGGTGTTATGGTAAAAAGATGCGGCATAATGATAGAATACATTCACACTTCTCAGTCAGAATCTCAGCAGCTTCAGCTTCACAGATTTATTGCATTTCACCGTTTGCTCAGCTGAGTCTGCTCGTCTCCTGAAACCAAATCAAACCTCCAATAACAACGTCTCAGGCAACAGGAGCAGGCAGGCTACAATTAGAAGTGGTACAGGAGCGCTGAGACAAATCCAGTATCATGCACGGAGAAGCGCTAAGTGGGAGGTTTCAGGTTTCCGTGCCTGGAATAATGCTGAGCAAACTCAGCCATCGGCCTGGGACGGGCTCTGAGTCAGAGCAGGTGGTGAGGTAAACAGGAGTAATGTTTGTGGATGATGTAAATAGTATAGTATCAGCGAACCGCCTTACCAGCAGGCATGATGTCACCCGGATTAATGAGATAAGACAACAGAGCGCCATCTTTCTTGCTTTCTTTCTTCCTCTCTGAAGCCGTAAGCGCTACCTGCGGTAATTAAGGTGCGACGAGTAAAGACCTGCTGCAGAACCCTGCAGCCACAGATCACATGTTTAACCAGAGTTCAGTGAAACTCAAGTCACTGCAATGAACCCGAACTGGAGCATCAGCTGACAGCATCGACTAAGTCCCTGATGTTGAATATATAGATTGCATTGACTCTACACTTCCATGGGCCCTTAACAACACACAGACGGGGGGGGGGGGTCTGATGAGCGGTTCTCATGATCCGTGAGCCACACACACACACACAGACGCAGATATCTGGAATTATTAGAGAGTTGTTTGGACAGGCGGTTCTGTTTGACTGCACCGTTTTCACATGGACTTTGAACACGTCTCACAGGTCATAGCAACATTGATTCTCTCTCTTTCTCTTTCTTTCCGCTCTGTTGTTGCTGTACGTCCCCAGCTCCCATCTGCCTGTTAAAACATACACATTCTAACATCAATGCATGTTGAGTGCACTGACTCTGAAGTCCGCCATCTCGCCCGCATACATAAACCCACTCGCTTGTGTACACTAAAGAATACCTCGCACACACTGGTGCACAATTCTAAACGATGCACATGCATGCATACGCAGAGACAATGGCGCTCTGATGAAGGGACAATGGTGCCTGTATAATCCCCGTGAGCTTCGCTGTGCCTGCCTCTGTGGGAGTTTAATGGATTCCACTTCAGCTGGACGCGCACAGCGAGAGGCGGGTTCCAGAGCTGACTTTACAATGCGTGCCGTCTGTTTTTGCCGAAAACAATATGACTTCCAAAGACCGCTCTTGAGAAACAGAGGTGAACTTTGCTCGTGCACTTGTAGGATAAAGTCTCGTCGATAACAAGGAACCACAGGCGCTCATATCTCTTGTTTTATATCTCTCTCTGTAAAACTTTCTTATCTGTACCTGAACAAGGTGTACACGCACACGCACACACGCACCAAAGTAATGGCTCTCATAAACACAGCGTTCACCATGCCTCAGTGCACGTAGACTTACTCATGTGACTGAACACCACGGCCCTTGCATCAGAACTCACGCACACAATGACTTCCATGAACAAACCAGACACACCGGGCATCACACAGTATTCATCGGCATCTATTGATGAGTGTTTGTGCGTGATGAGAGTTCCACATCCCCTACATCCCAAAATACCACCCAGCTGTGCCTGGTGTTGCCACGGTAACCCACATGGACTGGCCAGTCAGAAGCAAGACCTAATTACAAGCTGCCAACCTCCACACACTCATCCTGTCCCATCTCGTTCCATCCATCCTTCTATCTCTCGTCCTCTTTATAATTCTCTCATATCTTTTCATCTCTCCAACAACTCCGACTTGACAGGAACAAGGAATTGTGGCTGTTTGATAGAAAGATGTGCGAGAGGCAGTTCTTATTGTCTGCTCCCTCGCTGTCTCCCAGGCATCTGTCAATTAAATTCAGACTGTCTGAATCCGTCTGATCCTCCTGACCCGCAGGGACCGAGCAGCCCGACTAACATTTGACTGTAATAACCAGTCCTTCATTTGCGTCCACTCTGGTGAACTGGACAGAGCATTAGGTTCACAGGGATCAGGGCTGGATCTCAAGGAAAACTGCCCTAAATACAGTTTGTCCCTTGACCATCTTAGTGTTTAATTCACTCTTGCAAGTGCGCAGCCCTGGTTTCTCCGACGGCTGTATTAACACGACATTAACGGCACCGCACCATCATCCTTTAATCTGCAGTAGGTGTCCGTAATGTTGTGCGTAAGTAGGGCTTAGCCTCCTGTTAGCTGTCTGAAACTGCGGACAATAAGATGTAGGTCAGGGTGGTCCCTTTGGATGGACACTGCCAAGTCCAACACGTAAAGTATGTGTGCACACACCCTTTTTTTTCCATCTAGTCTGTTTTTATTGGGTCAGACAGACAATCTGAGTGATGCTGCTCTCGCTGTGCTTACACACTAAGTCAGTCTCCGCAGGAAAAGTCAACAGCAATCCTAGTAAAACATTGACAGTGCCAACAATACCCGACTATATCAACAAGTCAAACACCCGATGGCTCGACACCAAAGCACAGTCACCCCACCCAGACACTTAGAAATACACCACCCAAACCCCAGAGAGCCATGACTCTGATGACAGTGTGCGCCTCAACAGTGATTTCATGCACTTAACATTTCGAGTTGGCATAAGCGACTCTTCCAGTTGTCATCACTGCAGTGTCTCGTTTAATCCGACATTTTCCTCTGTGCCGTGACGTCCCTCCTCTCCCCGGCCCTGTAGATCTGCGTAGTGACACGGAGCTGTTTCTGTTACCCTCTAAAATAAATGTGGTATATCAGGACAGGGATCAGGTTTCCCCCCACCGTCACCCTCACCCCATCCCTCGCTGCTGCTCCCCCCCCCCCACCTAACCCTCGTTTAAAGTCTTCCAATTTATTATTTTGGAAACTTTTCATCTCCTTTACCTGTTTCCACAATTTTATTTCCTCTTTAAATTTGCCCTCACGCTCATTTCCTGTGGTCTCTGGTTCCCTTGTGGATTGGTGCACATTCAAGTGAGTGGCATAATTAGAATCATACACTCTTAATTGGCTTATTCCCAGCTCCATTCATAATAACTCTATTTAAAATCACACCCCTGTCAGGGTGTGTGCTCGCGTGTGTCACTGGAGGCAAAAGTGTGAAATTAAGCTCAGCAGAATCCAGTAAAAGCACAGTGAACTCTGGACGCAGAGTGTGTGTGTGTGCTGCCAGTGTGTGTGTGTGTGTGGAGTGCACTCATTAGCTCATGTCCTCTAATGAGAGCCACGGGTGGTTTAACACCTCAGCCCTATAGACGGGGCCTGGCCATGGCACGCTGAATCCAGCCTGATTGTAATTATAGCAGTCGGTCTGAATGGACCGCGGTGCATTAACAGCCCTCTCCCTGCTACGTCCTGTTTTGTAATTAGAAATGTCAGAGCTGACCTATTGTTTTTCTTTGGCCATTTCTCTGTGCTGCCCCTACTGAGGCATACAAGAGAAACAGCTGGGGTGGGAATTGAACCGGCAACCCCGTTGGCAGCCACTTTTACTGAGGTCATTATTTCCTGCGCGGTAATGATGGAGTGGAGGCCAGCGAAGAGGTGATGCAAAACTTCAGGGGCTGGTTCCATGACCCAGTGAGTGTGTGTGTGTGTGAGTGTAACAGACAGAGAGATTGGTGTGAGTGCATGAGCACAGCCCTGAACCACAGTGAGCTAACCACAGTGAAGAACTGCAATTAGGAGTTTTTCTCTGAGAGAACAGCAGAAAACAGTCAACTCTCATATTGGCCGCGCTGAGTGAAAAGCAAACAGAGGCTGGGGCTGCTCCTGTGAAGCTATTCAAATACATTTCAACCAAACCCCTCTGCAAAAATCTGCATTTGTGAAGACAGCTTTAACATTTTCCTGCTTATCAGCAAACGTGCACACCTCGCAGGAAATGACACGCTCGAGAGGGTTAGACTTAAGCGCTCTTCCCAGCCGTCAGGGTTCACTGATGAATTTGGCATTCATGTCATCCAGGGGGCTTACTTTCTCTAAATCTCCAGTTTTCTGCTCACAAAATACACAATGTGGTGTGGAGAGGCCAGTGGTACAAATCAATTTCAGATGCTGACATTTATTGAAATCGATATTAGTGTTGTTTAAAGGACCACATGAATGCTCAATGCATCTGTGGCCCTGTGATGGAAAAATCCTTTAGAAAAGTCAAACGGTCAACATTAAATAGTGATATTCTGCAGCGGAGACTGATAAAGTTCTTCTTTTTAACTTTGAAGAGACAATATAGTTCAGGAGGAAGTTCACACATTCCACAGACGGGATCCTATTTAAACGCAGAAGCCGTGGATATGTCACATTGGCTCAGGCTAACCTGAAAAACCTGAAGGTCTCATACAAACGTGGTGGTTGTGAAAGTGTCCTTTGTAACGTGTCGCTCAGCAAACTGTACTTTCAAGACCATTTCACTTGTGCTATTGAGCAGCGTCTGCCAGAGGCCCCTGACAGTGTAGACTCATACAGAGCCTCACAGACACAAAAGGTATGCACAAGCTGTTTCAAGCTAGTGTTGATGAAACGCACATATCTGTGACGCTAATGCAAACAGACACACTTTGAACACACAAGCCTCTCGACAAGGTTTTTGCTCGGGTGTTGATGAGAGCGTGAGGTAGCTGTTGTTTGACATAATCATTTCCAAATCTGACACATTTCTTTGACTGATTCAGGCCAACGCACCCAGCAGTGTTCTCATATTACAGTGAGCTGAACACACACAAATATGTTCCTGTCTTACACACGCCCACTGATGTAAACTCACTTAAGTATAATATCCAATCATGGGATTAGCTCTTTTGTACCACTGGCAGAGGAGGAAAAGGAGGGAAGGGGTCCCACATGAACCGAGATGACCATGAAATCTGTCCTTGTGGATGCAGCAGGATTTATTCTAATACCCCCGTCCCCTTGCTTCTTTCTAAACTTTCCTGTTTAAGTCCAACCAATAACAGATGTGTGAGTTTAATAAGTTATCTTAGATAAAATGGCAGATTCAGAGTTCAGCGAGAGGCTCCTTGGTGCTTTGAAGCTCACAGCCTTTAAGCGTAAGCCTGTTATAACCAAACGTACTACGTCTCCTCTTCATACCTCATCCCCCCCCGCAAAGACGTGGACACCGTAATTGGTTTGGATTGTGTAAGAGTAACAATAGAGGCCATCTAAGTAATCCTGTCTGTAAAACCTCCTGACCTTACCTCAAGTGTACCTCGCCTAACCCGACCTGAGGCCAGAGGGCTGTCTAAGATTACACGCCTCCACAATGCAGACAATGTTGGCCAGGTGACCCAGGGCTCTGTTGGCCCGCCACTGTACATGCATCCAGCATATCAGCATGAGAAGTGGATAATCATTTAATATTTCAAGTCTTAGGTCACAGTTCCGCCCAAATCTGGAACTTGTCTGCCTGCGTCTGTGATTCCAACGCGCAAAACTGTGCAAACCTTTTCCACAGGTTTGGCAAGCGAGTCTCGCAGATGGCGGCGAGCTAAGCCAAATATCACAAAGTCTCCACTTCGCCTGCTCGCACCCTCGTCCTCAACATTTTGTTTTTAGTTCATTTCTGGCCTGACTGTCTTTGTCACAATCGGCTGTGATCAAGGCACGCCGAAGAAATGGATTCATTTTTGAGTGTTCCGGCGCTGACATCATACCACAGTGACAGAAGCGTCTCAGTCATGAGCACATTCTGTCTCTGACAGTTTTCTAAAAGCCCACATCAGAAAAGAACATTTTCTATGTATGAGCGAAGTCCCTGATGAAAAGGCTACTGCGAGAGATCCTCCCTTTCTTTTGTAGCTGAGTGATCTCGAAAACATCCATCTGATCCCCAGGAGCCTCTTTCCTTGCAGGATCAATGTGTGTGTGTCTAACTGAATCGTGTTGTTTGATGCTATTAGTCCATGCTGGTCGAGAACACCATCTGTTAGCTGTTAAGAGCTTGGGAGGAGACCCCTGCCCAAACTGAACTCATTGCCTGTTTTAAATCACCCAGTGACCTCCAAAGTCCAACCTGACCATCCCTCAACCCATCAATCGTCAGAGACATTGACGCTACCTGCCCACACCCAGGTAACGTGGATCATTTCTGTGCCTGCGGGTCAATAAATCTTTTGAGTGAAACGTGTCTGTATCTGTGATGGCAGCGCTGTGGAAAATCCCTCAGGAGCAAATTGTGCATGTATCCATCTGCCAAGCAAGAAAGACCCAACCCTGATAGAACGTGTCTGTGTGCAGTTTGGCTTAACCAATGTGGACTTGTGAGGACTGACTAGTCTTTTGACTAGAATTAGGATTGCAATGGCTCCAGGTAGTTAATTATCTGCTGCTCTCTTTCAGTTTTCTTTTATAATTTCTTGAGATTTTTGCCCTCAGCCAATTTTGAAGACATTTTAAGACAGAGAGGACATGAGTTTGTTGTCCCCAATCCACTTTAAAATCTTCCCACCAGTATACAGCCCATTCACTTGGTGCATGTTATTAAATTATATCAACAGGATTAATCACAAACATTGTAAAAGATATGTAAATCAAAACAAATAGAGGCTTCTCTAGGGAGAGCCCCTGCGTAGTCGTGGGCATGCTGGTCATGCTCCCGCCCCCACAGACTCATTTATGAGACCCTGGCTTCAGAGATCACCATGGTGACCGCTCTTTGCCATGGGGTGTTTACACAAATGAATACACAAACTAATACACCACCTTTGATTAGATGCTGTGTGGAATATTAATGTTCTGTGTCTTTTTAATCATCCTCAGCACTGCGAGATCTTAAAGAGAGAAAGAACAAGAAACTGCAGCGAAGAAAGTGCATGAAATGAAATGCGTGTAGCAGAGCACAGAGGAGCATGAGGACGGTGAGTGTGGGTGGATCTGCCTCTGTTATATTTGAAGCTCCGTGTCTGTAATTGTGTCTACAGGTGTTTTTTTTTTTCTAGTGCCCAACAGGAAAAAAGATGCAAAAATCACCACCGAAAGTTTGATTTCACATGCGCGTGTGTGTGTGTGTGTGTCCTTGTGCAGTGTCTTTAGAGGGAAAAGTGGAACATGGAGAGTGCCAGACTGAGCGTTCTTGATAATTTAACGACTTTTGCGATTATGCAAGAAGTATGGCCATGCCAATGACAGACAATGACAAAGGAAGAACAGTGAGACAGAACAGGAGGCAAATGGAACAGCGTGACGGTGGTCGGACAAATTGGCGAGAAAAAAAAAAAGTACAGAGAGAAAAGGCTCTAAAACAGACCAGGGCTCAGAGCTGTTTGGTGGGTTTTGCTGTTGGACTGAATTTGAAATGTAATCACTTGGCTTAATGGTCTGTGTGTTATAATTTATGCTACCAGTGAGTATACGCAGTAAACTATTCTTAGAGAGGGTCAAGCAATGTGTGTATGCGTTTAAAGAATGCCAGCGTATCCATGACACGCATACATGCACTTTGCCCTTGCACCTGTAACAGTGTAACCTTAGCGGTGACTGCATGCTTGTGTGTGCGTGCGTGCATGTGACTGTGCACCAAGACCTAAACTTGGTTAGCTGCAGCGTTTAAACATCTCTAACTTGTTGATCCTCCGGGCCTATCCTTGGACATTTAACATAGCATACATGCTCGGGGATCTAAGGGTAACTTTTCCACATGGTTTAGCTCAAACACTGATTTATTGGCACCAAAATAACTGACCACTAGTGGATGCGGCATTTAAGTTAAATATGGACCTGGGATTATGGATTACCACCAGATTTTGGGGCCTTGCTACGAGGATTTGTTTCCACTGAGCCACAGGGGACGCTGGTTGAATTATCTTCACCCTAATAGCATTGTAGAGGTAGGACACATGTTTAAGGCCTTCCGAAATTTGGAAACGCACTATAATCTACTATCCTATAATTTCCCTGAATCAGAACTGGAGTGGACAAAGCCAGACCATTACAGGGGCCACTTGACATGTTGAGATATAGCCTTATCTCTTTTCTTGCTGCGAGTCAAAAGAGAAAATCAATACCACTCTCATACATATACGGTCAATATTTAGCTACGGCCATCAGCTGGTCAGCACAAGACCGGGAAACTGTGGAAAACAACAAGTCTGGTAACAAAATCCACCAACTAGGATGTTTAACATCCCCTGGGCCACAGGTTGCAGCTCATTAGTTCAACAATTTTAATTTGTGGCTTTCATGGTGTAATGGATTGGACTTCTTGTCTGGGTACAATGATGTCACCTTGTAAAAGTATTTTCCTAATTCCTTTCGAAATAACCCCAGACTCACAGAAAACACATTTGTGGATAGAAACCATCTCTATAATTCTGTGCACATTGTGAAGTTATGTCCATAGTTGCGTGGGCCTGAAAACCAAAAGTCCTTCGAATTATTTATTGGTGCAAAAATGTGTGTCTTATTTTGTGTTTAATATTCTACTGCAGCTTTTGCTCAGTTCAATATTAACCAGGCCTCTACTGGGTGAGTGACATTCAGAAACTGATGTGGTGTGAAACATAAGCAACACGCAACATGTGTGAATGTGCCTCCGATCTGCATGACAGAGCTTATTGTTCTCTACCAAAGAGATGATTGTGAAGTTCGGTCTGATGACTCTGTGCAGTTAAAGAACCGGAATGTCATAACTCTTTTCACACACTTTATATTCAGAGACAAAACAAACGCCTCAACCTACATCCTCTCCAGGCTGCATATAAAATACTGCTGGCTGTACAAAGGAAGGGCATCTGAGATGAATAACACATTAGCAGAGCAGTTAACTGCCAGGAGAAAAACAAGTGATCTCTCTCTTACTCTGATGTGATCGTGAACGCATGAACCCACACCATCATGCACATATGTACACGCAATTATGTGTGTACACGTGGAGCTGACAGCCGTGCACATGCATACAGACACACACAACCGCCCACGCACGCTCTTGGAAGAAGCCAGTCACACTTCGCCCCCGTAGAGTACATGTCAGTCCATCTGGGATCATTAACACCATGTTAATGAATATAGGGCCAGGGCCAGGAGCATGTGAGGAGAGGATACAGAAAGAGAGAGAGAGAGAGAGATAAAGAGGACAGAGGGTGGAAGGATAATGGATTCGCTCCTAACAAATGCACTGCCTGAGGTACTTGTGGCGAGGAGGGGGAGGCAGGGATGAGAAAAGATAGAAAGCGAGGGGATGGGGCAAGCAGCGAGAGGAAAACTGGACCAGACCAAGTCTGGGGAGGCAGGGACAGAAAGGGAGCAGGAGAGTATTAAAAAGGAGTAAAATGAAAGAGAGAGAGAGAGAGAGAGAGATGCTGAAGAGCTGGCGAATGTAAAACAGGAAACAAGAAAAGCAACGCAATCAGGGAGAGATGTACTCGGTACATTCTGGCCAGGGGAGGATGAGGGCTCCGTGGAAATAACTGAACAGATGAACAGAAGAACGGAGAGGAAGGAGCGACAGCAGAGACGACAGATGAGCCGAGAGAACAGACAGGGAGACAGACAAGCAGGGACAGTATAACAAATGATGGTGGAGGCAACATGAGCTTAGCGGCGTGGTTAAATATTTCTGGGACTTGTTTGTGCTTTTGTGTGTGTGTGTGTCTGTGACGGTCCCCGGGAGACACGACGGAGGACAAAGCAGCTCGGAGAGACAGAACAAGTGAAGTGTGCCTGTTGACTGGGCAAGTTAATAATTTCTCTGGTCTGAATAGTGACACACTGTTAGTCCAGGAGTGAGGGAGGTGGTTCATTTGACCCCAACTGACACACACACACACACACACACGCACATTGCTCTAGTTTGTTTGAATCGACTGTGTTTAATACGTCTACTCTTGTTTTTATACCCGGTTCACTCGTGTACTGCAAATCTGGAAACACTGCAGCCTCCGTGGCGACTTTCCAGAGGATGTTCAGAGAAGAAGAACACCCCCCCGTTGGGCTAAATCCAGACACATGGAGCGCTATTAAGCGAAAGTGTGTCTCCCTGTGTTTGGGACCACCTGTATGCTGATGAATGGGTGTGAATGGAGGCCGGGGGACATGTCTTTGTGGTGCCAGGGAAGGAGCAGCTTGTCGGAGTGTGCCGCTATGAGCCGCAGGGCCAAGGGCCCACAGGGGGGCTGGGGGATAAAGGGACAGAGGGCGGCAGGGTGACAAGCTGTCCATGTGTAGATGAAACAATGCCAAGCGTTAACAAGCCAGAGCTAGCGGTAATGACAGAGGTTGGGTGGACAAAAGGCAAGTATTTGAAATGCAATCTGCGATTAACCAGAGTCAATACGGAGCATATTTCAGTCGTTTAGGCCCTTTAAGCCCCTTTCTATCCTATTCATTGTATCATAATGTTGATCATCCCTTTGACCTTTTCTTTCCAGCGCCTGCTGCAGCAGCAGCCCTCTGTGGGGAAAGGTTAGGGCAGACGAGCACAAATGGCAAATCAGCAGCTGAGCCAGAGGCTTGAGGGCACGATGTGCAGTGACGCGAAGTCAGGCCAAAAAAAGAAGGCAGAAACACGATCAACAGGATAACATCTAATTTCCCCTAATGCAATAAAGAGAAGTGATGGGATCAGAGCCTCCTCCTACACATTTTAAAAACTCCACCTGTTTGAAACCTGTGCCAGCCCATGCCCATGTTTGGGCACATGTGTTCATACACTCGTTGGTTCTCTATCGGCCACAATTTTTTTCCTCGTCGTGTTTCGGTGTGAGGCTCACGCCCAGTGTTTTCCATCCATCTATTCTTATGTCACTGTGCTCGTTTCAGTTTCACTCCACCTTGTTTTGTTTTCCGATTTATTCTCTCTCGTCTATATTAAGCACTCCTGCCTTATATTTGTGTGAAGCAAACCCTGTAAATCCTGAGACAGCGATCCCAGACCAGCCCTGATCCCTGCCTGGGGCCGACAGTACCTGGGATGAGGAAGAGGTTGAGGGCTGAAAATTTAATAGGCACGGGGGATTCAGGTCTTCTTTCGAATGGCTCTCCCCCACAAACCCTTAACCTCTCTTATCAAAACATTTATTCTATCTGGGCTTTGACACCATGTGTTTCTGATCTCATCGCTCCTCAGAGCTCTCCTGTGTACCCCCCCAATAAAAAAAAACCTCCTGTGTATTTGGTTGTGTGTAGAAGAAGTAGATTCATATGTTCCCAGCTATACAGGAAGTGCCACTGCTTTCTTTCACATAATTAGCTGAGTTGTGTAATGTGGGGATTCCACTGCAGGTTGAACAATTCGCAGCAGATACTGTGACGCCCGGAGACGATTCCCTAAAAAATAAACAAGCTCGCTTCCGTTTGGCTGAAAGGTTTGTGCGGCTGTCAGGTCTTCCCCCAACTTCTTTTCATCCACTTTTAGAACTGTCGAGCTTTCCATCCTCTCCAACACACTTTTTTTTTTCCTCCTTGCTTTTTTGAGCCATCCAGTTCGCTCTGCTTTACTATGATTCACAGGAACACATGGTCTTCCCTGTCTGTGTGTGTGTCTCTGTGGGAGGATTGAGTCTAACTTGTCTGTGGTTTCTACTGGCAACAACACGATCAAAAGAGCCTGCGGCTATAAGACCGACATGTTTGGGTTCATGTTGGCCTGTGTGTTTGTGTACATGGATGTGTGATAGCATTTCTCAGCCATCCGTGTGTGTGTGTGTGGGTCCCGCTCTTGCTGCACTTTTTGTCATGTGTTAGATAAACACATCGTGAGGACGTCCCATGAATGAGCGGCAGACTCTGGCAGTGGGGGCCACTTGGACAGTATTGTGTGCTAGTGCGAGCTGGTGGATCCTGTTGCTGCTCATGTGAAGCCAGTGAATCACTGGCTAGTTTAGAAGCTGCTGCGATGGTATTTGCATTTCAGTCATTCCGCAGAGGAAATCAATATATGTATTTGTATAGAGCCATGAGAGCTCAGTGAAGGAAGGTGAACGCTACAGGAGGAGCCTGTGGAGGGAACTCTCCACTGGTTTGCTTAAGGAGAATCTATCATGAGCTCTTATTCTTAATTGGTCAAGATGTTTTGAGCTGCCAGCTTGACCCTGTTTTTCTTTATCACACATCACATCCCTTCCTCAGTCTTCCTTCTCACTTTTTCCTCACTTTTTCAGCAACATAATAAAATGGGAAAGAACCGACAGTTGGGATTAACCCCTCTGTGCCTACACCATGAGTGTGTGCATGAGATCCTCACAGAATTCTGCGACGTGTGTGTGCTTGCCAAGCCTGAGGAGGACAGGCAGACAGACACTTAGTTGGTCTGCACACACACACACACACACACAATGCCCCCCTTCTGTCTCCCCGCAGGTCTGGAGCTCTGAACGAGGTTAGGCTCCATCCCTGCCCGAGGGAAGCCCTCCTCTGCCGGGACCACAGTCCTGACACCCTGTGGTCTGGACTTTATCCAGCCCATCTGTGAGGCTGAGCTCTGAAGTTACCTGCGTGGGGATGTGGCTCGGCAGACACGAGGTACGAGATTGGGCCGACTGATAAAAGGATAATTATTTATCTGCCAAAACGACATCAGTGCAACCCAGCATGCCTACAGGCAATCACGACCTGCACAGACACACACACACACACACACACACGTCTCTGCAGAGGGTCCTCAACTAGTGAGACAAAGGCTGGCCAGTATAGGTTTAATACACCGCTGTAGTAGCACAAAACAAACAAACTGCTCTTCATTGCATAACGACTCAGCAGAACACAATGAATTGCACCATACAGTGTGTCACAAAACAATGCAACACGTTACATAAAGCACAACACCAACAACCACAGAGACCAACACATGGGACAATGGAGGCAGGAGATAATGAACACTCCTTCCCTTCACAGGGAATTACTGAACATTGTATTAAACCATTAGCTTTTATATTTATTCAGTTTATACAGACAAGTACAGTACAAGTCACACTGTTATACATTAAACCAGCAGTTTTCTTAAGGAAGCTATCTCAATATTTTTATTAGTCCATTTCCATCATCTAACTCCTTCTATCACTTTAATTTATTGTCACATTTAATTAAGCCTGCTGACACCTGAACATATTGCTTTTTAAATTTATGTCTTTACGGTGTTGGTAGATGTGTATCTTATCGCTTGGACCTGTGTTTGTGTGTGACGCTCGTGGATCCGCATGTGTGTCGAGCTTGTTTTTGCGTTTCTCCCTGTTGCTGTCCTGAAGCGCGAGCAGCTGGAGCGCGCGTCTCCTGTGGTGGGCGGGGTATGCAGATTGCCTCGCCGCTATTGGTTGGTTCCACTCCGAGGGGTGGGGCCACTGGCCAACAAAGTGCACAAGTTGCGGCTCTGTGCATCAGTCAGGAGTTCAGCAGCGTCCGGTGACGTCCGACCAGTCGAATTGCATTTGTTCCCACAGCAGAATCCACCTTTGGTTTCCGTGCGCGTATTTACGCATCCACATCTCCAGCGACTGTTTACTTGTTGTCGGTTCCCAAGGAGAAGACAAGCGATGGATTTGGCGTGTGCGCTGAGTTTGGTGCTGTGCGTCGGCGCCTGGTTCGCCTCCGCGGAGAGACACAGCGTCTACTGGAACAGCTCGAATCCCAAGTAAGTGCCCACATGTGCTTGTGTGCCCGCAGCAGGCAGCGTGCGTAATGTGCGTGTAGAGACACAAACACTGCGGGCTCAGTGAGTCCCGGCGCGTCCAGAGGCGAGTGGACCTCCTGCTCCTCCTGTTTAAGTTCTCCTCCTAAAGTGCGCATTGTCCTCGCGTGGCCCCGAGGCTGCTCACGCTCTTAATCGGCTCAATTAAGCTTTTTGTTTTAATTCAGGAGACAATTAAAAGGTTCATGAAACCAACAGGGGTGTTTAGAGTAGGAGCAGCAGGAGGAGCAGGAGGAGCTGCAGGAGGAGGAGGAGGAGGCAGTGAAAGCAGACGAGATTGGGAGCGAATGCCCAGACAGATGGACAGATTGACCACTATATTTAACCGCAACGCACAGACACAGACATACTGTAGTAGAAAATAGACTGACGAGTATGAACTTGGCCAGTGACGCTGTCTGCACCTGTGTGTGTATGTGTGTGTGTGTGTCATCAAAAAGTCTATTAAAGAAAATGACTCGCAGCAGAATAATTTCATTATCACTTTCATAAAGGTGCCAAATCTAAGTCAGTGTGTTGAAGTGTTTTTTCATTAAGAGGGGAGGGGGGGGGGTTGTGTTGAGAGAGAGAGAGAGCTGGATAATTCAGGCGCTTATTGCTGTGTGTGTTTTGTTGTGAGGTCAGAAATGTAACGCTATCCGACCACTCAGTCGGATCGATGGCGCTTGACAGACGCGCAACAACGCAGCGCGATTTATTGAGCTTTTAGCGTGGAGCGGCTGATCCCGGCGCTTGAAGGACAGTATTATTTTATAACGAGGCTGAAACACAAGGACCCGCGTCCTCGCTCCTCTGCTGCTCACAGAGATCGATTAAACCCCCAACCCGGAGACTGGAAAAGGCAGCAGAAGCCATTTGGTCTGCTCTTGATTACATTACTGGCTCTCTAATTGCCCTTTAACAATGACAATAGAGGACTTAAAAAGACCCCCTGCAACAAGGCCAACGATTGTCCTGATAATTGGATAAGGAGTCTAATGGAAAGTCCTGCTCGTAATGAGCAGGGCCTGTGTCACAGGTTAGTCCATGTGTGACTCAGCGACCTGGGTTGGGTTCACCTGAGTGTTACACCTGACTCACTGCAGACAGAGGGAGGAGGAACTCTATAGTCCAGGTGAGAGGCAGGGAGAGGCGGTGAAACCAGAGTGTTTCTGGTCAGGCCTGGGTGAAAGAAGAGGGAACAGGAGCTGTGGGTTTGAGCTCGATGGAGAAGTCTGATAAGCACAAAAAGAAAGCAGAGAGGTGGAGAGAGAGGAGGGGGGGGGGCATGTGGGGGTCTGAAGCACAGTCAGATTGAAATGTCTCCTGACTGCAATCCAGCCCCTGGACGTGCTCTGCTGTAGAAGTTGTGTAATAAGAAATCATATTAACGTATAGCTATATAACACTAATCCCTGTTTCTCACACATCACATGACACTCACACACACTCATGTATTCTGCAGAAGTATTTTCACCTCCATCACTTTTTTAACACTCTGTCTTTTTAGGGTTCTGAGGAAACATTGACATTTGGGAGGGGAGGGGAGATAGATTCAGCTAAAAGCCAAAACTGACCCCCATGTGCCCCTGGTAGACTGTTCAATGTTTTTATACACTTTACAGTTTAATCGTTGTTTCTCCTATAATCCCTTACTCCTCCCCCACCCCCCTCTTCCTCCATCGTTTCTCTCCACCTGCCCCCCAAAACCATCCGTGGTGATCAATCAGTCACCTGCACCATGGATTACACGGATCTGTCCGAGGTCTTTGGTGGCAGATGACTGTGGATAATTGATGGTAATTGATTTGTGGTGTGATTGTGTGGAGCAGTGATTAGTCTTAAGGTGCAGGACAGTGAGCAGATGGCAGCCGTCTGTCCACTCACACAGGGAGGGTGTAAGTGTGTGTGTGTGTGTGTTGTGTGGTAACTGGTCAGGTAACGACTCTGTTTTAAACCACAGTAAGAGTGTGTGTTGTGTGTTCATGTATGTGTACGTGTGTTTTTCCACATGACAGGTGGAGAGATGTTTTTCTCGGGCCCGTCTGGTCTTGTCATTTTAACAACATGTCTCTGCCTGTGTCCTCTTAATGACTGTGTGTGCGCGCGTGTGAGAGACAGGGAGTTTAAACTTGTGCTGCCCTCTATCAGCTTTTAACTGGAAAGGCTTTTTATTTTTATTGTGAGAGTACGTGATTGAGTGCTTGTGTGTGTCTCCACGTCAGAGTCCAGCAGGGAGTGGCCTTTACCGTACGTAGTTGGTCCGAGACGTGATAAACGTGTGACTCACACTTCCCTACACTGGGGGGCGAGAGGGAGGACTTGGGATTTAATATTAGTTACAGCCAGCATTCCACCCCACTGTTACTATACTCAACTCCGTCAGCTGTGCGTGTGTGTGTTTCTTAGTATCTCCAAACCTGTCTCCTCCTCTCTCCATCTTCACTCCTTTCCTCTGGGTCTCCTCCCGGCCACTGACCCCCTCCACCTCTTCACAAACTGATTCAAACACATTCAACCTCCATTCTTTTCTGCAGATATATTAATGTTAACACTCTCCTCCACTGCCTCTTTCCTCTGTGTTATCTCTCTGTGTAATTTATCTGCTGTCACCCATCCCAGATAACCTCTTTTTTTATTTTCTCATGCTCCCAGTATCTGTGCGAATATCTTTATCAGGACTTCGGTGTAACGTAGTATTATGTTTATCTCAGTCTGTGTCTGGCTCTGTCTGCCACTTGCTGTTATCAAGGCAGTGGGAGGATGAAAGGATGAATTTAGGGTGAGAGGGTTTGCCCCCCCCCCCTTCTTCAATTTATACATTTCATAAATGTTTTCATTTTCCACTCATGTTATTTTTTTATACATATTCCCTCTACACCACCCGTCTGGCTGTAATCCTGCAGACAAACACACACACATACTAATATAGATTATATTAATCTGACCACCTGACCCATAGACACAAAACCATAATCCCACTGCCTTAATTGTACATATATTGATGCTTCTGTGATCCTGTGATGTAATGTCCCACAATTCCATCACATTATGTCCCCTACTGTCTGTCTGTCTGTGTGTCTGTGTGTCTGTGTGTGTGTGTGTGTGTGTGTGTGTGTGTGTGTGTGTGTGTGTGTGTGTGTGTGTGTGTGTGTGTGTGTGTGTGTGTGTGTGTGTACAGGAGGGTTACTGTGTGAGTATTATGATATATGTCGACCTGGGATTGTCAGTGTTCCATTTCTGCCATAATCCCTCAGATGGGATCAATCCCTCTGACCCTATCAGAACTATCAGTCATGGATCTCTCTGTTCATCTATCTTTATTCCCTGCTGATGTCTTACCTAACATACATATGAGGATGCACCTTCGGGCAGCACTTTGGGAACTTTTACTGCCGTTTGTAAACCCGAGTCTACAATTCATATCTGTGTCTCAGCTCCGTAGAAATCCTCCTCCCTCATCACAGTATCCATGTACCCCTGTTTTCTCTCTGCTCTTCCTCTCGCTTCCTTATCTGTGGTCCAGACTTCCTCCCTCCTTCCCTCCCCCCCTCTGCACCAGTCCCCCCTCGTTTCTCACAGACCTTCCTCTGTTTTTTTTTCTTCGCCCCAGTAGTTTTCCACCGGGGGATAGAAAACCTCTCAGGCCAGGGGCCTACGTTATCGTAGTATGTGTGGGCATGTGAGTGTGTATGTGCCCTGCAGTGCTCATTCATAGCATTTCAGACATGCTTTGGCATTGCTGTCCACTTCTAGCTCAGCAACGCCCCCTAAAGGGCAGAATCAACAGCAGGTGGACTTCGGCTCTCCTTACAACTGTTAATTGACAAATTTATTCTAAATAAAATAACTTTTAACATTCAATTTTAATTCTTTCTGAACTTTTTCCCCCTCTCTCAGTTAGAAAGACATACACAGGCGCACAGATTAACACCGCCCCCCCCAACTCTATTCATCGCAGACAGAAAGGGAGGCTACGGAACGGGGCACAGGGTGAAAAGATTTTTGGGGCAGGAGAGAAGGAGGGGCCCCGGGTGCAGGGTGAGAGAAGGGTGAACTAGAGAAAGGGATTTGTGTTGAGAAATTAGCCCGCGATGAAGAGCCCTGGTATATTATGTCAGCATTAAGAGACATGGCAAAAAGGGGGAGTGCTGGAAGGGGGATGGGCTGATTTTGGAGGAAGAAAGGAGAGGCAGACGGAGGGAGGAGAGAGTGGACAGTGATGGATGGGTGCAGGGAGGGGACAAGATCGGAATTGAATAAGTGAGAAACGACAGCGTTGACGTTTTTTTTTAAGCTTCCATCCTGCAAGGAGATTCTCAACGTGTTAACTTTCACATGACAGCAAGCCCATACACATATATCCACAAAAGTTAAACACTTGAACCTGCAGGGGCTTTTGTCCTTGCACGACAAGAAGCCGCAAATGAAATATGGAGGATTTTCAGATTGCAAATTAGACCGGCTCTTATGAAGTATCCCACTAGTGAGCAGCTAAACGCATTAGAGCTCCTGACAGCTCGTCGGCCGGTGTGATGGTAGGTGTGAATCTGCCATACCGCAGGAAATTAATAGGCTATTGAGTGTGTGTGTGAAGCTGTGACTGGAAATCTGATGAGTGCGCCTTGTTAGAACACAGTAAAACATCCAAACCACAGCCCCCCGTCGTGACATTCCAGCGCGTGCACACTTACTACTGATTACCTGCAGAGCAAATGGTGGTGGTGGTGGGGAGGGGGGTGCATCTGTTCAGCGTGTCAGTGGTGCTGACTTGCTGCATGTGTTCAAGGTGTGTGTGTGTGAAACAAATATGTGCAGCGCTGACTAAGATGGTAGTGTGTGTGAGAGAAGTTACGACTCTGAACTCCGACCTCTTGACCGGGCTGCCAGTTTTGAAACGCTCCCAAGAGATGGAGTGAAGGACAGAGTTCCTGTGTCAGTTGTTTGACTGAAGCCAGTGTGAGCTCGGGGGACAAATGGAGGAACAACAGGGCTGTCAGGGAGAGTGGGGGGGGGCTGGGAGGAAAATATCAAAGCAGAAATGCAAGGACAATGTTGAGAAGTTCAAACTCCAGCGAAGAGAGCAAAGCGTTGGACAAACCACCTACTGTCATGTCCAACAAGACCATTGTCCTTGTTTGGGCCCTGACACACACACACACACACACACACACACACATTACCCCTTGACGCAAGAGCTAGAGTAGCTCCGTAGTGAGAAACATCCACCTTCAACCTTGGCTGTTTACCCACACCTCAGTCATATGTAAGAAATCACACACACACACTCCAACACACAGGAGGCTCCGGTAGACCTTGATAAACAGATGTGCTCTTCAGCCTGGGGCATGAGACGCCCTCAATAAGGGTCTTCAGAGAATCCCTCTCCCGTGAAAACATGCACATACACACACACACACACACACACACACAGACAAACCAACACACAGGAGCCAGCAGGAAGCTGAGGGGAAAGTAGGTTTGTAGCAGACTTACACACCTGGCTCTCAGTCTCACATGCAACCCAACTATCACGTCAGCGCGACTCTCACTCTCCTGAGAACTCCCAGTCGGAGGAGAGGGGAGACGCAGAGGAGTCTCCGGCGCTTGGGAGCTTTGATGAGTGAAGATTTAAAGGGAGATAGTGTGAGGAGGAGCAGAAGAGCTCTTAAACTCTGGCAGAGTCCAAAATGAGGCTGAAATTGTCCTTCTTACTTTACTGTTGGTCAATATATAAGCCAAAACACACATGCAAGCATAAATAAACATGGACGGTCATATAAGCACACTCATTACACACATCCACAGCAGCCAGGCCAGTGAAAGCTCCACGGGGGGTAAGGTAGAGGGGTTGAAGGGGTCCAGTAGCCTGCAGCCACTCTGTCTTTGGGGAGGGAAGGGGTATAATTACACCCCCATTCATTCCTCCTCCCCTCCTTTTCTACAGAACACATTGGCCCCAGACCCCTAACAGCTTTTAATTAGCCAGACCAATGAAGGGCAGGGGAAGGAGGAGGTGAGAGGATAAAAAAGAAAAAGGGGGGTGGTGAACGTGTGAGACTTGAATGAAATTAGCAACAGAATCTGTTATTGGTAGCCTTTGACAAGCCTGCTTTTTGTCATGCCAAGGGCGGACCGGGCCACTAACAAGGACATGGGGTGTCTGATGCCATACAATTTAAAACTGCTCTTCACATCAGAGGGAACCACTGGAGATCCTCCAGCCATTTGTTTTCTCTGACTCTGTTATTACTGCTTCAGCTCAGAGACACACAGCGAGAGGAACAAGGGGAAAGCACATATTATTTTTAGCCAATTAGGCCGCAACAGATGTTTCTTTTTTACTTTCAATGAAACACTTAGCCGAGCAAACACACACACTCATGAACACACACCAGCAAAGGCACGCACACCTCTGTAAGAGTGCACACACGGTCAAAGAAGCTTTTCTTAGAGGGAGCAGCGAGTGGAGGATGGTGATCGGCCTATTAGCCCTGGATAACAAGTGTAGAGTTGTGCTCAGCTAACAAAGCGTGTTTTGACAAGCAGGTTAGCACTAAATCACACACACACACACACACACACACACACACACACAGGAAGGAGGGGTCAGAGGCCCACATTCGGAGCCAGTGTGTCTGTGACTTGACCAGGGGGTCCGAACAGAGGCCACAACAACAGGAGCCACAACATGCTTTGATGCCGGGCTCACACGCAAACACACACACACACACACACACACGCTAACAATGGCTGACACGGGAGGTGTTCTGCTGTCACTTTCTCTGTCAACCCAACAATCTCACACCCAAACACAAGCAGTCATTCATTTCAACCTAGGCCTATTTTTTCAGCCCCTTAAGGATGTTATGGGCGTCGCAAAGAAAAATAAAAAATATGTCTTCACCTCCCAGCTCTTGGCTGGGCAGGTCCCAGGATGTCATCCAGCCGCACCTCACGGCACCTCACCTGCACCGTGTTTACTCTGGAGGAGGAGCATCGCTGTACTGGGAGAATAACTTTTTCGAGGGTTAGAGTTTATTTTGTTGTGTGAGCAAATCCTCTCCATGCTTATTCGTAGCTATTTATTAACAATAACGCAAAGTTCTACTGGACAAAAAAAACACCTGAACTCAGGTTCTGTGGACTCACATTACCACAAATGTGCCTCCCGGTTTAGCATTAGCTTTCACCATGTCTGCTTCATCAGGATGCAGGGGGGGGGGGACCAGGGTGGGAAGTGAGAGACGAGGAGACAGGAAGGCTGAAAAAGAGCCATAAAACTAAATGAAGGGTAAAGATGAAAAGAGAGAAAGAGAGCGACAGTCTGGCTGTCTCCACCCACTGCATCTCTGCGAGAATCTGAGAGATGCAGATAGAGACGGCAAATTAGAGAAATTACAGTTGTGCCGTCACAACTAGAAGGAACAAGAAAGTAGAGACGGCTGTAAAAGACTTGGCAGAGAGCGAGGCGCTGAGTTGGACAGACAGAAAAGCGGACGTGTGGAAGAATTGAAGACATGTGGTTTAGACTTGGGGGCTGCTGCTTTCATTTTCTATGTTTTCCGCCTGTAAGCAGGTGAGAAGGGATTTTCTGCTGAAGGCTAAATTGCTTGGAGAGAGAGAGAGAGAGATAGAGAGAGAGATGGTGTACTGGGTGCGTTGTCTTGTCCAAAAACAAAAGTGAACCAGTCCGACCTGCTAATTCTGTCTCGGTGGCAAGTCAGCACAAGCATGTTGTTTGTGTGTGAGTAAATCTGTTTTCTGTCGCTGCACATGTCCATTCGTGATCAGCCCTCATTACTACTCCCTCTATTCTCCACGTGTGCTGTACATGTGTGCAAAGACGCAGACCGTGTAATTCATGTGTTAAGTGAATAATAAAAAAAATGTTTCCACGCCAAATGAGGACATCTGTCACTAACCACCTCTCTCTTCCTGTCTCCCTGCAGCTTCCTGTGGGATGACTACGCAGTGGAAGTGCGCATCAATGACTATTTGGACATCGTCTGCCCACACTATGCCCACGGCGAGGTGTCATCACACGCAGCCGAGCGCTATGTTCTGTACATGGTGGAGAAGGAGGACTACGAGGTGTGCAAGCCTCACTCCTTTGACCAGCTCCGCTGGGAGTGCTCGCGGCCCTTCGCTCCGCACGCGCCGGAGAAATTCTCGGAGAAGTTCCAGCGCTTCACACCCTTCACCCTGGGAAAGGAGTTCCGACAGGGAGAGAGCTACTATTATATCTGTAAGTACCAGGAGCCACTGGTGTTCTGATCTGCTCGCCGAGCCTCAGTGGTTTCTGGTATTCAAACATTCCTTTTTCCTCTGACCTCCTCCAGCCAAGCCGATGCATCACCACGGCCAAGACTGTCTGAGGCTACGAGTGGACGTAGCCGGGATCAAGGGCGCCGGGAAATCTCACGTCGACAAATCGAAAGCGGAGGAGGTGGGGAAAAGTTTGGATGGAGGGAAAGCGACGTTTCCGGCCGCCGGAGGAGTGCACAACCCCTCGAACCGGCTCCCAGCAGGTGAGGGTTCTCATAAGAAATACCAGACAGATGCAAAACAGGTGCAGCTGGGTGAGTTCTGACACTGAACCTCGTCCCCCTTCTCTCCCCTCAGATGACCCTGCTGTCATGGAGCCAAACGTCCAGAGGAGTGTCGGCAGTTCAAGCGCGCAGCTGGTTTCCCTTTCGTTCTTCTTCACCATGATCCCAGTCTTATTAGCCCTGATGCTACACTGAGCCGAGCCTGCCAGAGACTTTGCCACCAATGCAGGTCATTGGGACCACGGACACTCACAGATTTGTTTTTATACAGAATTTTTTATACGAGCATGGACAAAGCTTTCAGTGTGTGTGAGTGTGTGTGTGTGTTTGATGTGTTGGTTTGTGTGTATGTGGAACGTGGATCGTTCCAAAAGAAGAAGACCTCAAAGATTTCTTTTCTTTTCTTTTTTTTTTTTAAACGGGGATGGAATTCTCATGAATGATCGTTCAAGATTGTCGTCAGTCATTGTGAACAAAATGGATCAACTTGAGTAACTCGGATCAAAGTTGGATGGAAAACAAGCAGAACACATTATTGTCATTATTTTTAGTTTTCAGCTCTTCACACTGGTGGTACAGCTGTACATGAATGACTGGCCTCAAACTGCCACTCATGTCATTTTCTTTCCTCTTCCTGTAGAGAGACTATTGATCATGCATTGGAAATGTTATACAGTACATTATGTAGTATTTTTGTTTTGTCATGTAGCACTCAGCTCCCTGCTGTATCCCTGTAAGCAAACAGGTTCCAGCCCAAATACTGACACCGCACATTTTTCACTTATAACTCAGTGCAAGTAAACAAATTGATGATGTTCTGTCCAAACTCGAAGTTCTCACACATAATTTCCCACACTGCACTCAGTACGAAGTACACGGTTTATATTCTGCACACAGAATACGTCACAATTCATTTGCATCCTTGTGTAGATAGTAAATCCTGAGTGGTTGCGAGCCGCTGACCAGAAACCCAGATCAAATCTGAAAGCACAGCAGGATTGTCAGGGAGCTGAGCCTCTTCAGTACTCAGTGCCGTCTCGTCAGTATCATGGTTTGGTACCCTGGCTTCTGTTTGCAGATGTGATTCAACTTGCACATTCAAGTCAAACCTCTAACTGAAGGGACTTCCTACCTATTTATTTTATTTTTTTTTACAGTTGTCATTTTGTTAATGTTTATATGTAAATTTGTACATAGACAAAACTATAACAAACTGTTTTAAGATGTTAAAAAAAAATCTTTAGTGAAATTAAAAAAAAAATTGTGACGTAATTCAAAAACATATCTGACTCTTTTTTTCAAATGTATTTTTCTATGAAGCTACTTTTGGATCTTTGGCAGAGGCTCCCACCCGATGAAAGCCACCCTTCAGATTTCCTCCCCCAGGTTTTCCTCGGCCTGTTTTCTCAGCCCCCTCTCCACTGCCCTCTGCATCTTTCATCCCCAGTGACACAGCTTGCCCTGGCTTGGATTTCACCGTCTGAAAACTAAACATGAGAACCCAGAGGGGGGACGATGAAGGAGAGATAGCGCGGGATGGTGTGAGGAGAGAGGCCCGCGAGCAAACTGACAACTGGGTGCGAAGGTGTCACTCTTGCCTCTCCGCGTTTTCTGTCCTTTACATCCTCTGTTGAGAGAAAGCTGAACATCCGTCCACACGCTGGAATGAAGAGGAGCTGGGGGCTCAAAGGCTTAAACCTCAGGGCTGACTGAAAACTGCCAAAAGTAGCCATGTCCTGTAAAACTATGCTACATGTTGGTTTCAAGCAAACAGTATTGTTTGCTTTTTCCATCGTTTAAATTCCCTGTATATGATGACGTGGTCTTAAATATCTCACTACATGACAACATTCTACTGAGGGAAGGGACCAAACATTGAAGTGTCAGTTAGTGATGATGATGTCATCGAGAAATGCCCAAGAAAAAAAAAATACACATGATCACTTGATTATTTCCAGTATAATACACAGGGGACAACTCTGGATTAAATTGAAAGTACAAACATTGAAAAGTAATATGTGCTAATTTACAAAAACTTCACTGAATGGGGAAGCAGCCTTTTATGTTTTGATTTCACAGTCAGAAACAAACCATGAATCTTGGATGTGACATCAGTGAAATGATGAATACCAGCTCCAAACGCATGTGTCTGTGCACAAGGCACTAAATGGTCTCGCCCTGTCTTCAGAGCTCTGAGGTCATCTCACCAGAGGCTGCTGTCACACACTCATACAGCTGACGTCATGTTTACAGTCCAGAACAGTACTTTATTCAGATAGTATTATTGCACTGCAGAGCTGAGTGCTTTCTTCTTGTCCAACCTTTCACTGTACCGGTTTAACTGCATCGTCCCTTTGCACCCTGCGGTAACTAGCATATGACAAACAAAACTTCCAACATTTTACTTTTTCATTTATCTTACACCAAATTCAGCCTCTGTCTCTTTTTAGAATTCTCTTCTCCATTTGCGAAGTGAAGCATTTCAAACTACCAAAGAATAAAGTCTCGTCCTCTTCATCCGCCTCTTAAATCCAACATCTCGTTATTTATTTAATTTATTTTTTTCCAAACCCAGCACCCTCCTGCAAGCGCTCTGTACGTGATGACGTCACCGGAATCGCACGCATGCGTTACAGTCTCCCATTGGGCCAAATCCACGCCCCTTGCTCCTGCAGGGAGCCAATCACAGGCCAGAGATCCTCGGCACACTGATTGCAAACACGGAAATACAGCGAGAGGAGAGGAAGGACGGCGGAGTTAGTTCATGTGTGAATCCCAACTATCCAGGCTTTTGTTTGTGACTAAAAGCGCAGACGATAAGAAGATAACAAGCGTCTCTCCATCGCCCCATGGATTTACTGCAGCTTCTGTCATGGGCCTGCATCGTGTTCACGGTCGGGATGTTCTCGACTGGACTGTAAGTTTGTCCCTGTGATTGATTGATGGACTCCTGTTCGTTGGAAGCTGTCAGTGATCAAACCTGGATCTGTGAATAATGTGTGTGTGTGTGTGTGTGTGTGTGTGTGTGTGTGTGTGTGTGCGTGTGTGTGTGTGTGTGTGTGTGTGTGTGTGTGTGTATTCCAGGAACGACCTAAAGAGGATGCGAGAGTCCAAAAGTACCGACAACGTCCAGTTTCTGCCTTTCCTCACCACGTGTCTTAAGTGAGTTTGTTTTGTGGAAAAGACCCTGAATCATCCTCTCATCCTGATCATGACTCCGGGTGTCAGCATCCGATTCTGTCCCATCAGGCTGTTCAGGGATGGATTCTTTTTCAACTCATGAGAAAAAACATCTGCCACATTTAAACATACATTTACACTTCTCCGTATTGTTGACCTGTTTGTTGCCACCACGTCAATATTTGTTTTCCTGCATAGCTTCATGGGTTCATCCAATTTGGTTATTTGGTTACAGGATCCATTTTCGCTTCAGGTGTTTAAACATTTGCTTGGAGTTGTCAGGTGACGTGCTCTCTCTCACCTGTGATGCTTGTCTTGTTCCCATAGTAACCTGGGTTGGTTGTATTACGGGATTCTGAAGCCGGATCACACGATTGTCCTGGTCAACGTGATTGGAGCCTTCCTCCAGATGATTTACATCCTCATGTACCTGAAGTACACAAACCAGAAGGTCAGTGTTGCTCAGCAGGACACACCCCACTGACGTGAGATCCGCCTGTTGAACTGAGAAGCTCCTGCAGGTGTGTCTCAGTGTGTGTCTGTGTGTTTGCTTCAGAGGTTGGTGGTTTCCCAGACTCTTGCCGCAGGAGCAGTGCTGGTCTGTGGCTGGTTCTACTTCAGCATGTTCCTCCCCAAAGGCGAGAGGCAGCTCAGCCAGCTGGGCCTCACCTGCAGCGTGGTCACCGTCAGCATGTACATGGCCCCGCTCACCGACCTGGTACGACCCATCTCAGACAAACACAGTCAACAGTTGACACACTGACTCCAAGTGATTCATAATAAATTATGATGATCTGATGAGAGAAAAAGATTTGAGCCTCTGGAAGGAGCGGCTTATGATGACTTGCAAAGGAAGGGTTCATGTTTCCAGTGAATTTACGCTCTTTCTTAGAAGCTACTCATTCTGTAACGGCTCATAACTCACGTCATGTCCAGGGCTGTGAATCCTTAACATTGGAGCTTGTTGTGATTTCACATTTGGGATGTCAAACTTCACCATGTTCCCACAGCTGCCTCTACGTTAAGCTGTTAGCAGCACACGATTTCCCCTCTTTATCCCATCAGCTCTGCACGTGCAGCAATTTACCGGTGAAGGAATAAATCCCTTGTTCTCGCTCTTTCCTTTGTTGTCTACGTATCATCTTTTGGGTCCGTCCATCATCCTGTTTGTCTCCTTCCCTCCATCTGCCTCACACCTCCAAATCACCCGCAGTCGGTTTCCTGCCTTTCTTCTGCTCATCTGTGTCTTCCTGTTATTCCCACTCGGTGCCTCGTCCCTTTGGTAACAGTGACTTTTCTCTTTAGTTTACATAATTTCACTGTGGTCCAACACTGAATGACTAAACCCTGAGGCATCCCCACACAGGCCAGTCCAGCACACTCCAGATGTGCTTGTGATCCCATGTTCATGCTATATCCATCGCCATCATACCGGTTGATAACGCAGCTTGTTCATTTCGCTCTGTTGTTTTTCACCAGATCACTTTTTGTCTCAAACAGATTTCACACCATGTGGGGACAGGATAGTTAAGACAAAAGTTAATAAGCGCCACTGCTCTGCTTGCCTCTCTCCCTCAGGTGAAGATCGTGCGCAGCGGTGACGTGCAGTGCTTGTCCTTCTCCCTGACTGTAGCCACCTTCTTCACTTCGACCTCCTGGGTCCTCTACGGCCTGCAGCTGAACGACAGCTATATTGTGGTAAGAAACGTGTGAACGCAGCATTAATCGTTGTTTCAGTGAAATGAAAACTGCTTTTGTTTATGTTTTTTTTTTTTTCTCCCTGTTTGTGTCCGTCCCAGGTTCCAAACACACCTGGAATCCTCACCAGCCTCATCAGATTATATCTCTTTTGGAGATTTGCGCCAGGCAATCAAAGCTCACCGCCCTATAAGTCAATGCACATATGAGACACCACATGTCTCTGTTTGAATTTTGTCTCATCTTTTGATAGTGAGGCAGGATCACATAACGAGAAACAATCATTCCACAAGTGACTCCACTCATGAAGTGGACGTAATGTCTTTTTTTCCGCAGCTATTGATTTAACATGTGACCTTTGTCTTCAAGTGCCTTCTGTTAGGTCGTGTTTGTCATCGGTGTCTAATGGCATTCATTGATCTATAAAACCAACACCAACTGTTCACAATCCAGTGAATCGGACGGGATCTTTGTCACCTTGTACGAGCCAAAGACCTTTTGGTGTTGCAACTTGTCGGCTGCTATTTTCCTACAAAATCTTTAGTTTTCCTGTCAAATGGTACACGTGTAGTATCCAACAACGTACTGTAGAGTTTCGTATTTCTGGGTGTGGAGAGCCGTGTGTCTCTCCGAGTTGTGAGTCTGTGCCCCCAGACTGATAATCAGATCAGTAAGTTGTATTTGTCCAGAAATGTTTTCTATATATTTCGTTTCTGAGTCTTTTTGATATAGGATGTGTGTGTTGGGCTCAGGTCCAGGGTCGGATATTATCTAGTTTTATTGTTAATTCTATTTTTATATATTCTCTAGAGATAATATCAAAATGCGGGATGAGATTAACACTATGAGAATTGTTTACAAAAAAAAACTGATACTTATTTTTCAGTTGTTGTTATGGTTATAACCTCATTATTATGCCACGCGGTTTAAACAAGTGCAAATTCACTCACGTTTATGCGCTGAAACTTCTTTACGGTGCTGTGGAAATAAATGTTTACCATAACCATTCCTGACTTTCAGTTTTGATGCTGTGAAGAAGGTGAAAAGGAGAAAATCAGGCTGAAGGTTGAAGGTTGCACTTGACCCCCGAGGTACAAAGATTTGTGCTGCAGTTGAGGGGGGGGGTGGTTTGTTTAGACGCACTAATGAGAGCTCATGCAGATGTGTGGAGATAACGCTGTGTGTGTGTGTTCAGTCGGCTGGTTGTGTAAGAGACAAAAAGCCTTGTTTGATGGTGCAGCAGTGCGAATGAGCTTGTTTGTGTGAGCATGCTGATACAGAGAGGGCAGTGGTGGGAAAGGCCATGCCAGAGGTTCTCATCCCTTGTGTGTGTGTGTTACACTGGCCAGTCTTCCTGAGCTCAAAGAGCCTGCCCCTGAAAGAGCAGAGTGCAGACACAACACAGCATTGTGCTGGAATCGAATGTTATGCAGGAGAGGAGCTAAGCCGAGAAGACTGGAAGTCGGAGATAAATGGGTTGCAGTTGAAAGAGAACAAGAAAGAAAGAGGGAAAACTTTGAGCAAGAGATGGAGGAGGCAGAGAGGCAGCGTGCACAAATGAGATAGAGTAAAACCAGGGAGAGGGATGAATGAATTTCATTGGGAAATTTCAGTTTGGTGTGTTTTAGTACTGTATTTGTAACGTTTAATAATTTTTAATGGCACAGCCACGTCCAGCACGGTTCCATGTGAATGTGAAGTGACACCAGGCCAAATTATCCTGAGTGTGGCTGCTGCCATCTGCAGAGTCAGACGTGACGTTGTTGACATGCTTAAGTGTGTGGGCTATAAAACACATCACAGTTGGCTACAGGGTAACTTAAGGGCAAATGGGTTTAGCTACACGAATCATTTGCTTATTTCATCGTCCATTGGCAAAGCTACAAATGTCAATCCCAGTAGCTGCCTGCTCTCTGAAGGAAAGTCACTGTGCCACCGTGGTCAGCGTGTTGAGTGAGTCAGAATCATCGCGTGTGATTTCTGGCCGCTGAACAACTCAAATTCAGCCCAAGATAACGTGGAGATGGGAGGAAAAAAAAAGAGGAGGGTGCAGAGGTTTGAACAGGAGGACACATGAGTAGACGAGGAGTCCAGGGAGAAGACAAGGGAGTGGTCGGTGCTGTCTTCTGCTGAAAAGAGGCAGACATCAATAAGGCTGCGGGGACAATACAGCGCGGCGAGTCTGGCCCGACACACCCCTCGTTAGCAACGATGGCTTTATTGTGAAGAGACACCGTTAAGGCCCGGACAGGAAATCAAAAGCACAGCTGTGCTGATGTGTGCACGTCTTTGGTCGGCGGCCAAGTAGTAACACGAGGCCTGTGTTTTGTACGCGAGTGTGTGTGGTGGAGGGAGAGCGAGGGGCCGGTAATCAGCTGAACAATGAGAACAGCTCACAAACAGGATGCCTCTGTTTCCTGGAGGAGAGACTGTCTCCTTGAATCTCACACACACACACACACACACACAGTATGTTGTCTCTTTAAAGGACACTCCTGCAGTCCCTCCCCAGCAAACGCCATGTGTGCATTCTGATGTCTATTTTTGTCATTATGGGTGAATTCTGCTCTTTGGGGTTTTGTTTCCCCCGTAATTATACACAACTAAGTCTCTGCTTGCAGAAAGCCAGACAGCGTGCACACTCAGCATATAAACACACACACACACAGGGAGCACACTGGGAGGCAGTCAGCGGCATGTGCCATCAGTAAAAGCACACCTGTCCCAGCTGCTGTTTTGAAGAGAACAAGAGAGAAAGCTGGAATGTGCTTCTCTCAGTTTTCCAGACGACCTCTCACCTCATTTCAGCCGTCCCTGCTGCACTCCTCCCTCGACTTATTTATCCAATTATTATTCCCATGGACACTATCTCTCTCCCCCCCACCCCCCCTCCAAACTGTCATCTCATTAATCTCCTTCCTATTGTTGTTTTTTGTCCCTCTTTCCCTGAAACATAACTCATGTGTATCAGACGCCTCCTTCTTCACCTTTAGGACCTCAGAGAAAATCCTCGGTGATTCCACATCGTTTATGGAACAGTCTGCGAGTTGACGGTGGTGTTTTGTGACCTTTCACTCAGATCATCGGCGGTGTTAATCAGGCCTGTCTAGTGAAACTGTCAGTCCAAGATTGATATTGTTTTCATAAGCAGCAGGCCTGTCCCACCTGAGAGGGGGAAAAAAAAGCTCTTCAGGCTTGTTTTATATGCAGCTGATTTCACTGACTGACAAACTGCTGCACATAAAAGTCTCCTTATTCATGCAGAAGCTCTGAGTCATAACTTCTTCGCTGCATGCATATGGATGCACGGCCGTGTTTGTAAATGCCGTTGGTATTTTTAGGAGAACCATCTGCAGGGAGCAGCCAGTGACTTTGTATCCCCGGTGTTACCTGGTTCTCCACCTTTTTTTGGTTTTATAATCAGCTGTTTGCTTCTCTGAGGCGGAGAGTTTTACATCTGAGGAGCCCACAGAAGAATTCAAGGCAGCCACCACCTTCCCTTTTTTCTCATGCAAACACAATCGCACACGCAGAACTGTGACTCCTCGGCTCTTTCAGCGGGGACAGTTGGTGCTAAAAGATCCGTGCTGAGTTATTCTGCCACAAAAACAGATGAGCAGGCCGAAGCGGACAGGGTGTCCTGGGGGTGTGAGTGTGCTTCGCTCTGTCCTCAGCCTCAATCTCAGTCCTCAGGATTGTTTTGCTGCCCGCCACTTCCTCATCCTGCCTCTGCCGCCCCTTCAGAACAGGAACGGCGAGCAAGTGATATGTGGACAGCCAGTTATTAAGCTGTCAGCAGGCAGACGCGGACCAAAACACTGTCAGCGAGTATGAACATACACATTTTGCCTTAAATCACTTGTCAGGTATCCCTCTGTTTTACCAGCAGAGCCCATCAGAGATTTAATAACCGTGCTTGACACCAATGAATCACCAATGCAGCATTACCTTCAATTCAACTCCCACCAATAAAACATTAGCGCTGTGTTTGTGTGGAACACAATATAAGATGCAGCCACGCAGGTGTTTCAGTGCAGTTAAGGGCTTTATGAACAGCTAATATTTTCCCAGTCTAAAAATGACAAACGCATAAGCAGTCCCAGAGCCTGCGGGGGCTCCGGCCCTTCCAGGACGCACGCACGTGGCAGATTTGTGTGTAAGTATTTTAGAAAGGCGACTGTGTGTGTGTGTGTGTGTGTGTGTGTGTGTGTGTGTGTGTGTGTGTGTGTGTGTGTGTGTGTGTGCAGACAGAGCAGTTTTGCTTTGATGTTGTCCACATATTTGTTTCCTTGGTGGAGATGCGTTTTGTTTGACAGTCAGTGGGAACATGCAAAGTTTTGTTTGCGTGTGCAGTCAACATGTTGTGTGCACATGTGCCGGACGTGTGAGTGCGTGACCGTGCAGCGGTGCTGAGGAGAGACTGGAAGTGCAGCTGTTCAGGGGACCTGGTCTCTGTGCTTGCACTGGCAAACATTCCTGCAGCTTCCTGCACTGTTGGCACATTTGAAAGTTTGAACCCACTGGATTCAGCTGAGAACTTATTCTGCTTGGAACTCAGCGTTTTTACCATTTTGCTCCAGTCGCTTTTAGCACATGAAACAAACTCAGGCAACCACTTCAATCATATAGAATTAAGAATGTTTATCTTAAGAATACATGAACCATTGAAAGACAAAGAAGGCAGGTGTGTCCAAGTGTTGGTGCGTAATAGCGTTAAGCTGCTTATTCATCTCCATCCACTCATCTGTCGAGGGCAATGGCACAACAACAAAAAAAAAAAAAAAAAAAAAACAGCTGACAGCGACCTGTTTGCGTGCAAGCACACAGAAAAACATGGTATACCGTTTGTGGGGAGGAGTCCTGTCATGTAAACACAGGTGAACTGAACTGGGCTGTAAGTCAAGAGGCAGGAGCCAGGACGGGAGGGAAGACAGATGTTGTGTCTTTTACTCAGTGATTGTGTTTAGATAATGAGCAATTTTACATGTTATAGGATTTATTCGTTTTCTTGTTGCATTATAGTTTCATATCATGTCGTGTGAGTGCATCGGTGCTAATTAATGTCTGAGAGGAGAAGGCTGCAGGCAGAAACAGGGAGAGTTGCTGTAAAATGATTCCAGGTGTTACCTTCTTGTGTTCGGTCTCTGGGCGTAACACAGCAGCTCAGGAAGGAGCTGAAAACCCCTGAGTGTCTGACGTGTCAACACAGATCTGTGGTCAGACGAGTCAGTGCTGACACATCTTACACCTGCTGCTGACTTTACAACCTCCCACCCACCACCACCCACCACCAGCAGCCTTTTCACTTAAATATTATTTTATAGTAGACAGAGGGAATCAAAGCACAATCACTGCTGCCCCCTGTTGGCACCGTTTTAAACTGACCCTGAAGCAGCCTGAACAAGAAAAGCTCTATTGATGTGCCACAATTTGATGGGAAAGGTTTATGGTGAACCACCAGTGCCGCTTTTGTGGAACGTCCCGTAGTGAATGAATCTGTGAGTTTCTGTCATGCACCACAGAGCCATATTTATACTTGCACTCTCATCCACTGTTGTTGTTTCAAACTACTTTAACTTGTGCTGTTGTTTGCTTCATATCTTATTAATCCCCACTATCTGAGTGTTCTGTCTGTTTTTGGTTTGTCATTGTGGGAAAATATTTACCGCAGATCAGATGTGAACAGAGAACTAAAATGAAGGTTAAAGTAAACAAAGTAGATGCAAAGTTAAATAAGAACCAGTCACACTGGCTCATCCCTCTGTCCTTTACATCTGTTGACACATGTGCACCGTCCCTGCTGCAGGAGTGAGTGTCAGGTGTTGGGAGGTGTGCCCTGGATCCAAGCAAAATATGATTATTAGATTTAATCCCTGTGGCACAAAAGATCCACTTTACCTGTTGCAACAGCTGTGGAACCTCTGGGTGATTAAGGGAACGCTCTGGGTGGCACCGCACGCTCCTCGGTGTTTGCATGACAGCCGAACAAAGAGAGTCTATTTTTAATCATCGCAGGTTGAACACGTTTCACGTGTTTGTAGTGAGGAAAAAAAGGATCAAACCAACGTTTGTGTTTGACGTGTTAGTGCCGTCGGTGGTGAGCGTCAGTGAGGCGGCGGCCTGGCAGCTGTGAGAGCGTCTCTGTGATTGTTAGTGCGGATTAACATTTAAAGGTTTGTCTGTATGTGATGACATAGACTACAGATAAAGTGTCTGGCACATGATGTAACAGGGCCACTCATGTGTTCCTACTGATTTTGTTATGCAAGAGCAACACTGACTTATTATACATTCACTCTACAAAGTCACTCAGCAGACGCTTTTATCCAAAGCGACGTCCAAAAACAATGAATTATTAATTCGCTTCGTAGCCACTGGATTTCTCATTGATCAACACAAAGTGACTGCATTAAGTTTTTCAGTCGTTTATTTTGTTTGTCGTGATAGAAACATTCTGCAAGTCTAAATTTGTAGATTCTGATTTCTGTGATGCTACAGTCTAAAGTCATTCAAGTGCTGCGCTGTAACGTGAGCAGAGGAGGTGGCACAAGTTGTTCAAGACAGGACACACACACACACACACACACACACCAGAAAGCATGAAAGTCGAAGCCAGAGCTCTCCCTCTCACTCAGACACACACCAGAAAATCACATCATCTATTAAAATACAGTCAGAGCCAGTTCTTTTGAAAATATTAGAATATAGACAATCTCTTGCATTGAAATACAACATAACTCAACTCTTACATTCCCTCAACATAACTGTGACTCAGCCAATTATTAAATGAACAACTTTCATTTGGAGGAAAATGGGGAAAGAAACCAGAGTTCTTAAAACAGACCTTCATCAGCTGGTTGCCTTGTCCATCCGTCCAACTCCTCCAGCTGATCATTAATACAGATATATGTGCAAATCAGTCAGACTCCATCTACAGTTTCATCCATCCTGAACCACACTTTTTTTTTTTTTTAACTCTGATCTCTGTTGTAAAACTGAAAGCGCAGAGGCAGCCGTGAGTGTGTTTCCTCAGCCCAAATGTTACACGCATCCGTCTGAAGTGCAAAACTGGGACTATAAAAAGGTCATGACCTGACGACGAGCCAGCAGAAGTTTACTAATCACCGACCGGAACACGTTCATGTTCTGTAACTCTGCATTATTTACACAGTGCTGACACGTGTCGAGCTACAGAGGATAGAAAATTAGACGTACAGATCATCTGAGGTGCTTTACAAGGTGACGGTCTCCTCTATTTATCCCAGTTACACTTGCATGCAATTTTTCATGTCTGGGAAAAACAAGTGTAAAGAGCAAGTCATTGTTCTAATCTGTGGAAAAAGGTGCTTGACTCCCCCTGTCAACAGAATTCTGCATAGTCGGAAAATCCCTTCAGCCAAAATGTCCCCAAAAAATATTACCACGCAAGAAAGAGAGATTTGATATTTTTCAGGTGCAAATACAAAATAACATCAGATATTTATAGTGAGATCTCCCTTCTGTTGACAGTTCAGACATGAGTCACCTCTGAGTGAACTGTGTCCATAAACTGCCTCCTCTTTCATTTGCTCAGGTTCGTTGCCCGTGTCTGGATGGTCACCCTCCGTGGCGGCGGCTCCTCGATGCTCCGATTGGCCACGAGGTCCTGAAGCTGCAGGGCCCCCCCACCGATGAAGCAGAAGGCCGGACACACCGGAGCTGAGCAGTCCACGTGGCCCTCCCACAGGATCCGTAGCGAGTGGGCGTCGTAGAAGGTGACCCGTCCCTTATCGCAGTCCAGACACACCCCCAGGCGCGGCGGCAGAGGGGCCGTGTGAGGGTGAGGCAGGCTGCTGTGGCTGCTGCTGTGGGAGTGCACCCCTCCGTGGCTCTGGCTCTGGCTCTCCGCCTGGCTCGCACTGTGGCCTTGTGGGAGCAGGATCTTGCCCATGCCTATGGTGAGGAAGCAGAAGGGAGGGGAGTCCTGGCCGTCCTCTGCCCCACTGTCATGGCCGCTGTCTGGGTCACAGCTGAGGGAGGAAGAGGAGAGAAGCTGAGTGACAGGTGAACATGTTCATTACATATCTAAAAGAAACTCAGTCGTGACTGACATGAGGGTGTGAAATACGACGCTCCAACCCGTCCCAGTAATGGACAAGCGTTTGAAGAAGAATGAATTTTTGCATAGAAATGTTTAAGCATTGCAAATGAAATTAAAAAGCTGAATGTGACAGCCAGGTATTGTGAAGATATCAACACTTGATTCCCCTTGTTTTAGTTTTACCATTTTTAATCTCACTGTTTTGTCTCCACGCTCGCTTACATCATTGTGTTTACGTGTGGTGTTCCACTGCCCCCAGGTGGTCAAAATATTCAATTAAAAATCCAATAATCCTGATGTTAACGTAAACGCTAAGTGACAGTTCTGGCGTGGCTCGTAATCCCTGTCAGTGTCAGTGAAGGTACTTGCTTCAGCGTGAGTGTAACCAATAAATATGACATCCCAATGAATCCCATTCATATCCACTGTTCTTTTTCAGGGCACGAGAAACAGGGTCTGTTGTATATTTAGGAAGGACAGACTTAGTTACCGAGGGCTGGCCATGTCCTGAGGGAGGTGGAACCACTCCTGCAGCTTCGTCTCCTGGCCTACTCCCACCTGCAGGAGGGCGACACGGAAAGATTTATGAGCATTCCCTTTAAGTCGGTACGATTTCACATCAGCTCAAACAACTGCTTTCCTCTCACCTTTACCAGATAGGAGCCGGGCTCCACGGAGCACGCCCAGTAGTGTCGGCCCTGAGTGACGGCCAGGTCAGCCACCAGCAGGTCAGACGTCAGGTGGCAGGAGGTGAGCGTGCGGTCAGCGACCTGCAGGAGGGAGAGGCCCGGCACGCTGCGGGCGTAGGTTTGGCCTCTGCCCAGCGCCAGCCTGTCAGTGTGCAGACCCCAGCGAGAGTCCAAGGAGAAACTCAGCACTGGGAGGAGGTGAGAAAAGGAAGGGTGAGGAGGGAGAGAGATGGTGAGGTAAGTAAAAAGGAAAGGAGTCAAGGAGGGAGGAAGGATTTAGAGTGTGTAGCTGGGACAGAATTAAAGCTACAAGTCTGAACACGTCAAAGAGGTGAAGAAGAGTAACGGGAAAGATCTATGAAAGAGCGAAATAGGAAGTAATATGAGGGACAGAGGAGAGATTATTTCCAATTCATGTAATATCAACAAGATTGAACAATGTTTAAAAGAAAGAAAAGTTGAAAGTGCAATGGAACAGACCTGCAGCAAGAAAGACAGAAGTAGAAAGAGTCGCAGCAGGATGAAACTGGAATGCCAAACACAAACAAGAGGGTTGGGAACTAAAATAAAATAAATAAATAAATAAAGCGGGAATGGAGAAAATCAAGGGATGGAGAGAGAACAGTGATCAAGATTAGTCAATCAATCAGTGGTAAATCTGGAAAATGTGGAAGTTAGAAAATAAATCTTGCAGCATACTATTAATTATCGTCCACAATATTTACTATGCAGAGACAATTAAAAAGCTGTTGTCCTAGGGTCATAGGGTCATCATGTCTCACCAGCTGCGGGCGGCGTGTGGAGGTACACCTCTTCACTGTACTCTCCGAACCCGGCCTTGTTGCATCCCCTCACCCTGAGCACATACATGCTGTCAATCTGCAGCCGCTCGATCACAGCGCTGGTCCCTCTCACTTCGTCCAGGCGCTGCCACGCCGCGGAGGCAGTGGGGGATCTGGTGCCGCCCCACGTGGCCGCGGCTCCGCCCGCCCGTCGCTGGTATTCAACAGAGAAGTGCCAAGCTGGGGCCGAGTCCTGAGGGAGGCGCCAGCACAAGAACAGCTGGTCGTAAGCTAAAGTCTTCTGAGTGTCGATGACTGGAGCCACTGGAGCTGCAGAGAGATTCCACTCATTGGTTTAGAAACAAAGAGTGATTTCACTGTTTGAAGAATTGACGTCATGGGAACAAAGAGCGTAGCGCACCACGTATGAACTCCAGGCTGTTGATGAGTTCCACCTCTTTGGACGCATCCAGGTGAAAATGACTGAAGCAGGAGTCCGCAGCGAAAGTGAAACACTGCAGGTTTTCGATGGCCTTCACCAGCCTGGACATGGAGGGACACAGGGACGAATGAAGACGGGGGAAACGAAGCGGTCTGAATGCTGCTGGCGTCCGCTCCAGGAGCAGTACCTGTTGTGAGTGACTCTGGCGGCCTGCACGAAGCAGGGAGCGTCGGTCTCCTTGAGCAGCTCCTGCGTGTATGCCATGAGGCCGGCGTGTTCGATCAGCCCACGCCTCTCTGACACCTGAGCGGACAGGGCCTCCTCCCTCCTGCTGCGAGATCCCTCCACGGCCAGGGCCAAAGCTCCCTGACGCTCGGCCACGGCTGCTCCCAGGTCCCTGAAACTGTGGAGCAGGTGCTGCAGGGCTACTGTGCTGTTGGCCTGCACACAGACAGACAGGGAGGGGAGGGAGGGACCCATGTGAGTTGGATGGATATGAAAAAGTAAGAAATAGAGGATAAATAAAGAGCATTCATTGTATAGACCACATTTGTCCAGAGACAACGAGGACACAGATAAGCAGAGACAGCCTGCTTCACCTCCATCTGTTTGATGGTTGCTTCCAGCTCAGTGATCTGACTCTGTATTGTCTCCTGATTGGCCAGGATGAAGTTGACTTCCTTGGTCACCTTGTCCTACAGGACGCAGACGGACGAAGTAAAGACTTTAAAGCTGGATCCTGACTTTAGGTCTTTTGAGACGGTTCAAACAGACTCCGCACGCTCACCTTGAGGGCCTGGTAGGCATGGGCTATGGGCAACACTTTGTGTCCATGGTGGACTCGTCTGAGCTTGCAGAGCGGACACAGCAGCCTCTGGCAGTTGCGGCAGTACCACAGCAGCCTCTCCTGCTCGTGCTCTGTGCACGTTAGGACCTGGAGCACAAAGGCGGATAAGGCACAGAGACAACGGAAGGGAAGCCTCCGTGTGTTGTGTGCGAAACCCAAAAATACAGACAAACCTTTGGCCTGAAGTTGTTGGTGGGCAAGATGTGCTCGTGCTGAGCTCGTGGAGTTCCCCAGGGATGGTACAGCTTGAAACACTCGTTGCAGAAGTTGGACTTACAGTCGGCGCAGCCTTTCGTGGCCTCCAGAGACTGGGGGGGCTTACAGAAAGCACACATGATGGCCACGCTGCCCAGACTTATCGTCTGCCTGTACCTGGAGGGCAGGGCGGGACGCACAGAGATGAGAGCAGCGCTGAGGCAGTTGGAAGTCCTGCAAACTTGAGAAAGGGAAGATGCCCGTCCCTGCTCTGTTTCTCACAAGTTAGGGGTCCAGCTCCGTCACTGGCTGACCCAGATACAGCAGCAGCTGGTCTGTTTGTACATTCTGAGCAGTAAAACCTGCAGCGTCACAGTTTCGGAAAGAACAACGACCACGTGAAACTGCTGCACGTGACCCTGTGAATGTGTCTCCTCAGATCTCAGGCCGTTTTTCCTCTCACTGTAATATCCCACCTGATGGCTGAATGATTAGCACTAAAGAAGGATATGCAATGTTTTAATCCACATTATCCAACATCAGCTTGAGTTGAGCTGTCAGACACTGCAGTTATTTTGGACGTCCCTGCAATCTGCTCTTGGGTTTCGCATTGAATCAGGGGTAAAGGAGCGATTCATTACAGCAGACCCTTCCAGCAAATGATTTCCTGTCTCATGTATTAAGCAGTATTGACTTGGAGCTTTATATGCTGCATTTCTTTATTGCCTGTTGTTTTTCTTCATGCCTAGTTAATAATGATCAAAATAAAACCACGAGTCATGCAATGAAAACTCTGATGGCACCACACTGTACCTGTGACCCTGTGTGCCACAGTACACACACACACACATTAACACACACCTCTCCACAATGCGCTCCAGAGTGAGGTTGCGGAGACATTCTGTCAGGCCTTTTTCTCCGAGCTCCACGTCCTGCTGACAGGAAGGACATGGGAACAACATGGGGGGATGGGCTGCGTCTTTCCGCCTTCGTCCTGGGTACGTCCCGCACACTGGGAGGAGGACAGAGGTGAGGCCGAAGGCAAAAAAGAGATGGGTTGAGATGCGGAGAAGAAAAAAACGTGTTTGTTGAATGGAGGGTTTGTTTTCGGAAGAAAGCCAGACAATACAGGAGATTTGTGAGAAAATGTGAAAAGCCTTGTTGCTGTTTATCCCTCGTATTGATGCAGACCACAGGGATAAATAAAAGTTCACAGCAGAGAAAACGCTATTTGCTTACACACACCTGCTTGACAGATATTTGCTGCCTCTGTGGCCCCTGCTGTACTTGCACTTTGATAAGCCATGAGATTAATGGGTGTAGGGCTGCAGCAGAATAGTGATGCATCATCTATTTGACCAGGATGCTAAGAGGACAGTGACATCACACGCCACCACCATCTGGATTGTAAGCTTGTGATGTCACTCGATGAGCTCCTCATCATCCTCTACCTGTTCTGAAGACCCGCTCCAGGCGGTCGGGGGTCCTTGGTGGGGGTCTGCGTGCCTGTCGCGGGGAGCGAGTGTTGGGCGTGGAGGCCGGGGAGTGGGGTTCTGGGGGCAGCTCAGGAGGAGGATAGCCCCTTTGCACTAACACCTCGGCCGCACACAGCAGACAGACGCTGTGTTGACAGGGCAGGAGGATGGGCTGCTTCACCATCTCGTCACACACCGGGCAATGCAGCTCCTGCTCCATGCTCTTCATGTTCGACTGGGGAGGAGAGAGTTTAGACAGGAGTCAGATCAGAGAGAGGCTGAGTCACTGGTGCGAGCACAGAATCATGTCACTCTTTCGATTCCACCTGTGACCTGAAAAAATGTGTAGGAGTCAAAAGCAAGAGAGGGAGCTGATGCAGACACTGCACACAGGCTGGCGTTTGATATACGGAGCATCGGGAGGAAAAAATAACTCATGTGTTAGCCACTCTCCCTGAAAAGGACCAGAGTCCTTTAGTTTCGACTTTCATTTTTGAAAAATCGCATGCAGCATTATGGGTACTACAAAAACAGGGTACCTAATTGGTAATCAGGGGAAGAAAATAAATGTAGCCATCTGTTTTTCTCTGCCTCAGTTTTACACACGTATCGCTAATTTAGGCCCTGATCCAGCGATGCAGCTACCCAGCGCAGCATCCCGTCTCTATGGCAACGGGCATCATCTCGTTACCTTCCCATCGTGTGCGCATTTTCAGCTACTGATAACATACTCTCTTGATGAGAAGCATCGCACATCCACCTCTTCACGGTCTTCACCTTGTGGACATGGTGTCGCGTGTCTTCCTACCTCAGCTTACACTGAGAGGAATCCGCCGCTCTCTGTGGTTGATTAAATGCCCCAGCATCTCTGAAAGGCAGAAACGCTTCGCAGCCCTGCAGCACGAGCGCTACGTGCTTCCGGTTGTGTAGGAAAATGGCCAAATTCTCGAATTCATAATGGATGAAAAACGCTTTATCTGCCTTAAATCGCACTCGGTGGCTAGAATAAAAATAAAGAAGGCGGTGTACGCTGCATCGTATACTCACACTGATGCGAACCAGCGCGTCCATGATCGAGGTAAAGGTTTCTAACTCCGCTTCTGCCATGATCGATGCCGCCGCCCGCGTTCCGTAGAGACACCACCGACACTAGATGAATCCCAAAGGCCTGGACCTGAAGCTGCACATCAGACTGAGGCTGTGTGCGTGATGATGCGTCGTCTGCCTCTGAACAACGAGTCGTCGTGGGGGAGAGGGGTGGAGGAGGTTGGGGGGGGGGGGTGAAGGTAGAAGCTGTATCATCCCAGCTGCATAAATCAAAAAATCTATGAATAAATATAAGAAAATCACAGTGTCCGTGTTGATGATTAATTAGGTGATCGGCATAGTTATTTCCATTTGACGCTATATAAAAACGCCATATCGATGCAGAACGTTTATTATGATTATGAGCCTATTGTAGATTTTTTTATATTTACTTTCATTAAGCTCACTAACCTAAAAAACATGTTTGTGGCCCAGTTCTTCCTCCTGCCCATAGGTGGCAGTGTGTCATAACCAGTCCGTTCTCGATTGTCGTCCGGACCCGGAACCTTTGAAGATCACTTGTGCCCCCCGGACCCGTGTAACGAATGGACCCAGTGTCTGGTTGTTGTAGCAACCGTCTTCTAGCGAGAAGCTCAAAACGTAAACGTCGTCGTTAGTTGAAGAAGCGAGATGAAGTGAGATGATCTAGTGTTGTTTGGCTTCGTTCGGGATAAACTTAGCTACACTGGGCTGAGAGTCATCTCTGCTGTGCTAGCTTCAGGTTGTGTTTGAGTATAAACCAGTAGCCTGTAGCCCAGTTAGCATGTCGGCTGTGAGCAGTCTCGTCCCTGCACGGTTTCTCACCATCATAGCGCACCTCGTCATCGTCATCACCATCTTCTGGTCAAGGGTAAGTTCGACAGACACGCGGTCATAAACCCGAAATCTTTCTCAGAGTTTAATGCAGTTATTATGTTCTCCTGCTGAATTGTGTGTTTGTGGTTGTTGTTTTTTTGTTTTTTCAGGAAAACAATGTAAAGGCCTGTTTGCCTTTGGATTACACACAAGAGCAATATGACAATGAAGACAGAAAGTAAGGACATGTTTGACATGTTTGGACACACACTAATAAACAGAAGCACGCTCCTCAGTATCTGTGGGTCTGTTTCAGTTTGGTGGTGGCACTGGCTGTCACCCTCGGACTGTTTGCCATCGAGCTGGCTGGATTCTTCTCAGGAGTGTCCATGTTCAACTGCAGCCAAGGCCTCCTGTGTATCCTTTACAGTCACACTGGGTTAATAATCACTGACATATGGTTGTGGTTGAACTGACAGAAATGAATTAAAATCAACAGGGAGCTCAACAATTATACATCCCAGCCTCCAATGGGCTGGAACAATAATATTATTATTATGGTTAGTTCTACTCCTCTCTGCCTTTGTTTCTCAAAACAATCCAAAGCTACACGTGAGACACTTTAACTGAGTTGATGGTCCAGGGCAGAAAAAAAGGAATGAGACCTGAGATTGGGGACATTTCGTCATTGTGAAATTAGTGTCAGTTTAAATATCTCCTGACAAGCCCTTCTAATATATCAAAGAATGAAAACTGATGCAGTTTTAAGTGATACAGATAAATCAGTCTAGTCCTCAGTTATAATTCCATGACTCTGCCCTCTGTGTTGCTGCTTACAATAGCAACAGGAGTCCATGCCAGTGCCTCAGTGGCTCTGCTTTTCTTTCTTTTTGAGCAGTGGGAGTGTGACATCTACTGGTGGATCCTTGCCATTTGCAGGTTAGTAGGACTTAATTGTGTGTGTTTATTTCCCAAAAGTGTTTTTTCCCTGACAGATACTTCACCCAGCTCTGGCTGTCCACTGCAGCGCATCTGTCTCCTTGTCTTTCTTTGTATTTGAGAAGTGGGAGTGCTGGACATATTGGGTTGTTTTTGCTGTCTGCAGGTTGGTGCATGTGTGTGTGAGAGTTGATGCTTACATTTGTAAAAAGACTCAAGTCAAACCAAGCAAGTATAAACAGCTAAGTATTAGTTGCAATTTGAGTGCTTATACTGGTACTATACTGTATGTAGTTCGATCTTTCTGGTAATATTTCTCACACAGTTTTTGTCTCTGTCTCCCTCTAGCGTGTTACCTGCGTTTGTGGAGATTCTTCTGTTTATAGCTGTTTTTGGTCTGAAGAAGAAGCCACTATGAAAGACAATCCAGATGTGAAGTGCTATGAAATACAGACAACATCTGTCTCAATTAGTCAAAAGCAAAATCACAAAACATCTACTGATTATACAAGCTAGTGTATCTGCAAGTATTTTTGAATTAAATAGATGCAGTGTTTATTTTTCATTCATCATTATTTTAGAAAGGACTTGTGAGAATGTCAGTTGTAGCTTTTTGTAACTTTGTGGAGAAGCAAATGCTATTTGTAAATAACAATTGACCTCCTTGTTGTCAAATGTCACGTTTCTATGAAAAATCTTAGAATGCTATTTTCAATCCAAATATACTTTGTACAGACTCTTTCTAAAACTGTCTTTTGTCTCTTGCTTGTCTCCCTTTTGTCTATTCAACCATGTGGATCAACGAGGTCTATACCTTTTCATTTACAGTATATACAGTCTATACGTTTTCAGTAAAGATTTTTACCTTTTAATTTACCCTCTATACCTGTTTATACACAGTCCATGGCACAAGATAAATGATCTCATTCCGTCTCTCCGCCTACTGGTCCCACCTCTATTTTCCGCCGGGTAGTCCTCAGGTTTTCTTTAGTTCCTACAACCCGGGAGTTTTCCTGTTTCCACGACATTAAACTCAATTCTCATCTGTTTCATCTGAAGGACTCTGATTCCTTATCGACTCATGGGTATGTGATGATTTATTTACTCATCGGCCCAGTGCATTTTCGATGCGCGTTCGTATTCGCACAGGACAGATACGATGTTAGCTTGCAGGTCTGCGGGGAAGCTAACGTGCGGACGTGTGTCACAGCTTGTTAGCTTCAGGCATGTTCGAGTGAACACATCGAACACTCAGTATGTCTGATATTAAACAGCACCGAGAGCTGCCGCGTTTCCCTCTGCGTGTTCACCGTGTCGTTTAAGATGGAGCTGCTGATGTTGGCTGTTAGCATGAAGCTAGCGGCTACATGTCGGAAGGGTTTGAGTGTGAACACTGACGTGGCGCTTCATTCAGAGCTCAGCACTTCACTAATGTGACACATTAACTTTGATTTAATATTTAAAATAATGATAAATACCCGATAACTGTAGAGACATTATATATGATCCCTCAGATATTAACCAACAGCTTGTTAGGAACACTGATCAGAAATCAGTCCAGGGTCGCACTGCAGACCTGCGGTAAATCACTCTCATATGTTCAGTCTGTGTTGGAGCTGTTTTACAAATGTGTTGATTCCGATGTGTTATTATTGTGTTCAAGTAACACAAACCACAGCCTCCACACAGACACAACAAAGGTTCAATATAATGTGTATGCACATGAGGAGCAACAGATAATTGATCTGCCACAGATTTGCAAATTATTTTTTTTCTGTTTATCGAGTGTTTGTAACCCTGTTAATAAAGACACAATAGAAACACAACTTTTACGGAGCCAATTAATAATGTGACAACTTTATCATAGTTTTACATGTGTTCCTATTGTTTCATTGTTGATGTAAATGCCAGACATTTAATTATATGGGATTTGGTTTATACCAACACTCTTGAATAAGTCATTCCTAATAAACTGACATGAGTGCAAGTCAGATATTTTCCTGATGATGTCATATCCCTGGGCTTTGTAGCGGCGAACACAGGCACCTCCCTTGTGCTGTCCAGTCTGCTGTCAGTGCTGGTGTTTGCCGGGATGCAGATGTTCAGTAAACAGCTGGGATCGACCGAGTGGCTCACCATCCTGGGAGGTTTCCTGGGCTCGGTCCTCTTCATCTGTTCCCTCACTGTATCCTTTTGGTGGCATCAGGGATTGTACACTTTTGACTTGATGATACTAGATTTTAAAGTGTTGTTTAAAATAGCTGTTTGTCACAAGTGATGTTGGTTATTTCTACAGTGGGGCAACCTTCATGACGATTCAGTTTGTGGCATGGATATAGAAATATCCAAATGTTCTTCTTTAACTTTTCATCCAGGCATTTAATAATCTGGAAAACCTGATTTTTGGGAAAGGATTTCAAGCCAAGATTTTCCCAGAGAGTAAGTGATCAAGTTAAACTCAAGCTCAACTTTACAAACAGTGTGTACAGTTTTGCAATATTTAAATCCGGTTCTGCTCCTCATTGGTGCTATCCCTGTTATCCTCTTGCAGTTCTGCTCTGCCTGTGCCTGTCACTGTTTGCCTCCGGCCTGGTTCATCGTGTCTGTGTCACCACATGGTAAGTCACAGTCACTTCTGTCAATCACACATGCTTTTGTCAGTTCCTTAAAAAAAGTTATTCTTAAATAGTATCCCTGAGCTTTGTCCTTCTGTTTTTCCTCCAGCCTCATCTTCTCCCTCTTCGCCTTGTACTACATCAACAAAATATCTGCTGCTCTTTACCAAGCAGCTGCTCCCGCAGTCACACCGGCCAAGGCTGCCAGCAAGAGCAAGAGAAAGAACTAATGAACCTGCAGGACAGCACTGGAATCCAGTCCCCCAGTCAATGTTGTCCCGATGCTGATGGACAGTGAAACACAACTGTTAATATTTTGTCAGAATATCTTCTTAAATCCACAAATCATTTTTACAGTATCACATTTGGTATACTGATGTGATTAAACAGCAGCCTACATTCCATTGAAACCCTTATCACAGCACTGTTTTTACACTGGTTGCAATGAGATTCTTCACATTTGTATGTTCATCAGCACATCAAGTTACTTTTCTGTTTAATTCATTTTGTAATTAAATTTAAAGACTCTCAATGTGATGTTCTTCTTTCAAACAGCGTTGGAATGTGGCGCGTTATTTGTTTAGTGAGGCGTGGAGCTGCCTCATCGTACATATTTATCTCTTTAGGTGGAGTTAACCATAACTTGGACCCCTTACTGCAAAATGGTCTGAACATCCGGTACAAATGGAAGCACACTGGAAATGATCTGCTCTGGAAAATATTATTCCAAGAGGAAATGTTGAGTGTGGTGGTTCAGAGAGGAAATAATCACAAGATCAGCATTTAAATATTTAGGGTGTATCTGAAGTTTTGTTGAAGGCAGAGCCACTCTCTGCTTCAGACAGGGAGGTCATTGTGTCATGGTGATCCCCTCTGGGGTCATGTATAGCACCGGTGTGTCAGTATAGATTATTAAATGTACTCATTTCAAATGGAAAGCAGCAAATTAATGATCTATTCACGTGTTTCCAACCCTGCATACAAGAAATCTGTCTGGAAAGTGGATTCACACAGGTCGCCTGTATCAAGATAAATAATGACTCCTGATGCAGTGGAGCTGCTGTGAGGCCAACAGATCCGTGTGTGGTTGTTCTGGACAGCTTCCAACATGTGAGTGTGTGAACAGGATGTTCCTGACAATGAAGTTTCCTAACATTAAAAAAAAGCTGTGAGGAGAATGTGACCGAGTCAAGGTTTGAACAAAAGTACCACTTATTTCATGTGACTGGATTTCACTTTATTTCAGGCTCAAACAAGTGAAATATTGACCTCAGCTCTTCACTCAGGGACAGGATAACTAAGCCCAAGGCTGGTCTGCACCCAGCACCAATGTGTGTGACATTTCTCAGCATTGTGTTATTTTCCTGTTTTTAACTGAATGTGATCCATTTTTCCGCAACTCTCTGCGCCAAACTATGAGAGGAAAAGTGCCTTTCACTTTGTTTCTTTGATTTCCTGTGGCACATTTTCTAGAAATAGGGCGGAGGTGTTGGGCGCGCCTGTCACGGATATGACATCATCTTTTTTTTTTTTTTTTTTTTTTTAAATCAGTTCTAGAAATAGGGCGGAGGTGTTGGGCGCGCCTGTCACGGATATGACATCATCTTTTTTTTTTTTTTTTTTTAAATCAGATTTTAAAAATCTTTGCATTGACAGAAACTGTGTCTCAGGGAATGTTGTAGATTCACCGAGTCCTGTGCGTAAAAACAGTGGATGGTGTTTGTACATGGTGTGTCCAGATTGTTTGTTCTCTCTCTCTCTGCCTCTCCCCCCTGTCTATCCCTCCCTCTCTCCTTCTCCCTCCCTCCCATCACACCGGGCGTTGCCAGCAGTCTATAAATGCTTGGATAAACTTTCCTCTGCTCCCCTGCGCTCTCCTCTGAACCTCAACCCACCGCCGCCGCGCGTACGCGTCCTGGTAAGTTCAAACTAACCGTTTCATCACTTGGATCTTAATTGTTTTCTCACACTGATAGAGTTTCTTTTTTAAATATTCAAAACTGCTCATCTGAGTTGATGTAAGAAGTTTGAGGCTTGTAGAATAAATGCAGGTGCTGAATCGAAAGTTAGAATGTGAAACATCTCAAATTCATGCTTCGGTGTGTTTTTTTGCGCATTCCCCGCTCCTCGTCTGACAAGTAGCGACAGGTCCTCTGTTTGTTCTTCCCGTCCGCTGCTTTACTTTTACAGCCCATCTCGCTTCTCCCTGCAAGTCATCCAAAAAGGGTGAGCTGAAGGGAGAGGCAGGGAGGAATGATCCCGCCCTTCAGATAAGGATTTCACTGTACGAGCCAGAAGAAGTCTCATATACAAAGAATTTGGTTGGAGACCCAGTAAAACAAACTCATTTCGAAATGTGTTAAGATGAAGCATTCTTGCTCTGTGTGAGACATTACAGTTACATACAAATATTTACAGAAGTACTAAGAACATGTACCACAGTGGCTGTGTAGGTGTTCTCTTTAGGACCGGCTGCTGCCCTCTTATCTTATCTTATCTTATCTTATCTTATCTTATCTTATCTTATACTCCACTACACCATGCTGGCCAGGCTCATGCAGACACCTTTCGTGGGAGTGTTGCTCAATCAATCGTCACTATTACCTGTTGAGAAACATATCAAAATAAATAACTACATGCATAAATACATAAAGGGAAATTAAAGTTTAAAAAAATAAATGAAAGTTTATTTTCCATGAAATTAATTTCCAGACTTGTCCTTTCAGCACACATTTCCGGAGCCATGACCAAGCTGGAGCATTCCATGGAGGCCATTATTAAGGTTTTCCATGAATATGCCAGTGAAGATAAGGAAGGGAAGACCTTAAACAAGAAGGAGCTGAAAAAGCTGCTTGAGAATGAGCTGCCCGTTTTTCTGAAAGTAAGGCCCCTGTGAGTTCTGCTGGTCAGTCTTTAACTCGCTGCTCTGAGTTGAATCTTTCTTCCTGTCTCTCGTTAACTCTCCTCCAGGCCCAGAAAAACCCAAACACAGTGGACTGCATCATGAAAGACTTGGACCAAAACAAAGACGAAAAGATCACCTTTGAAGAATTCGTCGGGTTCGTCGCCGGGCTCTCGAATGCCTGTGAGAAGGGTATGGAGCTCTCTCAAAAGAGGTCCAAGAATTGAAATGTAAATACAACAGGAAATGCCGGTGCTGAGTTTCATGAATAAAGCTACATTTGACAAGAGTTCACCCTTTGTTTGTACACTTTGTACAAAATACCTTTATTCTCGCTGTTGATCTTTCATGAAAACCTGCATCCAGTTAAGTCAGGAGAAGTTCTGCTCATGCCGGAGAGATAACTTGAGAGAATATTGATGAGTTCACATCTGATGCACATCCTTCCACTCATAAATCCTAGTTCTGCCAAGTCAGCAGCATACAGCCTCCGAGCGGCTTAATATGGGAGTGTGCCTGTATGTCATGAGCTGGTGATTTAGGGTTAGGGTTGCACCGAATAAAACTCACATGGGACCAAAGTCTGTGTTTTGTCTCTCTCAAAATGGAAAATGTAGTCAGGGGACTTTTCATATTTAATGTCAGTCCCCTCCAAGTATTTCAGATGTTGGTTTTCACCAACAGATCATAGAAATACCGTTGCAATAGGAAGACATTGGGGATGAGGACTTGTATGATAGACCCATCAGTGGTGTAAGGGAGTGACAGTTTCCTTCCTTTCCTTCAAGTCAACATGATGACTTTCATTCATCTTCAACCGTTGGAGCCAATCCCAGCTGTCACTGGGTGAGAGGCGGGGTTCACCCTGGGCAAGTCTCGAGTTCATCGTAGGGCCGACACACAGAGACAAACAGCCATTCACTCCTACGGGCAATTTCGATTTGGAATGCGAGAGGCAACCCACGCAAGCACGGGGAGAACATACAAACTCCACATAGACAGGCCCTGCTGGCTCGGCCTGGGAATCGAACCCAGCTCTTATTGTGAGCGCACTGCCCTCATCATGACTTGTAGAAAGTAAATTGATTGTACGGACTGGCCCTTTACACCTGAACAGGAAAAGAAGGCGGGGCGGGAGTGATGATAGGTTGGTCGCACCTGTGAGTTAACAAGGAGCGGGAGAGTCAAAGAATGGCCGCATGGAAGAGAATTGAGAGAACCTGAAGGACGGAGGCCCCAAATGGAGAAATAGTCTCTGGAGAGCTGATCTTTATTCTGCTATCGTCCTGACTCGAGAGGCCAAAGATCGGAAGGAGAAGATTTGGAACCTGTTCAGGTTTGGACCATCACTCCCCTCTGTTCTGGCTGAACCATGCAAGCTGAGTCTCCATACTGATCTTCTCCTGCTCTCCCTGATCCCTTTGTTTAACTTCACCCCTCATCCTCCCTCTCCCTGGAGATTGAAGGACCCCCTCAAAAACACTAATCCCCTAATTCCTAATCTCACCTTCATGTGTAGAAGCCCTGTCTGGTGGCCAACTCTTTTTATTGTCTATTTTAATTTAAAAGCCTTCGGTACAGCAGAATGAGCAGGTGTTGCCTTAGTTCCCTATTCAGTCGTCTGAGTGAGGCGTGACAGTTTGAACACGAGTCATCATCCACACCCAAAAAAACAGAGCATGTGTCATTCAATGAAAAAAGCCCAGAGACGAACTTGGAAGCCATGAAACTAGTAGTGCAGGACAATGCTGTCAGACGATAAAACTCAATCCCTTCAGTACTTTGTTAAACAAATCCCTACTGGACTCAACAGCAGATCATTTCTGCTCAATTGGTCCTTTAAAGCAGAGGTGTGTGTGTGTGTGTGTGTGTAGTGTCTTGAATTCAACACTAGATGTCAGACCATCCCTTCTCCTCTTGTTCCTCTCAACAGGGTTTAATCAGGAAACAATTTTAACAACAATGATCAACTATTACTGACTACTCACTATTCAGTTGCTGTTCATGTATTTTAATGAGCTCTTTAAACTTGATTTATGGATATAATCCTAAATTGTGTATGGCCCTGATTATGACAACTCAAATGTATTTATAAAGCAGTTTAAAAGCGAGGGCCGCTGAACAAGGTGCTGTACCCGGCACACTCCCTCATAATGGGACAAATACAGTGTAAACGCATCAAAACGCATTTGATCTAACATCCTGTCAGGTTTTGTTTTTCCGTTCACTGACTCACAGCTGTTGTAGGTAGAACTTGTTTCACTACTTTTTTCACTGTGCTCTATCTGCATTTGAACAGGCGTTGCCTCATCTTTTAAAAATCTGTTTTCAAAATGAAGACCACATTTTAAAGAAGGGGATGCGAAGCCAATCCTAACTGATATCTGATCGGCCTGCATGTTTGTGATGTCTTACCACTGCAGAGGTAAAGAACCTGTAACTCACACCTCAGCCAGCAGAGTGCGGACAGATGAACTTTATTTGTTTGCTAACACCACATGATCCTCCGTCTCTATTTTCTCTCCCTCCCCTGCAAGGAGAATGTGATAGTGTTTGATAAGTGGAGGTAATCGGGCCTAAGTAAAGTAACTGACCTGTAATAAGGGACTTGGCAGGAGGTGGGAGAGGCGAGGAGAGCAGCGACATGAAACGCTGCCTCTGTGCTCCTTTGGAACAGAGACGTGGAAAATGGAGACAGAGTTACATAACAGTCGAGCAGGATGAATGCGAGCTCCTCAGAATCCTGTGCAAACATGCTGCTGTGGTTTAACCCTTCACCTGCTGCTGCGTTTATAAAGTTTGACTGTAAAGAATGAAATAAAAGAACCACAAGGACCAAAAACTGCAGAGGTAACTTTCTTTATGTCTAAAAATATAGTCACAAAATGACTCCCTCTGTAATATTTATCAACCATCAAGTACCATTTTATTTCAAATAATTCTATATGCAACTGATGAGAGGCGCGTTTGTGAAAATAAGTGAATTGTCTTTTTTTTTAAAAAAAAAAACAAGTGCTGGGTGGAACCAAATGTTGTTGGCATTAGAGCCGTGAGTCATTGAGAAATGTAAATAATTCTGTTGTGGTCAAAGTAATGACGTGTTTAAGGCAACAGGTTCTGCCTGTCCTGTGTGATGTATGTTATGCATGGGGATGGTTGTTACACAACAGCAAGGAGTGTTTTGTTGAAGCCTCATTCATTTTTATTGCAAATGGGGAATAACGCATAGGCTCCACAACGGTAAATGGACTATTAAGTGCAAGTCTCATTCATACAGGGCTTCACACAGCACTTGTATGAGGTCAGCAGTGACCTCAGGAACTTTAGGGTTCAATATCAAACCACTGAACCCCAGATTAGTGGATGTTTTTGATTTGGAATAAAACCATATTAATATGAACTACTGCAATTAGTTGACTTCACTGAATCCAGGGAAAATACTGCTTAGAGAAACAAACATGAAGTCTGCATGACATTGACACCCTTCAGTGGTGAGATGCTTCTGTCTGTATTGCTGTGTGACTCAGCTGTGAGAGAAGCGAGTGGTCTGGGTGGAGTGGTGGTTACGTTACACAGGCATGAATCACTGCGTGTGTGTGTGTTTGGGCATGCGTGCCTGTTTGTGTGTGTGTGTTAGATGAGTGCCTTCTCTTTAAGAGGAGGCTTTCCCCCCTAGCTCGACCACAGTCTCATCTGGGACCCGGCCGGTGACAGACGTGAACTTTTCTTTAGTTCTGGTGAACGAGGACTCTGAGGTGAGCACGGATGGAAACAGCGAAATGTTAGAGGAGGAATGTTTGTGATTGGAAAGACTGCACAAATTATTATTGTCTATAAATGGTCATTACTAAAGCAGCCCTTGATATGCCCTTGATCATGTCTTCACTTCCAGATATGGCTCGTCTGGATCAAATCATCATAAACATTGTGGATATATTCCTAGAGTACGCCGACAATGAGGAAGGCAAGAAGCCCAAATTAAACAAGGACGAATTGAAGAATGTGCTGCAGAAGGAAATACAAAGTCCAGAGTTAAAAGTAAGTGATGCGACACACTCAAGTGAGGAGTCACATGATACACACAACTGTCCATAAAGAAACATGCTCCTTACTCAATATTTTGAGAGTTCATACTCGTCCTCTAACTGTAAGAATCTATTTTTAAGGGAAAAGTCAATGCAGATGACATTGAGGAAGCCATGCAGATGCTGGACAAAAACCATGACGGTGAGGTCAACTTCCGGGAATTTTGTCGGTGTGTGTCTGATCTGGCCAAGTGCTACTACCAGAAGAAGACAGGCAAGGGAGGCAAGAAATGCAAGGGCAAAGAACATGAATGTGAGCAAGAGGACTGAAGATTTGCAGCTCTGTAACATATTAGAGATCTCCCTCCTCTATAAAGACATTCCGCATGTATCTGACATAGATATCCTGTGCGACTCAACCTCCCAGTTGTTTTGGTATCAAGCTATTTGCACGTTTATAACAATCCAAGCCTGTTTCTTGTGTCTTCTTGAGTCTTCCCTGAATAACCTTATTCCATTTGAAACAAACTGAAAATAAACTTTCAGAAACAAATGAATTTGTTGGAGTCTTCCTCTGGTGTTTGAATGAATCACTGCACGTTTCACTGGCGTGTGTCTGGTGTTGCTGCTGTGAAAGGGGGAAACACTGAAACATGAGTGAGCAGACCTCACTAAGTTCTCCAGTGCACGTGTGACCATCAGCTGATGAAAGGAAATAATGGTGGAGTAGGGAGTCCAATATTTAACTCCAGTAAAAGTACCAGTGAATGGGCACAAATGTACCCAAGTAAAAGTACTACTTTAACCCATCTCCATGGGTAAAAGTACTTGAAATGTTAAAAGTAAAGTTCTTGTCTGGCGTGTCCTGTTTCCACTGTAAACGAGACTGTGTCTGAAGTGACCTGACGGCATCAGCTGTCCCCTTGGTCTTGATTGATCACTTTTAAATACATGGTGAGAGAGAGTTGTTGATCATGTGACTCTGTGAGAACACAGTAAAGACAGGGGGGCCTTGCTGGGTCACATCAATGACATGGGCTGACCCCCTGAAACCGAATCTAACAACAGAATTTAAGCCTGAAGATAGAACGTGTGTTTTTAGAAGGGTTAACTGTAAACAACAAAGAGTGAATTACTGCATGGTTCTCAGGTAGCATCTCAAAGTTTCTTTGTATGAATGAAACCAAAGCACATCAATTGAATTGAGACACTAAATGTCTTCCATATTATTAATCAAACTTAGCTCTGGAATGTTTTTTTGAGAGCTGTTGATTTGAAGCTGCAGGCGATGCAGTACCCCCGCTGACTGTCAGGTGGCGCAAGTGCATCAAAATACCACATTGCTTTAAAAGAAGCTGCCCCGCCTCCTCTGCTCAAGTTGAGCATCTTTAATGGAAATTTAAGAGACAGTTTTAAGAGAGTAGACACGTGCAGAGTATGTATTCATGGAAACTATGTTATGGTGCTGAAGTTAATGCAATGTAGAGCTCGTATCTTTTTATTCGTGTCTATTTAGATGTTTTTTCCTGTTCATTTCCTGGTGGAAGTTTTGTTTACTTATTTCCTTACGTATTGTACCCTGAGGAAACATTCAGACATTGCAGCCTTCTCACAGCCTCCATGCTTTGTACCAGAACAAGTCAGTGCTGTCAGTTTATCTCAGAAAACGTTTGAAAGGGACAAACCTGTGTCACAGCTTTTAAAGACGTAGTTTGGAAAATAGAAAGTGGCGTGGTGTAAAAACAACTCAAGGCCAAATTCAAAGACAGGTGTGGCTCGAATTGAGGTTACTGAGTACTCATGTAATGATGCAGTAATCTGAGTACAACTGTAATGAAGTAGTACCTTGACACTTTTCCTCTCTTTTGATTTATTATTTAATGCTTGTCTTTGTTAACCTGATGTTCTCTCATGACAGTTGATCAGATTTATGATGTTGAGTCTATGTAATGACTGCTTAGCTGCAGGTGTGTTTGCTGTCGGTTGCACAGGTCGCACAGTGCAGTGTGCCGCACTGAGTTATTTTAATATGACACGTGGCTGATTGAAGATGCTGGAGAGCATGTAAATGTCCAGGTGTGTAGTTGAGATCAAATTACAACAAGTACACAGAAGGCGGTTCTTTCCCGACCACACCGCATCCATCCAACCAACCTTTATACAAACCTGACCAGTTATTTCTGTCAGTCTTATCTAAAAAAAATGGAAACATTACAGACCATTGAATTCTATATTTGTATTCTTTCTTATAGTGAGGAACAGTGACAGTCACATGTCTCAGTTGCCACCCATCATCAATTTACTTTCAGCAGCATTTGCCTGACGTCTTCTTATCGTAGCCACATTTTGCCATGCAAGACATGTGCTTCATATACTCATTGAAGTCGATGTTCCCTTTGCAACCCCCTTCTCCCTGGCCACAGGCGGCTCCCTTCATTTTCTCCTGGAACACACGTGATCAGATCAGCACGGACGCATGTTAACGGGGAGAAATCTAGATGTACGTACATGTGTGACGTCACATGCTGTGTCTCTTACCTTGGCCTCAGCACAATTGAGTTCAGTATCCATCATCTTCTGGAGCTGCTCTTTGGACAACTTGCCCTGATCATCAGAGTACTCCATAAACACCTGCACGATGTTCATGAGGGCCTCTTGTAAACGGGGCATGGCTGCAGCTGGAGGAGCAGATTCATGCTGGGGTTTAGTACAGAGGAGAAATGCTCAGGAGTTCACAACATGTGGATCATTTAAAATGCAAACAATATCTCTTACTGACGCAGAATAACACAGCCACTATTTCAGAGCTATAGATATTGCAGTGGCACCAAATGAAGCTACAGTGATAACACTGGTTCACTGCATTGTTCAATTCTCTGGACACATTTGCATGAGCACTCACCTTAGAGTTTGAGATCAGCAGGTGCAGAGAGACGCGTCTGTGTCAGCAGCTGGGTCTTTGTTCACGCTGATGGAAGAAGCCTTTATTTATAAGAGCAGATGTTTGACACACCTAGACATAGAAATAAACATTTATGCTGATTCATGGTGATCATCAATCTTGCTCAGTCCCATTCAACCAGTTCACCAGCCTCCGCGCCGCCCTGCACTCAGAGCACAAAGTAGCAGGAGAAGCTGTTTGTACACTGGAAAACCAGCTCCATTGATGCTTTGTCCCACTCAGAGGTTGGGCACAAGTTTGTGTGTGTGTCAAAGGTCTGCAGCGTGTGTGTGTCCAGACGTCACAGGTGTAACCTCCCTTTCAGATACACGTGTCTCAGGTTCATTTAAAATATAATATGAATAAGGAAATTGCAAAAATGTGTGGTTGATCTCCAGTTCGTGAAAGAGTTAAAGGAGGTGATGGCGTCCCAACTGATGATTAAGAAAGATGTACATGCAAACGCTTTTTCAATTCTCAGGTCAGATAGAGTTTTTTTCTCTCACTAAAATGAATGCGGCTGATTTTGGCCGTGGGGACGATGGCCAGGAACTACTATGGAGATATTCAATTCAAAGAGTTCCTCAAATGTGTGACTTGTATGGAATATGCTGGGCGTTTCTTATTGGTGTTTATTGCAAACACACACAGATGCAAACCTTTGACACACATGGACCCACCCTCAGAGCGATGATGAACATTTAACCTGTGGCACAAAGCAGCCATGGAGCTGGTTTCTCAAACAGGTTCACGGGTGCCACACTGTAGTTATGGCACAGAAGGGCTGGTGAACTGGTTGGATGGGACTGAGCAAGATTGATGATCACCATGAATCAGCATAAATGTTTATTTCTATGTCTAGGTGTGTCAAACATCTGCTCTTATAAATAAAGGCTTCTTCCATCAGTGTGAACAAAGACCCAGCTGCTGACACAGACGCGTCTCTCTGCACCTGCTGATCTCAAACTCTAAGGTGAGTGCTCATGCAAATGTGTCCAGAGAATTGAACAATGCAGTGAACCAGTGTTATCACTGTAGCTTCATTTGGTGCCACTGCAATATCTATAGCTCTGAAATAGTGGCTGTGTTATTCTGCGTCAGTAAGAGATATTGTTTGCATTTTAAATGATCCACATGTTGTGAACTCCTGAGCATTTCTCCTCTGTACTAAACCCCAGCATGAATCTGCTCCTCCAGCTGCAGCCATGCCCCGTTTACAAGAGGCCCTCATGAACATCGTGCAGGTGTTTATGGAGTACTCTGATGATCAGGGCAAGTTGTCCAAAGAGCAGCTCCAGAAGATGATGGATACTGAACTCAATTGTGCTGAGGCCAAGGTAAGAGACACAGCATGTGACGTCACACATGTACGTACATCTAGATTTCTCCCCGTTAACATGCGTCCGTGCTGATCTGATCACGTGTGTTCCAGGAGAAAATGAAGGGAGCCGCCTGTGGCCAGGGAGAAGGGGGTTGCAAAGGGAACATCGACTTCAATGAGTATATGAAGCACATGTCTTGCATGGCAAAATGTGGCTACGATAAGAAGACGTCAGGCAAATGCTGCTGAAAGTAAATTGATGATGGGTGGCAACTGAGACATGTGACTGTCACTGTTCCTCACTATAAGAAAGAATACAAATATAGAATTCAATGGTCTGTAATGTTTCCATTTTTTTTAGATAAGACTGACAGAAATAACTGGACAGGTTTGTATAAAAGTTGGGTGAGCGGATGCGGTGTGGTCAGGAAAGAACCCGTATATGTGTGGATCATGTTTTCCTCTGCCATGAGACGAGGTGTGTTTCGACAGTTATTATTTACAGGGACTAATTCATTAATCTTAATCAAATGAATCAGGCAGATTTAGGGAACTGAGATCTCTGAGTATGTGACATTTGCCTGAGCTCCACACAGTCTCATTCCAGTTTGTCCTTGAAATTATTTTTTAAATCACAACGTAAATTCAAGGGATTCATTCGCTGCACAAAGTCTTTTAACTCACTCACAGTGCTGAACGCGATGGCCGCAGGCAACGGGATAATGACATGCACTGTTCAGTCCTCACAAAGCGAAAGCGTTAAGGTGAGGAGCAAGCTGGACCGGTCGTGAGAAGACCAAGTCTGCACTTACATCCTCCATGATCAACCCCTCCTCATCCACAAAGACGAGGGGAGGAGGGAAGGAGCTACAGGTCAGACAGGTTCACCAGTTAAAGTACAAGAGCAAATGTTAGCCCGAAGCAGGAGCCTGATTTGAACTGTCTTAGAATAATACTGAATTTCACAAGACTGACAGATATAGAAATATTATGTAACACTGGATGGAATGGGACTGAGCAATTATAGTGTTAAAGACACAGAACGTGTTTGGTTCACGGCTGAGATACCTACAATGGCATGAATCCTCCTCAAACATGTTTGACTCGAGCTCATTGAGTTAATAAGTGTTCTGCGAGAGGCCCAAATGACTGGTTGCAGAAGTTAGAACAAAAGCAGTGAAAGCGTGAATTATCTCTAATGTCTGTTCTGCCCCATAAAGACATATAATTAATCCTGACGACCAGCACAGATGACACATGGCTAAATGAAGCAAATGCATGTTTCAGTAAGCGTCTCTTCCGCCTCCTGTGCTGTTGGAGCATGTCTGCACGAAATGCGCGGGTGAAAATCGCCTCCCCCTCGCTCCTGATAGGAAAACACGCGCAAATAATCTCTGAAGAACCACGTTTGCCTGCAGCTGTAAGAGGTCTGGCGTTTCCCAAAGATTCACTTTGGCTGAGTCAGTGGAGCAGCTCTCCCCCAGCAGAGGGAAGTACCCGGACACGCAGCCGCCCAGGCAGCTGCGTGTATTTTTCCACAGTAGTTGGAGCCACCACCCTTGGGTGGTATTCAAGACAGGGCTTCCTCTGCTCTGCAGACGCTTGCAACACAAAGCCCTGGGTGCGGCTAAACCGCCTTAGTAAAAAAAACAGGACAAGATGGCAGATAAGTCATCATTTATTTGTCAGGTGATACATTCAGCAGATTTGATTTGATGCCATGAATGACAACGATATTTACTTGGAATATTACATTGCTGTGGTTAGATGTTGGGGTCGACAGGGGATTTCCATGATCACTGTCATTGGCTCATTCTAACACTTTAGCTGGAGCTGAGGGAATGGGCTAAAGATGGACATAAGCAGAGAGCTGGTTTGGTCTTTTTAAACCTTTTTACCATCAGTTGTTGGGTTTGGTTTGCAGCTGGTTTCTTGTCACTTGACGATGCCATTTCCTTTTCAGCATCACTGAAGAGCAGTGGATCCTGGGACAGGTACCGTTTTGTGTTCCAAAGAACCACGCTAGGTATTACTCAGCTGAGTTTATTCAACATAATGACAGTGATGCAGACAGGTATAACACATGGGGGAGGCAGCCGATCACGAGTACACAGTGTAGTATCTGAATGACCCTCAGTACACATCATCAGTGACAGCGTGACTGATCCACAGGTAGGGCTGGGGGAGGATCCGCCAACTGGAGCTTTAGTTTCTTGGTGAAGGTTGCATCCAAGTGGCACTGCAGAGATACATTCTGTGTTGAGATGCATCCTCCAAAGGAAGCAGCCGTTGTATTGAAACACGGCCTGACCCTCACTCTGCCCATCAGATTTTCCAGCAAACAGCCAGAACTCAGGCTGTAGCATCAGCAGCGGCCCACAGTTCCGCTGCATCGTGTGAGAGAGCGAGAACAAGCTATGATTCTTTGTAAAGCACTAAAGCCTGGAGGCTTTTGCTTGAGTTCCATTACAGCCCACATTCTTCCCTCACAACACACTGCCGCAACGAATGAAGCTAGAACTTAATAAGACCAAGCAAAAAGTCCAATTATTGAATGTTTGTTTGTTTGAGGGGAGCATTGCTGTCAGCGAGAGACTCAGCGTAAACAACAACGATGCAAATTGACAACACACAGACACTCTGTGAAACCAGAGATCACAGGAAGCACAAAGAAGAGGCGCCTTGCGCTGAGCAAATATTTAATCCATTGTGTTGCACTCTTCGCGTCTCATATTTCCTGACGGCCAACAGAAACTAAACTACATTGTAAACTAAGCTGTCGTCCACCCAGCTGCCAAAAGAACCGAGCGTTTCATCCAGGACCCTCGTAAAGTATAATGAAGAGGATTGCAGTGTTGCGCAAGTGGATCTGCTACAAGCTTTTTAAATCAAGCTTTGCTAAATGATTGCATGTGTTATTTCAGGAATCCAAACAAGAAAAACCCCAAGGAATATTTTTCTCTCTCTCTGTATCTTCCTTTCTCTCTTTCTTTCCTGCTGAAACTAGTGCTTCATGAACTAATTTAGCTGCTTCCTCTGTGAAAATTCTCTGCTCAGAGTAACCAAACACATACACACGCGCGCGCACACACACGCACACACAGCCATGCAGTTGTCATGGAAAGTTTTTTTGGCTGTGTTAGCAACAGAGGGGCGGCGAGCTCAATGCTTGTTTTGTCCAAAACCCAGAGCCCAGCCCTCCCACTGCATTTCACTGCACTTAATGTCCTCATGAAAAATGTAGATTTGGATAGACACAGCATGCTCCGGTTGACGTTTCAGGGGATATGCTCGCTAAGTGAGGAAACTCCATGTTTGAAGCGATGGCTGTCTGTACATGCTTTGAATGGTGTCCATCCAGTAGATTCCAGCCGGGATCAAAGAGAGCCAGTGGCTGAATTCTTTTGTCAAGGAGATCTTTAACTACAGTCAAATGCCTTCCTGCTAATTGTTTCCTGTGTTTTGTGTGAGTTTGTTACTCAAACCTAAACTGATAATGCGGCTCAGATAGGACAGTTTCACACGGAATCCTTCCCAGAGAGGGTTTAGAGAATGTGTGAGTCTCTGCGCTGCTCCTTTAATTAACACTACCAACCGCACGCAGCTGCATTTGAACAGAGGAACTCGCCAAACCACTCACATCCTGGGTGAGCATCATGATCCTCTATGTGTTGATGGAATCCTGACTGCAAATGGGTTCATTATTCTGAACATGTAGCTTCAAGATTACTACTACGCCGAGCCAGTGCGTTGCGCCAGATGTTTTTGTTTGTGTCCTGAGGTCTGGTCTCATGTGGGAGGACATCAAACATTCTCTGCCAGTGAATCATGGCAACCCTCTTTTTTTTTTTGTTGTCTTCTCTCTTAAACAGTTGCAAGATGTTGTCGGTCAGAGCAAAGGGAAGTCGCTTTAGATAAGTTAAGATTCAAAGAAAAGACAGGCAGCAATATGATCGAGAAAGGTGGTTCAGTGACATTTCAGTGAAACAAACTTCGTTAAAATAAATTGCACATTGATTTCTGAATTTGACTGAATGACTAATCCCCTGACCTTCGACGTGAATAAATCCTTCCTTTGGAATGAAAAGCATAAATGTAAATGCATATACATATGAACAACAACAGACTAAATAAGACCACGTCCACAGAGTCCCATTGCAGAATTTACTCAACAGAGATGAATTCATTCCATTGGCATTTTCATTTACAAGCTGCTGTTTCTGGTACTAACTCTGTTTTCCATTAGACAGCCTCTTGAGCTTGTGATGTAAAACAATATGCTATAACACCTACCCTACGATTTTTATAATACTATCATGCAGTATACAATCTGAGCGAATACATCTGGACCTGGACCCCAGGATTTGATGACGCAGCTGTAAAAGTTCAAGTATCATTTGTTGGGTATTTTAACGTAATGCACTGTATACGTGTATCACGTTGCTCGTTTGTTTGTTACTTAAAGAGATCATGCAAAACCTCTGGAATGCAGAGTGAAGCAAAGGAACCCACTAAATGTGGGTGCGGATCCAGAGGAGGTAGAGATAGGGTAACTTTTTTAATCAATTCTACAGGAACAAGTTATGGATCTTGATAAGATATGAGGCGTGCAAACTAACTACTGGCAGATGTCACATGAATTGAGACGAATATACTGTGAAAGGGAAGAATAAAAGCAGAAAAAATGAGGGAAGTGGGAGCGAGGTGGGTGGGGACATATAAAGGGTGGTGTTGAATCACATTTAAAAGCTCCATGTCAGTGTTCTCCTCTCAAATCTCTTTCTTCCACCCCCCTCGAGCTACACGAGCGCTCAACGACACAACTTTGGTAAGTGGAAAACTTCAATGAAAGATTTTATTTGTATTTTGTTAACCTCCATTGGTGATATGATGCTTTATGTGGCAGCAGATATATTTAGCTTCTGGGTGTGGTTCGATCTGAAGTGAGGAGTCTCCGTGGGAAAAGCAAACAAACCACTTGATGTGTTATTATCACAGTCACGCTAATACCTGAGCTATTACAGTGAAAATAATACAAGTTATGATGTCACATTTTGTATCTTATACACAAATCAGGAAAGACTCTCTAATTACAGACAGTCTTTTCAATGCTGCCCCCTTCTGTTTCATTTTACTCTATGATATTTCCCCCAGTCTTATTCATTTTGAAGATTAAACTTGACCATGAAAATCATTGTGACAGTAACTGTATGTTTTACCTCTTTTAGTCACCATGCCAAAACTCCTCGAAGCAATGGTAGCGATTGGGGATATCTTTGACAAATACTCTGGAAAAGATGGGAAACCCGGAATGTCCAGGGGAGAAGTTGCTGACCTGCTCCGCTCTGAGTTTTCTGCTGTAAGTAGAAAGATGGACTCCCACTGCAACACAGAGCTAAGAACGCCTCTCTGCTCTAATGTTTTACAATGCTCTCAACACTTGACTTTCTATCTGCAGTGCTCTGGCAAAGGAGATACTGACAAGTTCTTCTCCACGCTGGACGACGATGGTGATGGTGTCGTTGACTTCACAGAGTTTATGACACTTGTGACAGCGCTCACCATAATGACGAAACAATAAACACCATCGCCACGACTCCCCAGACGTGTTCTACACAGTCACATCAATGTCCTCGTCTTATTCTCTGAGGAGCAAAAGTTGGTCAAACACTCATTAAATATAGATTCTGTACTTAATTATAGAGAGTCGACTTGAATGTGTTGTGTACATCACTGATGAATGACACCGGTTACCAAACAATTCACGAAATAAATGACGTCACTCTCTTGTTCCTTGTGTATGTTGTTCTGTCTTTCAATGCAACACATGAACTTAAGAGACGTTTTACACACACAGAAGAAAAAAGCATGTCAAATTGGACATTATTTGTCCAAAAAGCAGCTCCTACTATCAATAGTAAATCGTTTTGAATTATTGAGTTGAAGTCAATGCAACTTCACATAAACAGCAAAACCAGGTGTGATCAACAAGTGGCAAAGTGGCTGCGTAAGCGTGCGTTTCTGTGCATGCTGGTTCTGGGGGGATCTGAGCTTTTGTTAACATTAGTTTCTTCACCTTCCCGCTGGAGCAAGTCAAAAGCAGCTTCTGTGGATGTTTTCCAGCACATCCACTCAGTGGCAGCTGATAAGAACAGCTGAAAAAAAGAGAATAATCAACATCATATTCATAGCTGTTCTCTAGGAGAGGAGGTGTTCAGAGGATGGAAGAGTCTAGTAAAATAAAATGTAAAATAACAACTTAATTTTGATAAGATTTCACAACTTTGCTCATCCTATGAAGCTTTAATGGCTTTTTATTGAATAGAAAAATGATATAAAGGATGTGAATTGCCCAATGTGTTGTTTTATTGGTCCATGCCTCAGCACCATTGTTATTTTAGTTCCATGAAATAAAATGTAAATTCACTTAAATGATAGAATGTGGAGCTTTTCTCCCAGAAAGATTAAAATGAGCTTTGTTTGAATTAGTGTCATAACCACTTGATGTTCCCCTGTCATGCCGACTCAAAGGGGAGTGTGTAGACCACCGATACTTTCACAAGGACATGACAGGACATACGCGCATTTTCTGTACATCTTCACATGCAAATATACTAGGCAGCTTAGCAACACTGGTTTTACTGGTTTTAAAAGAGGTGTTTCTGAACAGAAAAGCCCCCCCAAAAAACAGAGTGAATTCCAGTGATGACATTATAACAGAGTGGCCGGGGGCTGAGAGGAAGAAAAGGTGCAACTAGAGAGAGAGGGGGGGGATGGTTGAGTTAAAAAAGCTATAAAAGGCATGTGTCTTGTGTCTTTCTCACTCTCTTCCACACTTTCGCGCTACGCAAGCTGTTTAATTAAACTTTGGTAAGTGGAAATATATAGTGGAAAGTTTTGATTTTTTTTAGATGATTGTTCTTACCATCTAAGATAAACCATTTTGGATCTAGTCTTTCTCGATATTTGAATACTAATGTGCAACATTTTGGAGCACGAGACACATCATTGAGCTTCGGGGTGTGGTTTGTGTGTGGACTGTCAGGTCAACCTGTAGTATTTCTAGTATTTCAGCCTGTGAATATACAGATGTTTTCATTTTCATGTTAAAGGGAAAGGTTGATGTTTAAGTTTCCATATAGAGTAATTTCAAAGTTTAAAAAGAACTGTGGAATCTTGATTTTTTTTTTATAATAATAATTTACTGTGGGCTTGAAACCAGTTTGTAAAAGGATCAAGTCCATTTATGAACCACAGGAGAGATTTCCGATTGTATCTTGACAATATTTTCTCATTTCTCAGACACCATGCCAGGACTCACCTATGCAATCGCAATACTCAGAGAGACCTTTGAAAAACACGCTAAAAGGGATGGAAATGCTGCGACTTTAACCAAGGCAGAACTTGCTGTGCTGCTCCGTTCTGAGTTTCCTGAGAAAGTAAGTAAAAAGATGGAGTGACATTACAGTACAGAGCTGAGAGAAGGCCTCTTTGCTCTAATGTGTTACAATTTTATTACAACCCCTGACGCTTTGTCCTGCAGGACAACAGCGACAATTTAGTGGACAATTTCTTCACCATGCTGGACGACGACAGAGATGGTCATGTTGACTTCCAGGAGTTTGTCACTTTTGTGATATCCCTTGCAGTGATGATGGGAAAGTAAACACATTTCCCCAGAATGCTCTGGCTGGTTTAGAATGAAAAACCTCAGTGGTTTGACTCCAGCAACACAGTCGCATTTATAAAACACAGATCATCATATGTTCTGAACCTAAGGTGGTATGTGTGAATGTGTTGTGAGCATCACTGATGTCAGTGACCAATCCATTTAATAAATCATGTCACACATTAAAACCTTTGTTCCGTGTGTGTCTTTTTGTCTGAGTGTGACCCTCCGTGGGCTGATATGAGGTGTGTGTAAAATATGTCCTCAGAACTGACTTAGCCTATTATTGATTGCTATTCCTCCCAGTCGTCATAAGCAGCGTGTCTGTGTGGCACTGTCAGAGGAAAGGGTCACCAGCAGAAATGCTTCGGGACCAAACTTGATGGTTTTCCTATGAGCTTTAAGTAAAGGCAAATTTAACCCTCGGCTACATGGACATCAGACAACTGCGAACAACTAGTGTGACCCGGTGTAATAAACTGTGTTAGCACTAGTTGGACTCACTGACTGAGGAAATAAATCCATCGACAGTTGATTGATTAATTCAGGGACGTCAGAACGTCACTTCTGCAGCCGTCAATCACATCCATTTTGTCCCAAGAAGAAGGATTAAACCATTTGTTTGGAGGGATGGGACAGGTGGCCTCTGGAAAGCTCCACTGTGTTTTTAAGATTCAAATTCCAGTCAACCAATCGAATTATTCAGCCAGTTTCAAATTTCTATGAACTACTGAGACGTTGACTTCACAACATGAACATCTTTATTCTTAAATCACCCAGGCCCCTCTCCACGTTGGGACCCCGGGAAGTGCACGTGATGAGATCATATTAAGAAGTTATGATGAATGTGGACTGATGAACGTGTCGGGCGGTTTCACGTCTAAAAAAAACAATGCGCTGTTATGCCGCCGCCTGCAGGAGCTCACCTCCCCTCGCTCCTCGCTCAGAGCGGCTGTGACACACATGGAACGCGTCCCGGGGCGGTCTCGCCCATCATCGGACGCAGTCGGCTTCTTCCGGCGTTTCTCGGCCGGGGCGCTAGCCGAGTCGATTAGCCTGCTACCACCAGCTAATGTTTGTGGAGTTTGTCTAATGGTAGCCGGCCGGGGTGGATGATACAAACAGCGTAGAAACATGGCGGACGTCGAGGGACAAGAAACGTGTTCGTCGGTCCCTCCGTTGCCTCTCCCTTCCTCCCGGAACGGCTCCGATGGCGGTAACGTTACACCGGGAACCGGCGATGGCAGCTGCCAGTCGGCGACCATCGTTACCTCGGGCCCGCGGCTGGTCCGGATAGTGAAGTCTGACTCGGGCTACGGTTTCAACGTTCGGGGGCAAGTTAGTGAAGGAGGGCAGCTGCGGAGCATTAACGGGGAGCTGTACGCTCCCCTGCAGCATGTCAGTGCCGTTCTGCCGGGAGGAGCTGCGGACAGAGCCGGTATCTCGAAGGGAGACCGGATCCTCGAGGTGTAAGTGGCTGCTGCTGTACTAGCTTAACCGAACTGTAGCATGGTGCGATGATGATGATGATGATGACACACGTTCACCTCAGTATGAGTGTCAGTCAAAATCATGGCGAGCACCGTGTGCATCATTTACTGTGTGTGTGTGTGTGTGTGTGTGTGTGAGAGAGAGAGAGAGCGCGCGTGCGTGCGTGCGTGTACGAGCACACTGGTCCTCTCTCAGGAGGCAGAGCAGCCGTTCATCCTCATGAAAGAAGAGTCTGTGGGGGGTCACAGACCCAGGCATCATTAAGGATTCCTGTCACACTGTCAGCCTGCTCCTGTCACCCACAGCATGCCAAGCGCCCTCAAGTCATCCCCTGTGCACATCACAGCATCCAGGCAGGATGCAGCGCGCGGCATCTATACACGACGCACTGCATCCGGTGCAGGAGCGTGTTTTATTTCAAAAGACAAATAATTCGTCATCATCATCAGCAGCATCACTGAGTGTGCTCCACCAACATCACAGGCAAATGAATGGGACTGTCACTGATCACTGGGGATGCTGCTCTCTGGATGCTTGTCCTCTTTGCTGTCTTCAGTATGCATGGAGATGGTTTGCTGATGTTGGGCTTTGTTGCTATGGAGAGTGACACACAGCAAACAGCTCAGGATCAGCACTGGCTTGTGTGTGTGGAATAAGGTGATGCAGAGAGGGAGGGACACCGTCAGTTCGACTCTGATTGGCTTCACTCTCCAAAATCCACCGTCTCATTGGCCAGTGTTTGCACACTGCTTTGCTAAAGGATGGTCTGCAGTAACCTGGCAGTTTGTTGACCCCATTCTTTCTGTGTGCTTGTGTGCAAGAGTGAGGATGCTTGTATTTGTATTTATTTGAATGTTGGATTCAAATGGGTAGCTTGTCATCCTCTTGATTTCCCCTTTCAACTGTACATCCTTTGTTGTGCCAGTGTCGTCCTAAGTTTAGTAAAAAAAAAAAAAAATTGCTAAATACCTTTAATTATGCAATAAACTTACAGTTGTAATTTTAGAAAGCCTAACATAGATATTTCACATACCCATCCAATGGAGTACGGCACCAAAAAGGGGAGAGGTGAAGCAGGAGACTCACTTTTTATGTGTTCCACTTATTGACTATGAAGGCCTAATGGTTTACACTCCAGTCCATGTTATTTTTTAAACTTCTTTTAAACTTATTTGACCTCCCAAGTAGGTAACATCCTTCTGATGGCAGATAAGTGTAATAATAATAAATAATAAAATATAATATCACTGATGTATATTAGACACATACTACCACTATATAATGGCATTTTAACATATACACTTATTATGGCTAGATTTTGGAAAGCTTAATTACTGCAGGCAGCCTCATTGTCTTCCTGTCAGGGACAGCATGTACACACACTGTGGATTGTCTGCATACTATCTGCAGTGGTACACAGCCTCTTCTGTTCCCAATGCAATCAATACTTCTTTGCACATTTACAGCCAACTCTTGCATCTCAGCCTTTGATGCAGAATAATCTATAGAGAACTTTTCTTCATCCTCCTGCTTCACTGTGTGTATCATTTGACTAGTATTTGCCTTTTTGAGTGAGTATGAGCATCTTTTCTTGTGCATTTGTAGTACATGAACTTGTTGGAAACTCAAAATCGAAAACAGTCACCTCACACAAGCAGTGATTTAATGAAGTAAAACATGAGCAAAGTGATTATTACATCGACAGAAAAACTGACTATGGGATGTATAGGGAAAATGTCTCTTTAAAGCTGTTTATTATCCTCAGAAGTGCTGATGGTGCAAGTGTGAAGGCCACTACATCAAGTGCCAATAATATAGTCATAAAGCTGCTGGAATGAGAGCGCAGCCAGAATGCTTAGTCAGTGTTTTTTGCTGTAAAAGACATTTGCTGTTTCTCCTACTAAACCTGTTAGATGGTTTTATTTGTGCTCCACGTGTTCACCATTTGTCTTTGTATATTTCTATCTACGTCATCGTCTTTCAGCTCGGCCACGTGAGCCCCAGACTCTTCTAGCTCGACTATATATTCTGGCCGCGCTGCATGTATCCATTGTGTTATCAGGTATTAGAAAGCTTGCACTTCCTCTGTTGCCTTGCCAACGTAAGCCAAGCCATGACGTAATGGCTGACAGAACAGGGCAGTTGTCAGCCCTCCTGTGGACAGTTGGAGGATTTTGCTTGGGACACAACTTCCACAGCATCTTGTTGTACCTCAGGTACTGGTGGGAAATGACTGCCATCAAGGAAGTCATGTTTACATGCTGGTGCGTCTCTGATGGTTGCTTTGTTTGTTTGTCTGTGAGCATCTTGTTACATAAAAGCGACTCAAGCACATGTGCTTCCTCCAGTTCATAGTCAGATGTGATGTCACCGCTTCCAAATGATCAACAGCCTCAGCAGCCATCATTGGGAGGAGATGGACTTGACTTAGCTGTGACAGTAAGATTGTTTTGGGTTATTGTAGACAACATGTGCTCGCTCTGAGAAGCACGTGATTGGGATCAGGATATTCTCAAACCCTTTGCATACCATTACAACCCTATTCAGCTTTTCAGGTATGCTATGGTAGTCTGTGACTTGAGAACTGAGTTTTATCTGTGTGAGAAGTTCAAAGTATATTCCTTGTAAAAGAGTTGTATTCTAGTTTATGAATAACCCCCTCACACACTGCTGGCTTCTTAGATGTTGTGATTCAAATAGAAGTTTGATCTCCTTTTGTAATTGTACTCATAATATTTGCAACGTATTGTAAACTATTCCTGACATGAGAATTGTTTTTTTAAACTGTTTTTTTGACAGTTTGTGGTGATGCTGAGACCTTTATTCAAGAGGCAGCTTTGAGTCCAGTTAACTACAGGTCATGCTGGTACAGCACTGTCATCAACACTGTCGTGCCTCTGACACATGGCTGCTAAGGTCACACGCCCTGTGCTGCCCATGTTCAGCTGTGTTGATGCTCTAAACAAAAGCAGGGGCAGAATGTGCAGCCAGATTCGGAGGACGAGGGCTCTGTTTTCATTCTTTTGTATTTTTGCAACGTTTGTTTGAAAATGTTTTCCTAACTTTTTGCATTGATGTTGAAATATCACAGATATATTGATGAAGTAAAGTGTATTATTATTATTTCCCTGCAACTTTAAACAGTTTAAATCAATTTAACTTACTCCAACACAAACTCGGTTTAAAATGTGCTAGAGGGAGGGAATTAAATTCAGTGTATTAATAAAACTAATCAACACCCTAACATCTTCGTCTGTCTCTGCTCCGCAGTAATGGAGTGAATGTAGAGGGAGCAACCCACAAGCAGGTGGTGGACCTGATCCGGGCTGGGGAGAGGGAGCTCGTGCTGGCCGTGCTGCCCGTCCCACCCCAGGAGGCCGACTGCTTGGATCCCGGAGACGACGGCTCAGCTCAGTCCTGCTACGACTACTCCGACAAGCAGGCAGTCCCCATCTCTGTGCCCAGCTACAAACACACCGAGCTGAACCAGGAGAAGTTTGTGGTGGGTGGACCTGTGAAGAAATGCTTCAGGGATTGATGAATTAGCAGGCAGGGATTTCTGAAGTTGAGGATGAGATAAGAGTATTATTCAGTAAAAAGGTGGTGTAAAAAAAAGGAGTGGGCTGAAAGAAGAATTTAACTCAGTATTGTTTTAATCCTTATTGTGGTAGACGTAGATAACTGTAGATAAAGGCATTTTCATCTGTTTCCTCTACTCTCTCCTTCCAGGTGTATAATGTGTACATGGCAGGCAGGCAGCTGTGCTCCAAGCGATACAGAGAGTTTGTGATCTTACACCAAAACCTTCGGCGAGAGTTTGCCAACTTTACATTCCCCAAGCTGCCTGGGAAGTGGCCTTTTTCCCTGTCAGAGCAGCAGCTGGATGCAAGGCGCAGGGGCCTGGAGGAATATTTGGAGAAGGGTGAGAAAATGTTTAAAAAAAAAAAAGAAATAAAAAGGCGATCAGTCAGAAAATGCTGTTTAAATACAATGAATGCACAGGGCTTGACATCCTTTTATTTTATTTCTCTTCAGTGTGCTCTGTCCGGGTAATTGGAGAAAGTGATATCATGCAGGAGTTCCTGTCTGAATCAGACGAGGTAAAATGGAAAAAGCTGCTGCTTTCTGCTTTTAATCGCCCTCCTCTGTCTGTGACTCACTGTGCAGTTTGTTTCTCCCTCTCGTGCACTAGAACTATAACGGCGTGTCAGATGTGGAGTTGAGGATAGCCATGCCCGATAAAACCACGCTCACTGTCAGGGTTCGCAAAAACTCCACCACAGACCAGGTCTACCAGGTGAACACATACGCACAACAGACCTGTACGAACTGTGAGTGTATCCCAGTCATGTTGCTTCAATGTGTGCCTGTCATTCTGTGTCTGCCTCCCTCTGCCAGGCTGTGGTAATGAAACTGGGTGTGGACAGTGTGACGGCCAGTTACTTCGCTCTCTTTGAGGTTATCAATCACACATTCGGTGAGTGAGAACATGTGACTGAGGCGTAATGTTGTGAGAAAGTTTTCCCATGTATGCTGAGGCGCAACCAGACATTTTCACTGCAGTTGTTTATGTCAACAAACGTGGGAGCAGCAGGGAGAAAGAGTTGGGTGTGGTGATTCCTCCTTTTCAAAACCATCAACTAAATATCTTTGAAGAGGAATCTTCATGTGCGCCACTTCATGAGGTGGCCATCTTTTCTGATGTACAAGGATAAGTCATTCATCTAATAGACTAAGACATTTAAACTGACTTGTCCATGCAGCACTGTTGAATTGAACATGTAACTGTAATCGCAGCAGCAGCAACAACAACAAGAGGGAATGTTGATGAGCATTTCATTTTTGCTGAATGAAGCCACTTTGTTTTTTCTTTCTGGCATAAACCAACATAGATTTTAAAGGGTTCTTTATCCCACAGTGATGTGGAGAAGGTCATCTTTGTTTTTTGTTTTTTTTATCAGTTTCACATTAGATCATCATAAACATTTGCATTCCTTCCACACCAAAGCCTCTCTCTCATTTTCAAGCTGGAGCAAAGGCGGCAGCTAGAATTCAAAAAACAAGATGATGAATCACTTGTCTTCCTCCTGCCTTTTCATGCTGGTTACTTCTTAATTTCAGGGTTGATTAGAGATGCGTTTCCTTGCTATTAGTTACATCTCTGACATTTTACACTCTTATCTTCAGCATGTCCTATTCCTATTGGACATTCATTTGAGAATGTTCTTGTTGCTTTGGCCCACTCCACCACATGTGAAAGATTTATCTTGCTCTCACCCTCTTCTTCTCCTTCAGTGCGCAAGCTCGCCCCAAATGAGTTCCCCCACAAACTGTATGTACAGAACTATACCTCAGCCATTCCAGGAACCTGTCTCACCCTGCGCAAGTGGCTCTTCACCACAGAAGAAGAGATTCTGCTCAATGACAACCAGCTTGCTGTCAACTATTTCTTTCACCAGGTATGTGCCTTTTCTTCTGTGGTGTGTGTTTTTGTTGTTGTTATTGTTTTAGCAGTGGCCCCTCTCTGCTTCTCTTTGCAGGCTGTAGATGACGTGAAGAAAGGTTTCATCAAAGCAGAGCAGAAATCCTATCAGCTGCAAAAACTGGCCGAGCAGAAGAAGGCGTCCATGGTCAGTCCCTCACATTCCCACAGACCACACAGTACAGCTTGTTCCCCTTCAACACACACTGACAGCTACTCATTAGAGTTCACTGTGTCGTATTCCTCCTCCTCAGCTACCTGTTCAGTTCTTCTTCACTGCGTGTCATTAAGAACAATGTGGAGAAGCTGCAGCCAGCCACCCTCTGTGGGAGGAGGTTTTATAACAGTGGGCGGTCGATAGGTTTAACTGAAGTCTGAAAGACATTAATCTCCACAAAAATATGCACGGGCAAAGTGAGTGGGATCTGCTCCGTCTGAAAACACTTAATAAAAATGGAACTTCACTTATGAGAGTGCATATCTCTGCGTAACTTTGAATTCAAGCAGCATGAGTGTCTGACACTGTTTCCAAACATCTCTCTTTTTGCCATGCATTTTCACAAACTAAAATTGGGCGAGCAGTGTTTCAATCTTCTTTTTAGGGCTTCTGTAACTCTAGTGTTTTTGGAAACCACATCCACAGCAGAGCTGATGCATTATGAAAATGAAAATGTAATAGTTTTCGATGTATCCATTCGTTTTTGTTAAATCCTGCTTTGAGACAAACCAACAGTCAGGGCCCAAAACACAACCTCAATCTTCTCCAGCTGAGTCAAAAAGTGCATCCTGCATCCTGCAGAACTACATGCTGTGTCCTGCATCATGTCCCCTCTGTCCTGTGTCTCCCTCTCTCAGTATCTGAGTTTGTTGCGGGGATGTGAGGGCTACAATGAGATCATTTTCCCCCACTGTTCCTGCGACTCCCGGCGCAAAGGCCACGTCATCACAGCCATCAGCATTCATCACTTCAAGCTACATGCCTGCACCGAGGAGGGGACACTCGAGGCAAGGACAGCTGTTTATCAGCGCCTTTGACTGAAAGTAACATCAGGTTTTTTTTTTTTTGTAAAAACAAAAGAGAATCATGAATCCTTAATGTTGTTGCAGAACCAAGTGATTGCATTCGACTGGGGGGAGATGCAGAGGTGGGACACAGATGAAGAGGGGATGGCCTTCTGCTTTGAATATGCACGAGGAGAAAAGAAGCCACGCTGGGTCAAGATATTTACACCATATGTGAGTAACAGAATCATTATTATCCATGTCATGTAGTACTCAAAGTACTATAGAAATAGAGATCCTTCAATCATAAAATAAGATATATATATATATAAGATATAAAAATATGGAAATACAGTATTTGAACTGATGCCTCACGCCTGAACTTGCTTTTCTTTTACTGTCATTTCTCATAAAAATGGTCAAGATAAAGGAGATCCACACTGGCTTAAGAGCATATAAATCCTCGCATGAATGGATGTTGAAGTATTTGTTTGAAGTAAACGACAACATATTTTTCTTTTTCCTGTGAATGACCAGTTTAACTACATGCATGAGTGCTTCGAGAGAGTCTTCTGTGAGCTGAAGTGGAGGAAGGAGGTAAGGGCCATCCACTTACTCATCTGACGTACATTCAAACTTTACTGGTGTCCTTCACTCACTGCTCCTGCCTGCACAGGTGGAAGAGGAGGCCACAGACAAGGATAATAAGAACTGCAGTAAAGATGGTATGTGTGGCAAGGTAAGGCTTTGCCTGCCTCTGTCCAGTCTAGGGTCCAGCAACAGCCTGGCTCAGTCACTCTTTCTCTGACTGAGCTCGAGTGTCGTCCTGATTTCTGTTTCTGTTGCAGAATATTTTCCAGCTGCTGAGGCACAGAAGGGATGGAGGCACCTAGGAAGGGAGATCGTTACCTCTTAACTATAACACTGTCGTCATAGACTCCGCTACTTCCTCATCCAGCCCCACGCTGCGCAACACTCAGCTATTAACAACATGGTCATCTTTGAACTCCGTCCACCACAACTACCCCCCCACCCACCCTGATACATGCAACTCAAAATCTTCTACTGAACAGAAGCTTATAAGGCTGCACACGTATGAACCTGAAACTCGTGGATCTAGCACATCATAATCATGCAATAAGCAGAGCTCTGACAAAAAGAAAGGATGCGTCTACAGACTTACAGCCACAGGCCCGTACGAGACTTTTTTTCTTATTGGAAGAGACTTGAAGTGGAATGTGACCTGTCCAAGGAGGAGTCATACCGATTGGACAGGACAGCAGACATGAATAATGAATTTCTGGTGGACTTTCAAAGGAAAGTGAAAGCAGTTCGTGCTCAAACTGGCGAACACCGATCAGCGTTAGTGAGGGTCGACCACAGGGAGACACCACTGATTGTCTTCTTTAGCAGTGCTTGCAGGGAGGGGGGGCGGGGGCAAACAGAGTGAGGCCCTGAGAGTCTTAATTCACAACTGAATCATGTCACGTGCAAAAATAGAATTGATTTGTTTGGCGCTTAATCTGCATTTATAAAAGACAACTCTAAACAAACAAGAGAAGGGAGGGAGGCCGCCGCTGTGGTGCAGGGCGGTTTTCTCATGCACAGAACAGACGGATGTGGTGGTTGGACACGTGAACGGGAAACTAACTTGAGACTAATGTTGCACTTTATCCCACAGTATTTACAAGCCTCAGATGCAGTTAATGTAACCTGAGAAGGAGGCTGCGGGCACGATACTGCAATGAGCCAGGCCTTATTTAGTTTACATTGTTGTTTGAGTGACTGCACTGTATGATGAGATGGTGCAGCCTGTCATGTTCGTATTACTTGTTAGGATGCAAGTGTTCTGAGATAGAACCATGACCAGTCAGCTAGCAGGTTAGTTGGATGTGGTCGCTGTGTATTACTCAGAAACATCAGCAGAGGTCCTCCTCCTCCTCCTCCTCCTTCCTGCTGTCTGGCTGGCTGTGATTAGTTCGTTCCTGAGAGCGCCCGCAGGATTTATATTAGGCTTGTAATTTTTTTTTTTTTTTTACGCAGCACTATTTATCTCTGACGCCAGTATGTTCCTACTCTGTTTAACCACTCATGCACTCTGGATCCAGGTTAAGTGGGCTGAGGCAGTAAGAGCACTCTCCATCACCGTGATGGAAAAGATCTCTGCACACATTCATTAAAGGGTCTGGAGAGGCAGGTCACGTAGCTGCAGAGTAACCATAATAAACTGCAGCTTTAAATAAGCCCTTAATGTTGTAATTCCAAGAATAATGTAATAATGAGAATAGTAATGTTATAAGGTATAAAATAATTACCTTATGATGCAGTCCTGACATAAGTCGTTAACTTCATCGTAAACCTGATTTGCTCCATGTGCTGAAGGCCTTAATGCTGCAGACATTACTTCTTCACTTCGGGCATTTAAGCGATGAGGGCTCAGTTATTATGATATTAATCTGGATATTTCCCAAAACAACTTTATTTATTTACTAAATATGCCTGAGTCTTTTCTCCCTGGACACTGTGTGTGTCCTCCCACCAAGTTCTGTTTCCATCTGTCCCCTTGTTTTTGCAGAAAGACCAAACTTGCTATGTTAAAAAGAAAAAGAAAAAAAGCTTGAAGCAGGTTCTTTAAAAAAAAAAAAAAAAAAAAAACTTGTTCTTGGTGAATAAGTTGAATGTTGTAGTTATGTGATCTCAATATGAAGCCAGTGAATGTCAATGAATTAATAATATTTATTTGCTGCCCAACCTGATCTCTGCATTTGGCTTAGTGAGAAATTTAACAGTATTATGTTTTATCAGAAAGTAAGTGACCCCCTTGTTATGAAGATGATGCTGGTTTTAAAAAGCCGTGCAAGGTGAAAAATAAGATTCAGAAGACCTTGGTGAGCGTGTGAGAGAGATTTCCCTGACAGTTAAATCCAGAGGTTCACTGCAGTCCTGAGGGCTGAAAGTATTTTGCAGGGTTCTCGTCTGTTTACCGAACCGTGTCTGAAGGTTCTGACGTCGTCTGATCTGTCCACCTCTCTTTGGCTCATCTCGCTCTCTTTTTCTCTCTCTCTCTTTCTCTATTTCATTGTCAGTAAATTCAAGAGTCACATGCATTATTTATATCAGTAAGATAACAGTATTAAATTCAGCATCCCTGCTGTTAGGTTTTCCACCTGACATGGTTTGGCCTGAAGTTGGGAAAAGCTTAGGAGAGGATAGAGGTTGACGACCTGCTGGTTCTTCTGACATGCTGAAATGTAAAGTGTTTGGTTACGTCGCTTACTGTAATAAATTGTAACATATTCTTTTAATAAACCGATTTATTGATGCAAAGTTTGGCCTTCTGGAGTCAGCTCTGAGTGTTTGACCCTGAGATGATCCAAGCAAGTGGGAGCTGAGTGCGTGGGAACCCCCTCAGTGAGATTTATCCTGTAAAGATGATTTTACACTCGTTCACTCACCCTCTCTTTGTTTCTGTTTTCCTTCTTCTCCTCCTCTTTGTGGCTTTCATCTTCTCTTCCCCCGCAGTTCCAACATCTTTTAATGAGATCTGGGAGACAATTACCCAACAGGCATTGCAACGGTTGCTTTATATTGACCTGCATCGAGAGTGTGCGTCCAGTAATTAATAGGTATCGACTGTTGGGGTATAATCTTGGGACATTTGAATTTTAAAAAAGGTAAGAGCTCCCCTTAGAGACGTCAGGCAAATGATCAGACTTCACTGTTGAACGATTTTACACGAAACCCCATTAACAGTGACAAGAAGGTGAAGCATCGCAGATTTTGTTTAGTTTTGAAAAATGAAAAATTTAATTTAAGTATGGAGATAAGGATTTGTCTCACTGTGTGTGTGTGTGTGTGTGATGGCTTTTGTGTGCCACTGCAGAACACAGTACAAGAGGACACAGCAAACAAAGCAGATACATGTCACATTTTTAATTGATAAAGCAGTTTCACCTGACCCTAATCCCAGGACCACGCAGAGCTGACAGTGCTGCAGTTAAAGCGAGTGGTGAATGGCTGTGAGTGTGTGTGGGAACCGGGACTCTCAGGAGAATGTGCTGGTCACTGCATTAGGTCTGCAGCAGGGTTTTTACTGTACCCCTTGATGTGTGAGTGGGTTTGTTCCTTGTGTGCATATTTGTGGGACCACTGCAGTGGCCCCTGCACTCTGAAGACACACACTCTCGCTGTCCCACTCTCCTGCTCTGCTGTCACGGTTTTGTCTTTCAACGCAGAGCGGGCTGACGAGTCCCATTCAGGAGGAGGAGAGAGACTCAGATTTATTGCTTGAGCTGTATTGCATCTCTCAGCAGCCCTGACAGTTGCACAAAGGGCAGCTCGGTGTGACACTGAAATTCAGAGCGGATCGCGCCGGTGGGGAGCCACCCTGTGAAAAGCTTTGATAACCAGATTAATAACCTCGGGGTTGAAGGTTTGAGTCCAGCCATGCCAAGACACCAATTACCCGAAATTCAATCATCATAAAGTGTTTGCATTATTTCATAGTCATCTCTTTCACATGGAAGTGCAGAAATCTGTCACTCGGCCACTTCAGTGAATATAAATGTGCAGTCACCTCTAAGTATGGTTTAAAGGCAGCTGCATCCCAGAGGAGGGGGGCACTCCTCCTCATCCCTTTCCTCGCCTCCCCTTCTTTCCCCCATTCCCTCTCTCATTAATGAGCAATCAGTTAAAAAGTTTATTGGTCCGTATTGGCTTCCTCAGCACATTTCCCTCAACCATGCGCCTCCTTGTTCTTTCTTTTCTATCTTCCACTCTGCATCATCTCCCCCCCCCCCCCCCCCCCCCCCCCCCCATCTCAGTCTCCCCCCTTTTTTGCTCTCTTTATTGCAGTGTTTCATTACCTCCATCTTCCCTTCCCTTCCCTCTCCCTGGCTCGTTTTTCCTCTCCTCCTCCTCCTCATCCTGCTGTTTGTTTCTGCCTGCATTTCTGAAACTTCGATCGAGCCAGAGGTGACCCACGGAGAATAGAAAGAGAGTTAGAGAGTAAAAAGGGACAAGTCTGTTTATCCCACAGTTTTCACGGCAACAACTTTTTTGGCATTCCGCTGTCCAACACCTCTGCACAATGGATGCAGTTGTTTTCATTCAAAGCCAGGGTCACACTGATTTCATTCTCCTGAACACAGTGTGTGTATGGAAAACTGAAAATGTGTGTGTAAGATAAAAAATAATTTTTGGAATGCTGACAGCAGCTATGATTTTTCTTTTCTCTGCAGTCTGACCCCTATGGATGCCTGCGCAGGACGACAGTGATGCTCCGCATTATGAATAAAAACTGCAGCTTTGAAAGTAAGGATCTCTTATGATGTGTACTCACTCGTATTTTTCCAAACACAGAAATATCTTTTCAGATATTCCAATTGCACACTGTTGTTTTACAGATGACAGGAAATGCAAAGCAAAGATCCGTCCGGCAGCACGCTGGTTAGTTGTTCTAGGGACGGATAAACCGTCTGTTCCAAAGCACTGCAGCAGAATACAAAGCCAACGTGACTGTTGCAGGTAGTGCAGCAAATAATTTCATCCAATTACATGGAAGGTCTTCAGGCTTTATGAAGAAGAACTGCCCAATTTTCAGTTTGTTTAGAAAATATACTGCTCACAATGTTTGGAGCATTCAGTTGAAAAAAAATGCAATTAAAACTAAAAATAGAGAAAACCAATTACATTGAAATTGAATTAAAACTCTCATATCCTGAAGGGAAAAAAGCACAACATAGAGAATTGGTTGGTGCCGTCATCAGAGAGGCCCCCCAGGATCTCATTAACAATTAATTAAACGCAGTCATTTTCAATGAGACCATGAAAATGTTTTTAAAAAGTTTTACATGCAGCACATGAGAGCAACGTTAGTCCACAGAGAAACGTCATGTTCCATCTCTTTAGAAATCGAAATGATAGAAAGTCATGCTTTATACTCATTCTTTATTCGACATCTGTTTGGCCATGACATAAAAACTGTGAACAGTGAATGGAATACTCCATGATAATAGAAAAAACAAGAAAGTCAGATCCAGCTAATTGAATAAGTTACATTGGCTGTTTAATGTCCCAGTGTCCTTAACAGCAATTGTGCTTTCAAAAAATTCATATGTGTATTTTCCCCTGTTTTCTCTTGTCAGAGCTCTGTTTCCAGCCTCTCAGAGGAAGTCCTTTGACAGAGCTTCTCCAAAGTTGGGTGCAGCCATGAGAATGGCGATGGTGCAGATGATGTTGAAAACACTGAACCCCACGAGGCACAGGCGGTCGATGACGGCAGCTGCAAACTGCCACTGCTCCGCCAGGCTCAGCTGCCGGTCCTGCTCCCGCACACGTTCCACCAAGAACTGCACCTCCACCAGGAGGGCCTGCAGCTGGCCGTCCACCGCTGCAGACCGCGCCATGCTGCCGTAGGCGTGCATGGCCGCCGATCTCCCCGCTCCGGCCCCAGCCTCTAAAGCGCAAGATCCAGCTGTTGGCGGGTCGGGGTCGGTTGACAACGCCGGTTCCTGTGGAGGGAACTTGGAGGATGCGAGGAGGTAATGGACTGGTGTATCTCCAGCTGGTTCTCCTCCTCCTCCTCCTGCTGCTGCTGCTGCTGCTCCCTCTCCATCTCCTCCATCACTTCCACCCAGTCCACCGTTAACCCGGCCCTGACTGGTGCTCCTCTGAGCAGGCTCCACTTCTACAATGGTCTGGAAGGTCTGGAACCCCATGTATGGAAGGTGCCCGTTGGGCTGGGCGTGTGGATTTAGGCTGGGGTCTCTCTGGCCGGGGTAAGGGAGGATGGCAGCCTGCGAGCCGGGCCTGTGTGGCAGTGGATGTGACAGAGGGTTGGTGAGCTGGGCGAGGCTGGCCTGCAGGGAGTTGAGGCTCGGTGGGAGGATGGAGGGCACTGGGGTGGGGATGGTGGTGGTGGTAGCGGTGGTGGTTGGAGAGGACAGAGTCTTGTTTTCCGCCTGGCTGCTGGGGAGAGTCGGGTCCAGTCCCTCGCCCGGACGCTTCATCCGCAGAAACCACGGGACCCACTGCAGCAGAACCAAGTGCACCTGAACGCAGACAGGGACACGTAGTTTCACCTGCCTGAGGTCGTCACCATTTCACAGCCTAAGCTGAGGACTCAGGGAGACAGGCGTCCTCGTCTCTGGACCAATCAACCTGAGGACATCTAAGAAACTCCTTTTTGTTTTTGTGAATAACATTTTGTCAACACTGAGTGTAACTCACCCAGCGCGGCATGTGTCCGCTGTTTGGGTTGTGGTGATGGAACTGGAGGACAATGACTGTGGCTACTACCGACATCCCTACGATCACCATGGTGCTGGCAAAGTACTGACCTGTGGCAGGACACATTCTGGTGTTGAAACTCTCCATCAGAATAAATAAAAAAATAAGACAACATAGATGTGCATAGAGGAGAAAACACGGACCTATCAGTGGGACAGAATCAGAGGTGGCGGGCATAATCTCTGCAACCATCAGCATGAAGACAGTCAGCGAGAGCAGGACCGTGATGCCTGGGGGAAGATCAGGACGGTGAGAGATGCAATGAAAGAGAGAGAGAGAGAGGAAACTTGAAGAGGATCTGTGGTTGTGGAAGAATATATTCGGTAAGCAGCAATTGACTTCTTGCCACAACCATATGTCTTTTTCCCACTCCCAGAAAAACTCATTTAATTTTATTCTCTCATCTTCCCTCCCACATTCTGTCTCAGCTCCACCTCGGCCCCGCTGACATCCTACAAATGTTCTGTGGAATTGAAAGACAGTTTCCTCGAGAAGGTAAGAGAGAAGAATTGAACAGTGAAATAAGCCAAACCTGAAACAAAGAAACAATATATTTCATCTCAGCAAATGAAATCTCTTGTTTGCTACTTTCATGCTCCTGCACTTCCTGTCACAGCTCCTCTTACTCTTCCTCACCGAGGCTGATCTTCTCCCCGGAGTTTGCGGGCAGCAGGAAGACCACCAGTGTCATGGAGGAGAGCAGCACGCACGGGATGAGGAGGTTGAGAGCATAAAACAAGGTCCTCCTCCGTAATGTCACCACGAAGGTAACGTCTGGGTATGGCTCTGCACAGCAGTCGTAGAAAACCTCATGTCGACCCCCTGGGACCTCTGAGAGGACAGGAAGTGGCAGAGATGACATGATGTGATATGAAGTAACTAATGGAGCAAATTCCCCTGCAGCCTTTTGAAAAGTTTTAATAAGGGAAAATGAAATGGGTTGTAAAGTCACTGGATTGTCATTTAGTTCAAGGTTTTATCAAGAATCTCTTCTCCTGGAATATCATTTTCCATAAATATAAACCCTTATTCATACAGTCACAGAACTGTAGCAGTAATGTAAGTACAGTTACTAGGCAACACAGTTTTTCACACAGGGGGCTCCACAGCGCGTCCTACCCAGTAGGTCCCACTCGCCGTTGCGCATGTATCCTGAAACATCTGCCTCCTTCATCTGGATGTCCAGCAGCCAGCCATCAAAGGTCCAGGAGCCAAACTTTAGCTCACAGCGCTGGATGTCAAACGGAAACCATCTCACGTCCACGTTGCATGTGCTGATAAATATTCCTTGGAATAAACAGGAGAAAAAAAACAAGCTCAAAGGGAAATGGAAGTAAATATTTAAGATGACTAAACACGGAAGGGAATGTATGTGATCGCAATAGAGATTCCTGGCCTGAATTTGCTGCAGAGTGAGGATCGCATGTACAGTCTGCATGCAGAGTTTGTCTTTGAGCGGCAGATGAATAAAACTCACCTGGAGGCAGATACTCACAGAAGCCGCTGGAGTTAACCAGCACGTTGGTTTTAAAGGTGGCGTCAAATTTATCATGAGCACTGACGGACAGAAACACAGTGATAACATGAGTCAGAGTCTTTGTGCGCGTGCCTGCATGCATGTGTGTCACATACCTGTTGTAAAGCAGAATATCAGGTGTCCAGACCTGGTCGGGAGTGAATCGGAGGTTCTTCACTCCAGGATACTCGGACTGGTTCCACTGGAGGTAGTGGTCGTACCACTGCTGAGGGACACAAACACAGAACTGGTTTTACACTTGAACACAAAGCATTCAATTTTAACTCACCTTATTTAGTTTTTTTGCTGCATATCTGTCAAGGTCAAAAATATTTTTTGTGTTTGCGTTCGTCAATAGACTAAACAAAAAAATAAAGGCAGAAAATGACCTTGAGATTAGTATTTAGGTCTTCAGATACCATGACACTGGGCTGATACTGTGCATCTGTTCCTTCCAGGGATGGGGGGGCAAAGAGATTTTCACAGCACAGATCAATATCACATTATTCCTGTTTTTTGCTGTACTCACCATCTGCAGCCAGGCATTGGTGGTGAGGATCTGGTTCTTTTCGTCCTTGCATTACACAAAGCAAAGCAAAGGAGAGGGTTATAGGTTGTAAAACATTTTTCTCTGGCCTTTTTACTCCTTACTAGTCTTCTCTTGTCTAGTTTGTCTTTCTGGAGCTGTCTGGGAGATTTACAGCAACCTGTACATCTTAAAACGTCCATGTGGGTGTGAGAATCATGTTTTATCAATATGTGAACCTTTCCTTTCATATTCTTTGGCTGCGTATTCATCCGCACGTACCACATCCATGACCTGCATTAGTGTGAAGGAGAACTGGACCGTGAGGGCCTGCGAGTCATTGGCCACCGGCCTCTCCATGGGGTTGTAGTCCCTCAGCAGCTCTCTGAGCAGAAAGCGCTGGTGGGGACCCTGCACTGACACTGCAGAGTGGATGGAGAAGAGAGGGGGGAGGGGGAGTGGAGGACAGGACAGTAACAAAGTGGAATAAGACAAGGAGGCGTTGATGCCAGGGAAGACGTCCAGGAAGCACTGAAGGCAGAGGAATAGCAGAGAACCACTGTGATTACACAGAGTTAGGGAGGTGTAGAAGCTGTAGGTCAGATGGAGGAAGAGTGGGGGAACCTGGGGGAGGGGGGAGGTAGGATAGAGGACAGGCAGTTGTGAGTATAACTGGTGTTAATATTTAAATGCTGGAGAGGCACAGAGAAAAAATACAGAGTCGATGACAAAGGAAATTAAAGAAGAATAATGAACTGAATATTTGTGCGAGAAAAGAGAGGACGGCAGAGGTGGGGGTGGGAAGGAAATAAGCGAACCTCCTTATCAATTACGACTGATTGATCATCCGCAGACAGTCGGAGTCTCTCCTCCGCTGTAAAACTGTCACTTTCATCCCATGCAGGAAATGAAGGGGCCATTAAACACCGAGACACCCCAGACAGACAGACACAGCACTCACGACGATGAGGACGGGCAAACTTCCCCTGTGTTTTACCCCTGAAGCTGCAACCCCAGGCTTTGATTTATTCTTTTTTCACTCACCGCCACCAAGTGATGGCTTTGTTGTGGAGGGGGAGCCATCATTGGTGGATGTGACGCACCCACTAACAACTTTTAATACCACTAAAGTAGCTCCTTAGTCTTTTCTATTGCCACCAACTACAAATGCTTCAAGATGAATGTGTTCATTGTGTAAAGATCTATATTCACTAACTAGGCCATAATTAATCAATACCGCTCCACAGATGTATATAAATCAAATGAATGGTATCTATAGTGACCACGACAGTAAATCACACTCCTTCCAGTCAACCCTCTCATCTATCTATCTATCCATGTATCCATCTATCTCTCTATCTATCTAAAAGCTCAGCTCTGTAATCTGCAGTAAAGACGATTACATTTCATTCAGTTGCTTGCTCATCATAAAAATAAATCTATTTCTCTCTGTGCACACCCACAGACCTGGTGAGCTGCTGTGCTCACAGTTGTCGAGAACAGAGCGCTCAGCGACACAGGCGTTAAAGAGCACATGTGGTGTAAACAGAGCACACAGAAAACACACACACACACACACACTTGTTCGAGTGCATGCACCAGAGAAGAAGTCACTCACCCCGTAGAAGAGTCAACAGCATCAGCAGCCACAGAGCCACAGCCTGCCACATGCTGCATTCATCTGTGTTCACAGAGAAAGAGTGGGAGAGGAAGAAACACAGAGAGGAGACGAGAGAGAGAGAGAGAGTGAGAGAGATAAGAGATGAGGGGTTGGGGAAAATAAGTGCAGAGAGTGTGATACCAGGAGTGGCAGAGCAGAGAGATGAGGAGAAAGAGAGGGGGGGTCGAGGAGAGACAGAGTGGGTGAGAAACGCAGTGAAACAAATATTCTGCCCAAGAGGAAGATAGTGTGTGTCAGAGAACCGGCATGAAAACCAGGCAAACCCACAAATCAATCTTCATGCTTCTGTGATCATCTGTTCCTGCAAACTGTCATCCAGGCCACTGTCACTGTTTATGATTTCAAGAGGAGCTTTGTATTCTTAGTGACTCCATCCAGGTAACATTAGAGTTGCAAGTAATACAAGTCAAAGCTTGGAAAAGAGACAGGGATAGGAAAATATTTTTTAAACTGTTGAACCATTCTGAATTTATAGGGTTGTCTAAATGATAACGTCCTATTTCACCATCACCAGCTGCCTCTTAACCAGTCATGTTTGACATCAGCATATTCACAGTGTAAGGCTGACACCCACAGGATATGTTGGTTAAGTGCAAATCATCACTTTCCAGGCAATCCCTGGTCTCATAAGAGCTGATATGCACTTTACACCATTTTAAATATGCCCCCTAATTGTCTTGATTCTAATTCCATAATCTTTCTGCCCCTCTAAGGATCTTAACTGAATTGTATGCTCTCTGCAGGTCAGCGGAACCCTTAATTCTTCCAATCAGTCAATGCTGAAAACTCCATACAGAAAGATACAGATTTTTCCTTCAAATCCTGTTTCAGATTTGAAGGACAAACCAACTATAATTTGTGTTCAAGAAACATGGCTGAAGGTTGCAATGAGATTTATAATACATAGGGTTTAGGTATTATAATATTATAATAATATAATAATTTTTTTATTTTTGTCCTGCCAATGGAATGCACCACACTTTTAATTTTTAATTTAATATACGTCAATAGTGTTTGCGTTGATCAAAGCAACATCAAAAGAAAGATACATTCATTAATGAAACTTGAAAGGCAGGGCAAATAATAGTAGGAACAAAGAATGCATTGAGACAACAACAACAAAATAAAATGACGTAGGTGGCAGCAATACAACTACAAGTAGGATGCCAGCTGCCAATCAAACCAACAACCAACCAACATGCTTTTAGTTTAAATAAGTGTATTTAGTGAATTTATTGGAGGGAATCGTGTAACATCGGTGCTCTGCAAACGCTCGAACCATTGTGTAGTTTACTTAGCACAAGTACCTCATGTTTGAATACTTCACTAGTAGTTTCAAAAAAAGTAGCGGAACCTTGCCGGTGGGGTGACGACACTCAGATGCGCCGTGTTGCTGTTTGTGTCGGTCGCCATTTGTCTGCGTCATCTCTCCTCGCAACGCGCAGCGCCGCCTGACTATCTCTCTATCGTCTCGTCTAAAACACACACTCTCCTCCGCTCGGGGCCAATGAGGCAGAATCCCTGCGAGTGAAGGTGAGCTATGGAACCCGTGCCTGCTCTGTTCGCGGCCTGTGGAGGCGTGTGTGTTGTGTCTGTGTCATTGTGTGCGTGTGTGTGCTATCACCGTGGCTGTGCTGCAGCTGGAAATGGTGCAGCGCCAGTGCGGAGCTAGCAACTCGGCTAACGTTAGCAGGCGGGGGGATGATGCTCAGCCTCTCGTCTTGTCCTCTTCACTTTACCCGAAGTGTGAGGGCTTTAAACATGTCGACCTCCTGGAACACGCTGAAGAACACAGCTTGGCGTTTCCTCTTTAACGAACCAGGACGAAAGACTCTCGCCCTCAGCTCCTGACATCCCTTAATAATCTATTCATACCCCTTTGAAAAGGGAATAATAGATAATAGATAATAAAATGTTCATCCAGTTTAGATTGAATTGAAATGATAGTTTAATGTCACGGCTGAAACTGAAGTTGTTGGGCGTTTAATTCATCGTAGCATTCCTTTTGGACTTTGGAGCGCACAGCGAATTGAGTCATAATATAAGATTAGGCACAAATATCCGTGCTACCGTCGTAGTCTGTAGTACTCCTGTGATATATATTAATCCATCGTATCACAGTGTTACAGGATCTGGACTCCTTGCTCTGATATTTGTATCCTTCGGAATGTATTACATTTCAACCAGTGTCCGTCACTCTCCCTCCTCCGGTGTGTTTGGAAGGAGACAACCTGATCTGAGTGATGTGATGTCTCCTCTGCTGTGTTTGGATTGTGTCCTTGTCGCATCGATTGCTGCGCACAGGAACCGGGTTTTACGCACGGGATTCTAACGACAGGCTTTAGATAGATACGACCAGGAAGTGTACTTCTTATGTTTAGAGGCACTCCTCCACGTGTCTGAGACGATGAGGTTGTGATTGTGCGTCTCTGGGTCACGTGACCCAGAACAGAAACCTATCCGTTCCTCTGAAATGGAATCGAAACCTACCGGGTCTCGTTTGGTCGTTGTTTCCCTTTCCTTACGCCAGTCGGCCAGACAGTTTCTCCCCCGAACCTGGTGAAATAGGTCAGCAAACCACACAGTGCTGGACGTCTGTGGTGTTGATTCGATAGGAGCTGCGGGCAGGACCTGACTTAACCACCGCGAGAGACCCAGCTCCAGTCTCCTGGGGGACAGTTTAGAGACTTAAAAGTTCTGTGGCCCGTGCTTCATCTATGTCTGGCGTCTTGTATGATACTATCATTTCTGTTCATCTGATGATCTGGGGGCTGCACTCTTCCCTCTAGTTACACCAGCCGGTTTCCAACTCCTCTAGGTGAGCCCACACTACACCCTGAGCTCACCAGGCCTTGTGCTGCCAGTCGATCTTGTGTATTGCATTAACATTTGAAGGTGTTCACCACGTCTCCATGTGTATAAGTGATTTCAAGCTGTTTCTTAACATTTATGCGTTATCAGAAACTCTTGACTTTTCATCAGATGTCAAGTGGTTTGTTTTGCACATGCCTCTGCAGAGCTCCCGAAACCAGAGAGGAGCATAATAAGAGCAAATTCTAGAAAAACACAAAGAGTTGCTATTTTCGCTGTCAACTGTTGCCTCGCATGAGGGTCAAGATGAGTCAGCTCCAGTCCTGTTTAGCCTCCAGGCCTCCGGCTGTGTCGGCCCGGATTACCGTGATGAACCAACACAATGTGTTCTCATTAAGGTGGCAGCATTAGGCCTGCTCAGCGCTATGTGACAGACCAGTGATGCTGACTGGGCCAGAGGAGGTGAAACCTGACTCAGTATGGATGTCTCCTTGTTGTTGCTCTCTCTGCTATAGACATTATTGAGTGTTGTTAGATATGAAACTTGATGCTGAATCAATGTTTGTCGTACCATAAGGGGATGTTTGAAATCTGGATCTGCAGTACACTTCTACTTGATGAATATTTTGTGTTGTAGCTGTGTAGCTTTTTTTTTTTGGAGGATTAAATTAACATAGCTCCATCAAAACCCATAATTATAGTCAGAACTATAATAATATAGTAAACCATTTTCTGGCCTGGTCTTTTGTTCCGTTTGTTCCTGGACTCATCACTGATTTGTGACGTTCTCGTGCCCTCTGTGCTGTTCTTTTCGGAGAGAACATGGATCCTGATAGAGGCATAATTTGTAAAGCCAGAAATAAAACGGGATAGTCACAAGAAGAAAGACTGTCTGAATTATTAATCACCATCCTTTTACCCTAGGATTAAGTTCCATTGTGACTGGAAGAGACAGTATGTCACCCTGCAGTATCCTTGTAGACTGGCTGGGCTACAATCTGAAGATACATAGCAATGTTGACACCGTTGGTTTATGTCAATGCTTATCCTCTGCTTGTAATCCTCTTTTTTCCATAATACCCTGATAATGTATTCTCCCCCTCTCCCATCACTTCACTTCAGGAAGGTGAGAGCTACAGCGTGTTAAAAACTGTGTCCTTGGAGCTGGTCTAGATTCATTGACATTTCTAAAGGCACTTGAGCACGTTGTACGTTTGCCAGCAGGGCTTGAACTTGTGTTTTTTGGCTAGAACATTAGTTTCCCTTTTCCTCCTGGCTGCTTTCACCTTTGATTCACAGTTTCTTATTTCTGTTTGTTAATATTCTCCTGGTGTTGTCTTTGTTTGTATTTCAGGTGCTCTCCCTGTACCACTGGCCTGCCCTGACATCCCATCTGGGCCTGCTGTCTTTGCTGGAGGACCCACACTCGTATAAAAAGCTGCACAGCCAGCTGCACCGGCCCCCTTCACGCTCACCCCCTGCGCTATGAGCAGAGGTAGAGGAGGGCTTTCCAGAGAACACTACCACCGATATCCACTACCCCACCTCCAGGCCAAGGACAATTACAACAGGCCTGGCCCGTCCTCACTCTTCCCCAGAGCTGACCCGCAGCTGAGACCATATTCAAGTTACTACAACAGCCCTGCCCCTCCTGTAGTGTCCACACAGTTCCCAGCTCCACCCCTCATCCCCTCTGCCCCACCCATACCAGGCCACAGTAAAGCAGCCCAGAAACCTGTGACCCCTAATAATTCATATTATCAGAACCACTTTCCCGGTGCTGCACCAAACTCATTTCAAAACCAGCTGGTGGAGTTCCTGAGAGGACAAAGCTCAGAGGCTCCACAGTTCAGAGGCAGTCCACGAGGAGGGGGGGTGGTACCAGGTAGGCCAACCAGTTCCTCATATCAGTCCCAGTCAGGGTACAGTAGATTTCAGTACCCCAATAGCAGCTCTAGAGGAAGAGGTGGGTATAGCCAGGAGAATAGCTTTGCGTACTCCCATTCCAGTGTTGGATACCAGCAAGGCCCTCGACACCTGAGTCAAACCCATTCACAAGGTAAAAAGCACAGCCAGCACTCCAACAGACAATGGTGTGCTCAAATTGACTCTGTGTGTGACAGTTTTCACAGTTTGTCTCTTCATCGAGACCGGCCCAGCAGAGGAGACAGGTTTGACACGCATTCTGTGTCCAGCAGCTCAGCAGCTTCAAGCGTCAGTAACATCACTCTCACTCCCGCCATTCACGATCAGGTACACAGGGCTTTGGCTGCTCTGAAGCCAACTGAGAGCATCCCTGCAAAAGTGTTGGCCAAAAAGCTGCGTCTGCCCAAAAAGATCGTAAACAAGGCTCTGTACTTGCTGGAACGCTCACAGAAAGCCTCTAAGCAAGGACTCCTCCCTCCTGAGTGGAGTCTTTACAGAGAACCCCTCAACTGCACAGAGGATTCCAACTCTGAAGCTCAGCCTCCTGTATCCTACCTGTGCGTCGGTTTAGAGCAACCCCAAAACCCTGGAGTCAAGGTTGAGCTAAAACCAGAGAACAGGGGACAGGTCAAAGAAGAGGACTCTGACACAGAATCCAGTTCTTTGTACTGCTCTTCCTCTGAGTCATCAGACCTGGAAGAACCCAGGTCATCAGGAAAAGGTCAGCACAAAGAGAAGCAACACTGCAACAGCATCACCTCGAGTGATCAGGAACTGCAGCTTCCAGCAATGACAGACCAAAAGGATCTAATACTGCGCTACCTCCTGGAGTCAGGAGAGGCCACCGCGCTTGTCATAGCCAAAAATCTGGGTTTAAGGTGTGCCAAGCAGGTCAATCCCACACTTTATGCTCTGGAGAAGCAAGGCGAAGTCGTTAAGAATGGTGAAGTCAACCCTGCCACCTGGGAGCTCTCCGACCGCCGCAGAGGGAGAATGGAGAGGAGCCTCAAAGCCGCACAGAGCACCCCAGCTGAGGTGGGTCCAGTGGAGGGGGATTGGATGTCGCAGGTAAGTTGCAATGAAGCAGTCTTGTGTTATGAATATAAAAAGAAATCCTTTACTCTAACAGGGCAGTCTTGTTAAAAAAAAATGTCCAAAATGTTGAAATATAGCACCGAAAGAAAATCTTTGAAATTTATGAATCATCTTATTCCTTACCAGCCTTGGAGTCTTTTTTTATTTTGCTTTTGCTTTTGCTTTCCCACGCTAGTCCAATTCCTCCCTCCAGCCCCCCTCTTTCAGCCCATGTAAAGTGAAAGAGACCAACGAAGGACAGTGGGCCACCGACGACATCCCAGTATTTCTCAACGCCATTCGCAGGGAAACGGATGCTGGAAAACTGGCGGCAGAGAAGACCAATGCTGTGGGAACTGTCGCTGTGTCACTGGCGGCGCCGCCTCCCCAGAACCTGTGGGCCAAGTTACAGGAAGTGAGGCTAAAGAACCCAGTCAGCGGCCTCATGGAGTATGCCCAGTATCTGGGCCAGAACTGTGAGTTCCTGCTCCTTGACCAGTCGGGACCCTCCCACGACCCAAGGTTAGTGACCTCATGTGACCTATGTTCCAGCTACAAAGTTTGAAGTTTGTACAATGAATGCACCAGAGCAGTGATCCGCAGTAAATACGGTGATGTTGTCAATGTAATTATATCTGTTTAATTCATTCAGTCAGAACCTGTCTCTTCCATCAACATAATGGAGCTTTGTTGGAGCTAGTTGTTGTTTCTTTATGTGATTCACATTCACCAAGTTTTTCTTTGAGTCATGACAAACCTTTGATTAAAATTGCGTGAGAAATAAATCTGCCTTAGTGGGGACGCAAGAACTGAGCAACACAAACAGATCATCAGAGACTGATCATGAATATTTTCTCTCCCTTTGTCAGATTCCGTATGCAGGTGATGCTCAATGGGCGACTGTTTCCCATCACAGAAGCTTCCAGTAAGAAGGTGGCAAAAAAGGACGCCGCTGCGGCCACGCTACACATTCTTATCGCAGAGATGCAGGGAGGGGCGAGCACAGGGGACAGTGGCAACGCCGAAAGCACAGACAAAGCCATGGACCTTCAACCTGACACCAGCGTAAGTTGATTTAAATCTGCTCTCAGATCAAAATGTACTTTCAGTCTATTGCTACTGTGCCTTGTTTGTATATTCAATCAATTTGTCTTTGGTCTTGTAATTTAAAAGAAAATGTATATTTGAGTGAATGAGGAATATTTTACTAAAGTTCATTTATTAATTCTTCCAGGGGCAAGTTGAAAGCATTGGTGACATTTTTGGGTCCAGTGGTGTGGAAGGGATAGAGATGTCAGAGGGACCTCGACAGCCGCTGTCCCGCTCTCTGCCTGGTGGGAAAAATCCAGTATCCGTCCTGATGGAGTACAGCCAGCGCAGCGGGAACCCAATTGAATTTATCATCACTGGGCAGGCCGGCCCACCACACGACCCACGGTACTGGCTCCTTCACCTCCCTCTGAATCTGTACTTTTGGCTGTGGCAAGAAAAAGTTCTGTGTAATTAGTTTGAATAGATTGTGTTTGTTGAGTAACTTTCACGAAAAGCTAACTATTTGATGACAAATGTATAAACAAAATGCTGATCTTTCCACATGGATCTCTTACTTTGCTTTCCACTGTAGATCGAGTTTCTCTGTGGTCATACACTTCCTCCTCAGGGAAGCAGATGATCCGCTATTTCTGTCCTCTGTGCTGTGGTCAGCTGACAAACACACAATACCCTCTCTTTCTAATCTTTCGCTCTGTAATTCAGCCTTTTGGGCAGCTGGCTCAAAGAAACAATACAAACCAGCTCTGTGTAAATCCTGTATGAGTTCATAAAACATCAATTCTAGTTACTGGGACCCTGACACAAATCTGATAGGTCAGGAATCTGGAATGGTGACTGAGCAAAGTGTTGCATTATCACTGATATTTTTTTTTCTTTCTTTCCTTTCTTTCTTTCCTCCTGTTCACCTACTCCGTCCTGTGTTCAGGTTCATGTACAGAGTGAAAGTTGGAGAGAACTTGTTTGCAGAGTCCTCGGCTCCCAGTAAGAAGGCAGCCCGGCAGCTGGCAGCAGAGGAGGCGGTCAAAGAACTAATGGCTGACGGGAGGTTGCAGCTCAACAAGGTGAGGAGTGACTGGACTTATTCACTTGAACTGTGTAGAATGAAACAGATCTTGTAACTATTGTGTCTCCAGCCTGCTCCTTTTGCTCAGGAACATTCACATCTCCTTTTGTCGTCTTCTCCCCACACCACCTTCTGTCTATTCCAGCCTCAGCTGCCCCTAGGCTCCTCCAGTGATAGTGATGGTTCAGGGACCACGTGTCCCTCTCTGCCTCCTCTGACTGTAGATGAGTTGCGAGCAGCTCACGAGGCAGGGGTTGGAGACCTCATCAACCACCTGAACAACAACGCGGTGTCAGGTCTTCTGGAGTACGCCAGAGCTCGGGGCTTTGCTGCAGAGATCCGCCTCGTCGGCCAGTCCGGGCCAGCACACGAGCCTAAGTATGTGCGGGCATATTTAACATTGAACTCTCCTACTGAGCAGTTCCTCACCAGCAATTGTAATACACCCTTAACTTAGGTTAAAAAAGCAGAGAAAGCAAATAACTACAAATATTATACATACAATGTTAATAATAAATCAAAGGCGGTTCTATAGATGTGGGTTTGATAAAAAAATGGAGGTAGGAACACTCATCTGCCTCATTCCTTGCAGCTTATTTTTTCTGGAAACATTCAGCCTGCTGAGGATAATGCTTGGGAACCTTAATTAAAAGTTCTCCAATGATCAACTCCCTCTCTGGCCCTCCTGCTCAGGTTCACCTACCAGGCTAAGCTTGGTGGACGGTGGTTTCCTCCAGTCTGTGCGTCCAACAAGAAACAGGGAAAACAGGAAGCAGCAGATGCTGCTCTCCGGGTTCTGATTGGAGAAGCTGAGAGGGCCGCACGCACTGGGGAGCTGATCCCGGCCGAGGTGAGCAGACCTTTTACTGGTTTATCACGCATGCTATCAGGCTGAGCTTCAGGGGATCAGGAAAGAACATAATGAGATGTGAGAAATTTTAGGTTATGATTACTCTGATTCCCACCAGAACTAACACCTGTGTATCATCGACTGACCAGCATCACGTAAACAAAACATAAATATACATAAATGTCCACATGTCATGTCTTTGCATTTAAAAAAAATGTAATTTTCTTTGGTAGTTCAGGAAGTTTATTCATCACTCTTTCTAGCTTCCAGTGAGCGGCAGCACTTTGCACGACCAGATTGCGATGTTGAGTCACCAGCGTTTCAACGCCTTGACGACGCGGATCCAGCACAGCCTCCTGGGACGGAAGATTCTGGCCACCATCGTCATGAGGAAGGGGGAGGGACTGGGGACTGTGGTCAGCCTGGGAACTGGTATATATTTGATCTTCATGTAAAAACTGGAAGTAAACAGGACTGTGCAGCTTCAACAGAACTACTGTATAACCCCTGTGGTGGTTGTGATCTTTGACACTGAACATGTCTCTTTGTTGCTTTCAATTTATTTTCTCTGTTTTGGCAGGAAACCGCTGCGTTAAAGGGGAGGAGCTGAGCCTTAAAGGGGAGACAGTTAATGACTGCCACGCTGAAATTATTTCCAGAAGGGGATTTCTTCGGTAGAAATAGATTTAGCTCTTTCATCAATGTTTCTCTCCCACTTCTAAAATTACCTTCGCTCTTTTTCCAGCCCCAGTCCGCTGGACATTATTTATAAGTCTAATTTTCTGTCTCACTTCCTCTCAGGTATCTGTACAGCGAGCTGCTGAGGCACCATGATGGCGCAGAGGACAGTATATTTGAGCTGGCGGAGGACAGCAAACTGCGGATCAAATCTGACATCACCTTTCACCTTTACATCAGGTGGGAGTATCGCATGTTTTCTTTCTCCTTGTTCATGTCCTTGAAGCATCGAATGCTTCGATCCCATCCTGTCGTTTGTCAGAATCCTCAATGTGTCTGTTATGGATCAATAGCTAGTTGGCCCTCCTCCTTTAAAGTGCAAGTCACTTTGGCAAACGTCACGTCAATATCTAATGTTTCTTCTGTTTCTCTTCCATAGCACGGCACCGTGCGGGGACGGCGCCCTGTTTGATAAGTCCTGCAGTGAGTCTGGGGATGAACTGGAGGGCCACCAGCCTCTGTTTGAGAATACAAAGCAGGGCAAGCTCCGCACCAAAGTGGAGAACGGTGAGAAATGATATACATATGTTAACAGACGGGAACGATTCCTCGCCACAAACGGGAGCTGTGACCTTTGCATTGTTTGTGCCAGGTGAGGGTACCATCCCAGTGGAGTCGAGTGCCATTGTGCCGACCTGGGACGGCATCCAGCACGGAGAGAGGCTGCGGACCATGAGCTGCAGTGATAAGATCCTGCGCTGGAACGTGCTGGGCCTGCAGGGGGCGCTGCTCACCCATTTCATGCATCCCATCTATCTTAAGTCCATCACACTCGGTAAAACACGCTGCTGTGTCATTGTTGTGGCCAGATAATGTGACAAATATGAGTGTAGTTCGATGGATTCATCCTCACAGTCCTGCCGCTTGTTCAGGTTATCTTTACAGCCACGGTCACCTGACACGAGCCGTCTGCTGCCGACTGGCTAGGGACGGTGAAGTGTTTGTCGAGAGTCTTCCTTCTCCATTCATGCTCAACCACCCAGAGGTAACCACAAAACTCTTTGTGGGCATTAATGGGGAGTCCTGTGTTTCTCCTCTTTAAATATGACTCATTTATACATTGGCAGAAAGCAAATACTGTAGACATCCATTATATTACAGAGCAACATGTCTGGGCAACAAATCCTGATCTTTTTTTTTTTTTATTGTTTTCTCACTTTGAACACTTTGAGTTACGCACCATTTAAATTGCATCAGGCATCACGCTGAGCCAGGAATTTCACAACTAATTTTGCACGCTCTGTTTGGAATGACTGAGTCACGCTGAAGGGCTAAATGGGCCTGATTTAACTAACTATGCTCTTCTTTGGCCACTCCCCACCCCTCCTGCTCCACTTGGGTGGTCTTTAGGTGGGCAGGGTGAGTGTGTACGACTCCACACGTCACACGGGAAAGACCAAAGAGTCCAGTGTGAACTGGAGCTTTCCAGACCAGCACAGTGTCGAGGTGCTGGACGGGACCAAAGGCAAACTGGATGGGTACGTAGGAAACACTGCTATTTACTCACCCAACATAGTGAGTGAGATTTATAAAGGGTGTCACACTTCTTATATGAACATTCAACTAAAGAGTTCTAATGTCCCCCGTGTAGGAACAAACAGAGCGTGTCCCGTGTGTCCAAGTCCAACTTGTTCTGTCTGTTCCGCTCTCTGTGTCAGCGGTGCGGCCGCACAGACCTGCTCTCCCTGTCATCATATGCACACGCCAAGATGGCGGCTGTGTCGTTCCAATTAGCAAAGCAGCAGTTCTTCCAAGGTCTCGGCGTCCACGGTTACGGTGCCTGGATCAGCAAACCCCTGGAAGAGAAGAGCTTCGAGGCAGGAGAGGCAATGTGGAAAAACGGCGCAAGTTTCCCGGTGGGGTATGGCAGCAGTAGAAACGGAGGAGCTCTAGAGCCCAAACAGGAGGAGGCGTAGAACAGTGCGTTATTAAGTGAGTATGTAATTATGTGGAGGAAGGAAAAAAAAGCACAAGTAAGGGGGCACATGTGAGAGAAGAAAGAAAAGGACAATCAATCATGTGTAGCCGGTGGCCAGAGCTTTATCTATGGAACCTGGTTAACTACTAGAGATTCAGAGGGTAAACAAAAAAAACACTAAACACTACATGCAAAAAGAAATGTTTAAAGTCAATAAATCAACCTGACTGCTTCGCAGCTGAGCTGTTAGCTCACCAGACGATTACTGCTTGTGTCTTGATCCCAAGCGTTATGTTCAAGATCGTAGGTTCAACTCGTGATAACAGTGCTTCGCTCTGTTCTTTGACCACCGAGATCATTCAGCTTCTTTTGGAAAGTGTTTGTTTCAGTTGTGCCACAAGAGCTTGAGCAGCTGACTGCTGCTGCTAATTTAGCGTTCAGCCTATCACAAGCCTGCATTGTCGCAGTGTTTGTAAATGTTAAGTTGAGTTAGCATTCAGGCGTCAGAAGTGATTATTATTTGTTCTACTCCCTGTGTCACGGAAACACATGCAACTGCTCTGTGACAAAGAGCAAAAACAACAGCAGTCTTCTTTTTTTTTTATTGCAGTCATCTCAGTTGACTCAATGTAGTAAATCTGGAAGCGAGTACTTTCACTGTGCATACATCCATTACCATCATTAACAGTGACTCAAACTCTGAAGACATCCATCTGGCCCATCTCTGAGTAAAAGCAGCTGTAAGATTTAATAGTTGTACACCATCCCTCCACATAGTGTTGCCATGGTTTCCATTAGCACAGTGTAGGTAAGTGCGGCCCTTTGACCAGTCCCACAAGTTCCTCTGTGCTTTTGTGCTTTTATATGGAATTACTGATGTCAAGACCTCAAAGAAATGCTTCCTCTTTCCTTATTGCTTGTGGGTGTGTTTTTGAGTCTTTCGCCATGTTTTACCATTAAGATAATCAATAACTGGCCATGGGAGCGAGCCCTGCAAACTCTGCTCTGTCCTGCCTGCAGCCAGCCAGCCTGCTCGTCCTTTTTTACATCTCAACATACAAAAAGCTTTCAGGTTCTCTTGCATGGCCCGATGTTGTTGTGTCACCTCGCAGCTCTTAGTTGAGGACGGCTTGTTGTTTAAGGAGAATGTCTTCTTTTTTTTCCCCCCTCCCTTGTTTCGATTACATGTACTCGGATGATGCAATATATACATCAAGTATATACAGATACATGGACACACAGATGTACAGTGGGGTCCAAAAGCCTGAGTCTCAGGTTGTAGTTGTGTTTGAGCTCTGGAGAAAAAGCCCTGCAGGTCAATGCTCCACCATGCTGTCGTGGAGCGTTGATGTACGTGCTCATTATTTCGGATATAGATATATGGATATTTCATTTTAAATGTTTTAAAGTGAGTCGCTCCCTTATTGTGGCTTTATTTTTTTTTTTTTACAGACATTTCCCATAGGCTGGTTTTTTCTTTTTATTAAGTACTGGTTGCATTTCCTGCATGGTGAAACTTACTTGGATAAGAAGTTTTAAAAAGAAATCTACAGGGTTAGACTCAGACTTTTGAACCCCACTATGTCAGTATAATGTTATATATAAATATATATATGTGTGTGTGTGTGTATATGTATAGGTTTCATGTATATATTTTGTAAATCATCTAAAATAGTTTTCTATAGTTTTCCTGGTGTTTTGATGGATTATACCATTTTTTTACCAATAAAGTTTTGAAAATTGAAAAAATGTAATATGTAAGTGTTTCGGTGGGGCGATGTGTTTGTGTAATCCTGTCTTTTATATTTCTCAGCCGTCTATATCCAGAGGAGTAGTTGCATCACCTGCGGGCGCATTTTCTGAATGATGCGGGGAATCTAAATATTTATGGCGTCGGAGCAGCTGTTGAATTGTTTCCAAGAGGAAAGAAAAACGCTCAGCAACACCTCTGCTTCTGACTCGTAACCCACTGTGAATCTTTGGGATTACACTTTAGTGGAAACCATGACAGGCGAGAGATATTCTGCAAGTGAGTCAATGATAGTGATTCTCAGAGCAGAGGCTCCTTACCTTTCCTCTGGGTGGTGTTGAGATGAAGGAGGGTCTTCTAATGGCTGCAGAGCCTATTGCAATGCTGCAAAATACTCAGCTGATGGAAGCATGGCCTCACTCTAAGGGCCTGGAGCGCCGTGTGTCTAGAAACCTCATGAAATAGGCCTAGAGGATCTGGTATTCATGGTGGAGACAACATTTAGAGTGTAGATTTGTGCAGCACCGACACTTTAGCTCCACCATCTTATAATTCTACAACTATTTAGATTCTGGCCGATTGTGTTTTCATTCTCCCTCGGTTTAAGTCTTGTGCAATTATGTGGTGAAAAGCAATCTGACAGTTAGATCTTCAAGTTACTTATATAAGGTTTAGGAAGTTTATTAGAGGGTTGGAGTCACAATTGCAATAAGTGAAGCATGAAGGATTCAATTTAATTGTCATTGCACAAAGCTCATCTATCTGCAGTTCAGCATCCAGTCTCATCTGAACAGTAAATAATGACCAATAGCTGAACAGGGTAGTGATCATAAGTGAGGATCAAAATAAATAAGATAAGAAGGAAGTCAGGATTTTCGCATTTTCCCTGTGGCCTCTGTGAGCGATCTTCCTTCCGTGCTATGAACCTGTGATAACACTGATGCTCCACATTGTTTCAGCAGCCTCTTAATGTGACACATTAACACTCTGAATTTTTTAACAAGCCATTTAGAGCATCGCTCTGTGTGACGCCTCACCGGGAGCAGATAGTGATATTCGCTGTCTAATTCTGAATCAGCTCAGCGTAGCGTTATAGAGCGTGTTCCTCAGTCGAGCAGCGGCGTTTGTTTCTGTCAGGGGAGGGGATGATGGCAGCAATATTTGCCAGCCAATCAGTGGAGTGCCTCATGAAGAGTTTTATTGTTAATGCTCCCTAAACGGTCTGTTTCAGGAGGAGGCGGCAGAACACACAAGAACAACAACAACAAAAAGCTCCTTTTCAAAAAAAGTTCTTTTCAACACATACAATAGATCTAACAAAATCCATCCGTGCTACAATGACCACCTCGGAAAGAATTTTCAACAAAACTGTGAATAAAACCGGTTTGCGCTTGTTTCATTCAGGCTCTCAATCAGTCAGATTCATACTGGTGGGAGGTTGGGATTGGTGATGGAGGGAGAGGAGCGTAAAGAGTGGGAAAGGGCTGCGAAGAGGGAAACATTCGTCCAGACTGGCTGGCTTAAACAATCCAATTACTGCCTTCCAATGGTAATAAATGAGCGAGGGGAAGGGGGAATTCATGCAGGTTCAGTGGTGAGAGGAAGGACTGAGAACTAGAATAACACGAGGCTCTGAGAACCTGTGGTGTCAGTTACTAATGTATAATGGAAATCAAAGTGTGGAGGGAAGGACGGAGCCGCAGGACCTCCACCTTAAAAACAGGACCTGGAGAAATGTGCCTGTGTCAGGATTAATACGTCATATCATCCCAACCGATGATTTCCATTTCCCACAAGTTACCCTGACGTTTATGTCATGTTTGTTCTGTTCTAATGGTGACGATCCTGCACCAGGGATTGCAGTAAGGAAACGTCTGGAGACAGCTGACTGAGTCAGCCAAGCCTGCAGAAACTTTAGTGACATGCAGAAACTGTGGCTAAGTGTAGTTAGCTTCTGAACTCCTTCAACAGCTCCAAGAATTAGGATGGAGGCAGCTGCACGCACTCGCAAGTCAATTGCCTCTTCAATCAAGAATGACACGTCGGATTAGAGACGGCGTTCCTTCTTAAAACACAGAGGGTCTCGACGCCCCGCTACTTGTGCAGTGAGCGTGGCCTAAATTCCACTCGGCTTCTCAGAACTACGAGGAGGCAGACGAAGGTGGTCGTCGCCCTGCCTCGTTCCCTATTTTACAGCATCTTGCGGCTTCGAGGTGCGTGGAGGAGAACTCCAGCGGGTTTGTGCAGTTGATGTGAGACATGCAGGATTCAGATGAGGGAAGATGTCTGAGATCCGGCCTGCATCTCATATTGTTCAGGGATTCACACGGACCTGGTGTGGAGCTCATTAATGGCTGCCTCTACTTGGCTGAAGGAACAACTGACCAATTAGAGATTTGAAGGGGGATTTCATGCCTGAAGCATGAAGCGTAACTTCTACCCAGAGGGCTTTATTCAAGTTTTTATTTTAATTCTCCTTGCCGTGTTTTCTCTCCTCGGTCAGAGTCTTTGTGTGGAATACGTAAGTCTGCAGGCCAGTGTTTCTCTGCCGCAGAAAACTGGCAATCAATAGGGAAAAAAAGTATAAAGGATTTCTTTAAATGCTGTAGCTTGCAATCAATGCAAAAAATCAGCAAAGAAAAACTGGGTGAAGCAGAAGCGAATATCAAACCTCTGCTACACACACTTCAGAGCATCAGCACAGAAATCAGGTCGGAGGCTGTTTCACAGGCTGGACCAAGGGAATTTGGACAGCGGTGATTGAAGGGGAATTCAGGTCTTCTCCACCGGCCTCATATTTTTAAATGTGATGAATTAGCACTAACCAATTTTCAAAACATTTGAGCTCAGCAGTATATATATTTATATATAATCTCATGGGGAAACTGCGACAGGCCGTGAAATGTCCATTTAAAGTGCTTTTGTCACCAATAAATCTCTGTCCTCAAACCCCTTTCAAGTGGCAAGAGCTCTTTGTCCTCTGGCTCAAAGAAATGACGGCGACAGTGGAAGTCAAATGCTTTGAGGACATTGTCCACATCAGAGAAAGATTCAGCCAGAATGGTTTCTCTCAGCAAAGCTCTAAACTCCTTTCTCCAGTTGTCCCGCTTTTTGTTTCCAACTCTGTCTTGTTACACGAGTCTCACAAGCCTGCACAGTGAGACTGGTGTAATGTTGGCAGACTCTTTGCAAAAAGCCCGAAATAACAATTTGAGTCTTATCTTGTTGGAAGAAAAAGTAGTTTTTGTAAGAACCATTCTTTTACATGCCCGTGCATTCATTACCATAGGGCCCAAAATGTTTCATCTGAATCGTGCCAACGGTAAAAGCCTTTCGGTTACGAGGTTCAGGGGCTAAAAAGGCCCTGAATGTTAAAGTGACAGAAAAAGTGTGTATGAGTGAAAATCCAACAGCGTCACCGGTCTGCTGACGAGTGTTCTTTCCCCGGCAGACAGCTGACACAAACACACACAGCCAATACATCAGCATCACTTTGCCACCATGCTGACGCCGAGGAACTGTAGTTTGCCTCTGAACTCTCCAAACACTTCCAAATATTAGTAACATGACAGCTGCACACACTCGACAAGCAGCTCTCCGGGCAGAGGACGTGATGCGAACTTTGACTTCTTTAATTTTGTCTTACGTAAAAAAAAATCTGGAACAGTGTGTGTGTGTGTGTGTGTGTGTGTCCTTTCATTAAAAGGGCACAGTTGTTTGGAGGCGAGATGTTCTGTGCTCTGTTCTCGCCACTTAAAGAGGAGAGCGGAACCATTACCCACAGCTTTCTACAAGCTCCACCATTACCCCCACCCCCTCCTGTATTCTCGGGCTCTGTATTTGATTAGTCTCCGTCAGGCAGTCGGATCTGAGTGCCGCTTGCTGCAGAGATCCATCTGCATTCAGCGGCAGGTTTTCGGCCCTGGGTTTACCCACACAGCTCCGAGGCCCTTAATGCAATCGGAGCCATTAGGAAACGTTGGAGCCGGTGTAGTCGATGATTAAAGTGAGTCTGATAGAGCTGGACCGGCCCCGTGGTCTATTAAGAAGAGCCATGCGGTTGTGCTGTGCACTTGCTCATCGGGTCTCTGACGTTTATCATAAATCTGCTCGACAACAGGTGTCTGTCTCAGAGAGAGTGAAACAGCGCTTCCTCTTGCGGCGACCTTGTGGTTCACTCAGAGTGGAGCTATGCTATTCAGCACATTGCACAACACAGTTCACATTCCCCGATGCCGCTCCGCACGTCCGCTGCGCTGCAGCTGCAAGGCCTCACAGTTACTTACTTAGATCACAACTAATAGTACCGTGCTCACTTTAATATCACAAACAAAACACTCAGTTTATGTAATGACCTCAAATACATTTATTTTTGTTCACGTTTGTAGGAAAAGTTGGCCTCACGCTTTGATAAGGCACTTATTAACGAATGTCAATCAAGGTCAAATATGTTTAATGTATAATGTGGTCAGTTCATTCTGTATGATGAGCACTATATATATATATATATATATATATATTTCTGAGACTCACTTTAAGTTCTTCTCAAACAAACTTTTACTCGCAATAAAAAAAGTTATATTTTAATATTTCATCTTCTCCTCAAGGGGTCGGTCTATTGAGTCTTTAACTTTTGAGTGATTTTTTTTATGTTGCCTGTCACAAATGAAGAATTGAACTCATAAGCCTTAAAATCAACAGCGGGGGTGAGTTACGCTCTTTAATCGGCGTGACCCGTCGCCTATGGCAGCAGGGGACAGCACTGAGCAGGTTTTGCGCACTAGTGCTGACACTTTATTATGTTTGAGTATTAACCAGCATATCATCGCTGTCACGGTAGGTGTGTGTTGGAATCCCTACTTCCTGGTGTTTCAACCAGTGTGCCCGCTCTGAAGCTATTTAAATAATTCAGATGCCAAAAAGTACATTTTAATAAGAATGTTAAAGCATGGGCCTAATATTGGGACATTTTGGGAAGTGACTTTACTTTAATGTTACGCGTTTTATGGGAGGGACGGTGGATACTGCTCTAGTGTGGTAAATAACCAGTTGATATTAGTTTAGCCAAGTGACAATGTTCAGTAACACAGCAGCAGGAAACACAGCAAGAGCATTGATGGCATTTCTAACATGTGATGCAAAACTAGAAAGCAGAATGAAAGAGAGAGGAGAACGTGGAAGACGCTGACAAAGATGTCAACTAGGGACGATAATGAGTGTCATAAATCCAAATCCAAATTTGTGGACATTTTCCAAGTTCCAATTGTAAGAGAGAATTCAAAGAAAACAAAAAAACTGTCCTTTCAGTCTGAATCAAACCCACAGCTCTCCTCTTGTTCTCACATCTTCTCTCCTCCGGCCTGTGAACGTGACTCTTCCTATGTTTCCTCTCCCACCCACGGACCGCTGTATCTCCTGGAGGTTTTACGTGATTCACACTGTATCATTTCCTCTAGTCAAGCTTTTATGTGGCTTTAAACTCAGAGGGAGAGAGAGGGAGGGATGGGTCCGGCGGAACGAGAACTCATCTGTGTACTACAGCGTTGGCATAGCAACTGCCATCTGACTTTATTCTGCCTCATTGTGTTCTCCCGTTAACTGGGCTCTATATGTTTAAAATGGAGGGTGGGGTTACGGTTGGGGTCTTTACAACCACTCATTTCATGCCATGCACAGTGGACATGGTGTTCCCTCACCCCCTGTCCTTTCTCTGACAGATGCTGCAGGGCAGGACTGTGGACCTACCTTTTCCTTCAGAGAGGCCAGTCAATCCTCCCCCAGTCACTCCCCCCTGCTTCCATTGCTCCAACACTCTCCATCCTGCTCTGCTGGTCCTAACCTCCATCGATAATATTAAGATTTGTGAAAGATAAACAGCGTGGGTCTGCCACCACTCCTATTTTCTGTCAGGACTAATGTCCCCCAGGGTCCCCTGCCCCCCCCCCCCCCCCACCCCCCCCCCCCCCCCCCCCCCCCCCCCCCCCCCGCATTGGCAATGCTTCACTGCTTTCCATTATATTTTTTAAAATCAGTTTTCCATCTCTTGCTGTGAAGAAACTGCCAAAACATTAAAGTTTAGTAGGTCATTATTTATTTGTGGTATTCGGCTGTGAATATTAATCTGGAATAGAAACACAGACGAGAGGGATTTACCGACTGTGCAGGTGAGATCAGAACGTCATGGTCTGTGTTCCTTCTGTAGAGCTGCAGCTAATCATTGTACAAGGCGTAAACAGATTATTCTCTTTAGTAATCAAATCAATTGCACTTAATGAATCAACCACGCTATTCTCTCTCTTCTTATCAAGGAAGACTTTGAGACCTTTTGCAGGAAATAAGACTTTCACTTTGTCAGATTTCTACACTGCTTTTTTTTTTTTTTTAAATATAATTTCCTGCTTTCATTCACAGATAGTCCAATAAGGTTCTAGGTGTCTGCTGATCCCAGGTCTGCTTTGTGCTTTGTTATCCTCTTGCAGGCTGTCATGACTCAGATAGAGGAGAGAGATTCAGATGTGACGTGAGCATCCTTGGCCTCACTGTGCTTTTTTTCTTTTGGAATCTAGATTCCAAATGTCAGCTGATATAAAAGCAACTCAGCTTAGACTCCATGAATGTTACTGATGTCAGAACCATGTTGACACCAGTCTGACTGGGACCAGTGGTTACCTCTGTTAACACACAAAAATGTCTCAACTCTTTTACAGCTCTCTAAACTAAAGAGGTGGGCACATGTTTAATTTGATGAAAAACCTCCATGCTTGAGCAGTAATGCTGCTATTTGGTTTTCACACCCACTTTTGTTTCAGCTTAAAGTAACTTGATTTCCAGTGAAATTAACTGAGTAAAGAAACATATCTTCTCTAAAGACCCAGACCAGACCAGAACACACACGTTTGCTTGAAAATTGACATATTGACAACAAATTGATCGAAATAAGTGCATTGTGTTAATTGACTGATCAACTTCTGCTCTCCCCTGTGTTCCTGGATCTATAGCAATAATCATCAACTACCTTTTCCATGAATTTAACCAAAACACTGAATTCTGACTTCAATCCCAAACCTGACATACTCTTAAACACATATATTCTGGCCCGTTGTTCCCAGTGAAGCTAAATAAATACAGGGCCTTGAACTGTGATGGAGCCCAAATGACCTTTGACCTTTCCCTGGGGAATATATCAAATATTTACCACTCACTGAAGCAGCAGCTCTCCATCACTGACCCATCACAAATCTGCCCAGGGGAAAGAAACAACACATTACTGTGTTTGTTTACTACTCACAAGGAAGGGACGGATGAAATAAGCCCGCTGTCAAATTTAGAGAGAGACATTTTGGAACATAAGGACAAGTAACCATGATCACCTGTTTGAACGTATCAGGTGTTGTATAAATACTTGGAATCATCCACTCCGTGATATGATTTGCTTTATTGATGTCTGTCATCTTGCATAATCGCAGGATAGGCTGACCTGTTATGAGGAAACGGTCTAATCCGCTCCCACACAGCGTCTGCGCTCATCCGATTAAAGAGAGCACTATAGCGCGCAGAGAAAACCATAACATTAAACCGATTAGGCCAGGTGGAATAGTCTAATTAAGACGGATTACGCTGTATAGACTCCATAGAGTTGGCATTAGGAATTAGCCAGCTAATAGATGGAATCACAGACTCCCTATGGCTCTAATTCTCACGGTTACATGCATCTCCCGTAAATCAACCATCAGGAATTTTCTGTGACATGCCTTGTTTCTTTCAGGCATCAATTATTCACATAGAACTCAATTCAACTTTAATTATCTCTGTAAGGACCCTTGTATCCAGCGGCTCCACAGACAAAGGGGGAATAACTCTAATATGTCACAATGGCCTGTGACGTTTTATCAAGGTCTAATCTGTGAATAGGAAGGAGGGGGTGTTTCCAGTAGTGATGTGGGGACGCACGGTGCCGCCCCTCCTGCTTCTCCTGCCACCACGCCCACCTCCTCACCATATGTTGTTGTTTTTTTCCTGGATTTATTTTTCGAACCGTAGTTTCTTATCGCTAAAGAGGTGTTTTATTTCCACATAGGAATGAATGATAAGTTGAATGTTGGAGTTGCCTCCTCCAGCGTCCAATGGCGCGTGTAACAGGTGCCAAAACGCGTCCATGCGCCAAACAAGCAGGGGGCCGTACACGGTGACATGGCTGACATGCTACTAGGAGGGAGCACAATTAAAAACCTGAACCTCCTTCAGCAAATCAGATATTTGTTGTGATCGTTCTCTCTCTCTCTCTCTTTTTTTTTTTTTTTTTTTTGCGGAACCCTGCCACCTGTTTTCAGCGCTGATTTCGTCCAATGGGAGCGGAAGGAGGGAGTGGAGGCGGAGAAAAGAGGGAGAGAAGTTGGAGGAGAGAGTGAGAGACGGATCCGGGGAGACGGTGCGCTGTGTGTGGAGTGCAAGTCGGTGGAGGAGTCGCACAGGAGATCTCAGACTCCTCTGCTCATCCGAAGACTGGTACCTGACATCCAGCCGTGCGTAATCTTTTGGATGAGGAGGAGGAGGAGGAGGGGGGTGTAGCGTCTTTCTTGTGCCATTTTTTTTTTTTTTCGCCGCACATTTTTTTTTTGACGCGCAGCCACAGGTTGACAGATTTAATCCAGTCACCATGGATTATTCCTGCTCCTCCTCATCTCGGGTCGACTGGCACTGACAGCGTCGAAATGGGCACCGCTCGCAAATCAGCGACGGCACAGACGCGAACAAACTGACCGCATCCAAGTGAGGGCGCAGACACGGAGGCAACATCTGTGCGTGTGCGGTGGGGGGGCGGGGCGGGAGGGGGGCCAAAGCGACGCACAAGCTGGGAGGACCTGTGGAGAGCCGGAGGAGAGGAGGCGAACAGGAGATGATGGGATGGCCGTGACAACATGAAAAAGAAAAAGTGCGGTGGTCTATTTGCATCATCTGCCAGCGATTCAACGCACCTATAACCTGGGGGACAGGGACTGGGAGAGAGAAGAGGTTGGAGGTAGGTGGAGGAACAGACTAGGAGGATTTTGGGGTGGGGGGGGGGTGAAGGTGTCTGATTATGTCACACTGGAAGTAGGTTATTGTTTCTGGATCAATTCAGCCAACTTGTGGTTAACTAGTCCCAGTACTTTCCCACTCGCTGTCACAGTGCACTGATGTGGAATGATTATCCTCTAGTCTCTGTGCCTGATCTCATTTCCATGTTGTAAAGCCGGAGGATTTGCACAGTTCTCCAGGCTCACAACAATGTATCACAGAGGACATTTTATGGCATGGATTGCTGGAAGCACTGTGAGATGTGAGAGGAGGAGAGGACACTGGGAAACGGCGAGCGAGCGAGCAGCTGAGCGAGGCTGACTGGGCAGCTGACTCAAGTGTGACTCAAGGAATAACATATTCCCCCAATTACGACCACTTTTCCTCAGTCTGCTGCCCCCTCTGTGTCACGCGGCTCCAGTTTTTGGAGTTCAGTTATTCCCCTCATTCGTTTTGACAAACCCTAATCCAACACAACCCTAACCCTCCGCCCCATTTCATTGCGCCCTGTCTTCATTAATGCCATCGGGATTTTAAATCTTGTGTCTTTACAGTTCCTCTCTTCTTTGTGTTTGTTGTTAGACAGGTGCGCGGCCACAGCCTCGACCATGGAGCCCCCCCCCTCTCTGAGCCTGGCTCTGCTAGGCGGGAGTGAGGATGAGGACCAGCGCTTCCTCTATCCCCTGGGCATAATATCCCATCCCTCCGCCACTGGCAACCAGCCAGGATCAAACCATTCCAACCACATGGGAGGATCGAGCCTCGACCGTTTAAATGGAAGCACCCCATCCCCTGCCACGCCCAACGTACCTTCAGTGCCACTCCCTAAGTTGCCCCTGTCGTCCTCTGGAGCGCAGCCACTGCCGCCGCCCATCCCCAACGCCCTGCACCCAACCAGCACCCCGTTGTCCTCCTGCCTGGGCTCACAGCACAGCCTCAGTGGGGACAACTCCCCTGTCTACAACGCCCTCTTTTACTCCTCCCACTCGCCATCCATGGAGCGGGATAGGGACAGAGAACGTGACAGGGACAGGGACAGGGAGCGGGGCTGCAAACATAGACAAGCTAGCCCTCTCGTTCACCGTAGGGACAGTAACCCGTTCACCGAGATCGCCATGAGCTCCTGCAAGTACACAGGCGGGGTCATGAAGCCCCTGAGCCGCCTTAGCGCCTCCCGCAGAAACCTCATTGAGTCGGACAGCAGCAGTGAAACCAAAGAGGGTGGCGTTTCAGCTGTTGCCGGGGCAACGGCAGCTGGGGGCCATGACCGACTGCGCGAAGCCCCTCCCACGTCCTTGGTGGCCCAGTCCTCTTCCAGTCAGCCCCCAATCCAGAGCCCTCCGGAGATTGTGATTTCATCCAAAGAAGACTCACCGTACCCCAGAGCGGGGTATGACATCACCGACTCCACGTCCAACCAGATGTCCATCTACCACCAGAACCACGCTCTGGTGGAGAGCAGGCGGGGGCAGCCGGGCAGGAGCAGCAGGCAAGGCGGGGGCGGGACAGTGGGCACCGGGGCTCGGGGCAGCACCTCCAAGGCCTCCAAACGGAAGAACCAAAACATTGGCTATAAACTGGGGCATCGCAGGGCATTATTCGAGAAGAGGAAGAGGCTGAGTGACTATGCTCTCATCTTCGGAATGTTTGGTATCGTTGTCATGGTGATTGAGACGGAGCTGTCGTGGGGCGTGTACACAAAGGTGAGGGGACGGGCCAGTGAAGACACTCATTACATACTCATTTTACACTTCACCTGTCGTGGTTAGCGCCCTTTAGCTGCTCTGAAGGCAAAAACCCTGTGATGTCACACTGGTCATAAAACAAGGGTGTGGTGTTTAAAGGACATTTGTATTTATTAGGTCTGAAAACAGTATCGTGTTGCATTGTGGGAAATATAAGATAGATTGGTTGACAAAGCGGAAGCTAAAAGTCGGGATTTCTCTGTGTGGGTCCTTGTTAGAGCCCTCCAACTAAATGAGAGTGCGCTAGTAATTTAATATTTCTTTTCAGTGTTGCACAATTATGTCCAAGTGTCCTAAAAAGTTTGAACATTTTTTACAAGGACAAATAATAATCTGATTTTAAACCCAAACTAGGAAACACAGAAGGGTTGAGGTACAACTGTGGATTCAACTATTTCAGTTGAGAGATTCTATGTTCACATGACAGCTAACGTTACGAGTCAGACAATGCTGTGCTGCATGTGAACGCGAATATGAATTGAATATTCTCCCAGCAATTTATGTAAACATCAAATCCAGAATATCTTTTGGAATAGTTTTGCTGTCGAATTGTAAACATTGTCTCTGTCAAACATGCTACAGATATACATAGCACTGGTGCTGGAATCTAACTTTAAACATCTAGTGATGTAATTTGGTAGTGTGTAGTGGAGGGTGTTAAAAAAAAAGGAGACGACGGGGAACATAGGACAGCAGCCAGGCTCAAACCGGGGACATCAGCCTGCTGCCCAGGCGATTAGAATCAGCTTTTCCGCAGTTAATCACCAAATTCATGATTGGTACACTCACTCGCTCTGACCAACATTGTGCCCATGTTGTTAGTGGGTTGTACTCTGGAGTGACCAGGCTTGACAGTTGCTGCTTTGGATGATGTAATGCAACAATGCAGAGGACATAGGGGGCAGATTATCAGTCGGAGGCCAGGATCTCATTTGTCTGTTTAATGGGGAGTTTAATAAGCTGCATCGGCCCCTGGCTGCTATTGTGTTTATTTTGGTTGGTTGTGTGTGTTTGCGCCACAGGGTCTCAGCGAGGCTAGCTGCATGTTGAACTCACCTTTCTGATCTAGAGGCACTTCTATCCTTGTTCCATCTGCACTCTGGGGACTAACGAATCACTCAGCGTGCGTGCTCTGGCTAAAAAGGTGGACACATTACGTCCATGCATGCAGCCAGTTATTTATTGATCGTGCGCAGGAGGATGTGAGTACAAAGATTCGCAGGTAGTCTATTACAATAAGCCAGCGGGGTGTGTTCTCTCATCTCTACCTCTGTGTCTCTCAGTCTGTTTGTAGACTGTGGTCTTCAGTTCATACTTGGTTTCTCTCTGTTATTTTCGCTGCTTGAAAAATCTGCCGGTTTTGTTTTGCTGGCTGTGCCTTGGCTTCTTCTTGTCTCCTTTGTGACTCTCCCACTCATTACTTCATGGAAATGACTGTTTTAGCTGCAGCCTCTTTTTATTGATGAAAAATCACGATTTGAATTTCTCCCTTTCTGTCGCTCCTTTGCTCCTTTCTTCCTCTCTGTCGGCCTCTTCTTCTCTGTCTCTATCTTTTCTAAATCTACTCCACGCCTGCCTTCGTGTTTTTCCTTCTTTTTTGTTTTTTTTCCCCCTCACTTTCTCTCTCCCTCGGCTCCTGTGCTCTTCCAGTGGGCGTCAAGAACTGGGGGAGTGCGATCGGAGGAGAGAAGCGGCTGGGAGAGAAATGAGAGGCTGGAGAAGGAGAGGGAAAAAAGGACGACGATAATGAAAAGCCTGATTTAGGTTATTAAGCTACAACAAATATGGTCCTCATCTTGTCTATCAATAAGCATTGATGGACAGCCGCGGCTTTGAGTCGGGCCGCCTGTTTGCTCCCACTATATTGATTCATTTCTGTTCATTAAGGTATCTAGTCAACAAAAAGTCAGCAGGAGGTAAAACATCTTTGGATCCTTTAGTCTCTCTCAGGGTCGTACATTTTTAAAGCGCGGCTGCGTCCAGAGAGAAGCCTGACAAAAATAATATGTAAATGCCAAGTGCCAAGTTATATATATACATTCTTTATTTTTCTTTTTTATGGTGGAGGGCTTGGTTGGCCTCCAACAGACACCGGAGTTCCATCAAACCACTCACTTAGATAATTGAGGTGGAGAGAAGCCCACCGGTTGTGGTGAAAAATGGCTTGAGATCATGAAGATGAAGGAGAGAACGGAGAAGGAGATGGATGGAATAGGTGGGCAGAGAAGTGGAGAGGCTCATGCACTGCTTTACACCAGTCCGGGGGGGTGTGCCTTCAATGATTTTCTTGTATTGGTTATTGATCATCACCCTCCCACACATGCACTGTCCACCCCCACAGATACATGCCATATAAACATGCACATTGAAAATGGATGCTGACTTTCCGAGGTGATTTGTCTGCTGTGTATCGACAGCCAATCCTTGAGAGGGAGGGAAAGCCTGTGAAACATATCAGTTTTCATTAGAGAGTGTAGACATGCGGGTATGCATGTTGTGCATGTGTGTGCTTGGGTGCGTGCGTACATGCGTCGGTGCATGCCCACCAATCGCTCCTGCTCTTTTGTCAGCAGGTCCAGCTGCTCCATGTTGCACCCAAAAATAGAAATGAAGACTAAGTATGGAACTGCACAAGGATAGGTTGGACTGTGCATGTGTGTGTTTGCGAGTGTGTTTGCAGGGATAAAGAGAGAGAGGTTAACAAGGGGAGGACATAGCATTCATGCCTGCGGATAGAGTGAGTAAGCATGTGTACATTCAAGTGCCGAAACCAATTTGATCCAGCTCAGATATTTCATTAATTGTATTAGAGCCTCTCTATTCACTTACTATCCTACTCGAGTCAAGTTTAAAATAAACACAAAGTCCATTAAGGCCGCTTCTGAGATCATTCATCTGCACATCAAAGCTCTTCTCTTGCTCTGTATGTGTATTTCACCACCCCACAGTGGCAGTAAATTGCTGCACAGTGCTATGTTGTTGAGCCAATATAGATTATACAAAGGGAATATTGGATGGTGTAATAATTTATGAATGTGAAATGATTAGATTTACCCACAGGCTGAATTGTGAGTTTTCACAGAAAGGCAATCGAACCCAGTGGCGCAGTAATTGCTGTCATAACTTTTCTTGAGACAATTTCCAGGAGTCTGTCAGAAACTGAATTCAGCTTGTCCTGTGGCCCCTAGTTATCTTATCACTGTCTCCTGCCACTGACCCAGGACCTTGGTGCTGGAAATGGGGATTGCCGAGTTAAAAGAGTTTTTATGTGCTTCTATTATAGATTTTATTAGGGACAGGCTTAAAGAGGAAGAGGGGGGGGCGGGTTCTCTGGCTGACATGTGTCTCTATCTTAGAATAACTGAAGCCCTGGGACACCTGGGACCTTAGAATGTGGCCTGTCACTGTCAGATCAATAGATCATCTCACAAATGGCCACTTCCATGGAACATGGCTATTCTGAGGGAATGCACAGCTGTTCCCAACTTCACCTGTCACACTGTCAATACACACTCTTGACACCTCAACACACACGGATGGCTGTTAAATGTTGGCGGGGCAGAGGGACGGGGTGGCCTCGCCTACCAGACAGTACTGATGATTCCACAGATCAGCAGCAGTTTTCTCTCTTTTATTCACATCCTCTGGGCGGCACAGGGGTGCAGGGGTTGGCGCCTCACAGGAAGGTCAATCCTGGATTGGCCGGTTGTCAAAGGTGTTCTCACGTTCTCCCTGTGTCTGTCTGTCGGTTGGCCCTGCGAAGGATGGATTCTCCTCTTCCTTCCTCCCCTCCTCCTCACTAATGATGAGTGTTTATGTTCCTCGCCCGCATAGTTTTTACCATTTCCGTCACCATTTCCCCAAGGGGGCCATCGCCATCCCAGCAGCCTTACGCTGCATCCCTCACTCTGCCACCTCCATCTCTCCCTCCCCGCGCTCACCCAACTGTCTATGACATTTCTGTCAGACATTTACCGGGAGACCTTTTCAGACCTTTCTCCACCGTGCTGCTTATCGCTCAGTACATGAGGATCATCTGGGAATTAAACCCACCAACTGCCTCCGTATTCTCTAAAGGCGCTATCAGCAATCCCAGCACTTCTGCATTTTCATCCTCCTCTTCCTCGCTTTTCCCCCTACTCCACTCCGCTCCATTCATCTCCCAGATCACGGGCTTCTGAGGGACGGTAGATCCCACAGGTCTTGCTACTAACAGCTACAAATATGCTCATTTCTTTCAGTGTGAGAGGGCGAGGCCACCTCTGTCAGCCAGTGTGAGTGTGTTAGAACTTGCATCATCCTTGGCAACATAAACATTCACATCAGGGAGTATATGCTGTGTCCTATGGAGGGTTTGTCTGTATGCTTTCAATTGGTCACGTTGGTGCGTGTGGATACACCTGGTAATGTGCGTGTGTACAACCCCCTTTGTCTGGATTTAATTGAGTATGTTGGGCTGCAGTGTGTGTGTGTGAGTGTGTGAGTGTGTCTTCATTGAACTGAGAAACTCAAAACGTCATTATCTCTGCATGCTACCCACAAAGTCATTGATAGAAAGAAACAGTGAAAACACAAAGAGTCGGGGACACTGTCCAACAGGTTGTACCTCTACTTAATCCTTTTTTACTACTATCACAGTGGATAATATTATGTTAAATATCTGATGTTTCCCTCTTCTGCTGCTTGTTAATCAAATAAGACTAGAATAGCCAGTCAGAGCTCAACAGCACTTGGCACAGCAGTCCTGCATCATGAATATTTGTCCCTAAAATGTGCCTGATTTTCTTTCATTCAGATCCATGAATTAGTCCATGAAAAATTGAAAATGTCAAAAAACAAAAAAAAAACAAAAAGGTCCATCTTGCTGTTTTACAGACAGTGACAACATGAATCCGTTTCCAGTGTAATGCAAGTGAGCCCTGCTACACTGAAAGGGATTCCCTCAAGTTGTTTCCAGACAGTGGTCACAAGATCAAAACCGCGTGAGGTAACAGCAACCGATAATCACCGAAACATAACTGATCCATCCTTGAGTCCAACTTTCTACCAAATTTAAAGAAATTCTGAACTGCATTCCTGAAATATTGATTTAAAAAAAATGGATTGACGGACGTACCTCCGAATGGACAAATGGATGGACAAGCCAAAAACATAATGCCTCCAGCTCCAGCTGTCACTGGCAGGGAAGTTAAAAAAAAAAAAAAAACCTGAAATGAACAGAAGGCAAGCATGCACACACACACACACACCGTCACAGTTGAGTCATTCGCTGTAAAGGTAGAGTAAGTGAAGTGGAAACAGGCTGAAACAAAATGCTCTTGACAATGTGATGGGCAGTACTGAAAAAAACTGCCCGTCCAACAGACAGCTGGAGGTAAACGCGGTGAGAGAGGTGAGAACAGACAGAGGGAGGAAGTAAAATCCCGTTTCAGCTCCACTCCAGTGTGAGTGTGTATTTAAACAGATTCGCTGCTAAATTCCGGGTCTACATTTCTCTCATTAGCACAACAGTGTTGGCTTCTATCACTAGTTTGCTCCAGTGACTATAAATGAGATCGTTGTCGAGGAGACACGGACTGAGACAGAAAACAAGGCACTAGTGAATACAGACCAGAAGACAGTCAGAGCTGTGGGCCGGCTGATGATGGAGGAAATCAGTGCAGAGCCAATGCTAGACGGTATTTTTCCATTGTTGTGCAGTGGCCCATAACCACACTGATATAAGTAACAAATGAACAACAGCTCACTGTGTTTTCTTCCTGTGTGAGTCTGAGCGAGTGTGTATTTCCACGTCTCTATGTGTAAACACAGTGTGATGTTGTGTCCTGCCTCATATCCAATCATTGTAGAGATTGATAATTATAGAAAAGTCTCTAGAGAGAGATGCACCAGTGAGTATTTACAAACTCGACTCTGTGTGTATCTGTGCCTGTATGCTGTTGCATTAATAACATTAAGGCCATCTTCAGAGACCCTAAGTAGACACAGTAACACACTAACACACTCTATTTTCCAGCAGGCTGACTTGCAATATAAATTCATGAACCTAAAACGCTATGTAGATTCTACTTAATAATGTCATCAGAGAAAATTCTGAGATCGCGCTCAGATCCAGAGAGGGTTTGGTGATGAATGCTTAACAGCTGAACTACCTCATTTGAGATGCAGCAGTCTTAAGGTGGCCCTGCTCTTCCCTTGAAGAGGCTATTGTGATCAAACGTGAACTCGGCGATCCTGAAAACACTGAGCACTGAGGGTCTTTTCTCAGACTGTGCATCTCTCCGTATGTGTCATCGTCACGGATGTGATCTGGGAAGGACGCCTTTCCTCGATCACGGATGAACTGATGTAATTTTTGTGGGCAAAGGTCACAGGTCAAAGTCCCAGAGCCTTCACCTTCACCTAGATTAGGCGCGCCCATGGCGAATTTCGATTCATGAAGCACAAATATCCTCTTGAAAGAACTGATGAGACATCAACGTCCTTCTGACATCACAAAATGTGTTTTAAGATATAAATGACCACAGTAGACATCGTCGTAATTATATTAACTGCAACTCGCCAGGCATACAACTGTAGTGTGGTTCTTGTTGTATATTTATATTCTGACATAGTCCTTAAACTGATGGGGACAAATGAATCAATTTAGACAGCGTGGCTTTTAGAGACAGCAGCGCTGAATACAGATTTTTGTTTCTCTAAGGCTTAGAAAATGAGTCGCAATCACATCTTTCTTTGACTGCTGATTCCTAACATACTTCAGTTGTGGACAAAATGTTTTATTTTCCAGTACCTGAAAGGTTGGGTTGGCGTATGAACCAGAAAAGAATAGTGATGCTGAAATGCATTCACTGATAAAATCTAATTTCTGTACTAGAGTTTGCGTCTCACCCACAGCAGACAGAAGACAGACAAAAACAAGTTTTACCTGAAATGTAAATGTACTACTAACAAATTGAGGTGTTTGCTACTTCACACATTGCTGTGAAGTCTCCTGACCTGGTGTCAAAATATTTTTGGAAAATGAAAAAAGTCACAGAAAATGGAAATTGGCTGGTTTCCTCAGAAATATACACATATATTATTGTTCTATTTTTTCCAGAGTGAGAAGAGCATTCGAATGTTCACACAAGTTATGATGTAAATTTTTCTTTCACTGTTAATCTATGAGGTGCAATTGTTCAGATGTATTAGTATACAAAAGAGTTTGAGTACATGTGTGTGCACGTGTGTACGGTGACTGCAGGAAGTAGCTGTGCTCTGAGTATGTGAGGTGAAGGGGTTAAAGAAGCCACTGGAGTGCTATGAGTTGTATTGATCGGAAGTCCCCAGTGCATTGATTATAAACCCTCAGAACCTAGACAAGTAGAGGATTTAAGGCTTGACTGCAGAAAGATATGGTTGGGTGGGAAACTACCATTCTATTCAAACACCACCCTTTGAGTTTGTTTTTTCATCTACAAGTTTCACCGGACTTTCTGTGATTGTGTTCTCTTCATCACAAATGTACTCGGAATATTAAACCAGTCTCCATGGCAAAGCCAATATGAAATATGCATTATGTTTGCACTGCATTATTTTCACAATGTGTTAATTTATGTCCCACAGAGCTCCATGTATTCTCTGGCCCTGAAGTGTCTGATCAGCCTGTCGACGGTCATCCTGCTGGGCCTCATCATAGCCTACCATGCTCGAGAAGTTCAGGTAAATGCATCTACACGCAGATGTTTGGCTCAAACACAGAATTCGCAGAAGGGTGTTCGACATTCAGGCAGCTTTGATAGCTTTGCTCTGCTGAGAGTCAGAGAAGACAATCAATACCACTCTAACGTCTGTGTGTGAAGTATGGAGTTGGGGTTGGGAGGCGATTAGCTCAGCTTAGCTTAAAGGCTGGAAACAGGAAAACAGAAAACTTTGCTCTTTCTAGACGTAACAAAGCTGCCAGCGCATTGAAATCTCACAATGTTGTGTTTGTTTGATCAGCAGAAACACTTATAGTATTATTGAAAATTTCAAAATCTGCGGGAACCTCTCATTACGCTAAGCTAGGCTAAGCTAACAAGCTTGTGTCGGTAGCATCATGTTCGTTGAAGAAATACAGTCAGGGCAGCGGTTTTATCTCATCTTATTCTTGGCAAAGAAGTGCAATTCCCAAAATAGCAACCATTCCTTGAATTGTGTTTCGGGCTGGTTTCATCAAATAAGCAGGATCCCATCTGAGCTCATAGTTCGCGTATTATGTCGTCGTCCCTCAGGCTGCAGAGATATATCAGGGGACCCAGGTGTGTGTCGGCTAAACCCAATTAATGACATTAATGAGGGTCTTTGTGGGTTTGACATGGCTTTGCATCAAGTGGATGCCCACCATGTGTTAAATACACTCTCTGCCAATAGCAATCCTGTAATTCAATGGCTGCACAGAGAGCATGCAAACATTGTAATGATCTCACGCGAGGCACACAAACACACAGGCTCTTGTAAGGCAGAAGCAATCAATCGAGAGCGCTTTCATGCTTTGTGATATCTGTTTTGCTCTTTGTCATTTCACTAATATAATGGCACCACAGTCATTTAGCCAAGGTTTTCATTTGCAATCGATGCACATTGACTATTTATGGGAGCCTTGTGGATATCAGACCCAATGAGTGTCCCCCACACCAGCTATTACTCCCACCAGCTAAACCATGGAGCCACGCTCATCCATCTAACCACATATTAGTTTAGTGCTTTTTTTTTTTTTTTTGAATTACATCACAGCTTGGATATTGCTGGAAATGTCTATTAAAGGCCCAGCAGGATTCTGATGAATCCGGCTCCCAGATTCAGCCTCTCCATCTCTGGATCAATAACTAGATGGCTGTTGCTTATTCACTGTCATACACAGGGACTGATAGACTGGTAATCAGTCACATAACAGGGAGTTGCCGTGTATTAAGACACACAGAGGATGGGAGCCAACTGCCTGTATTCATATGTGATGCACCTGCACGAGTGTGTTTGCATAGGCTGTTATTCATTCATTGATAAAAGAGCTCCTGTTTCTGCTCAGGAGTTGGATGTTACATTCACATATGGAGTCAGTCATCCACCCACGCACACGTGACAGGCACACTAATACTGACAGAAGAAGAAGAGATTGAGAGGAACCACTGTAAGGCTGACGTAGAGGCAGAGACAGAGCCAGAGATAAAATGGTGTTCTGGTAATCTCTTTTAGAAATAATTCCTTTTGATTAAATGAAGTTAGGAGTTGAGGGAGGGCTCTGTGTAGGTATGGGTGGGAATCACAGCTGGCTGGAGGAGATGATGTCGGGATTTAACCCTGAAATCACTGTTGTTAATAACGCGAGTCTGGATCACAATCATTTCCATTTTTACCCGACAGCAGCGCAGCCCTTTATGTGATGATTCTGGTTTATCACAGCATCAGTCTAGTGTTCAGTGTTTCGGCCCTCATTTCTTCAGAGTGCTGTAACATGGCTCTCGCCAGCACATCTGCTGAAGATGAGTAAAATGTGATCAGATGGTCTGACAACTTTGAAAAAAATCAACAAGGTCAGGCGCTCCAAGCCAATTTAAAACAAAATGTGAGGAAGAAAATATTTTCTTGAATTAGTCCATGTGATTTTCCTATCGTATTTATTTACATTGATTGTGAGATTGACAGGAATTTGGATAAAAACCAAAGACTGTGAAGATGGATGACTGATGTATGTTAAAGTGTTCATTTTAGGAAATTTGGGTTTCATAGGTTACCAAAAGTTGTGTTTTCTGGCAGCCGGGCGCATTTAAGTGTAAAATTAATTTTCTCTTTAGTTATGGTCTTTACCAGCTCCTGAGGGACATCTGTCCCTTAAATGTCCCATATGTCCCATTGGTGTTTTGTGACCTTTTATAGCTTTTACAAGCTACAAGCTGCTGAGGCTGCTGGAAAACATTCTGATGGGCTGGAAGCGAACCAAATAAAACCAAATTTAATTGATTATTTGAAGTCTTTAGCCTAGCTTAGCATCCCATACAACTGTTGTTGTTGTTTTTTTTAACCCTTACGTAAACAGAAATGTAAAAAAACAAAACAAAACAGGAGGAGTCGAAGCTGAGTGCTGCAACAGTGTGTAACATCCTCCACAACGTTCTGCTCATGCATGTCAAAGTGCTTTCATGGATGCTGACTACACCAGAAAGCATCCTACATGTTTCATTACATGCATGTTAATTTTATTATTCAGTACCTGTCGAATAGCGCCAGCCCATATTTGCTTTTATATATGATCTGTGTAGGAACTGTTGGGGATTTTTTTTATCGTTGGATGGTTTTACACACACACACACACACACACACACCATGAGACGCACTGTTGTGCAAAATGAAAGGCATTGCTCAATAAAGATTTCACTCTCAGATTATGACACACTCTGGTGGAGTATTTTGCCCCACATGTAACAGGATATTACACACATGTGCAGATACACTCAGTATTTATATATGCATCTTTGCAGAAGGTTGCAGAGTCGCTGCAGATCACAGTGATGTTATCTGCTGTAACTGACATTTATACCTTTCTCTCTCCCCCGTTTTCCTGGTCTCCATTTCTCTCTCTGCTGCTGTCGTTTATCTCGCATTGCTTTCTGTTTACCACCATCAGTGTGCCTCTCTTTTTCTTTCCTTCCTCTTTCTTTCATGCTTTCTCCCCCTGCCTCTCCTTCATTATCAGATTAGATCTATCTCCCTTCTCCTCCACTGGGCCTCGGTTCAGTTTTGTTGAGTACCACATCCTTTCTTCCAGATTCCACTCTTCCCTTCTTACACATACTTCTCACCCATTCAGCCCTCGCCTGTACTTGAACACTCACCTGCGTTTCTCTCCATCTAAAAATCTGTTTTCATCCTGTCACCTTCTCACACATGGTTTCTCTGCCGCCGTCCTTTCTCGATCTCTCCCCTCCTGTGATGGATGCTTCTCTCCACTTCATGTCTCTTTAGTCTCTCTCCTCAGAGTCTAAATTCAGTCATGCTGATGAAATAACGTGTGTTCTCATCACCTGACAAGAACACACAGTAAAACGTTTTTTTTTTTTTTTTTTTTGCACTGCATGTCATTCCAGTGTTACAGTGGAGAGTAACAGAATGAGGAGACGAGGAGAAGATGTGAGAAATTATTGATTTGAAGTGAGAACATTGCAGCGTTGGGTTGTGTTTAGACAGCTGAGTCACACTGACACCTCTGGGTTTGTTTCTGTCATGTTCCGTCGGATAAAGCAAGCATGACTTTACAAATCCTGATGAAAATGAAACAAACGCTCAGTTTAATGAAATGCTGTACATCTCTGCCTTTATTAGTATTGGTTCACTGTATGTTTGGATTCAGTTGGTGTAATGCAATGCTAAAATACTCAAATGCTTAATGCCCATCACTCGTTTATCTAATTTCCAATTTTTTGGGTTTCACAGTTGACATTTTGGCGAGTCCCAGGACAAAAACGAAAGCATTTCAATAATTCACTCCACTAAACAGAGTCAACATTATAACTGGTGAAAGGATCTGATCCTCAACTTAATATTAATATTAATTCTTAGTTTTAGAGCAGAGTTGAGGTTTTATCTCGCTCTTGTTGCATGCTGATAGTTCAGGAGCAGTTCGACTTCTCCCCTTTGTCCTGGTTGGCCGTACAATTTGTATAAAAGCACAACACTGGCCTGTAAGTGGCCGTCTGCCCTTGATGTCTCTGGCACGATGAAAAACCGAATTGATGATTAAACTCATAAAAGAGCGGAGCCTCCATTCCCACTCTCTTAAATTAACAAAGATTTGTCCATAAACATACATTAGTTGAAAGTCCTGAACATCACTGCTGCTGTTTGTAAACGTGGAAGCGATGAGGTGAGAACTAGATTTGAGGCATCGAGGGACCACAGCAACATCACGACGTTTTGTGTTGCACAAACTAATGAAACGCAGCGGGCAGATGTCACATGTTATAAGACAGACCTCCTCGCTTCAGGCCAAACCACTAAAATGACGAACGGCATGGAGCCTCATTATGGGCTTCCCACAATGCCTCATCGCAGTCTCAGCAAATCTAGTCATTGCTAGGGACTAATGTAAAAGGAGTGTCAGGAGCCCTGATCAGCTTGGGGCTCATGTAGGCAATTGATTTGCCTGTCGTATTACACCTGATAACAATTCAGTAACTCAGTACTGTCTGACATGTATTACTTTCTTCTCTTTCTTATTTATTGTCAATTAAATGTGCTTTCAGCTTCTTTGTCGAGGTTCTTTACAGATGCGCACACGCAATCTGAACCGATGCCACAGATACTTCACAGATCTCCACCATGAATTGAGGAGACTGGGAGTGCAGTGACTGAGGGCCTAATCTATACAACCACAGGCCATTAGTCTGGCTTAACATTGCACCCGATTGACTGAGATTGATGAGGAATGATAGGGACTGAAATCTTGAGTCAAGCCAATGATGAATAATTTACCCTAAAAAGAGTTGTTGTTATGAATCACACTCTCAACGCGGCTCGTTGGGCTAATCAGGAGGATAAATGATTCATTCAGCCCAAACCAAGCTGAATGCCCATTTAAACACTTGGAGCAGTGACTGGACTGGAACTGAATATCTGGGAAAGTTTGCACCGTGTCTTTTGTCTGTTTCCTGTCAGCATCCAGGGACATTGCTTCATTTCCATGTATCTGAAGTTCTGGTTTGTTGTATGAGTCAGTTATGTGCCAGCTCACCAGTGTCCTTGTCTCTCCTTCACTCACTCACTCACTCACACACTCACACACACACAGATACACTTTTACCTACCTGCAAAGAGGTAACAGGTTACTCTGAAACTGCAGGATTAATTTTATCTTATGAACTGGCGAGAAATCCCGATTTGAGAGACAAAATCGAATTGTTGTTGAAATTAATCAAATAGAAACGGGAAGAGAGTGAGAGAAAAGGATGGTTCTTTGGTCCTAAGTGCACTTTAGGCATTTCTGTACTGCACTATTCGGTTACTTCCGAAGGATTTTGAGAAGCAGTGCATTGACAGAGATGACACTGGCAGTCAAGGCGGCATTACGACAATAAAGAAGGCAGTTGTCTTCGTTAATGTCCTGTGATGTGAAATACCTCATGGTCATTTCATGATGTCATGTTCTGCGCATTCTGCATAATGCACATCCACCCGGGAACGGTAATGGAGGAGGAAATGAAAGTGATAAACAACTGCAGCCTCCTCAGACTGCAGAAATGAAAGAGGCCATTTACCCGTTTATTTCCAGGAGCTGTTAATTTTAGCTATTTGCGTCTCGCTAGCCTGCAGCCATTTCTACTAATAGTTTGTCTATATTTATGTTTACACCAAAGGAAATTCCTGATAAGGGAACCCCTGGAATCCTCTGCTGCTGGTTTTAGACTTTCTAGTGGCAACATCACCCCAACTGAGGAGCTTCCCTCCTCATCTCTTACACTTACTTTTCACCTGCATGACACCTCTCCCCCTTTATTTCCCCTCTCTCATTCTGCAGAGACTGTTGCAGGGCCTGTTCCTTCAGCGTCAAGGAGAGCGTGTTATCCTCTCTGCATATCTGTGTGCGCCTGCGCCTGTGTGTGTGCGTGCATGTTGGGCTCGCCCTAGTTATTTTCTGCCCGTTCCACAGATTTCCATGCTGTAGGACCCAGACATTTCCCATAGGTGTGATTATGCGTGTGAAAGTGTGCATACTTCAGTGTTCACTCTGTCTTCATCTCCTTCACTGATTAGCGCCGTCTCCATCCCAGACTGAGGTTTAGTCTTTCTCCTCCTCATGGGAAATGCCGACTTGAGACTGATTTGACTGCATCTCCCTCTTTTAAAAAGAAAAAAAAAAAGGATGCACAGCGTTTGACAAGGGCGTCTGGACGGGTGTGGATGTGTGCGTGTGTGTGCAGAATTCCCCCTGCATGTCTCGCTTGTTCTCGCTTGGCAGAGTCTGGCCAGCGCTGCGTCTGGTTCCGCGATGAGAGGCATCTGCAATCAGGGACTTAACACGATTACAGAGCTACAGCGGCCGCGGGGACTGGAAGGGGTTGAGGCACGGCTGGCTGAGGAGGGAGGATGGAAGGGGGACACACTCCAGAGCAGGTTGCAGCAGGCGCAGTGTGTGTGTGTGTGTGTTGGGTGGGTCACATCTTCACCTGCGAAGAGGCCTCAGTCTATCTTTGACGCTGTCATCTTCGCACATTTCTGTTTTTTTGTCCGTGTTCGTCTCCCTCCTCTCCCGCCGGCCTGCTCCTTGTTTTCCTCTCTGACTCTGGCCTCCTTCTGTCCTGTCCGCTTTCTCTTCTCTTTCTTTGCGTCTTGCCCTCTGCCCCGTGATGCCATGTTCAGTTAGAATTAGGAAAACAACAGAAGGCATGTTTTTCTACCCCCACATGATCGCGTTCTTTTTTGCTGTGGGCTTGTTCTTTAGGTTCAGTTTTATTTAGCTTTGCTTCTTCCTGACGTTTTTGATTCTGTCCTTGTAGAGTTGACAGCGTATCTCTCTCTCTCTCTCTCTGTCTGTCTCTCGTTCTCTCACACACACACTTAGACAATCCCTACTTACTTTTGCTCTTACCAAACACCCCCTCCTCCTCTGTCCTGGTCATGTAGGGGCAGTGGCACTCACTCACTCCCATTGACAGATTACTTTCCTAATGGAATTTAATTATTTATCCCTTCCTCATGGCGATTTAGCCAGGAAAAGACCGACGGCAGGAGCACGAGGGAGGACAGCGCGGGAGGGAGAGGAGAAGAAGGGAGAGGCACTCATTTCCTCCGGTGGCAAGAAACTGGATCACCTCTGTTTTGATTTGAAGAGATGTCATTCAAAAGGAAGGGGAGCGAGGGATCAGGAGGAAAAACCCAGAGAAAGACAAGAGTCAGGGATGACGGTGCAGCAAATGCACACACGGGAAGAAAAGACTGAATGATTGGTTTCTAAAATCAGTGTTCAGAAAGTGTGAATGAATTTTGACACTGTGGTCACTCAGGAGGCCGTGGATGCATGCATGTTATATTTATTCCCTCACCTTCACCTCAGCATTACATATCTACTCTGATCACACATTTTAAATTGAAATGAAGAACGAATATTAGGTCTGAATTTTGGTGGTTCACACTGTGGCAAACCAGCTTTTTGTCCTCGAAAGGGAGATGAGTCCTTGCAAAGTGACAGATAGATTGTCCTCAAATTGTGGGCACAAAGACACACATACCTTTCCCAGTCTCTGCAGAGAATTTGAGGGCTAGACAACCTTTCCTTCCTCTCTACCTCTTCCATCGCTGTCATACACCGCTCCTTCTTTTTTCTCGCATCTCTTTTTTTCTTCCATGCCTTGTCTGTAAATGCGTTTCTCCCGTTTTGACTCCCGCTCCCTTCGTCCTGCTCTCTCTCTCTCTCTCTCTCTCTCTCTCTCTCTCTCTCGCTGGGGATCCTAATTAAGCTTGGCTGCTCTTTGATGTTGTCGCCTTGGCAACAGTCACCATGATGAGGCTGGGTCTGCACTCTCTCTCTCTCTCAAACTCACCCAGGCATACACAAATACACACCGGTACAGTAGCCGCACATGCACGCGCACGCACGCTCACTGAAATCACTGAAGAATACAACCGTCGTTTGACCCCTGGTTCGGATGATTGCTTTCACAGTGACTGAGGCGTGTGCGTAGGCTACATGCGTGTGTACACATGTTGGGTACATGTGTACACACGCATGCAACAGCAGAGCAGAGGAAAAAAACGACTGATAGTGATGAAATATGCACGGCGTGTGACCGTAGGTGGTTGGAGAAAAGGCGGAGCTCCTGTTCCCCTTCGCTATGACGGCCACCGATTACACATGACACCTCCTTGCTCTGATGTTTGACCTGTTGTTGTATTTGTTTTGTTCTCCTAAATAAATGTTTGTGTGGGCTGAAAGCCCTTGAGATGAATCATGTGGTTAGCTCTGGCTATTACTCCAGGCAGCAGGGGAGTTCCTCGTTTTCAGCTCCTCTCTCACTTTGATCTTTTCTGTCCTCACGCAAGAAACTCTTGTTTTTGTTCACGTGTGACTCTTGAAATTCTGCCACAACAAGTCACAGTTGTGTCTCCCTTCTCCGAAAAAGTTCTCTGTTCCCCAAACTTTTCTTCTTCTTCACAGTGTCCTCTACTCACCAGTAGTTGCCTGCTCCTATCTTTATCTGCTCATTTCCTCTGCACCTCATCCATCCGCCTTCTCTTCCCCTCATCAACCCTGCCCCCCCCCCACAATCTCTGGTTCCTGTCAGCGCAGACTGGAGGAGGGCCACTGTAATGAACCCGACTCTCACCACTCCCTTTTAACGGCGGCTTTGGCGACAAGTAACCACAGCAATTATGATCACAACACGTCAACATGCAGCGAGGCAAAACTGCAATTAAACTAACATTATCGGGCTTTTGCTCATGAGACTGGCAGAAACATTGTTGTGCTGGTGATCATTAGAACCTTCGCTTTAGCGCAGCAGCAGCGTCAGATGACTCTACATCTTCGGTTTAATTTATGAGGACAAGTGTTGTAAGTTAAATGACGAGGAGCCACAGCACTGTATGGGGAGTGAATGGATTACTGAGTAGATGGATTGTGTTTTACATCTCGGGAGTGAGACATTTATTCCAAATTGCTTCTGGCTCCTTTAATCATCCGATCGGTCCACTGTGCTGATGAGTGGTCGGTGCCAGCGGAGGATGGTGATGAACAGTCGAATTAAAGCAAGTGTAACTCCTCTCCTAACTCTGCCCATGTGTCTCCCGTCCCTGCAGCTGTTTGTCATCGACAACGGGGCGGACGACTGGCGCATCGCCATGACGATGGAGCGGGTCCTGCTGATCGCGCTGGAGCTGCTGGTGTCCGCCGTGCATCCGGTGCCCGGGGACTTCAAGTTCCAGTGGCGGGCGCGGCTGGCCTTCTCGTACGTGGCGTCGCAGGCCGAGGCTGACCTGGACATGGTGCTGAGCGTGCCCATGTTCCTGCGCCTCTACCTCATCGCCAGAGTCATGCTTCTGCACAGTAAACTCTTCACCGACGCCTCCTCCAGGAGTATAGGTGCCCTCAATAAGGTCAGAAGGGGTTCGACCGTGTGTCTGTGAGGTCCTATACGTTCAAGAATGAGGTTGACAAATATTTTGCAGGGAACGGACGTGGGAGCTGTGAAGGTATTGAGGTCAAGTGCTCTCTCATGGCCGCGTTGCCCCTTTCATCCCTGGCCTCTATCTCTCTAACTAACTCAGGTCCTTTCTTCCCCTCCGTCCTTCTCGTCACTGTTCCTTTTCATCAACCACTTCAAATCCCATTCCTCTCCTTCTGTCATCATTGTCAAAAGAGACTTACATGTAAGCTGTGGCGGATTTCTCATAAAGCAATATGAGAAGAAGGCGTGAAATGGGAGCAAGACATTGCATGCGGCCCAAATGGAGCATAAAATAAAGGACGAGAATGAGTGCGCGGGGAAATGTGTACAAGTCATGCAATAAATGTTTGAAATGACTTTCTATTATGATCATTACTCTAAAAGCAGGAAGTGGAGGTGTAGCACGTGTTGGAATGGAGGATGAGACGGGGACAGTGGGGGAGGTGGAGCGGATTTTAGATGAGTAATTCAGTCATTTTGCGACTCATCAGCAATGACACTATTCTGACCCTCAGGACTCAGATGGCGAGAGAAGGTGACTTATTTATCAGCGGCTTTACGCTGTCACTGAGGAACCTCTGCTCTCGATGATCCATTTGCCGGAGCTGATGGTCTGCCACTTATTGACGAATGAGCCATGGATAATAAACTACGCTGAAATAGACCAATTGCTCAAAGACACTGTAGCTTGAGTCAGAGGGCGAGCTGCGTTCGCAACCCCGATTACAGTGGAGATTCTCTGATAGCGGTGGCTTTCACAAGCTGCTGCGGAAGACTAAATAGCAAAACACCAAGTCGTCGTGGGAAACAGTGAACAAGATGAGGATTCACATGTAAAACGATCTCTGCCGTACTGACTGTGTGTGTGTGTGTGTTTGTTCCTTAGGTGCATTTTAACACACGATTTGTAATGAAAACCCTCATGACTATCTGCCCCGGGACGGTGCTGCTGGTCTTCAGCATCTCTCTGTGGATCATCGCTGCCTGGACCGTACGGGTGTGTGAGAGGTCAGTGTCAAAGCTGGTGAAAACATGAACGAGAACCTGTGGAAACTTTGAGTTATCATACAAATTCAAAAGGTGTTTAGTTTGTCCAGTTTGGGCTCATTCTGAGGTAAAGAAAACAATTTCTAGGATTACTCTATGTTCAGTTTCAAACTGAACCTTGAATTGGTCAGAAAGACAATCTGGAATATATGTGTGATGTAATCCTTTACATTTGTGAAGGGTTTAGGCAAAAGGATGGAACCTGATTGGAATCTATGACGATGGCAGAGCAGGGCTAGTTCTCCCAAACTGAACAGGAAACAAATAAGGGTGGAGGTGGACATGGCTTCATAGCAGCAGGAGCAAATGCAGATCCCCAGAGCATAGAGAGACAGACCATGAACACAGATGCAAGGTAAGATAGGACAAGCAAGCTACACCAGGAAGTGATCAAACATTTCCATGCCAGTGGTTGATGGGATGATTTGATAAAGAGCAGAGCTATGAGCCGGGCTGCATATATCAGTGTGGGTGGAGTAGATGATGGACCCATGAGCCTCAGCTGTTCAGATGAATTCATGGGAGAAGAACCAGGTTCACAGGTCCAGCTCCAGACAACTAGAAGAGGCATGTCTCATCAAACTGGGTAATTATTTTCAGTAAAATTTAGCTCAAGAATAGCTTTGTGGATTAATTATCTAGGCAACATCTGTTTAGGGGTTGAAACCTGACAACAAGGTGACAGTTTGTCTAGTGCCTGGAATAAAAATGTCTCCAAACTTTGCACATTAACATATCCACAGTCGTGCCATGGAGACAGAAAACACGGTGGAGAAATGGTCCAACAAGAAACCAGTGTGTTACCTTGAGAGAGTGGTGACCCGTGAGCCCAAGGTGCTGTGTGATCAGGGGCAATTTATGACAGGAAATGAGCTGGAGGACGATGAGACACTCTGCCCGTGGTGTCTCCTGAAGAGTTTTCGGGTATGATTAACAGCTGAGTGGAAGGCGTGCACGAGGCGGGCATGCACTATATACAGATTGGGAAAAAAAAATAGTTTCTTTTAACCACTCATGTTCTTTCCCAGTGGATGGCAGCGACCGCATTGGAAGGGGAAAGGAAAGTTCTAGGTCGTTAGATGGATCAGTCACATTAGTCTGCTGGGGATAAAACAGGCTTCGCACAAGTTGAATGACCAAAATTACCCAATCCTTCTACTCTCCCTGCTGCCCAATCGACAGGTGTGATGTGTTTCTTTTGGGCCTTAATACACAGAATAGCGGTTTCTGGACAGAATCAGGTTGCTATGGAGATGGAGTGGTGTGTAATGGCTCCCGTGATTGGACGGCATTAGCAGTCAACGTGTCTCTATAGTGTCTAGACTTATGCTTGATTGAACGGCCATGTCATTATCGTGAAAATTATTTACAGCTCCTGAATTGATTAATGCGAGAAGAGGCAGGTTTAATTGGTTGCAATTAATAGTAACTTGTACGAGAGGTCTGGGCTGGATGAAATGATTAATTTGGCTCATCAGTACCTCCACCCCTCTTGATGAGTTTTTTGGGGCATAGCGGACAGGAAGAGAGGAAATGACCAACTTGAACCCGGTGTTAAAAGGAATCAACAGGTCCCTCTGTGTTGGAATCTGCAGAGGATTGGACCTTGATTTCTGTGAGGGTTGGAAGGTGCGAGGGAGAATTAGCCGCTGGCATAATGCATACTGATTTGTCTCGCGTGCAATTATCTGTCCCGACTGCCAAGAAAACAAGAGAACTTTGTCGAGCAGGTTCCTCCCTAGAGTCTTATTATATATTCCAGTTTTTCCTTCAATCCTTTAAAGGGACTTTTCAGTTTTTATCTGCTGTGCACATCTAAAAATCCACAGCATAATGCAACACATTTCTTAATGATACCAAAGCAAACAACTGCGTTTCATACACAACCCCTGCCCGGACCAGAGCTCTTTTCTTCTCTCTCTCTCTCTCAGAAGGAAGGTAAAAGGAATATATAATTTCTATAATAAGAACAGAAAGGAATATAATATAGTTGAAGGAAATGTCTGGGCCATAATTGAAAAACCAAAGAAGGAATCCTCAACACTTGTTCGACTCGCCTAAAAATGGTTCTGCGTTGGTGGCGTCGGCTTCCTGGGGAGTTGCCAGAGCCGTGGCAGAAGGCAGAGGAGGAGCTGAATGGAGCGGCTGTGTGTCTGTGACGGGCAGAACAGTGTATTCAGGAGTGTCGGGCTTTACTTGAGATTGGTTTGGGTTTGTTTATGTCCAGATTATCTACAAGTGCAAACCCAGAGGCGGTTTGATATGGGTGTTAAATAGTGTTTACCTGGTCTATGTCACCAGATTGCTCTGTAATTATTTGTTCCTACATAAACCTAAAGAACACAGACTCGGAGTTCAAGTGATTAGTTATCACAATAACTCAAGTGGAATTGTCCCAGCTGAGCGTTTGGTTGGGTTTTGGATTGAACTGGTCTTCTGAGCCTGGGTGGATTGATCTGGACACTGACTCGGACACAAACAAATCAAGGAGACAAACACCAAACAGAAGACACAAGGAGGGGGAAACGACCCAATCATGTGGCTGTGCAGACTGTTATTTTCCATTTAAAATCATAATATAGGAGTTATGTAACTTTAAACTTGATGTGTTTAGAGATAATCAAGGAGAAGGAGGTTTGTCAGTTTGTAAATCTAAGTTAGGTTAAGCGCATCACTGCCTGCTGCTGCTGGGAAGCCAATGTTTGATCCAATTCCAACCTCAACTGACATTTCCTCTCCAGTCCGATCCAAATTGATGGAGGGAAAAGGCACATTAAATTAAATTAAACTGCTCCAAACAGGGTGTAAATATGATAATTAGCCGAACTTGTCCCCTCAGGCAAGTGAAGGAGAGCTCAAAGCAAATATATATATCATTTTCATTCAAGGCCGAAATTAACATTCTACTGTTGAAGAGATTCTGGGGAAAAACAACTTTATATCCAATCTGCCTCTGGTTCGGTTGCTGCGGTAACCGTGTTGTGCATAGTGCAAAGGGGAGGGAGCCAGGGGTGGCAGGTATGTTGGGTGTCAGGTTAAGTTGCAGGGCATGAACTCACACAGAGCTAGTGGGCCATGTGTGTTTTTATTTTGATCTATATTACATAAAGCCTTTTGATGGACTTCACCCTCTGAACCTGTGTGCTGTTTGCTTCCAGGTATCACGATGCCCAGGACGTGACCAGTAACTTCCTGGGAGCCATGTGGCTCATCTCCATCACTTTCTTGTCCATCGGCTATGGAGACATGGTTCCTCACACCTACTGTGGCAAAGGAGTGTGTCTACTCACAGGAATCATGGTCAGTACCCCCCCCCCCCAAAACCCCGGCCCTCCCCGTCACTCTCCCTCCCCTTGGAGCTGTCCTCGCCTCGTTTCAAAGGTCAGAAGATTAGAGAGCGTTCTGTCATTTGCGAGAGAAATTCTGCCATTTGTGTAATTTGGGCAATCCTCCCTGAATTAGCCTGCATCTGTGCGCCTGTGTGTTTTGGATGTGTACGCGTGCAAACAGGGAGAGAATTAGGGTGTGTGTGTGTGTGTGTGTTATCCCTTTGTCTGTCCTCATTGCATAATGAAGGTCCCACCTTTCAGTGTGCCATGTTCCTCCCACTCTCGGTTCCTCTCTCTCTCCCTGTCAGTCATTTTCCTTCGGTCTCTACCTCCCTCTCTCTCTCTTTGTCTTTCTGTCTCCTTCTATATATCCCTCTATCTCTCTTTTCCTCTCTCCTTCCCCGAGGCTGTGTTTATTTCTATCCACCCTCCATCTGTTAGTATCAGTGTTTGAGCCGCCGACTGCTTTGCTTCACATCACAGGTATCCTTCCTCCATCAAACTATTTCTTTTTCCATTTTTCTCAATTTTTTCTTTGTCCAATTTCCTGTCATTGCTCCGTCGTTCTCGCTCTTGCAAAATTACCCCTCTCGGTGAATCCATTTATAGATATGCATATATGTTTTCCATCACATTAACACCCTCCTGAGTGATGTGAGGAAATTAGTCTTTATTAGTTAGTTTAGTTTTTATGATAGCACTACAGCTAAATGTCAAGTAATCCTAGAGCTAATAAGGAAAGAGCTTAAAAATAACCTGTTAATTGGGAATGCCGTTCTCGCAGGACACGGTGTGCCACATGTTACGTGGCAAAGGGAAGAGAACAGTGAGTAATAGAAGACAAGTGTGCAGCTAAAACGCTGAGGATCGCTGCAGAGTGGGTGATCACCTGAGCTGGATGTGTTTTTATCAAATTACATAATGATTAATTATTTTCTTTTTCATTATGAGCTTGTGTGGCGCGTTAAGCTTCACATTATCAGTGAGTCTCTCAAAATGTCTTCTATTTATAAAGAGATATTCGGAGTCATAGTCCCCGTGTTAATTCAGTAGTTGAGCTTTTAAAAGTAAAAAGTAATCGTCCAAATTAAAAAAATATGAGCCTGAATATAAGTATAAGATATCACCCTTAAAGTACTACAACAAAGACCAGACTGAATTCTGAAGCCAAAGAGAAGCTGTTTTATGGCTCAACAGAAACTCTGAGATTTTAAGAGCCCTCAAAATTTGCATTCGATGATTGTTTCCTTCAGTTTCTCTGATGTTTATACATGGAGTGTTTTGAACATTATCTTTTCCATTAGCTGTCGTCAGCATCACTAAAACATCTCAAAAACCTATATGTGCTTTTGTTATTCACTGTATCTCTCCCTCTGCGCTCGGCCACTTACGACACTAAAGTGTGCGAATAAACACACTTTCATAAAGACACACAAATGCCCATTTGTCGGGTGAATCATCCAATCAGTGTTTTAGTGTTTAGAGTACAACTCTCACTGTGATGTTAACACACAAACACACAAAACAGGGGGTGGATACACGGCCGTCCCAAGCCCTCTACGATCCACAGACTGCATCCTCCACACAACTTGACACACACACACTCTGACTCCCACACACCCTCTCCTCCCCTTCACACACACAAACACGCTCCCGCTGCACTCTTCACAGTGCTCAGAGTGGGTTATTTTGGTTGATCATCAGAGAAGGAGTGAGGATGCAGGGAAAGGTGAGGCTGCATGCGCGAGGCAGACGCAGCAGGTCGTGGGAAAACAGAGTTGAAGTGAAGTGAATAAAATAATTTTATAAAAGACAGAGGGGGCTGGGTCAGCAGGTCAGGGCCTTGGTTGAATATTATTTTAATGAGTTTCTATAGGAGAAATACTCGCCCGTGTTACTATGACAACACATGAAAGCCAACAATGTTGGAATATACCACTACCCTAAGGCGACTGGAGGGGGGGGGGGTGAAGGTGTTGGTGTGTATGTGCATGCTTTCATGTGTCTGTGTGGGTAGATAGATGCTGGCAGGGCAGATTAAAGGGAAAGGTTTAAATTAACTTATCACTGCGTTACGCAGAAACATTTGTTTTCCGCATTAAGGCCCATATGAGATAATGAGTCGCTAACCATGTGATGAAATATGAATATTAGCACAAGACAATTACTCCCGATAATTAAAGTTAAGACTGGCAGAGGTTAGGAGCTTCCTCTTGATTTTTTTTGTCCATCGTTTGAGCAAAATTGTGCTTCCTACATCAAACACCCTCCCCCTCTTTTATGTCTTCAACCTGTTTTTTCTGCATGAGGCGAACAGATGCCATTTTTACCTGGAGAGAAGAGGCAGCTCCGCTCCGACACAGACTGGTGATTCCCTCTTTTCCTGAGGTAGATGGCAGTGGTGTAATGGAGGGAATGAGGGAAACACCCGGGTGTACGAAACAAATCACAACAGCACAGCCATCATCAGCCGTGTCACTCAGTGGAGATTGCAGGGGGAACCCTGCTGGAATCAAATGGATGCAGGCGTATACACAAACAATTTCTCTCACACACACACACACACACACACACACACACACACACGCTCACTCGCAGGTTCATGTGCATACACACAGAGCCGGTCTTGACAAACCAATCAGCACCCCACTGTTTCTGGCCGAGGAGGACAACTTTCAACACGCACGCAGAACGCATGCACACCGCTGGGCATATGCACGAGGCCGGGCACTACAGGAATTTGTAGAAGGCTCTTTTCCCTAAAGCACTGACATATATGAATGCTCCGAGGGGTTTCCATCGGCCCTCATCATATTTTATTCATCGTTTTTGAATAAACACAAATAGAGTAGATGAGTGTATAGCCGTGAGCACTAATGCCTGTTTGTGCATTACATTTTACTGAACCCAGCCAAGGTTATTTTTGGCAAACCTGCTTCGAAATGTGGTATACGCTCCCTCCGTCTCCTCTAGCTCTCTTGCTCCCTCTCTTACTCTCCCACAGTGAGTTGCACAAACTCAAGAAGGAGCACTCATACATTTTCATTAAACACTCTCAATCTTAATTCTGTACTTATCAGATATGTGACCTCATTAACATTGCTTTCTTCTGTCTTCCATCCTGTTCCGCACACACACACACACACACACATCCTCGCTCTGCACTCCCTTCCCCATTTATATTTACTCATAGCTCTTTACCCTCTTTATCTTCTCCTCCCTTCTCCCTTTCTTTCCTCTCGGTGGCTGCCCCGTCAGAGGAACCTGTGAGCGCTCGACAGCCCATTCAAAACAGAGTCTAATCTGAAAGTTAATTAAGTCTTTCTTCCTCCCCGTGTTCCCCGCTCCTTTACTCCTCTCAAGCATGTCTTTCTGGATGAGACACTGCTGTCACTCCCAACCCCCCCCCAAATGAATTTGCCATATTTTCCATGTGGGTCAACCTGGAATACAGATGAACCGGTCTTGTTGTCGTGTTTTCGACTTTTACGCGTCGTGCAGACCTCGAGCCCTCGCTGACGGGAGACTGACACCATGTAATTCAGATTGACAGCATCTACTTAAAGGAAATTAGGTAGTGTCAATGTCTGATGTGTGATGGATCTATACAGGGCGTATTTTTCTCCACATATAGCAGCGATATATAGTCAGGATCTCACACCAGATGGATTTGAAGTGAAAATAGACTTGGCTTGCCTTTCAACATGAGGAAATGTGGCTCTGGAACAGAGCTATCCCCCCTAATCCTCTCCTCTCTCCCTTTCACTTCTCCGTCTGTCGCGCAGCTCCCTTCCTCATATTTGTCCCCGCTCCGTTCAATCAACTGGGCTAATTCCACCGGCCAGAAGCCACCGATTTACCAATTCCTCCTCTGTACTGACTGACTCAGTGCTCTGCTTTCTCCTCCTCCTCCTCCTCCTCCTCCTCCTCCCTCTCTCAGGGCGCAGGCTGTACGGCTCTGGTGGTTGCCGTGGTAGCCAGGAAGCTGGAGCTGACCAAGGCTGAGAAACACGTACACAACTTCATGATGGACACGCAACTCACCAAGAGGGTGTGTAGGCTTGTGTGTTGTCTGTGTGCATGAATGGATCTGTCGTCATGTTTCAGAGAGGAGGCGCAGCCACTGCGCGACATGTGTGTGCATCATCGCTCGGCCTTTCAAAATACAGCGTTTGGTAAAATCACAGTTTTTACAGATTTAGATATTTGTCCTCTCTCTGACCCTTCGCTGCCCTTGCCGCTCCTCCATCACCCTACCGCCATGTATTGGCGTGACAGAGTGCCATGTTTTCAGAGTGAGTGAAGGCAATGAAAGGTCATCTTCTTCTCACTTTCTCCGCTCAGCTCCCTCATTTACCGTCTCACTCCTCTCCCTTCCATCTCTGATCTTTTTTCTCCCTCTTGACCATCCCTCCGCTCTCCCACCGCCCATCTCCTCTGACATTTGTCTCTTTTACAGTGAATCGCTTTCTCTCACTATCCATCACCTCACCTCCTCTCCTTCCCCCCTCTCCTCGCTGCCTTCCCTCCATCTCTCACTCCCTCCTTTCCTCCTCCAGCCCTTTTCAATTTTTCATATAGTTGAAAGACTCCCAAGTTTTAAAAATAGCTCCCGTATCAAATATGTAGTGTACATTATGGCAGCAGGGCATATGGCTGACGGAACGGGCCGGGGGTGATCAATAATTTCATCGTGGATATAATATCAATAAAGGCGCCAACTCACTTTGTCTCTATTGGAGCCGAGCAGGTCAACCGCAGTGTGTGTTTTCAACAGACATTTAACACTTTTTTCAGTGAATGTTTGTATGTGCAGTTTCACACCTGGAGTTCAGCTGACTGTGGAAAGCAGCTGTCACCAAAGCTTTTAACCTGATGTGCCACAGTTTGAAGGATTTTAAACAATTATACAAAAGTTTTATTATATTTGTTGCTGGTGACAGAAGCCCAGGGACCCCTCAGTCCAGATAAACCGACCCCAGCAGCTGCAGCTCACATATATTTATATTTATGTTCCTTTATTGTCTTCAACAGGTTGCCATGTTGGCTTTTTTATCTAAATGTCTTCCCTCAGCTTCTGGGTCAGTAAATGTTAGAGTGTTTCCCTGCTCAGTAGAGCGGTGTAGGTGAATACACTCTAATATTAGCCCTTGAATGGAGACACCTCAGACCATAAATTTGAAAGTGAATGCATTACCCAGGCCATTAAATCACAATCTTAACAACGACAGGCATCAAATGAGGGAGCTGCCATTCAGCTGTGTCACTTGACACAATACAGCTTGCCGCTCGCTGACATTCCCTTTAAAGGCTGTGTAGTTTATGCAGTGGTAATTGTCTCCTGCCCTCTATTACTGAGAGACCAATGATTGAAGCTGTTGTACGCACATTGATTTACATGGCCGGGGCCATTCTCTGCAATAACACGGTAACAAGAGCGTGCAATCACTCAAGACTTTATAATGAATAATGCAACAATAGAGTCCATCATGAAAACACACTGGGTTTCTATTCAATGTGTCTCTTTGAAGGATGAACAGGAATGTCAATGAAATGTCAATCAGTGAAGCTGTTAGCATGGCCTGTGTGTGGTTGGTGTCAGCAGCATGTTATCTGTCAATCTGCAAACAAACTAACACTAGAGATTATTTTCAGCCCAAATCTGTGCGGTCACTTTAATTTCCTCTAAGAGCTTCACCCTGAGACGTTCAGACTCGGCCCGGCAGGCCTGCAGTTGAAATGGTGAAATCGTGTGTGGCACACACACCTCCCGACCTTCCCAAGGAGGCTGACGCGCTTTAAAGACATTATTCAGAGTTCAACGCACAGGGTTAATTCTCATGTAGGGTTCAGTGGAGCGGAGGGTTCCCCACTCTTTGATCGGATTAACGCGGGTGTTAATTGAATAACACTTAACATCCCCGACTCAAAGCATATGTGTGAGTTTCTGAGTGCTCGCGTCAGACGCCGGGAGCCTTGTCGTCTCGTTGACGGTGCGATTTAAAACGCTGCCACTCTGGCTGCGGTTTACAGAGGATCCACGCTGAAGTGTTTGTCGGCTAAAGAGCTGCTGGTCAGAATGTGGCCCTGTGCGTTCACAGAGCACTCTCCAACTTAATGTCGGAGCACAGTCAGGGCAGGGAAGTGGTGTCTCCTTAAGAGAAATGAGCCCATGGACTGTGCAAATAGTGAGTCTGTTTCTGAGGTTAGCTTTTTTAAATTGTGATGCAAGAGTTGAAACTGTTAGGCCTCCATTAATTTGGACTCTGTGTGTGTACGCTGCTTCCACGGTGGACCATTGGCCCATTCATAGCATTATCAGATGTCCCTGTGGCATATTCAGCCTCTTCACCCGCTCTGAATATTCAGCGTGCACTCTGCCTCTCTGGCCAAGGAGGAGGTGCTGCAATGCCTTCCAATGTTTACACCAGCAGCCAAATGGGAGCAATCGAAGCCCCCAAAGATTTCCTATTAGCGCGTTCACTCCACACAGTAAAAAATAAGCTCTCTTCTGAATCACACGCACGCCAGATGGATCCTTTTTAGCAGAGACGTTATATTTAAATTCTCTGAAAAAGTCTCTGAAGTCTCATTGATTGGTTTGATCCTTGATTAAACTCCTCAGCTTCAGCTTCAGATGTTGGGATGATACTCATCCAGTGTGTCTCTGAGTGTCTGTGTTTGTGTGTGTGCTGCTACCACTTTAGGACCTTTTCCCGCACAAACACTGACCTTGCCTGGACCAGTAATCCTCACAGGGACCAAAGCGTGATCCTAATGCGGCAAAACATACATTCTGAGCTCCCGGTTGGGGTCAGGGGTCAGGAGTGAATTGTGTTGTGTTGGTCAGGCTGTCCACAATGAATGGAAGTCCCTGGAGATCCTAATAAGATAGCTGTACAAATCTGTGCGTGTGTGCGTGAGAGAGAGAGAAAGAGAGGGATGTGGCTCTTGCCGTTGTCACCGTGCCTGTGAGGCAAAGGTCAGAGCAGGCGGGGCCACGTGACGCCGTGACACGCGAATAAGGTTGGAGGTTGCCAAGGTAATTGTCCCGTTTGTTTATGTTTTCGTCTCCTCGACGAAACACCCTCGTATCTCTCGCACCAGAGCAGATAATTGCTAATTGCATACACAGGTCATTAAGGCCCTCCAGGGTTGAAAGGGTCAGGTGCTTCAGCCGATAGAGAACAAACATTTCCATCCCTACAAAAAAAAAAATCAAGAACAAGCACAATAAGCACAAACAATTTAAATAACAGACGTGTCCATTATTTTCTTATCTCTGATAAAAACACACGCGCCTTTGACGGCGTGAATCACTCATTATCCAAAGTGACCTCTTTATCTTTGCGCTGATTGATTTGTATTCCTTAATATGTCATTAACTGCCCAACATGCTGAGGGGTGGAAATCCCTCGTACGAAGAGCGCACACATGTACCTACCATAAGGTTCGCCATGTAGGGGAGCAGCCAGAACAAGTCTTTGACCCAAACCAGCCATATGGCCCCAACATGGTCGCCCAAGCACAGGCCATATGGCCCAGGAACGGCTGCCACTGCTGTCGCTGGGTATCTCGTGGCGAATTCTTAGCGGCTCACGTTGAGTCCCTTACACTCGATAAATAGTGTTGTCGCCTCACTCGCTACCTGAACTCCCGGGAAGAGAGGGGAAGGAAATAAATAAACAGTGTGATGCAGTGAGCTGGCTCTAAAATTCAAACAACCTGGTATTATCGCTCCCCGTTATTCTGCGCGTGAAGCAGTTCCAAGGGTGAAGCTTCAGCCGCTTTAATTAAATGTCCTGTAGCGGTGTCTCTGGCTTCCACCGCGACGCTGGACAGATGTTGGAAGTTGGCGTGAAAACTTCCGCTGCGTGCCAGTCACACAAGAGGCCAGCATTCATCATAATTCACCCTGCAGGGATTAATCGGCTGATAAATGGGATTGGACAGATCAATTTACCGATGGCGCTGTAGACAGAGGGGTGTTAAAAGTGCTCTGCGGTAAACTGGCGATTAAAACTAGGGTTTAGAAACTGTGTTTTGTTGGAACAAAATCCTGACAAATGACCTCTGTCGTCGCCGTCACTGCTCCCTCATGTTTTAAATGTGAGAGCATCACATTCTCAGCGATGTCGACGTCAGTGCCGTGGGCTCACTGACACATCAGGCTCACGCAGCCTCTTTAGGATCCTCGCTGCTTTGTCGGTGTCTTTCCTCTACATGGACGCAAGCTCCGTAATCCTGTTGACATTGGACATGTGATGGTTTACCTCACACTGCCTGCTCAAATTTACATCCAAATCCTATTTGTCACGGCCCTAAACATGATTTTTTCATTTAGTTAACATGAGATTTACATGCTATATTTGAATGCCTTATCAGTGCACCGATTAAAAGGAGCGACTGTGATGCAAACCGTCATTGGCATTGACTGGTAACGTGGCAGGGCTCTTATCTGCTGCCTCTTCTTTGGTTTGACTTCCTCCTGTCATTGAAGAAACATCTGCAGGGGCCCAGGGCCTCTTACTCACTTCATCTGCAGCCAATCGCGTGCGTCAGAACGTCTGTGTGTGTGCGTGTGTCGGCGCGCAGGGCTTGACTGCGGTGGATGGCTGCTGATTAGCCGAGCTGCTGGGGTCTTTTGTGCTCCTCAGACGGGGATATAATTGTTCTTTGTTCAATGCTCAGCGTCTCTTTGAAGTCTCTCATTCAATTCCTGTCCTCAGAGATCCTCGCTCCCTTTCTCTATGGAATCAAACCCCTATGTTGTAATTACATAGCGACCTATAGAGACATACCATGCACGAAACACATGGGGATGGGGGGGGTATGATGATGGATTCATAAAAAGTTGACCCGATGCCCATCGTGACATTTTGAATCACAGCGATCTGCTTCAAACTAAAAGCCTCTGAAGCCTGGTTGCATGCAGGGAAATGGAGGAAAATAAGCACCTTGCTGTCGGCTCCGATGGTCAACACTTCTCACACACGAGCGCCATTACATAGGGTTCTGCCGTAATGAGACTCCTCCGTGGCGGCGGTGACAGCTCGCTGAAGAGCAGCGACTCATTCCGCTGTTGTTCCTTTCAGTTGTTGTCATAAGTAAATGATTGCTGGTTTTAATGAACCGTCGGAGCGCTGCTCTGAATTACTTTCCACTAGCTAAGATAACGCGGCCCATTTGAGCCGGCCTAAGATGTTAAGTGGCATGTAGACAGTGTGTGTGTGTGTGTGTGTGTGTGAGAGTTAGGGACAGAATCCTGTTGGTTTTCATCGCTCAAGCTCCCTAAGGAGAGAGCTGTTTGTGCACTCATGAAAAGCATTGGCAAGCCAGCCGGTGTGTGTGGAGGCACAGACAGAATGAGGGCAGCCTTTAACAGGAGAAAGATGGTTGTTTCTGTGTGTGTGTGTTTCATTTTGCTGGGAGACCACGAAGAGTGATGGTGAGGAAACGGTGAACCTGTTGCCTCCTCCAGTTGCCAACGGCGACCTGTTGCTCACAATAAGTGTGTGCGTTTGTGTTTATCGTCTGCGTGCAGATAAAGAACGCGGCGGCCAACGTGCTGAGGGAGACCTGGCTCATCTACAAACACACCAAGCTGATGAAGAAGATCGACCACTCCAGGGTTCGCAAACACCAGCGGAAGTTCCTCCAGGCGATTCATCAGTGAGGAGACGTGCACCACCCCTCACACCCTGTGCTTTGTATCCACCCACAGGTTGAATCCACGCTGATAATCAGATAAAGTGCTTGAATCCCTCCACACACACACACACACACACACACAGACACATAATCATCATCTACTAAAAGCAGGTTCACTCCGGGCAAATACAGTTGTGGGACTGGTGTGCACGTTGGACAATTACAGACACCATCAACATGTGATCTTTATTCAAGGGTGTTGACGGTCACACATGTACGCGCAGCAGAAACTGTTTTTTTTCGTGTGTCGTGGGGATGCATCAACCCGATAATGTTGCTCGCCGCTTTGATCGTGAAACATTTGGGTTCAGATTTAAGAATGTTAACCAGTGCCTTCAAACAGCCGCGTCTTCAAATATTAACAACGACAGGCCGCTTCTCAATCATCTGAGGTTTAATGGCTGCGTGAATTAATGTTCTGATATGGAGCTTTAAGGCAAAAAAAAAAGAAAAAACAGTGTGAACCTGATTATAACTGAGGAAGCCAAAGTGGTTCTTTTATGAAAACACTGATTAGACCTTGACTTGGATACAGTAACTGCTCGCTTCTGTTATTTAATGTCATTCCAGTTAGTTTATTTCCACACAGACCTTATTCGCCTCAGGGTTTCTTAACATGACCCACGGTCTGCATGGAAGTTGTGTATTTTGTTCACCAGCGTTACACAGTCGCAGTAGGTCAGTTTGTGCCAGTTGTCATTTCAGGTCATATCCAGCAGGTAGGAATAAAACTGAAGCAGGCAAGGTGACCGCTCCGCAGCGCCGCTGTTATCTGGACCTGCAGGGATTTGCTCTCTGAACCAACCACTGTGTGTTTACTGGGTTTCAACTTTGTGTGTGAGTGTGTTTATTTAATGTGAGTGTCTGTGTGTGTGTGTGTGTGTTTGTGTATCTGTTTGCAGATTACGTAGTGTGAAAATGGAGCAAAGGAAACTCAGTGACCAGGCCAACACACTAGTGGACCTCTCAAAGGTGAGACACACACACACACACACACACACACACAGTTGATATGTAGGCCGCTGATTCACAGACTCATCCCCTTCGCAGATTTTAGCAACCCCCCCCCCTTGTGGAAATGTACCACAACATTCCTCCATCTCCATGCTGACCTGCCTGTTTCTGTGGCATTGTGTCGCCTAGCAACCAGAATGAGTGTTGAAACAGGGATGAGTGAGAGAGAGAGCGAGGAGGAAATCAGAGGAGGGAGGGGAGCACTCTTTTTTTTTTTTTTTCTGGTGCTGCGTGGGTGTCTGCGAGTGAGAAGGTGCGTGTGTGTGTGTGTGTGTGTGTGTGATTAGAAAAGAGATGGAGAGATAGAGGCTTGAAAAAGTGAGGCTGCGTCTCTGTGTAATAGCTTTAGCACCAAATGCTATATATCGCTGTGATTCCATTTCAGTGGCTGTTCTCTGTCGGCTGCTCGTGCGTTTACCGTGGACACGGAGGCCAGGATGTGAAGGGCAGGGCCACTCTGTCTTTCTTCACGTTTTACCGCCCACACAGAGACTTCCCTCCAGCCTCTTCGTGATTCCAGCCTTTACTCCCAGTTGGACATTTCTTCCTTTCGCTCAGTGTCTGTCTCACTCCTCCCGAGCGTCGTTCCTGCCCTCCGTGCACTTTTACTTCTCAGTCTAACCCTCTACTGACTCAACCCATTCAAAAGAATGTGCTGAAAATAGGCTTTAATAAAGTAACCCTCATAATATTCCTGTTGACGTCTTTGCAATCTGCTTCCCTTCTTCAAAGTACTGCGTGTGCACTGAGTCATCTCCCCCTCTCCTCCTCTCTCCTCCGCTCTCCTCCTGCAGATGCAGAGCGTCATGTATGAGCTGATGTCGGAGCTCAACGACCGCAGCGAGGACTTGGAGCGCCAGATGCTGTCCCTGGAGCAGCGGGTGGAGCAGCTCACCGCTGGCTTCAACGCCCTCCCTGCCCACCTCTCCGCCACCCTCAGCGCCCAGCACGCCGCCCTGGTGCACCTGCTGCGAGAGAGGGATTCGAGGGACGGCAGAGGGGGCGGAGGCGCCGTGGTCCCCTTGTCCCCGGCAACTTCTATATCCACGGCCACAGCCTCTGTTTCTCCAGTTCAGATCTCTGCTCCAGCACCGCTCCCAGCCCAGGTCCCTACTCTGGCCCTGGAGTCCCCTCTGTCACCTCCACCGGTGCTGAGCTCAGAGGGGAGTCTGGAGGCGAGTCCCAACTCCAACACCTGCACCTCCAGCTGCTGAAGACAGCCCTGAGGAGCAGGAGTGGACACGTCTGGGGACCGAACAGGGAGAGAGGCAGGGGACGCTTTGCTCATCCTCTTACTTCAGACTAAACACAGAGAAATGAAATGTGAGGCGATCCTCCAAAACTCACACTGGAGGAGGAGGAGGAGGACGGGACTGTGAGGAGAAATAATGGGATTAAGATGAAGGGCCAGTATGAAGGATGAGACATGCTCGGGACTTTGGGGCACTTTTCCTTGATGGCGGGAAGGAGCAGAAAAAAATTGGGACACTGAAAGGTGCGAGGGGGAGGAAGAATGTCAAGAGGGTGAGAAATGGAGGTAGGGAGAGGAGAGGAGGGGGGAGGAGAGAGGAGGAGAAATAACGAGGAATAATTATATGAACTCAGAGCTCCTAAATGGAATACACTCCAATTATTGAAAAAAGGCCTTTTACTCTGTCTGTTTCTCTCTCTCTCTCTCTCTTTCCTCCCCCCTCCTCCCTTCATCAGGAATTAATGACCACGACTTTTTATCCTATAACGTATTTTCTAACCGAATGCTATTTGTGTGTTAACGAGCATCCCTTTAAACAGAAGGTTCGATCATACGACCGTTAAAAAAAAAAAACTAGTGGCATGCACTGCGCACACACACACACACACACACACACACACACACACTCACATTATTTCAGCTCCTCCTCCACGCAGTACAAGTTAATTCAGTACGAACAGAATTACACAATCTTTCCGAAACGCCCTATTTTACACGCTGACAAAAGGAACGAACGCACCAGCCCACATGACAAAACACGAAAGCCTATATACTGCCAAGCACTCGATGCACAGAGCACTGCCAAGCAACGTAGACGCACCGTAAAAAACTAACTGTTCATCCCATGTTTCGTAGCTGTGAGCTAATGCAGCGGTTGTGACATTTTAACGACTCAGTCGGGAGAGTCATTACGATTCACGGGGCTACACAAATTGTGCATGAAGCTGAAATAAGACGACATGATACACGAGCCCTCGCCGCGTCTTATTTGTGATGGAGGAGACGGTAGCAGGCGATAAAATCATGTAACACTATCGATAAAGCTATCACAGGACTTTATTACTGCACTGACGGCTTTATAGGTCGAACTGGTGTTTGTGTGTTTTCCTAACTGGAATTTAGACTTTTGTTGAAGTCCTGTGATCATTTCATTGTCTTTGAAAACCTCAGAAATTAGACAATTAACATTGATTTATTTATTTTATTGATTTATTTATGCATTTATTACAATGGCGTTTCGGTCAGGCTACTTAATTTTTAAAGATGGCATCACATGTTTTTGTTTTATTTTATTTTTTTATGAATCAGCAACTCAGAGCTTTGCAAGAATTTAATTCAATGTTGGTGAATCATTTTATGGAGTCCGTCTGCCCAGAGGCATAAATCAAAAGTTTATCCGTGAATAATAAATGATCCGCTCAGTCCTGTACGTAAACATGGCCGGGAAGAGCAGTCAAATCGACTGGGGGGATTACTGCTCATTTCCAGTTTAAAAAAGGCTAAACATAGATTAGTACATCACTCATTTAAATTACCTTTAAAATTAAACACTGTGTGATTCTAAGTTGAATGTTGTTGACATATTTTTTTCAGCGCACGGCTGTGTGCACCGCCATCACAGCTCCCAGAACAACTCACTGTTATCATGAATGTATTCTGTGTTAGGAAAATTCGCTCGATCACTTAAACTGCCATGCAGACACAGAAACACAAATACACACGTGCATGAACACATAGACACACTTACAAACACACACACACACACACACCTCAACAACCAAAGTGCTCTCTCTTAAATGGACTTCAATAAGAGGCAGGGAACGCTGCTGTCACTGGGGACAGAACGATAGCAGGAGGCATTGCAGAAATCTTGACAATATTTCCGAGGGAATAACTGTGAAAATGTGGGCATGGACTTGTTACAGTGCTGAACATGGACTGCTCCTCATTGCTTTAAAAACCAGATTAAGGCGGACTACAGATGAACACAAATAAACCTTATAAAGGAAAATGGCCATGACGGAACAGCTGAACAGAGAGAAAGAGAGAGAGAGAGAGAGAGAGAGACTGAGGTGTATCTGAGAGGAACTGTAATGGTGTGATGGGGAGAGAGAAGACACAAGCCCTTTGCATTGGAGACAATATCAAAACTGTCTTATAGCGACACGCTGTGGCCGGAATACTGAATTACATACGCTTGGAATATTGTACAGTATGCTGTTAACGAAATCTAGCTTTGTATTGCTTAGTCTTTTTCTACCATTATGATTAAACGCAGTTATAGCTGATATCTAATATTATTAAACTCTAGTATTCTTCTCATTCGTCATGACAACTATGATTCTATGTATTAACAATACGTTAAATAATTCTGAACAAGGAAAGTGCCGTTTGAGGTTGAAATTATTTTGTAATTTTATTTTATCAGAGAGAATTAATAAAGTATATATCTATAACATTACAGCTTCCATGTTTTCTGTGTTGCTGTTATTGTTGTTTGATTAAATTTGTTTCCCGCTTTGGGTCATGATGTTTGTTTTGGTGTGGTTCTTTAGAAAAGGTATTTCTTCATTATTGCCTTGTTGGGTTTGATTCTGTGCGTCTTCGAACCAAGCAATCACCAATTTGTATGACAAATAAAATAACAAGAGAATGTTGTTTAACGCGCTGCCCATAATTTCTCAGTCACTTATTGATCTGTCTAAAGTCTAAAACAGTTAAAGAGTCATTCTGTTGTCATGATGTGTAGAGCTGTCAAATGTTGGAATTGTGAGTTTGCTACCTTGATTTGGAACAATTGAAATTGGGAACGCTGTCATAAATATATATATTTCAGACAGATGGCCGGAAAATATGAGCGTGCATGTGTGTGGTCGTGATCACTGGAGCATGAACCGAGACCACGGTGACGACACGTCTTTGTCCTGATTCGTCTTCATTGTGTTCGATGTTGAGGATCAATGTTACATGTTCATTCGGTTACGTGATCAAATCTGTGTCCGTCTCTATTCACCCCAAGCTACAGTGACTTGCGTCTTAAAAGCGTTATAGATTTAATAAAATGTCATGGTTGCATAAAGCTTCTGTTGTTTTCAGGCTTCACCTCACAGTAAACCTACAACCTTTACCTGACATTTGACTCAACAACAAAAAAAAATAGGAGAAAGTGGGGGAGGGGCAGTTACCATTGGTGATGAGACGTCTGCGGGGACAGACTCTCAGGTCACTCAGTCACTTGTGTTTGTCCTCTTTAACATTTTCCTGTAATTCAAATGGCCGGATGTGTTTTCGTGCCTGCGAGTGAAGCATTGTACAACACCAGACTGTTTGTTTCAGGATTTGCACATTGTTTGTCAGACATCTTCATTGAGGCTGGCTGTAAATCCTTTGTTGGGTCTCTAATCTTGCCGCAGCAGCAGAGTGGGTCTGGAGAGAAGTTTGACTCAGTTAATGTTGGTAATAGGCAGCCAGGAAAACTGTGTGATGTTCGTTTTCTATTGTCTCTGAGTCTTTGTTCTGTTCACGTCAATATTTTTCCTCCTGCTGGGTCTTTGTTAATAAAATAACCCTGGTACTGTATGATTGCCAGTGGGATAGGAAGCAGGATATTTCATTGTGAAAGCACATTTTCTGTGGCTTCTTCAAAATGAGGAAAACACAGTAGGAGTTTTCTTTTCATATTTGTGCAGTGTGAAAAGATGAGTCACAGCCTATTTGTCCATGATATGTACCTCTCACTGGGGGGGCATCATCTCAGGTGAAAATCACTGCCACCACTAGTCAGGGGCCGTTCACAAAAGCACAAGGATAAGATGCTTTAATAATGAAAGTTAAAGTTAAAAGTAAAAAATTAACTGCAAGTTACAGAAGTTAATAAGTTCTGATCACCAACTCAAGAAGAAGTTTCATAGGACAATATAAAGTTTAACTCAAAACCAAACATAACCAAAGGACCCCTCAAAAACAAGTGTGGATGAGGACATGGACTAGTCCGACACGAACAGAAAGGGGGACTGTAATCAAAACAATGACTTCATCAAGATGTGCAGACGTACGTGAGCAAAATAAAGCTACCTACAGTGACAGTTCTGTGGAAACAAATGACAAAGAAAACATAAGAAGAAAGAACCTGAAAAATCTTAAATCAAATCCTCCCCTCCTTCACTCTGCGGTGGCCTCTTCCACTTCGGGCCTTCGACCAGGAGGAAGTGAGACCGAGGACAGGTGAGTGTCTGCATGTGACACAATGTTAACTCGCTCGTGTGCATCCAAATTAGAAAACGATCAAGCTCAACAAACAGGGTTGCGTGTGTGTGTGTGTGAAGGCAGGCGGAATTTTGCGTAACCTTTCGGATTCGGATTGTTTGATTTGAAATAATCCTTCCTTGTGTCAGAACACCCTGATACACTGAGACGCCTCGGCCTGACTGAACGCTTCAATCCCATTTAAATAAAGGCCTCCTCATTTTAAAAACCACTTTGAGGGCCCTGGTCCTGGATTCTTCATGCCTCCAGTAGATTCCCTCTAATTTTTCATCATCTCAGTCTTTTCCATGTGCTCAAGTCCCGACGGTGGCTGGCTCAGAGCCATTTAAATGAAACACCTCCCCATTAGTTCACACCGCTGCTCATTCCAGGGGCGACGACACACCAATCTCACACACCGGGGCTTCTCGTGTGCGAGCACATTCACTTGAGCACGACCCACACCCTCGCCTTAATGGAGGAAATTGATTTTATTTGACTTTTTTCTTCTCTCTTCTTCTCTTTTCGTGAAGCAGGCATCGCATCCACCGGGCCTGTTGAGCTGTGTGTTTAGCCCAGGGTGAAATATAAAACGGAAGCTGAGGTGTGAAAGCCAGGCAGCCTGAGGCAGCGCTCTGCCAAGGGCGCAGCACAGAGCCAGATGCGATGAGCTTGTTATCAGTGTTATTTACCGGCAGGCTTTACTGCCCCGAGGCTTCATCATCTCACTCACAGATGATGATTGTGTTGTGGAATTTTAGGGCCAAGGTAATGTCTGTGTAGCCTCGCTTTTGAACGTTCTGCTCCTCTCCCTCTCCCCTCTCTCAGCCTGGTTCCATTTTTCAGGACAAGCGTTTAGTCATTTCAGATGCGCTGTTAGTGCTGAGCATAGCAAAGGGCTCGCAGGCAGCCCAACTCATCCTGCAGAGGAGATTAGATTGGGGCTTTTTTTTTCTCTCTGCTATCCGTGACAAATTTAATTACACTTAAGAACGTTTCGCTCAAAGCAAAAGGCAGAAACAGCCAGAAGTAAAACAGCAGAAATCTCTTTTAGTGAATGCAAATGATTTGTCGAGCAAACACAGCCCACATTTTTTTCAGTTTCTCTTTGATTGGTGTCTCATGTGGGAGCTTGTTTGCCCATAGGTGTGTGATTTTTATCTCTTTAAGTTTGGCACCAGAGCTCATGGTGCTGTCAATGATGGAGTGAGAAAGGTCAAAGGTTGTATAATTTCTAGTCGAGGATGTGGTGTCATGTGTCTGTCTTTTTTGACCAGCTGTCAATTGTCACGCAAAGATGAAATGATTGCATTGATTACAACAAAGGTTAAAGGTCATTGTGAGCTCATGAGTGTAAATAGAGTGACCCTGAACTGGTCGGTGGCTCTTCTGTGTGGACTGAATATAAACTTTCGGACGAAAGGTTCATCCTTCGTCCTAACGTGACCTAAATTAGGTGACTGTACTCAACTACTTCACATCTGAGTCTCATCACTAAGTCTAAATGCATCCATATCTGTCAGGCATGCACTCAGACGGAGCGTGGAAATGGCAGCGGTGTGGTTTTCCTCTCAGGTGCTCCTGCTGCTCGACACAGTCCAGCTGTATCATTACGCCTGAAAACAGAAACGCTCAAATGACTCCAGTATTTATGTTGTGCTTGTGCATCTATCTTGGTCAGAGGGAGAGCGACAGGCAGTGGGGGTCAGCCACCATAATCACCTGCTGGGGCTCCTCCCTCCCACCCTCATGTGCTATAACCTGCCAGCTGTAATCACATCATCGCACCCGTCCGAAATGTCACCTGGCCGTGACGGCGGGAGGCCGTTCCCATCGCGACCACGTCCGTGTTCTCCAGCATGTCTTAGTGCTGAGGTGGCCGGACACATCCTGCTTGTTACCGTGGCTCCATTTTAATGACGGTAAACCCTTTAGGTGACCCCCCCCCCAATCACAGGTCAACAGGAAGTTCTAAAAATGCCTCATTCTTATGCCTGTCCTGGTGTTACCATGGCAACCGGAGGGACAGATGCACCAGTGTCCAGGCCCCTTACCTGTGTGTGTGCGTGTGTGTGAGACAGTTTAGAGGCAGCCCTGAATTCACAAAGGCTGCATGTGTTGTGCACTTGTGTGTGATTCTAAATGGTGTGTGTGCATGCGGCAGAATTGTGATAGTGATGTTGCCGTGGTGATGATGAAAGGAGATATAACTGCTATTCACACAGAAAATAAAACCCGACACACACACACACACACACACACACACAAATTACAGGTCTCTGTACTTACTTCAAATCCATTTTCACTCGCTTTCGACACTTCATAGACTTTATGCATCGCTCACTTTTATTCACCCTGTGATCATCGTGGCTGCAGTATCAATATGCCCCAGACATTTCTGCTTGTCAGCTATTTAACTCCTCGCCTATATGTCACCTAATTCTACACAGTGAAGCTTTTTATGTCAGACAGAAATAAGTGGAATTTTTTAGTTAAAGCTGGAGACGCCCCAACTTGTAAAAACTAAATATGGCTGAGTCAGTGTCTGTCTCCCCAGAGTCTCCACATCCCCAGCACAGCACTTTTTCTTTACCTCAGCACTTATATTGCATTTTACATTAAGTCAAAGAGATGGGGAAGCACATCATCATCATCCGTCACTTACTTACTGCCAACTCCTTCCTCTGTAGACATTTTCATTTCATGTACACCTTTCATGTATAGGGGCAGCACACACACACACACACAGAGCTTAAGCGTTTAACTATACGCTTTCACATTAATGTTCTTTATGCTAAGTCCATTAGAGGCTTTATTGGATTAGTGGGCTCTAACACACACAGTCCTGGAGGCAATGAATTTAATGTGTGTGTTGGTAAAACAGATCATGTTACAGGCTCTTTAATATCCAGTGTAGTTAGCTTCCTGGGCATCAAGATCCATGGCACACCCGCCTTTACTGCAGTCATTTATTATTTGTATGAGCAGCATCATTACCTGTATTTCTATGGGGCTTTCCAGTCTCAATGACCACTCAGGCCATTTACAGACTTACAGTGCAGCTCTGCCATTCACTCATTCAGACAGAAATTCATACAGGACGTCTCCGGGCTGCACTCTCCGTCACACACGGCTCACGGCCACCGGGGGCTCAGCATCTTGCCCAAGGACACTTCAGAATGCAGATCGTCATCAACACAGACCGTTGCCGTCACCACAGAAGCCCAACTAGTACAATATAAACTCCATGGCAACATCGGCCGCCCACACACCTCAGGCTGCATGCAAGGGACATGCCTCAGTGTGTGTGTGTGCGTGGCAGAGGGAGTAACAGAGCAGAGGTTGTTAATTGACCTATTTTTCAGGCTGTTGAATTGGGATGGAGAGGGAGAGAGACGCTAGGCTTTTTAATGACACCACAGGGGAGTTGTGCTTTATTTCCTCTCCTGACAGGTGACAGGACCCTTGCCACTTCCTCTCTCTGTACCTACTCTGCATGTGACGCACCCAGTCAGGACCCAGGGCCACAAATACACGTCCACTTCCAGCTGATTTTTTTTTTTAAACACAATGCGAATTAACGTCTCTGGTCACGTTTCATTGTGTATAGGGGAAGGTCCCAAGTTGTTTGCTCTGGCCTATGGAGGGAAGCATGGAATGATTTAAAGGCCGAGAGCCAGTTCGAGCTCTGGAGAGGTCAGCAGCGTGACAGCAGTGGTGTCTGGTTCCAGCCCTCAGGTGGGAGCCAAGTTTTAGCTTCAAGTCAAATTAGGTATTTTATCATCGTAGTCCTCCCCCACATACGTCCCCCGACATCGTTCTGTTGAAACTATGCACGTGTGTGTGTCCAGTATCCAGTGCTGGACGTATAATTTTGTCCTTAAACTGTCAGGAATCGAGGAGAAGAGGCTGAAATTAGACTGTAGCATCGCCCATCGTCCCTCCTCCTCCATCTGTTCTCAGCCCTGCCCTCGGTCCCAGCACCTTCCTTCACTCATTTTAATTTCTCCTGCTCTTTTCTATCTTGCCTCCCTGCTGCCGGCGCTGCACCTCCTGCCTCTTATCACGCTCGCAGACAGACGCTGAGACGTGCACACGCAAACACACACAGACCGGATTACATTAGAATTTCATATTCTTTTGAACTCTGTGCTTTTAACAGCCCCCTCCCTCTACCTCCATCCATCTCTCCCCAGTTGCTAGCCCGAAAACTCATGTTGGTTTCCGTAGCAACCGTTAGTCTGTATGAGAGGGGAGTTTCCTTAGATGGGCTATGGATTCAGAGCAAGGGGAGTCACACACACACACACATACTTGCACTTGTGACAGTGTTGATTAGCAATCAGCGTGTCCTTCGCACTGACTGTTTACTTCTAATGAGCTTAGACAGAGCTGTTGATTGGGTGATTCCAACAGGAATAGACTTGTGCTTTCACCCAATTCATATTGTCAAATTGATTTTGTGCCAAATGATGTAATGTGAAAGAAATCAGAGGAAAATCATCTGCAGATTTCATATGTGGTTATGGTCCCACTGCACAGATTATTCTTTATTATTATTTTAAACATGCATCAATTAATTTATTAATCTGATGATGGTGCCGAGTGACTCTGAGATGTTGCATGTTGTGTTCCACACAACGATGGTTGATTTGCTTCTGCCATGTTCAGTGATATTTTGTTGTCTGTCTGTATGTGTGGCTCTGGAGCTCCCTCACTTTCCACAGGAATGTAGGTCAGGTGGACTGGAGCCTGTAAATTGCTGTGCGAGTGTGTTTGTGTGTTTGTGTGTGTGTCACAGGTCTTGCAGAGAGGATATTCTGGTCAGTCCTGAGGCTGTTTGCAGGTTAAGAAGAGCTTTTAGGGTTAGACTCAAGTTTAGGTTGTGGTTTGTTTGGACTGGGGTTAAAACGCAGGTCGCAGAGTTGGGCCATTAGTTGGACTGGTTAACGATGATTATTATGAAATGCATTATGCAAATGAGTGTCCTCACTAAGCAGGACTGGACAGGGAGTCGCAAAGTCCAGATATGTGAAAGTGTTTGAGTCGCTCACAGGAATATCTGACTGCACAATGAAGAGCGACCAGATTGGACGGATGAATGAACGGAGGAGAACTGACCTTGGAACACACATCTATCAGTCATGTATTATGCATCACAGAACTCATTTGCAGCTATTGTGCCTCCACACTTTCAAAACACTCCCTCTATAAATGATTGTTAAAACACAGACTTCAGATATGCAAACACATCAAATGCATTTTTCTTAATGCAGACATTTTGTGACGGTGGAAACATCCATTTGCCACCTGCCTGTAAACACCCTCAGAAACCACTTTCCGAAATAACTGAGTGGCATCTGGCTGATGATGATGTATTTACACATTCTGAGGCTCGTCCTCCGAGCAGACTACCAAGAGGAGTCCTAACGCTTTATTCTTCTCCTCCATCAAGAACGGGTCTTCAATTAGCCAACTCAAAGCTGTGTGCTCAACCACTCTCTGTGCCTCCAACAGCCTGTGTTTACATCGTCTCAGCCACTCTCTTTTCTCCCTTCAGCTCATTTCCTTCAATCACTCCGTTCACTGACTTCCGAAAGTAGCTGAACAAATATTTTGGCACTTTAATGAGTTTCCCACCAAGAACAACCGCGTCAGGGAATCATTCAGTATTTACCCACTCATTAGCTCCACCAGGGAGGAAGATGGGTTTTTTATTCCGCAGTGTAACATGAAAACTAGGATGGTGACGGAGTTCCCCTGAAAGTCGTCAGAACCAATTCAAGATAGTCATTGATTCCTCAGAGAATAATATCATGGATCTGGAAGGAATAAATTCAGCCATGTTTAGAGGACTGGTCTTACGGAGAGGGCACTTTTCTTTTAGAGAAATTTGATGTGGTTTCATAAAGGGAATATTTGGCCGTATGGAAATATTGCAGCTGCAGTTAACTGAGTCTGACCAACAGGAGGTGCACTTTAACGGCCTCTTATTCTGCACAGTGACTCCTGTCTTTCCTTTCAAGTGTTCTTTCTCCCATGGTGCCGACACACACACACGTCTATTTAAGCTTCATGGTCAGAATAATTAATGCAGGCCATGATCATAGAGGCAGCGATGATTTATTTCCAGCTGTGAAGAAGTGACATGACTGATGGTTTTACCAGTTCACCAGGCTTTAAACGCTCACGGCCATTCAGGAATAGCATCCATCACAGTGACCCTCGCTCACACAGGGGTGCGTTCAGTGTGTGCGTGTTATGGCTAAAATGTGTCTGGACACCAATTTATCAACACTGTGACGACTATTTGTAAATGATGTGCTTAAAATATAAAATAGATAACGTAGAGCAAAGTGACTGTAGGAAAACTTTTAATCCTTTGAAACATGCATCATGTATTCATCACAGATTCAGAACTGAATCGTCGTGACTTGAATTGCAAACTGTCTAATGTGCACAAAACAATAAGAATATCACTATGGCAACAAGTTGAATCATTATGATTTGTCTTTATTAAGCGAACCACTCACTCAAAGACCGCACATGCTCGTAAGCCCAAAGGCTGAGAAAAACTTGACATCACAAATTTTCAAACTAGTGTGATTCCTCTACATGTTCCCATTCCCACTATCCCCAAACCCAGCTCCACTAGAACTTATTCTGCAGTATCATTTTCACAGGAAGCCCGTAAGCACACAAATCTTCACAGCCATAGTGGATGTTCATTGTGATGTCATGTAGTGTCACAACATTGTTTTACAAGCAGCGAGAAACACAGGAAGTGCCAGAGTTTTCGCTGAATCAACCCTCGTTGAGGCAGAGCAGTGCACCCACACCACTGGCTCTGTAGCAGGCAGACAGAATCATTGTCTCTCAAATGTTCGCTTCACTGCGGCAACAACTGTGTACATGCGCGTGTGCACACAGGTAGCAGCCGTGCAGAGTGAAGACGTGTGGCCAGGTGGTGAACAGACAATTTAAGAGCCATCAAGAGATTTAAGAAACAAAATGGATGACAGACATGCAGGATTATTTTAGCCCTAAACCTAGGTTTATTAAGCGGTAAGAATTGGATGGGTGGTGACGCTGGGGTCAAAACAAAACCAAGCATTTCTGACAAGAGAAATGATTTGAAATCCCGCTCTCCGTTCCCTGATTGCTGCACCCGCTCTGTGGCAGTGGCACTTGAAGTCCATCAAGTTTTCATCATTCTCCTGCTCCATGGTGTCCAACTAGTGCTGTTTCCGTCTGAATGAGCAGCCTGGGGGAGAATCAGACACGATTAATCTCATAAGAATCAAACTTTTTTTCACAAGTGAGATTTGCTTGATAATGTGAGCGTGAGAAACGCGTGAGCGTGAGGCTTTTTAAATTGGATCTAACAGATGAGGCTGATAAAACCCGTGAAGCTTTAGGCCTCTTCAGAGACTGAATCGCCTCCAAGTGCAGCGTCAGACTTCAAGAGGTCTGACGACACGGCTTTGTGAGTGGAGATGTGTTTTATTTGTTCTTGTGGTTGACTGTGTAGAAATGGATCAGTGAGGATGCATTTCTGTCACAGCCACAAGAGTCACTGTACGCCTTAGTAGACACCCTGTTCATGAAGAGCACAATGAGAGGGCAACACAAAGGCGGAGGTGCAGGTGTGTGTTCGAGGTCAGGAGTTCTGCCATTTTACATGCAGGCAAAACGAGCGTTTGGAAATATTGAGGTGATCAGATGGAGATGACAAGCGGCCTCACTTTTGTTCACAATCTACAGTGTAGAAACCCAAACATGTCTACAGGCTCCTGCTCATCAGCATCCTCCATTTTCACAGCAAAACAAGGTTAAGAGCTAACAGGTCAAGAGGGCACCCATTACATCAAGCAGACAGTGAGCGCCCTCTGCTGGATTCTAAGGCAAACAGGCCACCTCAGTGTGATCGTTTCCTCCCATTTTCTGATGAAAGTCGGGAGTAAAAAGTGATGTCCCAAACACTGATTTGCATTGTCACCTTCTGTCAGTCGAGCTTTCCCTCCCGTGGGCTGGCAGAGGACGGTGGAGCAGCCGACACACAGCACCACAGTCTGAGCGTGGCTGAACACTGTGGTGATCTTGTAGCAGCCTGCAAACAGCACATCAACACTCAGTTCATTTCACGAGAGGCCACAGCACTGCTATAAAGAAAGAAAACAAGCAGCCAAACACTTTATGGCTATTACATAATGAAATGTTCTGAAGGTGGCGGCGTGTCCTTGCAGCTGTTTGTTTAGAGGAGTCACTGGAAGCTCATTTCACAGACAGCCCCAAGTGTTATTGTTTGCCTCGTTTGACACCCCAATCACTACAGGAACAATGAAAGGGCAACACATAAAGGCAAAGCACCAAAACATGACTCATATCTTTGAAGCTTATTTAAATGAACTCTTCCTGTACAATGATTCAGCAAATCAAGAAAATGATTGATGCATTCTCGAGTTTAACTGGCACTTATTCAACCCTCGATTATTCACTGCAGCATTTACCAACTTGTTGACAATGTGCTCCGGCCTTGAGCGTTAACAAGATGGAGAAAGTATCAACATAAAGTCTGATAACCGTAAAAGAGGCTATACAACCGAATCATGCGTTCAACTCTGTCCATGTAAACACCGTCACTGGGAATCTGTTGTGAACCATGTACAGCAGCGAAGCTGCCAGGTGAGTGAGGGCTGAGGACGACTTGTTGACATCTAAACATAGTTATGTTGTAAACCATAAATGTTGTCCAACTATAATCTGAATCTGAGGGTTTGTATGTGCCGCCATGGAAACAAACTGACCTGGACATTTGACATCCATAAAATAGGAATTAGGACTCTGCACAAGACGCTTCTTCTTGTGTCTCCTCTTTTCCACCTCAGGACTCGGGTTCAGCAGATCCTTTGCGAGCTGAAAGGGAATCAGACATCAGATTATTAGATGGTTTTAACATTAAGATTATTATACTCAGATTGTGTTGTAATTTCACTTCCTGTTTACCAGCAGCAGGAATTGGAAACAAAACTACATCCAGAATCTTCACAGTATTAATCCCAGCAAAGGTAACACACTGTTAGAAATCAATGTTATGATTGTCTGATAATGGACTTTTAGAAATCAATGTTATGATTGTTGATAATGGACTTGCAGAAATCTCAGATTTTAAAACCACACCCCCGACTCAGGAGCAATAACATTACTTTAGCTCGATGTGATTAGCTATAGATTAGAACAAAGTTAAATTAAGACACGTGGCAGCAAGATTACAGGAAATGCGATATTGTAATTAGAAGGTCAATGTGTTTTCGAGCCACTCCAGTGATCAGAAGAGCAGAGATTTTAGGAAGTTGGGTTTAACGGGAAAAAAACAACATGGCTGAAGGTGAGCAGGAGAAACACGGAAACGAAAGCGCTCAAACTAAATAATGTGAGCGGGTGTTGGTTTTCACATCAAACCGCATCGCAGGTTTAATTTATAACCACATGATTTAAATCCCGGAGATTGATTTTTAAGTCCGTCACTTAACGCGAGCACGTGGAGCCGCGTGGGCTAAGCACGTGTTTCGCCATGTTTGTAGCGTCCGTCTTCTTCACGTCTTTATATTTACACCACAACTACATCAACTGGACCCAAACACACTTCCCCAGCACGCCGTCATCTCCGTCAGAAACAGCTCACACGGGCAGCGAGGAGGGAACACGCGCTGATACTTACAGGCATGTCTGCGAGCGATGCGGACACCCACCGGAAGTGCAGAGAAAAGTTCTCGATGACGAACCGGAAACTGTTGGAAACCCCGGAAGAGGAGGGTAAAATAACTTTTCAGAATATTTTCATTTTTCATTATTATTATTATTATCATTATTATCTCGTGTTATGTTTGTGTTGTGACTGGTCGGTTGGTTTGTGAGTTTGACTGGCATCCTGTTCGTAGTTGCATTGCCGCCACCCACTTCACCTCACTTTCTTCTGTCGTTTATTTTCTGTAGTTTGGAATTATATATGGTGAGTTTATTTCTGTATATTATCATATTTTATAGAAAAAATTAATCTCACATCATCTTCATTGGAATGGTACCCCTCCACTGGTTTATATTCCTTGTAATTAAAGTTTCAAACTTTCATCTGATGTTGATTTTCTGATCAAACAGCGCCATCTAGTGTTGAAGCGAGGTAGAGGCCTGGGCCATTAAACTCCCACGAAGCACTCCCTCACTACGTAGCCTCTGTGCGGATCCGGGATCTGGGGCCGAGAGAAAAAGTTGGAGGCAGAAAAAAAAACACGTCGCCACTCGGGTGTATTTTGTTTTACAAATGGAGCCAAAGTGAGCGCGTGGTCGCTGTGAAATGAAGGTGGAGTTGATCCGAGGACGATGAGGCCTGGTCTGCGGTAGATTGGTCAACTTTGGATGGAGTTTGTTGCCTTCGGCAGACAGAAGCAGTGAGTTGGGGGGGGGGGTGTCGGAATTTACCGGTGACAAATCTGAGAGAGGGAGAAAAAGGAAAAGAGGATCCACATCTAAAAACACGTGGAGGTTTCCAGCCTGAGAGGACCTTTGGTGACTACTTTTGGAGAGCAGCCCCAGTCATGGCGAAAAAGTATGATTTCCTCTACAAACTGCTGCTCATCGGGGACAGCGGAGTGGGGAAGACATGTCTGATCATCCGCTTTGCTGAGGACAATTTCAACTCCACGTACATCTCCACCATCGGTACGTGTGGTGTGTGCGTGTTTACCTGTGACTCGAACCTGTGTGACATGTCTGCACCAGCTGATGCTTCCCCTCAAACAACACTCGGTCCCAGTGTTGACCGAGCTTTCATTCTTCCTCTATTTCCAGCTCCTGCTCAAACTGGTTTCTCACAGTTAACATGTCTCAACTGGTCCTTGTTCTCTCTCTCATTGCTTCTTTTTATTTTCATTATTTTGTCTCTCGTGTGTGTGTGTGTGTGTGTGTTTTTCCTTTCCTCTCCTCCTCCTCTGTTGAATGTTTGTCCCTTGAAACCTCTTCCCCTCATCTCAGATCTCATTCCTCTCTCACTCGGCTCTCTGGAGGTCCTCCCACCCTCATTCCTATCTCTTTTTGCCATCTCTATGCTCCCAGAAGAATGGCTGTCTCTCTGGCATGCTCGGTCTTTTCTGCTTGCACAGGACACCCCCCCTCTGCCTTTGCCCCTCGCTGTCTGTCTGTCTGTCTGTCTGTCTGGCAGGAGGAAGAAAGCAGAGCCTGTGGGCAATGTCTTTCCTTAATGTGCACAGAGGGGGTCAAAATCAACCATGAATCACTCCCCACCCAAGTGAGGGTGACCTATATTCTGCAGTGTGTGTGTATGGAGGGGGGGGTGTTTAGTTTGTATCTGAGGTATTTAACTCTCTGCCCTCTCCTCCCCTCTGGTTATCTCCCAGGCATCGACTTCAAAGTGAAAACCATTGAAGTGGATGGAAAGAAAGTGAAACTACAAGTTTGGTAAGAGCGCACACGTTGGGTTGTGGTCCTGTGTTTTCTAACGGCCACAGATGTGTTTTTCCGGAGAGGAAAGAGGAACCTCCCTCGTTCTCCACATCGGGACTTTATGACAGGGTTTATTGTCCATCGCACATGGCCGCCACGGCATGGCATGAGAGGGTGGTGTTAGGGCAACACCATGAAGGCCCAGTAAAGGCATCCGTCTGCTTTCAGCTACAACTCTTTGTCTCAGTGCACCTTTTATACTGTGTGTGTGTGTGTGCTTTATAGGGACACAGCAGGGCAGGAGAGGTTCAAGACCATTACGACAGCCTACTACAGAGGAGCCATGGTGAGGCTCCTGCAGCACAAGCAGCCCGGATAATCGGGCTGACATGACATGTTCTGCGCCTTTTGACCGACTCTCCCCTCTGTGTCAGGGCATCATCCTGGTGTACGACATCACAGACGAGAAGTCCTATGAGAACATTCAGAACTGGATGAAGAGCATCAAAGAGGTGAGGCTGCCTCTTCCTGGAACGTTGGTGTCGGCAGCTTCTTATTTTCCCATTGTCCACTTCTTTTCCACCAGGACAAAGAATCCCCCTTTCTTCTTTTGCATTAACATGATGATAATATCAGAATTCTGAACAGGTTTTGAATCCCGTGGTCCAAAGGTTCTTATGTAAAGCCAACACACTGATGAGAATCTGAGCCACACCCAGATGAGACAGGGTTGCTCTCAAAGTAACGGCAGCAGCAGAGCTTCTGTGGGGGTTATGAGGAAGGCAGCTTGAGTCAGAGAGCAGAGTTCATGCTCTCATATAAACCTTTGTCAGAATGTCGGTGGTGGCCATGAAGTGAAATCACATGAACAAACCCCCGAACCCAACAGGATATAAGAAATCATGTCTCATCAGCATTTCCTTCCTTAAAAAGACGAGCAGTCAGCCTGCCTGATGACATAAAGGTGTTTTTTTTTATTTCACACTTTAACTGGGCCACAAAGTGATTCCATTCACTGCAACAAGTGTCCATAGTTTCCTAACTATAGGGTTTAAATATTGTGTCTAACCCATTTCATGCTCACTGAATTGTTACACGAAATACGCAAAATACTTTGTGATGTGATTATGAAGTATTTGTACATTCCTGTTTATTAAGAATGATTTATTCTGACAGCTGCTGTTCAGATCTTTGTAGTCCAGAACCTCACGTTAAGATCCTTTAATGGCTTCATCTGTGTCTGATGCTAACCTCCATAAACCCAAACTCTTTGTGACGCAATCCGTTAATGGCATTCCCTATTTCCCAGAATGCATCAGCCGGGGTGAGTCGGATGCTGCTCGGTAATAAGTGCGACATTGAGGCAAAGCGGAAGGTTACCAAGGAGATGGGAGAGAAGGTGAGAGGAATTTCATTCAAGCTCACGTGTTGAACTGTTTATTAATTTGGAGAAGTGTCATGTCGTGTTAGAGATAAATGAGAAAAGGAAAGTCATGTAGAGAGAAGTGAAGGAATGTGTTGTTTTATTGGGCGTGTTCTCTGACTATTTAAAGAAGGCTCAAGTCATTCTATATAAGAAGCAGGAAGAAATGATCGCTCATGTCCTGACCTGTGTGTCATCAACAGCTGGCTAAAGACCACGGCATCAGGTTCTTTGAGACCAGTGCAAAGTCCAGCATTAATGTTGAGGAGGTGAGCCGGAACAAAACACACCTGACTAAACTTTAACTTGCCGCATTTTACATTTGATCAGTGCTGCAGGAACTTCACTTAACCGCCACAACCCTTATTATCTTCCCGTGTCCTTTAGTCTTTCCTGGCTTTTGCAAGCGACATACTACAGAAATCCAGCAAGAAACCAGTAAGACAGAACACACCCTCTACAACAAACAACACCACAGACATATGTTGTAATGCACATGTCTCTTCCTTGTGTCGCAGGGTCCCACGGGTCGAGAGGTGAAAATCACCAGCAGCAACACGGCGAAAAAATCCTCCAAGTGTGCTCTGCTCTAGACGTTACGGTGCCGTTAGACGATTAATAACACAACAGTAATACTGGAGGAACACGCTGTGTTTTCTGTCTCCATCTGGTGGGTTCAGTGGCAAAATACACACAAGTGTACAATTATTACGGCAAAAGTAATTTATGGATTCCTCTTCTGAAAAAGTGCCTGTTTTTTTTTTTTTTATTGGACACATTTCCTGCTGCTACATCTACTGATGGCCTTCATGTCATGAAGACTTGGTGAAGTGGGGTCTTGGATGAGTCTGATAGAAAATCAAAAAAACACCTTTAATACTGCTATACGTTCTAATTTCTACTTTGTATTACCCTGGCTTATCGGCGGCAGCACCGTCTTATGACTTGGATGAACTTCAGTGTTTTTAAAAGATAGATTTTCTGGTCTTCACACCTCGGCTTATAGGAACAGTTTCAGTAATTTCATGTCAACACATACAGATGTAGTTTGTGGCGGAGGCTGTTTGGATTTTAAGGGGCACACTGAAGACCTCTGGTTGGAGCTCTTTTTAGCCAAAACGTCTTTTTGTTAACCTTTTGGAAGGTTTTAAAGAGAAACAGGTGATTCCATTGGATGGAAATCAGATGGAAAAGCTAATACGTTTGAATAGTAGGTCATAAAATACCTGGTTAGCAAAGTTTCCAGTTCATTGATTTATTCAATATTACAGCAGCAAACACACATGAGAGACACATTATGTTTCTCAGCACATCAACAAACTGCCATGAACCAAATTTTTAGATTATATGAGGGAAATATTCAGGTTATAGCCTCTGAAAAATTGAGAAGATGCTTGTTGATTGTTTGTTGTTTGTTGACAGTGAAACAAACACTGCTGATAAACTGGCTTTGCGTTAACAGACGCATGGAAGGAGTATGTGGTAGATGGGAACAGAGATGAGTGCAATAAGAGAGGATGTGTGGCGAGATAAAAGAATAATGGATAAAGCAAGTGGATAGACAGGATGTAGGAAGCAGCAACGCTCCCACATCCCTCGTTTTCAATTGATTTAGTGGATCTTGCCTGTAATGTGAAGTGCCTGGTAAATCTCTGACCAAACGCAACCACACATTAGCTATATCTGACGTGACGTGTTTCTCTGAAGCGAGTGTGTCGGCCACGGCTCCTCTCATTCTGACGGCCTCGTTTCTTCATTCTGCACAGACACACTGAATTTTCTGTAACAAGTTCTGTCACATTTTCTCTTTCTTTGTTTGCCACGAATCTCTGTACGAAGATTACAGACGTTCGTTCCACTTGCTGAATAAATCTTTTAAACTCTAATCACATGAGGAGTCTGAATCTGTATGGCGACCCATAGTCAAGTGGCAAATACTTCAGCTAAGGACCCGCTCTTAAAGTAATCATAAAGTATTTTAAATAACAGTTTGTGAATTTACGCACTGGACCTTTAAAGAACTCATGGAACCATTTATACCCAGCAGAGCGCTGCACTCCCAGAATCCAGGCTTCTGGTCCCTAAAGTGTCTAAAGTTAGAACAGGAGTCAGAGCTTTCGGCTGTCAGGCTCCTCTCTGGAACCAGCTCCCAGTTTCAGTTTCAGAGGCAGACACCCTCTTTACATTAAGCTTCAAACGTTTTGTTTTTATAAAGCTTGTAGTTACATGGGGGGGGCGAGGAAGTGACCCTGAGAGACTGGGCCATGTCCTTTGATTCATTGCTGACCAACATCTGTTCAAACACTGTGCTGCATTAGTTTCTCGCTTTAAAATCTCTGGGAGGAAGAAAGGTCCAGGAGTTGCTGTAACAAGTTCAAATGTTCATGAGGGAAGAGGATTTATTAAGAACCGGGTTTCCTAAGAAATGCTCCCTTCAGTGGCTCAGTGGGCTATAAAGCAGCAGGCTGATGAATTATGTATTGAACAATGATTCCAGCACGGCAGCCGATGAAGGCTTCCGGAGAAGTGGCTCTTTGAGTGTGTGTTGACCGACACCGTGCTGACAGATTTCAGGCACCTCCGGGACACCTGTTCCCACTTCTAGGACCCCACGTCGCCCTCTGTCCTCCCGGTGCAGCGGCCTGAAACTGCACTCACACTTTTTTAACCCCTCTCGTTGCTGCAGCAGCGGGATCTGGGGCTGGAGTGTGTCGCTAGGCAACCGCCCCTCCCTCGCAGCATCAGCACCACTGACGGTGTGTGTGCGCGCGCTCTGCCGCATCTCCGAGAGGCCTGCACGTTCTTTGCGTGCCTTGTCATCACGCGTCGGGCAAGGTTTGCAAACACGATTCATTTCCTCTCGCAGAGTCCGAGCCGAGGAAAGACGCGAGGGCAGCGGAGGGAGGGGCGAGGAGAGGCGGCGGCGGCGGCAGGCGAAAAATAAAGGTGGAGGAGTCCGATTTAAACATGAGAGCCGGGACATAGGGTGGAAACGGGCTATGTTGCCATGTTCCTGTGACGTCTGGTGGGAGGCAGTGAGGTAAACGTCCACGCACACACAAACACACGGGATGCCCGCGTGACTGCAGGGAGGAACGAGGGGGAGTAGGAAGGGGGGGTTACGGTGATGATGGTGGTGGGGGGGGGGGTCTAGGTGCGTGAGGACCACCGCAAAACCTCCCCGAGGTGGAGCCGTGAAGAGATCGAAACCTGCGGGGGGAAAGATTGGTCCCGGAGAGGAATCTATTTCTGGTGCAGTTTGAAAATCGATGGGGGCTATTTATTTCCTGCTCACGTCGAGGTGATCGCTCTCGGAACCTGGAGCCTCTGCACGCCGCGTCTTCTGATCCGTAGCAGGAGGGGGTCCTAACAGCAGGTTTGCAGGAGGGTGGGAGAGCACATGCTCGGATTTATTGTTGTTGTTTTTTTTCTCTGATCCTGAGTGGACACACGGAGTGGCCGGCTCCTGTCATCGCTGCTGTGTGTGTGTGTGTGGGGGGGGGGGGGGGGGGGGGGGGGGGGGGGGGGGGGGGGGGGGTGAAAGGAGCGAGCGATCAGCTGATTTTTTTTTTTTCTGAGGGATGCTTCAGAATTTGCGGCCTGCTCCAGTCTCCAGTTACCGCAATGCCACTGGCGAGAGGAGGGGAGAGGTGGAAGGCAGAGGATGCAGAGAAGAGACAGCAGCAAAAAGAAAAGGAGTGAAACAATAATGTCTAGACTGCAAACCAAAAAATGGCCCAATTGTGTGTGATTGTGATATAATCAGAGAGTTAGAGGAAGGTGAAGTGTGTGAGCCATCACGGCCTGTGAGCTGCATGAGGGGAAAGAGACACTGTATTGACTCAAGCAACCTTAGCGTCACAGCTGAAACGTCAAATGAGGAGAGTAAGCTGCCTGCGAGTGTGTAGCGGTGGCTCCTTTCTCAACTTTCTGCTGACAGAGTTCTTGGACTCCCTGACTGGACTGTAGTGCACGCACCATGGGGCATTGCGCAGCACCTATGGCACCTGCCAGTAGAGAGCTTGGTGCATAATCGTGACAGAGTGGATCCCTGAAGCCAGCGTTAATGTCTCACCCTCTTCCACTCAACTGAACTTTGTCTCACGAAACCACAGTGAAGCGCGGAACCCTCTCCCGTCCTCCTCCACCCACGGATGAGACGACCATGCCTTCGCCGTCAGACTCCAGCAGCGTGGCCTCGGGGTCGCGGGGGTGGTCGGACAGCCGCAGGGGCATGTCAGGTCGGGGGCCCGGTGGAGCGCGGCTGCTCCTCTACCTGGGACTGTGCCACCTGGCCCTGGGGGCCATGGTCCTGGCCTTCTCGTTCACCAGCATGGCCTTCACCTCCTCAGCCCGAGTGAGGCAGTCCTGTCCGTTTTGGGCTGGTTTCTTTGTAAGTGACAACAACACGCAGCAGTAACAATGAGACATCAGATTTCTGTGTGTGTTATATTGACTATGTGCCGTCTGTTCACAGGTGGTGGCCTCAGGAATCGTTGGGATAATCTCATGGAGGAGGCCATTAACACTGGTGGTATGTTTGTTTCAGTCTGTGGCACCAAAGAGTCCCAGAGGAGCCCAGACCTCTGGGGTATTTACAGATATCCACCATTCAAGCTCAACAACAAATGCAATCTGTCAGTGAAAACACAGGTTCATCCAACTCTGCTCAAAAGCAGAGGTTCAGAAGTTGATGCTCCCAAGCTTTTCTTCAGACACATGGAAACACGTGGATATCACAGGCTTTAGAATAAAATTCTTTATTCCCTCACCCTGCTCTCCACAAACCTTGGCCCTGTGTTCCTCCGCAGGTGTCGCTGTTCATGCTGCTGTCCGCAGTGTGTGTGATCCTCAGCCTGGCCGGCTCCATGCTCTCCTGTCAGAACGCGCAGATGGTCAAGTCCATGCTCACCTGCCAGGTAAACGACATTATGCAAGAAAATAGACGTGCAGAGAATGCGTCAGGAATAGCACAGCGTGCGGATACGTACCTCACATCAACCCTCTGTGTGTGTGTGTGTGTGTGTGTGTGTAGGTGGAGAATGGTCTGTGTGTGTGTTGCGCACCCACTCACTCCTGCTCCATCACAGAGGAGGAGACCCTGGTGCTGTACCTGAACGCTGACTGCCACTCAGTCCGACATCAGCTGAAGGTGGGTTCGGGTGAGGTCGTGAACCTGAACGATTGTATTCTATAAGTAAGACACTGAATAAGACGAATTCTATGGTTTTTAAATCTGTCGGCAGGACCTTTTGTTCAGTGCTTGCGGTCTCAGCATTCTCTCAACCATCATCTGCACTCTGTCCACTGTGACCTGCAGTATTCACATATTCTCCCTGGACCTCGTGCACCTGGTGAGAGCGAACGCAGCACATTCCGCAGAACTCTGGCTTCTGTTTAACAATGACCAGCACTCTGCCATTCATCCGCACTGTCCCCTTAAGTCTCATTGTCTCACCTTACACACAAGTACAGCCTATGACTGATCTATCTGTCGCTTTATTCCCTTTACCGCCGCCTGCCCAGCTGGCTCCCCATCGCTCTCGTTCAGTCAACCCAGAATGCACCACCCCTCAGGACGCCTTCCTGACCAACATCATGGACTTTGAGGAGTTTGTCCCACCCATCCCTCCGCCTCCCTACTATCCTCCTGAGTACACCTGCAGCTCAGAGACAGACGCTCAGAGGTAACTAACAGAACAGGCACCTTCAGGGGTTCAATGCTCGATAACAAAAGTGTAATATCGGTCTTTTTGGATGACCCTCCAGCATCACCTATAATGGCTCCATGGAGAGCCCCGTACCCCTGTACCCCACCGACTGTCCCCCTCCATACGAAGCTGTGATGGGACAGAGAGCAGCCAGCCAGGTGAGCATATTTGAATCAGTGATCTGTGGATGAATAAACATGTCAAATAAATAAACGCGACCCTTCTCTGTTGTCACTGTTAAGGCAACAATGTTCGACCCTCAGGGCACTGAGCTGTCTGGAGAGAGGGGAACTTCTACTGCCTTCAGTGGAGAAGGTGAGTGTCAATTCCCAACGGAGGATTTAAGAAAGCAAACAGTTTCCTTTTAGATTCCAGCCTTTATAACAAAGCTGTGTTTTCATCAGTGTCCATGGACAGTGGATCTCTGCTGATGTCGGAGATTGTGGACATCCCTGATGATTCGTCCCCATCGGAGGACTCATATCTGATGGAGGTCGGGATAAGGCCCCAGGGGGAGAGAGGAAACAGGTCAGCTGGTGGTGAGGCGGGAGACGGGGGAGACGTAGGGGAGTATGTCAGCTACCGTGGCCCCCCGTCTCAAACAGCAGAGAGCCCTCTGGCAGGAGGGCCAAGAGCGAGACGCTTCCTCCGAGGAGAGAGGTCCAACTCCTGCTCGTCTCCCAGCACGGCCACCACCACATACAGGTGAAGACACAGTGAGAGGAACGAATGATTGGACTCATCATTATAGATGTAACAACATATATGGTGATGGATAAGATCTAAAAGCCAAGCCGTTCTCCTCTGTCGTCCTTCAGGTCTCCAGTTCTGCGTCGCCAGGCCATGCTCGCCAGCAGCTGTTCCCAACTGGAAGCGATAGGGGGCTCCGCCATCCCGGAGATTCGGCTGCCACAGGGAGCCGCTGAGACCACCTCTGTTCCCCTCACTTCATCGTCCTCAGCCGCCAGCGAGCAGGGCGGAGGCCAGGGGCCCGGGCAGCTCCTCCCACGTCAACCGTTGTACCTCCGGAGAAGGGCGGGGAAGAGCGAGAAGGATGGAGAGGGTGCAGGAAAGGATGGCGAGCGGCTGTCACCCCTGGTGAGGTCACACAGTGAGCCGGGGCTCGGCTCCTCCACCGATACAGGTGATTCAGACACAAGCGTGGAAACATCTCTTACTTTGGTTTCCCAGTTTCTATAACTTGTTCTTTTCTTCCTCTCTAGTTGACTTTGGCTCTGGAGGCAGCAAAGTATCTATGGACACAGGTGAGAGCCTCAACGTGTGACGTTCAGTCGTCTCATGCACAGAATCTGCTTTTAAAATCTGACTTCCTATTTTTTTCCTCTTTAATTTGACTTGAAGCTGGCCTGATGATTTATATCCCAGCAGCTAAAGACCGTTATGTATCAAGCGTACCCTTGGGGATGTGATTTATGAAGCTCCTCCACAGCGTTTACATTAACAATAATATGATTACAGATTGATAAATGACATTCTAACATTATTTATTATTTTCAGAAGACACAATTGGATTTTTTCATGTTTGTTGACACTCAAAGGAAGCCTCACACAGCAAAGCCTGTAGGCAGCATTTGACAGGGTTGTATTTAATAACATAGTTAATGAAAAGTATTTTTTAAGATATTCTTTTAGGTTATTTACTGATGAGCAAATATGCATCATATGTACAGCTACAGTATGACAGTGGTAGATTTTGAAATAAGCTGTTCTTTTTCCTACTGTTTTCTCTGGCTTATATTTACTTATGAAGTGTTTGATATATTAAATAATTCTTTATAATTGTTCAAATTGTTCATGCCTCAGGTCCGTCCTCGGAGGCGTGTCTGCTGCCGCGCACCTCTTTGCCTCCTGCTGCAGCTTTGCCCAGGAAAAGCAGTGTGAAATCAGCGGCCACAGGCGTGCAGGTCCCCACCAAAGCTCCACCCACATCCCCGCTGCGTTTACCTAAAGACTGCCACCGCTCCCTCGGAGACCTTAAGGCAAGTCTTAACGGACGGGGGTTAATAGAATGTGATAGTTCCCACATAAATCTTCGCAAAAGATGGATTATAGTTTGTCTAATCTTCCTTCCTTTAATTCAGGTGACTCGGGTTCTAGTGGCTCGTTTCCTGCAGCGCTCCAAACGCAACCTAGCTCCTTCCTCTGAGCATGCTGGGAGCACAGTGCAGGGGCCCAAGAGACGGGGGGGAACTGAAGGTGTGGCCACCAACCATCTACCCCTAGAACAAGTAAGAACAATGACCTTTGCATGGCCTCAGTTTCTGACACCATGACCAAGCTGTCTCACGTTTGTCTTCATCTTTGCTTGTTAACATCCTCTTCAGATGTTGCGGGGCCCTTGGAGCACCAGTCGAGGACAACCCAACCATCATCCTCCCCCTCACCATCGTGGACATCACCATTCCCACAGTGACAGCAGACACAACCGGCACTACGGCGGCCGGGTGCCAGAGGGGATCCACCTGCGCAGCTGTGGAGATTTAAGCTCCTCTTCCTCAGCATCACTACACCGATTGCTCACACCTTATCCACCGCATGGGTCATCGGGAGCTCTCTACTCTGAGTCTGCGCTGTGAGGAAGGGAGAAGGGTCACGGAGGGATCGGGGTGGAAAACAGGAGGCACAGAAAACTGAAGGCGAGAAGGCGAGTCTAAGAAGTCCTCCCTCCATTTTCTCCTCGTCACTTCTTGAAGTCATCATTGCAAATGGCCTTATTTAGTGGTGCTCTTCATTCCCTCGGAGCATGAACCCAGAGCGAACTCTCACTGTTCAACATCGTTGAAACAGTTGTGGTCTGTGGAGAGAACAAATCCATTACCAGTGGAGACCAGCCAACCAGAAGCATCTTCACTTCCTCCCTCTCAACAATCATCTGGAAATATATCTCCTTCAGCAGTAGAGAGCAAACTCAAAATAAATTCCTCATTAACCACTCACTCACGTGTACGTGCAGCCCATAACATAATCCTGGGTTGTGACTGATCGTGACATGCGTCTAGCGCTTTTGTACATTGCTGTATATCCACAGGATCTCTCAGGTGAGGCGATCATGGAAACGCTCCTTCCATTGACCTCCCTGGATTAAAAAAATGCATCTCAATACACGTATAGTTAGAAAATCTAAACAGACGAGGAAAGATGCTCTCACACGAAAAGTTCTTCCTGCTATTTTTTGACGTTTTTTCTGCTTTTTTCATCTTTCCACACGTTCACGGCTCCACACTGGCCTTCAGACGCAAGGGGACCAGCATTTCTATCAGTGACAGTTCTGCACGCTGCAGACACACTTCGGACACACTTTGACGTGTCGTTTTCTGTGGATGGCCCTGGACACGGTGGTTTGATTTGCATATGTGCATGTTTTGCTCCAGCCTCCAGGAACCTTGTGCATTAGATCCTGGCCGTCTGTGTAACTATGTAACATGTCCTCAGAATGTCTTTATCTGCATGTTTCAAAAATCTTTTTTTCCTCCTCCTTGAGCCCAACACCTATGATATTAGCCACTTGAAATGTGTTTGTGTTTATAGCTGAAGGAAAAGAGCCCAAGATGTGCACCAAACATGCATTCTAATTTGAGTGGAAAACTGCACTGTGGCTCTGATGAAGTGTCGAGTCTCTTGCAATAAATGTACAGACATGATTTGTTACGAGGTGGGGCATCACACTATGTGTCGTCCTGGTTCTTTTGGACTTGCAAAAGAGTTGTGAGTGGGTTCTGAGAAGAAAAGGCGACAGTGAACGTAAAATGAGTCAGGCCATTCTGGCTATTGGATTTTGAATACTGGACGTGTGGCAGATTGGTCAGAAAATCTTTTGTGGTGTGTTCACTAAGTGATGAAATCGACTCCATGTCAGTAAAGGCACATTCTGATGCACTTACATGTATGTAACAATTTTTATTCATTTTTTTTAATGACACACTCCCTTATGAAAGCACTGAGTGTGTTTCTACCTCCTGTCTTGCATTAAAAGATATATATTATTTATTTGAAGAAATGCATAATATGTATGGCAGGCTTGACGGGATATAGCCTTGAAACCTAAATTGTAAATGTATCTAATTATTCCAGATTTTAAATGAGAAAACTTTCAATGCAAGTTATGTATTTCAGCATATGGAATAAATAATAGACATCAAATAAAAATATCCATGTCAAAGTGTTGTATATATTGTCACAGATTAATTCCCAGACTGTAAGCTGGGTGACAAGTTATTTCTTTCTGCATAACTTGTTTCTTTTCTCTGCAACAGAAAAAAATTATCAATGACCGAGGCCTACCACTCCACCAAACCCCGCCCCCTGACCCAAATCCTATTGGCCAGTCAGCACGAGAGCTCATCCTGGTTCGATACCGCCAGCCAATGAAAACGCTCAATGTCAAATGGAGCCTTGCAAGTCCACGCCCAGATGCACCACACGCAAGGGCTTTCGGGAAAGTTAGTCCTACTGCTCTGTATTAAAGCGAACCTAGGGTGGAGCGTAAACTACAATATTCGCATCCTGGATTTAGGAGCCGATCACAGACTCAAGAGAAGAATCTCAGAAGCTGCTTCTCTGAAAACTGCGTGGAGACCAGGAGCAGCTCATCATGGTGAGAAAAGTCCCGCGAACGAAGCCATTATATGATCCGTCAGGACGAGCTGAGCTGCCTGGATGCAGGGGAATCAGGGAGTGACGTCAGCTGTCGTTCTGTTGTTTAAAAAACAACGTAATCAATAAAGACAGGGGGAGTGAAGCAGGCAAAATCAAGAATGAATTAGATGCAGTCATGTGACTGAATATCTACCCATGTGTTTTTTTTTCTTTCACCACGTGTTATTTCTTGTCCAGGCTGGTCGACTCAAGTTAAATTCAAGAATGAGAAAACGTGCAAACTGACTTGTTGTCACTTGTCATTTCAACATGTTGCTGATTTGTAGAACCGGACAAACAGGTCATAACAGCACTGCTCTTTTTTTACAATACACAAGCCACATGAATGTGAGAGCTGTGACATACAAGAAATACGTGTCACGTGATGATTTATTGTCCTCAGCATCATCAGGAGAGACAATTTCACTATAGGCAGGTAACAAGTCACACTTGCATCAGGGGAGAACAAGGTGAGAGCAACAAGCATCAATGACTTGTTTGCAAACTGTCAAAAACATGATATGAGGTATACAGTGCAATTAAATCAAAGGTTACTAACAAGTTATAGGAACTGCACATGGAAACTAAATGTAGACGAAGAGATTCAAAAAATAAAAGACCATTTCAAGGAGGAGATCGAAATACCAAAATGTTTGAAATGAATGGCCATAAAATAAAAATGAACATAAAGCAGGTATGCGTGAGTACTTAAACAAGGAACAACAGAAGCCATAATGATCCAGCAAAGGCAATTGCTCAGTAGCAGGTTTTAAAACGACCAGATCAAATTAAACATGAGTTAAGCTCTGGGCATGTACCTGTTCAGAAGGCAGCAGCAAGTTTCTCCAGGTTGTTGGTCAACCGCCACGGTAATTATTGTTCCCTCGTTTGCCTCATCATTTTCCCACAGAGAAGCACTGAAGCCAACTCATGACGTTTTAAATACAACTGGTTTTGTTTTCTGCCAATCGTCTTAGTCCCATTCCGGTCCTGCAGGGGGCGGTGATGCACCAATACGCCTTTTGCCATCCACCTTCAAAAAAGAAGAATCATTTTTATGTGCGTCTGTGTGATAATATCTCACAGTTAAAGAACCGGCCACAACACGTGGCCAAGCAATGACGTGTTAATAGAAAACTGGTCGAGTAGAGAGAAGATCTGGAGTTTTCTTTCCTGTCATTTACCTGCTCGTGCTGTGATGCACATCCAGTCCGATAGGTGGCGGTAAATTGCGCTTTGTTGAGAAGAAGAAGAAGAACTTAGCCGATGCTAGCAGGATTTGTCGACTGTGGAGCTAACAACATTAGCCTGACAGGAGTCCTCACCGGTGTCTAACATGCTCCATAAATCTGTGTTAGCACAGGCAGACAGTTTACCGTCAGTGAGCTGACGCGGTCGGGGATGAGGCGTCTGCTCAGCCTGCTTGTTAAACTGCCCGGGAGGCGGCGGACGGAGCCTCCGCTGAAGTTTAAAGCCCCGTCTCCTCTTGTGCTGTGCTCCTCGTCTCTGCAGGCAGACAGCACCTGCAACGGGACCCACAGCAAGAAGCCGCTGCTGTCCGACCCGCAGCTGTTCGAGGCTCAGTTCAACGAGCTGGTGACGGAGGTGACGGAGCGGGACCTCACCGACCCGGTGCTGGCTGATGCTCTGGGCAGGATGAGAGAGGTGAGCGGACAGCGAGTCACTGGCAGGGCAGCACCGACCTGGCCGCACGTGCAAGAAAGACCCAACTTTGGCAAACTGGGGAACACTCTCTAAGGAGCTTAAACAACAGACAGAAAACTGCATTTGAACTACAGTCAGGTGCATGACCTCGATGATGATGACTTGAATGTGTGTTTTGAGGTGTGGTTCTAAATTATACGGCTGCACCTGTAAACAGTTAAAATATCAGACTTGTCACCTTATTTATAAAATATTCCACACTTATGTGGGTGAGGTAAAATGTTCAAGCCCCATTATTTGCTTGTAGGTTTTGCTGTACAATGCCCCAGGAGGCAAGAGGAACCGAGGCCTGTCTGTGATTGGCTCCCTCAGGGAGCTCCTCCCGCCCTCTGAGCTCACCCAGGACAGCGTGCAGCGGGCTCTGGTAGTTGGCTGGTGCATCGAGTTGGTAAGTAAGAAGTTCACTGTCATCACACATGCCCCATCCATGAGGTCTGATTGTGTGTTATGACTTGGTATGTGATGAAGTGTCACAACTGTGCCTCTGCTGCTTGCAGCTTCAGGCATTCTTCCTTATGTCAGATGATATCATGGATTCATCTGTGACTAGGAGAGGGCAACCCTGCTGGTACAAGAAGGTGAGACCAAAATTCAAAAAGTGATCTTTCACTATTCATGCCCAGTTTGTAATGGAAAGTTTGCCTGTTTGTTTCTCAGGCTGGAATAGGTTTGGATGCCATCAATGATGCTTTTCTCATGGAAGGACTGATCTACCGGCTACTTCGCCGACACTGCAGGGATCAGCCGTACTATGTCCACCTGCTGGAGCTATTCACTGAGGTATAACACGTCCCATCTGATATCACAGGCACACACAGGCACAGGACACTCAGTGCATCTCTTTGTATTTCAGACAAGTTTTCAGACCGAGCTTGGCCAGGTTTTGGACCTCATCACCGCTCCCCCGGGTCAGATTGACCTGAGCAGGTTCACCATGGAGAGGTAATGAAGGGAAATATGAAATATACCTTTGTAGAGTTGAGCATTGTTTTACCGAAGCAGCTGAAAATAAGACTTATCTTGTTGTCTTTTCAGGTACAAAGCTATTGTAAAATACAAGACTGCTTTCTACTCCTTTTATCTCCCAGTGGCTGCTGCTATGTACATGGTGAGAGTGTTAATACCACACAATCAACCCTGCGATGGGAATGGTGTTGAAAGGCAACAAAATGTACATAGAGGAAGTAACATTACTGTATTACTATACCTGTTCAGGCCGGAATCACCAGTGATGAGGAACACAACAATGCCAAACACATCTTACTTGAGATGGGAGAATTTTTCCAAATACAGGTAAAGACTTGATCCTGCCTTCACGTCATGTATTGATAACACATGTAGAGTTACTAACCATCAGTGTGCGTCATTTGCAGGATGACTACCTGGACTGTTATGGTGACCCTGCTGTGACAGGAAAGATTGGTACAGACATTCAGGATAACAAGTGCAGCTGGCTGGTTGTGTCGGCCCTGGAAATCATGACGGACGAACAGAGAGCAGAGCTGGAGGTGAGACAGTTTAAACAAATAGAATAGGCTCTGTTCCGAGAGTCCCAGCTGCTCTCTCCACCTGTTTGTGGTCACTAACCTCTGCTAAAGAACAAAAATAGTAATCAAAACTTGATTTTGTGTTCATCCCCTCCTTAGAAATGTTACGCACGTCACGATGAAGCCAGCATAGAGAAGGTCAAAGCCTTGTACAACACCCTGCAAATGCCGACACTGTACCACAAATACGAAACTGAGAGCTACCAGCGGCTCCAGAAGCTCATCGCTCGCCACGCTCAAAACCTCCCTCACCCAATCTTCCTCAACTTTGCCAACAAAATCTACAAGCGGGTCAAGTGATGAGGAATAATCATCTTCAGAGGTGTTTGGTGCATCGGCCCAGTTCCTTTTCAACCTTGGCCGTGATGAAAGTTTTATCTCTTCTTGCTTTTTATAGAGGTTTTATCAGGGACAGACCTCCAACTTCTACTACATGAACCCAAAGTGGCATGTGATAGTTTCTAAATCTCTGAGGCACTTTCAGACATCTGTAGATATTTGGATGTAACTGTAATCAGAGACTCATTTTCTTCTGTTCTATTTATTGAACCTAATACATACTGTACAGTGTAAGCAGTCATGTTGTATTAGGGTGGATTGATGAAGCTCTCATTGACGCACAGCAAGAAGATACATATCTCCTAATAATGTGAGTACTAGTTTTGAGAGAATGGGTGTCAGTATAATCTTAGATGACTGAGGAGCATGGCTCATGTTGCGGTAATTCCATATATTTTTAATAAATAATATCTGTACATACTGTGTTTTTCTCACTGTGTGTATGTGGGGTTCGTCCTATTTTTGTGAACATGTTATCTTTTGGGCAATTTCTTCAAATTTGACAAAACATTCACTTGGACTCAAAGATGAACTGGCCTCACAGAGCAAAGACACTCACTTGGACTCTTGACTCAATCCCTTCACTGTGCTACTGGGAGCCAGCTTATTAGATTTTGGTGGTTAAACCTTGAACCTTAGTCATCAGAAATGAGCAAAGGTAAGTACCATTCATCTAGGGCAAACATTCCCTTGGGTTTATGGATGACTGGGTTAGAATGTGGAGGTCAAAGGTCATATGTGACATCAGTCTGATGTCACAAATGTTTGCATTGTAGAATGCCTTGTCAGATAGTGAATTGCTGGTCAGTATCATGGGCTGAGATTCGTGTATTTTCACAGTTTGGTCGACTTAAAAATTAATTAATTGCATATAAAACATAAATAATTGATTACCATAGTTGAGGTTTGGATATTAGTTAATTTCCTCACGTGATTGCTCAGCAGATATGATGATTGAAGAGCAATGACAGGAAATTAGACACTTCCTCCTCTTCACAGTTGGGCTGAAAAATGAATTCCCTGAGGAAGGTTAAGATGAAAACCACTGGGAACAAATTGGATGCGCTGATAAGGAGAGGGAGGGGTGTGGTTTGGTCTGGAGGAGGAGGGAGCTTGTCGGATGCTCGCGAGATCGCGGATGCTGAGGCTGTGAACGTCGGAGGGGCTCGCGCACTGTCCGGGATGTGAACGAGCGACGAGATGGAGACCCGCATCAGTCCGTACCCGCATCCGATGGTGAGTCCACAGCCATTTTATCATCATGCACCAACTATTTATTTAGACATGCATTCATGAGAAGCTGCACGGCTGAACAAGAATCCTCCCGCACACGCATACACACACACACACGCACGCACGCACACACAGGCTGCGTCGATCCAGATACATACAATCCCGCTGCTGACACTAATTACGGCTCATAACATTCTCTGAGCTGAAATGTCTCATGTATCATTGATCTCAATGTGAAAATGAGTTGCATGTGTAATATCTGAGTAATATCTGAGTTCTGGCTGAATAAGGGTGGAGGGCCTGTATATCAGGGCGATGCGGTTGGAGGTCCCCCCCCTCCCTCCCTCCCTCCTCCCATCGTGCCTGTCTCCATCAGCTCTTTGGGATCAATATGTGGAGAGGTAACATCAGAATGGGTTGGATTACAGGAGGCTTTACTGTTTCTCCTCCTTTTGTTTCAAGGCTCTCTCTCTGCTCTGTAATGGTCATTTCGAGGATCGGCCTGGCGAGGAGGAGCACTGGGGTGATTCACACTCCTCAGTGATGTGAAGGGCACAGTGGAGGGAGGAATGTGTGAGCAGTAGCCTTCGGTGGATGTGAATAGAAGGCAGACTCGGCATTGTTCAGTGCTGCTGCCTGATTCTTTCATGCTCCAGTTAAACGTTGTATAGGTGGCATTTCTGTTTGATGTGGATCTCGCTGCCTGGTTGTCCTGCTTGTAGAGATGGACCGGCACAGATGGAGACAGCTTGACTGCTGTAAACTCATGAATTTCATGAATCCTTTTCTTTCAATTTAACTACGATGTCACGTCTTCTTGTTAGTAGTGATGCTCGAAAATGTGTTTGAGATAGTGTTCCTATCACTGATGCGTCCTCACAGGACTTGGACTGTGAGAATTATTAAGCGAGAAGCCTCAAGCTCGCCTCTAAATGGTCCAGAGGAGCGGCCTAACTTCAAAGTTTAATGTAAACGTGCCAAAGAAGATGGTGTTTGATGAGCCTGCTTCGCTCGTGGTCTTATTCATGGTGTGTCTCCTTTGATGTTACAGGATCTTGGGAGTGAAGCCAAAATGTGACCGTCACGGAGCGACATTGTTTGGATCTCTCGAGCCTCTCCAACACCCGTTTCTATAGCAACAGAAAGAGCAGAGCATCCAAAAAAGTCCCATTCCCAGAATGCAGTCCTCTCAGAATTCAAAGCTGCGGCGTTTTGACGTCAGCAGACGGACCAATACCTCAGCCGGGCCAAAGTCTCACGGTCCTGGTTTTCAGAAAGAGGATAAAAACATGAACACAATCACAGCGTCCTCCCCACGCCGGGCGACTAAAGGTCCCGCTGCAGCTGCCAGGAGCAGGGTGGCAGTGCAGCCTCGAGCTCCAGTGAACCCCTCCAGGTTTGGGGCTCAGAGACAGGCCCCCCCCATCTCCAAGTCGACCAAACCCAAACCCAAGACCACTCGAGCATCTGCAGCAACCAAGATTGCACCTGCAGCAGCTCCTCCTCCTCCTGCTATTCCATCTGTTCTCCCTCTTGACCCAAATTGCAACGAGCCGAGCCTCCCCTGTCTGTGCTGCGACGGTCGCTCCCCGCAGGACAACAACAGCATGTTCAACCACAACCACAACAACAACAACACCATCTCCATGAGACAGCAGCTAAAGCTCCCTCCTCCTCCGGCTCCTGTGCCTCAGAGGCAGGACGGGAAGGGGGCCAAGGAGAAACCTCAACCTCCATCACAGGCACAGGCCCAGCAGGAGACGGCTTCCCGGCCTGCTGCCAGTCTGGCAAACGAAGACAAGAGCAGAGATGAAACCACTGATCTGGACAACAAGAAAAATGTGAAGGTAGAGGAAGAAGATGATGAGGAGGAGAGCAGTGGGGATATTGATATTGATGATGATGAAGAAGATGCTGACAATGATGATGACGATGACGATGATGATGATGATGACACTCTGGTCCCCTCGTGCTGTGACTGCCCCCCCTCCCTCCTGGAGTTCTCTCTCTCCTCCTCTACCTCCTCATCCTCCACCTCCATCAGCTCCTGCTCTGATCTGGAGTCTGACTGTGCCGATCAATCTGCATCCATCTGCTCTTCTCGCAACCTAGAAAATCTTTCTGATGCTCTGTCTCCCAAAGACCACTCTCCTCCACAAGCCTTTGAATCCAAGCCTCCAGCACGCTCCCCTCCATCTCTCCCCCTCGGCCGCAATCCCTTCACCGCAAGGGCCCAGTCCCCAGTGTCCCTGTGCTCCCCAGATGAAGGCTACCCCTCTGCCCTGGACTCCCCCTCCCCTGATTATTTGGGAGTCAAAGGTGATACTGAGGTCACTAAACTAGGCTTGCTAGACTTCCTTGAGTCAGTAGGGGAGTTTGGAAAAATGGAGCGCTTCAGCCAGGTGATCCAAGTGGCTCGCTGGGATCTGGAGGGGGAGCAGCAGTGGGACGTTCTGAGGGATCGGTTAGATCACCTGGACCGCCTGGAGAAAGTGAACAGAGAGGTGAAGCTGGCCTACATCGCCAGACTCCACGAGAAGGGGTTTGACCTCGGAGACCTGGAAGAGCAGGATCTCTCGGATGTCATGGATGAAATGGGCAACATTGACATTTCCTGGAAGCTGTATAAAAGTCGCGGCGAGATGATGACGGAGTCTCAGGAGTTCTCAGACGCGGGGGTCGACCTCACTGCTCCGTCAGACTGCGATGATCCCCTCGTTCCAGATTCTCTCACCCCCTCCCCTGCGGAGCCACCACCCAGGCCCCCCAAACCTCCGGCCCGTCATGCCAGCGTGAGCTCTTACCTCCACACCTACATCAATATCAGCAGGGAGACCACCTCCATGGCCGTCTCCACCTCTCCCACATTGTCCACTTTCTCCCCCAACTCCTCATCCCCCACATTCACCACTTTCAGGTGCGAGAAACCCCTACCTCCATCCCCACCTTGTGTTCCTCCCCTCCCTGCCTCTGCTCCCTCTAAACCGGTCCCTTACCTCACCCTCTATACTACTCCCTCACCCCCTAGGTCTCTCCCCACCCCAACTCCTCCCATCCCTCCCCCTCGGAGACGCCACCTTGCCAGGAAGGAGGCTCAGCGGCTTGCTGCTCTTAAAGCTGAACAGGAAAAGACCCCCCTGTCACTCCCACCTCCCACCTCGCGGCCACCGCCTCTTCCTCCTCCACCTGTTATCTCAGTCTCTTCCTCATCTCCTCCTGCCATACCACCTCCACCTGTGCTGCCTCCTCCACCCTCCTTCCACGCGCTGGATGTAGAGATTCGGAAGCTGCTCATGCTTGCAGGACTGACCCAAGCTGAACTCCTCAAACTCAGCCCGGAGCTTAGTGTCTGTGTCGGAGGGTTAGAGGATGAGGAGGAGGGAGCCACTCGTCCTTCCGCAACGTCTGTGGAATCGTATGAATTCAGACTGCAAGACAGGGAGGAGGAGAAGGACTGTAACCATGATTTCATGGATAGAGATGGAGGCAGCAGAGGCAAGTTGGAAGGAGCAGATGGAGCTGGAGAAGGTGAGAAGACAGTGGAGGGCAAAGATGCACAAAGAACCACCTCCTTCACAGAGATGGCAAGAAGAAGAAAGAGGAACAGCGGCCTGACGTCTGATCATTACTACACCACCGGACTTAGCAATACACATGAAAGTAAAGCAGCGAACGTGAACTTCGAGACTTTCCATTATGCTGAATTACCCAATTCCCCCCCTCCGCCTCCTCCCCCTCGCCCCTTACCCCCGATCCCGCCCTCGTTGCCGTCCCTCAAAGTCAGCACTCTCCCTGCCAACTCTGCTCAACCTGAGCGTTTTGATTGGCTCATAGCATTCACACCTGAATGTGATGCTCCACCGCAACCTCCGCCCCTGGCGATGAGGAAGCCTCAGAAGGAAATCCAAAAGAAACTCGCTCCTTCGGGGTCGTCTCCCGTGTCAGCTCCGAATGTCACAACCTTCAAAGAGCTGCGCTTCCGCAACAAGAGCGCCTCCCCTCCGACCAGGGTGATCGTCGACCCGGAGCCTGACCCCACAGTCATCACGCCAGATCCGGACATACTCTACAACCTGAGGTGGAGGAGAGAGAAGGCGGACAGCGATGGCATCCCGTGGGAGTACACCTCCCAGGCTCAGGCCCTGTTCATGCAGCCGCCACCGGCTCTCACCTCAATGGCAGCACTGAAGGAGATGCTGCAGAGGGCCGACGAGCAGGGCAGACAGCCGGAGCTGTGCCCATCACAGAAGATTGGCAGCTCAGTCAGTGAAAACAGTCTGTGGACCATGGGCAGAGAGTGGAAGGGCGAGGAAGTTCGAAGGGCGGAACAGGAAGGGAAGGAGGAGGAAAAAGAGGAGGAGGTGGAGGTGAGAGGACAAGCTGATGGAGGAAGAACCTTGACATCGAGAACTGCAGGTGAGTATTAGCTCTATGATAATGAAAATCATAAAATAAAAATAATAATGCACATTAATTTAATGGATAACTGCTTGCATTTTTTTGGTTTATGGGATAAAATGAGCTCATCACATTATCCCAGATTGGATGATGGAGACGCTGGAGAGAGACAGATGGAGGAAAACAGACAGTCATCTTGTGCATGTGTTGCACAAATCATATCCTTGGAAAGAATAGAAAGAAGCAATCTCTCTCATTTTTTGAGACAATGTAAATGGAATGAGAGCAAAGAGATGGAGCACGAGTGTGAGTCACAGAAAAGGATGATGCGTGATTTGATAGATAAACGATGACGAGGGGATGAGCAGTGGGTGAGTTCAGATGGGGGTGGAAAACGAGACAGTAGAAGCTGGAGAGCGAATGAGCAACAGGGAGAGATGGGGGACAAAGAGAGGGAGTGGGTTGGAGGTAATGTGAGGAGATAAAGGAGGTTGGAAACTTTCCAATGAATTTTCTCCAATGTTTATCTCAAAGTGATGTCATCACTGTTTTATTCAATAATTCATACACCTTTCAGACAGAGGAGGGAGGGAGGGGCACCGAATTCCCCATCTTTTTACTTTCTCCCTCCAGCTCTTTGTTATATCTTTCTGTAAAATGTTAAACCCCCTCCCTTTTTTAAATCCCATCAGCCTGGGTTGTTTATATGCTCCTCTCTTACTGTGGATGCCGTCTCCTCACCCCCACCCATGCTCCCTGGAGTGGCACAGATAGCTCAGATCAAGTTACTCGTCTCCTGCAGTGCTGCAGTGGGCTGCACAGAAACCAAGAATTAGATTGTCCGTGTCCGGCTACAGTGGGGTGGAGGGCCATTTTAAAACGATCCAACTTCCCTTTGCTCCAGTCTGCTGGTGATTTTCTTTCAGAAATATTTTCTGTACCAGTTTTAGAATTAATTTTGCATTGTGTATGTGTATTTTAGTTTTAGTTAAAATTCAAATTAATATATGATATATAAATGATTGCAATTTGGATTTTTTCTATTTTAATAAAATACATTCAAACTAGCAAGTCGCAAACTGCAGGTGAGGAAAGAAAAATTGACTAGAATAAGCCTCAGAAGAGCATGTACCAGCCAAGGCCCCTTAAATTCAAACAAGCAAGTATCAAGTATCACACACACTCATAGTTATTTCTCCATTAAACCTGTCAGCTCTTTTCATCTGGATCCTTTAATCTTTCAGTTGGTAATTGAGAAAAATGGTAAAAATGCTGACTCTCTCTATGGGTTAAAAAGCATGAAAAACAACTGATTTAGATCATTAATTAAATGATAAGAATTGATAAATTGGTTAAAATGGTCATAAAATAAACACTAAAGGCCACAATAAAGGCATCATATCGTTACTCTTTTTATGGCCCTCTGTTGTTACAGGATTTAAATTCTTTAATACTTTTGAAAGCTTTAAAGTTTACATTCCTGTGGACATGAATTTGTGAAGAATCCTCTATAGGCTTATGGAGATACTCTTTTTCCTCATCTGGTCTCATATGACAAGTTGTTCAGAAGAAAGTCAAAACCGTAACAAGGTGTGTACACCTTTAAGAATCTGGGGGCGGTTCTAAGTCCACGGACCAATAGCTGAGAGCCGGTGGGGACAAACAGGAAGTGTCACAGCTCAGAAACAGTCTGGATCAGGTCGGACTGTTTTTCTACTCTCTCTCTCCTGATCGGAGCCCAGCAGCCGCTCAGAGTTCATCAGGAAGGTAACGACAAGTGTGTGTCAGTCTCCGCGTGAGACAGAGACAGTGACGGAGTAGCGGTGGACAGAAGAAGTCCCTCGGTCCCTCGACTGACTCAGCACTACACTGTACGGGAGGAGGGGGGGCAGGTGGTGAGAGAGAGAGAAAACAAAAGTAAGAGAGAGGGAGTGAGGGAGAGATGGAAAGCTAAAGCAGAAGAGAGGGAGAGGTAGAGGGAGTAAACAAAAGTCGGGGAAAGTAAGAGGGGTGTGTGGAAGAGATTGAAAGCTAAAGCAGAGTAGAGGAAATGAGGGAGAGAGAGAGAGTGAGGGAAAAGCAAAAGCTGGAGGGAGGGGTGGAGAGAGAGGGAGAAGGTGATCCAGAGGTGATAGGGCGAGCACTGCAGTAAAGCAGTAAACATCTGGCCCGCTCTGTGGTGTCTTCATCTCAAACCAACCAACTATGGAAGGGAAAGCGAGAGCAGCTGCCTGCAGATAAAACCACTAATAAAATATAAATCACTGTGACTGATGGTGGAGTTTGAACCACAGCCAACGAGTGTTTCCTCTGTCTCTGTTGCACTGCTGCTCTTTTACAGAGGGTCCTCAGTGATTTGTCCTCTAACTATTTGACGTGTTAAGATGCCGTGTGACGTGACGTGATGACGATTTCTAGACATTCATGAATGTGCATTTTTCTCTCGACTGACACTAACATGTTCTGCATCTCTCTCCTTCCCACTTCTTTTCCGAATCTTTTTTTGTCTTACTTTCCTCTTCCTTTCTTTTTCTCACCTGTCCATCCCCATTCTGTTGTTTCTGTTGTTTGTCCATGGTTCCGCTTCGCTCCCTCATACCGCTCCGCTTGTGCGCCCGCCCTCTCCATCTGCACGGCTGCACCTTAAAATTTGTGGCCTTTTTACCCTTCCCCATGAGAAGTTTCCTCCCCCCCACTCTCCCTAGCCCAGGCCTCCCAACCCTACTTCCTGCACACCGCCTTCCCTTCCTATCGCCCAGGCTTCTGTAACTCCCAGCCCCCTGCAGATCCCCGGCCCCACCACCACGTAGGCAGGGAGTCCTCAGACGAACACTGCGGCACACAGTGGACCCCCGCTGTTGGCGCAGCGTGCGTCCACAGAGACGATTCCAGCACTGATACTAGCTCTGTGTTTAACTATGACTCCCTGGCCGATGTAGCTGTGGACTCTCCTCGAGATGATGGGAATATTTATAAGAAAAACACACAGTCGGCGCAGCAGTCCATCAGCGACTCCAAAACTCACGACGGGGAGTTTGACTCGATTTGTAATTTTGACTCTCTCTACAGTAGCGACTCAGAACAGAAGAATTCCATACACCCTAAGTCAGATTCACCCGGTCCAGGTGCCACTGAGGCCCTGGGCTGCTCCACTCCCTATAAGAACATAGATGTCATGATGACGTATTCCAACAGCCTCGGTGCTGTGGGTTCTTCACACCCACGCCCCATCAGCGATAAGGCCAGGACCTCCAAAGAGCTTCCCCCTCTTCCCACCTATTACCTGTACCACCCCAAGAACTGCCCTCTGCACAGGGGGGCTCCTCCTCGCCTCTCCCCTATCGGAGCCCTGTCCCCTCCGCAGCGTCCCGGCGTGCCCCCTCTGGGCACTGCGGGCTCTTCCCTCAGCTCACCGCTTTTCCCCCGCTCGCGCACTTTGCCCGCCCTTGCTGCTCCCCTCTACTATCCAAACCTCTACCCTCCTATACCCCCCAAGGCGCCTCCCCTACCCCCCAAACTCTACCAGGCTCCTCCGCAGTCACGTGTGGCGAGTAAGATTTCTCTCTCTCTCTCTCACTCTCTCTCTTCTCTCCCCCTACATCTTACACACTCTCTCTTTTCTCTGACATCTTGCTTGCATGTCTCTGTCTGTCTGTCTGTCTGTCTGTCTGTCTCTCTCTGTGCTCTGTGCTCTCGGCATGGTGTCCCTCACACATTTGCCACCTTTTCAACCCTCGGGGGGGATTTTGCAGATTTGAAAGAACTTGGTAGCTCAAGCTGTTTTCTGTATCAGAAGCCTGCTCCCTGGAGGTCATCTGATACGTCTTATCTCCACTGTCCTTTCAAATCTGCAAACATCATCAGGAAGAAAAACAGCTGGTCTTCTTGGAGCATCTGTCTCTCTCTCTGTCCCCCCTGTCCCCTCTTCTTCCTCTTCCTCTATCTGTCTGTCTAAGTGTCAGTCTTGTCCTGTCTGTCTCCATGTGGTGTTTGTTTTTGCATGTTCTGTTGAAATGGACACATGCATTTCATGCAAAGCTCAAACCAAGTAGCTGGTTGGTGATGCTGTCGTGTAAATGTTTTTTATTCAGTGTATATCTTATCTTATTATCTTTGCGTGTGGGCAATCAAACCATCAAAGCACAGCACCCTGTTCATTATATGAATGTAAGCATTATGTAACTAGTAGTTTATATCATTTCTCATTTATATACATACACACAACACCCATCCTTTATTTAATCTTACATGATTCTTAAGTCACACAATTGTTTCCCTTCGACCAAAGTAATTTCTCCTGGGTGTGTTTGTGTGAGCAGTTAAAGGTTAAAGTGCACCGTTGTGTTGAAGCAGACAGGAAGTTGTTTTCACGGCTCCAGATGTTGAATGCTCACCACAGTGAAGCATTATTTACAGAATGCGCTCACACACTATTTGTCATCAGTGTGACCATCTGCTTCTATCAGCCTTTATCCAATTGCTTCTCCACTGCTTAATTGCTTTTACTAACAACACTGATATTTAATTTATGCTTTTTTCTGTCTGTGGTGATTAATTTTGGTTCTGGTGATTCTGTAATTTTTGTTTTCATGATCCCTGCTGTAGTAATTTTTCACTGTCGCTCTCAGCTGTTCGCAGTGTCTCGTTCGCCGGCTCTGCACAGAGGGCAGAGACGTCCTGGATGGGCGAAGATGTGAAGTTTCCGATGAGAGGTCTTGGCTTGTCCTCTGTGTGCCTGCAGGAGAAGAAAGGTGTGGTTTGTCCTCTGCTCAGCTGTGCATCTGTTTTCTGTGACCCAGCAATGACTCTATGTTTAACTGTACGCCATTGTTCTCCTTCCAGCTCTGGTCAGTGCGGTCAGTGTGGCAGTGGAAGCCATTTTGGCCCAGTTCAGTTCCTCTCGGACTGTTGTTCAGAAGGTCAGTAACTGCAACAGTCACTGCTGGTTTTTCTATTTGAATTTTTCTTTTGTGAGGACATTCCTTGTTTGGAATCAGTGTTAGGGCCAAATGGAAGGGAAAGCAATTCAGGGACTTCAAGAATAAAGGCATCAAAATGAGACTTGAGTAAATAACCAGAAAGGAAAACTTTCTACACATGCTACTCCAGGATCTAACTCAATATCAGTGTTACACCCTTTTGAAAACCCCAACTTTAGCTAGATGCTGTCTATTTCTCATTTTGACAAAGGTCACATACTGATCTTCTGCCTTTAAAAAGTTGATAATGACAGTGACACTTCATGTACAGTTTTGACTGTATTCAGGTTATACAAAGTTATTTTCCTATCACAAATTTTTGACTATATTCGCTTTACTCTTTGCTGTAGTTTCTCCAAATTAATGTGAGTCACATTGCCAGTGACCAGTCTCTTGATATCCAGAAACATATTGTGATAAAAGATTAGATTGTCTGAAAATGACTTCCCTTCCTTTCTCTCTCGTTCTGACTCTACATATTTGTTTCCGTCTCTCCTCAGTCTCTCTCAGTTAACAAGGTACTAGAACGTTTTTAGATAACCCAGACTCATTGCTGTAATCATTTCTTTTTCAACTAACCCCCCAATCACCCCGATCACATCATCCTTCCCTCCGCCCACCTCCCCCCTCCCTCCCTCCCTGTTTTGAGTCATCCTCTCTGATCTCTCCCCTTGCCTCTCCCAATCACTGCACATCCTTCTCGTCACCCTATCCCCTTTGTACCACTGCTATGTGTTCATCCCATCCTCCTCATCCCTCTCTCCTCTCCTCCTCCTCCTCTCAGGCCTTATCAGGAGACAGCACTATAAATCCATCTCTGGGCCGTCTGGTGCTGCAGTGCCTCTGCCACGCCCTGCACAACTTGCTGACCGATGGCTTGAAACCTCATCAGAGTGACCTGATTGCCGGCAGGAGGCCAAACTCCGCATGGGGTCTAGTCCAGGCCTCAACCAAGCCAGGTAGTATAACAAGAATCCCCACAGAGGGTTTAGAGATGATTTGAATATTGGACTGTTCATTCTGTTGGGTTTATTTCCTGGGACATAATAATAAGCTCTAATAAGCTATTTCCCAACGTATCAGCCGATACTTGTTGATTCACGTCTAAAATGCTGAATTAAGAGAACAATAGGATGCAGATATCGATTGTCCCGCCAGTGCCAAGCTTCACAGCAATTTTTCATTGACCATTCAGAGTGCCCCGGCTGACCCCTCTCTCTCTCTCTCTCTCTCTCTCTGTTTTCCTCTCGTCCTCTCAACCCACTTCTCAGGTCCTAAAACACAAGCATTGTACAACCTTCAAATTCGGGTCGGGGAGTTGCCACAGCTCAGGAAGAGCAAACACAGGTTCAATGCATTCCTCCTCGGCCTGCTGAAGTAAGTACCTCTCTCTGGCTCCCCGGGTTGCATGAAAATATTACATTATGTTATATAATAATCAAGGTTTGGACTTATTCTCCCTGCACACAAATTCATTTTCTTCACTGCATTTTTTTCTTCCAGTATCAAGTTTCTTGATTTCTGGCTCTCTCACCTTCAGTCTTGCGGTGGTAAGTTTCCCATACTTCACTGTTGTGAGCATGTCGGGCAGTGAGGAGGAGCCTCTGTCCTCGCACTTCTTGAAAAATGAAAAAGAAAACATTGGGTCCATTAAATTCTGAGAAATCTTCACCTTCTGATCAAGGAGCTGAGAAATGATCCCAATCCTTTCCAAGTCTATTTCTGGATATCACTGGTCTAGCTTGATATGTTACAAGAACAGAGGCTGCATATCAGAAAAGAAGAAAACTAATCTCTGTCATTCAATTCATCCTGAGCAGCTCAAACATTCTCTCCGTCTTTGACAGAGACAAATCAACAGAGTCTTAGTGCGTAAACTTGGCCGACAATGTGAGGTTGTATGTTTTTTAAAGTGTATGTCAAACAGACTGATTCTTTTTTCCTTTTCTCAGACGTGTTGGAGACATTCTACGGTCCCTCCTCCTTCATGCGTCTGTCCCTCACCACCTGCCAGCCTCTGTTCGAGGAGCTGCTCCTGGTGTTGCAGCCCCTCAGCCTGCTCACCTTCAACCTCGACCTGCTCTTCCAGCACCACCACTTAGAGCCAGACAGTCACAGCCCAGAGATCCCTAGTCCGCCCTGTCAGGACGCAAGGTTCCAGATGTCAACGAAGGGCCCCCAGTCTAAAATCACAGGCAGCAGATATATTGAAAGCCTCTCAGAAGTGGACTTTGAAAGCCCAGAACATCAGGCCCCTAGAGACACGCTTTCATCACAGGCTCCAAATCCAAAGAACGAGGGATCACACTTAAGTGATGCGCCTGCAAAAGCTTCAGCCACTCTCATCCACACAAGTCCTCAGCTTCAGTGGGTGCAGGAGAAAGAGATTGGGGCGTTACCTCCGCCCAATGTTGACGAGGACAGCATCGCTCAGCAGGCCGGACAGGTAACCTCTTCCCAGTTTAATGGTGTTGATCAGTGAGATTCCCGCAGGGCTTATTGTGCTGTGTCTTTTATCGCAGGTGATCCAGCAGGGGTGGGGTGCTGTAATTCGCTGGGGAGGCCGACTGCAACAGAACCTGGCTGAGCTGAGTCTGCCTGCAGGGAAGAGGGAGGGAGCGAGCACTGATTTACCTGAACTCCAGACGAGCAGCGACTACACCCCGGTCAGCAGCGGTGCTCAGGTCCCCTGGGGTCTGGGTCGGCTGTTTGGAGCCTCTAAAGGCCTCAGCAGCCCGACGGGTCACACACAACCAACCAGGTTAGAAAAGTGAATGTGTTGCCATGAAGTGTGGGATGAAAACATTTAACTGATGCCACCTCACGAATAGGCATCATGAGATGTCTGTGCACAATTTCTGTTTCCAAATCCTCCGTCTCTGTGCAGGCGTCCCTCTCAGTGGTTGGCTCCCGGTGTCACGGCACTGACTCGGATTATGAGCAGCCATCCCGCTCATATAAACAGGGCCCCGGAGCCTCAGGGAGAACGTGCGCCAGAGTCAGAGAAAGAGGGCGAGTCACTGGAGATGAATGACAAACCCCGACCACTCAGGTACATGAGGGAGATTTTTAACATTAGGAACTGGTTTATGCTTTGCTCCCCCCTATCGCTAGTGCACAGAATCTGATGGTCGATGGTTTGATTCAGGATGTTTTAGCTTCCTTTTAAGTGCAAGGAAGTGCAGACACGTCGTCCATCTTTGTAAACGCTTTGGCTGTGTCTGTCCTTCAATCCATTATTCCGTTGGGTTCTGAAAACTCACCTGTTTGACTTTGAATGATCTTGTGTTTGTGACTCATCCGAGATCGGGTTGCATCGTTAGCTAGACGTGACGTGTTTGTTTGCGGCCGTTGTTGCTTCGTTGTCACCGCTTTGCCTCAGCAGCTCTCTCTGCCGTCCGTCCGCAGGGCCGTCCGAACGCTGTGCGACCACTCCGGAGCAGGTTCGGAGCTCAGCTTCTGCAAAGGCGAGGAACTCCTGGTGTTGGGAGGCGTCGATCAAGACTGGATTCGCTGTCGTCAGGGAGACAAAGAGGGGCTCGTACCTATCGGCTACACGTCCCTTATCATGTGACTTTGGCACCAACAACTGCACTCAATCAATATGAAAAAAAAAACGAACAAAGAAAAAAGTATATATTTTAGGCGAGTATTGAGTATGGAGAGGTTAGGGTGAGGCGCCTCTACTCTGAAAGGGATATTTTACACTTTTGCTCAGTTAGAGTTTGAATTGAGTGCATAACACCATCTGCTCTGCTTTGCGTTCATCACGAGCAGACTGCAGCCCTCCCCCTCCATGAACATAAGGGGGGGATTTTTTTCACCACCACAATCCACCCAGTTTGGTAGCAACTAATGGATCTTAGCAGCAGGACTGCAGCAGATGGTGTGAAATAATGACTCAAGTCAAATTTAGACCATTTCACACAGGAAGACGCTTGACGTTAGAGTGAAGTATCCCTTTAAATGCCCTTTTTTCCCCTTGTGTCTGCCTTCTTTCGCTTTTAGCCACTGATTTGAAAATGATCACAGGGTGGTGGTGGTGGTGGGGGGATCTGCGCAATCAACCAATGGTAGTCACTTGTTTTCAGATCAGCGGCTGCTTGTTGTGAGGAGGCGGCGGTCGACAGCCTGATGGCTGCCACGTAAATATCTCTAGAGTCGTGGGCCGCGGGGTTGTCGAGTGGAAGAAGCATGTCAGAGTACTGGGCTGTAGCTCCTGTTGCATACCGCGTAGTAATGTTGTGAACTGTAGCTGTGTACATCTGTGCTCTATTGACCTTTCACCCCTATTGACCTCTCACCTTTATCGCCTGGTTCATGTGTGTTTGACATGTTTCTGCTTCTATATTTGACTGTAAAATATACATAAAATATACAAATATAAATATATATATAGGTATATATATTGAGATTATTACCAAGATAGATAGAAAGATAGATGAAGATGCAGCTGGTGGAAGGCGGGGAAGTGGATGAGTAGTAACGGAAAGATTATTTCTTTGTCTTTACGTGTGCTTCTCTTCACAAATATCAGGTGGTTGTCACACGTGCAAAAAGAAAGGTGTGTTTGTTAAAGTATGAAATCCGACATCTTCCCTCTTGTTTGCTTCCATCGTGTTGACATCATATTTATTAAATAGACATATAGTATTATTCATACCTATGTGCATCGTCATGTGCCATTAATGCCAGAAAATACCCGTCAGTCCCACTCAGCCATAGACGAATATCTGAAATCAGCCATTCTGTAGCTTCTCTCCACTCGACCGACGTGGGTCGAAGAGAAAGTCTCTCACAAAACTGAGCTCAGCTCTCATTCAACACCATCCAAACTTAAAAGTTATGAGGGAATCCATTCATCTAGAGCGCAATTCGAACCTGCGACTGTAAAGTCTGTGGGTTTGTTGGCTGGACTTCACCTCGTACCTCAGCTCTTTGTATTTGACAGCATTCCCGCCATGATGGCTGATCATGATCATTGGTATTAATGACAGTGGTAGTAGAAGTGGTAGTGGTGCAAGTGCTTTGTTGATTTTGACGTTGAGATTTGTTGCTTTGTGTCATGTATCTATCAGTTATTCTCTAGATTCTGTATTTATGACTATGCACATGGTTAAATGTACAACAAAAACACCTTTCTCATTTGTTTGTTTTTAAGAGTCCTAATTACAATCGAATGCTCTCATGCATTTAAATTCTTAAGTGATAGTTGAAAGTTAAGAGTCTATGCTAAAAGAGGATAGGACCTAAGTTAAATTCAGCAGGAAAGTTTAATCAGGGAAATATTCAGTCCTTCAAAGTTTCCTCATCTTATTGTGTCACTGCCATGTAGCATGAGATTACTGTCGCTACGGCAACAGTCCAGTAGCATTAAATTAAACCAGTGCTCATAACTTGTAACTAACCATCACAATCGAATGCCATCAAATGGATATTGCATAGATGTTTACAAGAAGAAATGTCCAGATAGATAGATATAAAACTTCATTTCACACATTGTGTTAATGCCTTTTTTTATTTGTGAATATTTATTTTAAACGTGCGATTACATTCTAAAGGCATTTATTTTGAAAATCATTAATTTATTGGATGTGCTATTTATTGATCTTGAGGTTGTTTGAACGGGATGTCTGACCCATCTAGTGTCTCTCTATCTATCTGGGTTCTGTGTGGGTGTACCAGCGTGTGAGGCAGTGGAAGCAGGGATGAGTGTCTGCACATCCTGCACTTTCACTTGTGTGTGTGTGTGTGTGTGTGTGTGTTTAAGTGTACTGTACCCCCCCCCTCTCTTTCTCTCACTGGTGTCATGTAGCCTGTAGACATCCCCCAAGTATCCTACTATTGCATTTAGTTGAGTGCCCCTTTAGTGTCAGTCACTGTCCACCTCCTGCATGTGCTCGTTTGTAAATACACCAAATAAAAATGATCAGTATAAACTGAACTTTTTCAGCAGTTTGAGTTGTGCTTCTGCCCCGTAAACGTTCTATCAATCAGGAGCGTTTATGCTTTAAGGAAAATGGCACATCCTATATGTGTTGTTGACTGAAATGCGACAGGAAGCTACCTGCATGTGTTCTGTGCCTGCAGAGGAAATGAAGAGTCACAATGGTGCACTCGGTGGTATTACCAAACTAAACACTGCGTCCTGTTTACGCCTCAACCTCAAGAGATCCCCCGTCACGTCTTTGCCTGGACACAGCGTCCCAGGACGCCCTCGGACGTTGTGAAGGGCAGAATGAGTTGAATAAATCTCCCAGGGTGAGCTGCAGCCCTCCCCATCTTGTTACAGGGTTCTTTTGACAGTGTCCTCCATTGTGGGTCATTATGGAGGACAACAAAGGGTGAGATATACAATCGGACACCACTAGATAGCACTGTTAGCTCAAGCTGATTAACATCACTGCACCAGAAACAAACACACACACACACACACCACAGGAAGGAGGTTTTGTAACTGACGCACGCAGACTCTGCAGGGTTTAGTACTAGTCGACATAAAATGCTTTTATTATGGATATAGAGGCGAAACATCTGAGCTGACATTCTATGGCGTTGAGTTATAACTGTTGTTGATGTTTTGTTTTTAGATGCATGTTATGGGAGGCAACAGGCAAAGGTTACATGTCATGCAAACTAGATAAATAACTCTGTATGTGTGAACCTTTGCTATAAAGTTAATCATCCACTGGCAATAACGTAGTGCTCTTAGTTTAAAAAAGGAAAGAGGAAAAATATATACGTACGATATGTAAACAGTCAAAGAAATTGCACTTTCTTGGCTTGTAACTAAAAGCCGCACTACAGAAAAGAGAGCGAAAAATGTAACACTGGAGAAACTAATTCACTGTCACTGATTGTCTGACCAATTAAAAAAAGGGGTAAGCTCGGCTAAAAAAAGAAATTATGTCATTCTACAAAAAAATCATATACAATCATAGTCATTTTGAAGGAGAAACGTCTGATATATTGGTCAGCTGTATATCTGCTTAAAACATCTTAGTAAATAATAGATTTGAGTATAACCTTTATGTATGATCCAGATAGTATTGTCAGGTATAATACTAATTTTACACGCTACTGCAGATAGAAGGAAAACAGGTCTCTCTCTATATACATTCACATGAAACTAAACGTTACTCGTGGTTACTCGGCCTGATGCTTCTAAGATGAAAACAATCTACAACGCATCTGTACAGAAAAAAAAAAAATCAACTTTGAATATTCACAACTCAAAAAATAAAAAAAGATACATAACAAAGGAAGTCCTTATATAGTTCTTATCAGAAGAGATATTGCTTTTAAAGACTGCATGAGTTCACTTAGGTACATACACAAGACAACATGGCACTTCTACAGAGCATTTTGGGGCCAATCCGTTTCTCATTCCCTTTCCTCGCGTCTTTCTCTTTCTCTTCCTCCCCCTCCGACGACATTCTGATTGTCAATGCTCTGGAGCAAAGAGCGAAACATTCTCAAAGGCAGTCTGAAGTAAACAGACACACTTTTTTTTTTTTTTATATACTTTTGTCACCCCTCTCCCTCCCTCCCTCACCCAGGAAGCAATACTGAAAATAGTCAATAACAGTTAAACATTCCTATCGTGAATATATTTTGTCCATTTCTGCAGGAGACAGTCCTCAAGCTGCCGTCCCTCTTTTTTTTTCAAAAATAACTTCTTTCTTAAAACCTCATTAGAAATTCTCTTGCAGCGAAGCCAAAATTCCTATCGCTAAGCCCGCCCCCCTCCCCTGCCTATTCACTGGTACATAGCAGACACTGTCTCAGTAAAGTGAAGAAAAAAAAAACCCTTAACACTGCCTCGACAGATTTTTAACTGGCTCACTTTCTTCTCATGTCCCTTCCCCAAAGGTGCAATGTGACTTTGAAAGCCTAACAAGCAAAAACGAGGGTTCAGTTCTGACCTACTTAGGTGCCCAGGCTACATTTAAGTTCCCCCAGGGGCAGTTTGTGAGCTCCTTGTCTTGGCGAAATTCGGATTACTTTACATACGTCCACTTTCAATCTGTGAGCAAATGTCTCTCTCTCTCTCTTTGCTTAAGGTGCTGAAGTAAGAGCAGTCAAAGTGTATGTGTGTGTGCATTTATAGTGTGTCCACTCAGCATACATACAGTCTTTAGTGTGCTTGTTCATCCAGCACTAGTGCAAATTCATCTCAGCTGGTCTGTTTCTCTCTCTTGCTCCATCCGGGACAGTCTTTCTCCACTTCTCTCATCCCTTGGACAAAAGATGCGTTGCCATGGTTTCATCCTTGGTGTGATGCCCTTCAGAGCGCTGGGTTCAACACACTCATCTGTTCGTGCGCGATTTGTCTTTCTGGCATTTGTCAGCCTCTGCGATTCTCTCGCTCTCTTCTTCCGTTTCTTTCTTGTGACACTGCCACTGTTGATAGCAGTGCCGTGACATCAGTTTTCATCTGTCCGGTGGTGGGCCTGGTCCCCTCTGCAGAGTGGTCCCACCTACATAAAGGCAAAATGCGTAAGGCAATGTGTATGCATCACAGAGTCCTGTTCCTGTGTGTGTGTTGCTGTGCTTACCTCCCTCTGTTAGCTTATGAATGCTGCAGGGTCAGAAGTAAATCGTTGAGCCGTCTCCTCCTCTGTTCTCTGCTGCAGACCTCTTCCTCCCCTCGACTTTCCTTCCTTCCCTCCTCCTCTGGTCTGTTCTGGGTTTCGTGTGGCTGTGGCGAGCCAAACAGATTTTTATCGTCTTGGAGATTTGCATTCTTAAAAGTGAATTACGTATTTCTGTTCGTGGGCAGCGCTGTTGACTCACAAAGGGGCAGGCAGTGAGCGGGCTGGAGGTGTCCTGACTCTGATGCAGGGGGTCACTGCTGATAACCGTCACCTCCACCCCCACTGGCTCATCTGAGGGTCAGAGGTCAAAGAGCGGACTGAATGTTAGTAGAGCCACTGACATATCTGTAATTATGCTCATGTACTTATTTCCCCTTGATTCTTATCCACAATCAGTCAGGGAGGCTTTAGTGGAAACTGTGTGGTTTCAGTGCTAATGGGGAAAGTTGATGCCTGCTGGGTTTTTGGACACCAGGAGGGGATGACAGAAATGGGGAAACATTTCTGCAGGCTGAAACTTTGTGGTTGGAAAACTGCTTAGTTTGTGCTGCTGACTGTGATATGGAGAGACAAGCCAAATATGAGGATGACGAGCTGCGAGCAGAACACGCACACACACACACACACATATAAGTTAAAGACACAAACACAGGACACAGAAGGGAGTCCATACACGTGTGCACTGTGACAATGTATAGAGATGACCCGCCTATGCAAACACGAACACCTACAGAAACGAAAACTAACACACACACTTGCTTCATGGACCTGACTTGATGTGGCTGTCGTCCCCACTGGCTCCGTCGCAGGACAGATGCCGAGAGTCGCTCTCCTCCCCCTCCGCATCTCTCTCCCTCTCCCTCTCTATCCTCAGTCGGGTCTGTCTGTCTCTCACAAGCTCCCAGTTCCTCACAAGGAACACGTGGTGTTTCACCACAAAGCTCCTGGCATGACAGAGAGGAGGGGGGGAGAAGAAATGAGCCGTCCACTCCGACATCAAGTCGTTTTTATCCTGAAACGTGAGTCGCCGTGCTCTCGCCATACCTCTCAGTGCTGGTCAAAGGCTCCATGTTGAGGTGAGGGAACAGGCTGGTGATGTCACTGGAGCTCTCCTCCTGAAGGAGGAAAAGCAAATGGAGGGATGCGTCTGAGTTTTACAGAACAGACTATTTAAGCTCCCTTTTTGCACACGTCTCCTCATGAACTTACCTCTGTCTGGTGAGAGGATACAGATCTCTCCTTCAGCCGGCCTGAGGGAAACAGAAAGAGAGAACTGATTACCAATCATCAACTCGACCTGACGATAACTCATCACACTAGAATGGCCTTCCCCTTTTAAAACCACGTTTACATTCCCTTGATGAAATCGGCCGAGTAATTTTTGCTTAATCCTGTTAACTAACCATAAACACAGATGAAAACAGAACCTCCTTGGCAGGAGGTGATAATCGTGACTCACAGTAACGCCGCTTCCTCTTCATTGGGACAGCAGGCTGGCTGTGAAGCTGAAACCAAATAAGATGAGAATTACATCCCTGCGTAATTATTACGCTCGAAAGCTCTACTTCTCGCCCTGTCCTCTCCGCACGGCGTGGGGCTGTGTACCTGGTTGTTCTGCCACAGCCACATAACGTCGTAGGGCAACTGGAAATGAATCCGCTTCAGCCTCAGGTACTTCCCTTGAGGGCGCAGATGGGAGTTTAGATGGACGATCACAGCTGCGACAAAGTACAGCAGCGTTTGCATTTTCCTTCTCGACTTACCGACATGTATGGGAGCAGGTAAAAGTGTGTACTCGTGCTCCCCAGGCGTGTACTCGGAACTGTGCTGGGCTTGAGAGGGGGGGCTGGGAGAGGCACACCAAAAAATAAATAAACAAACCATCTGAGTATCAAGGTCAATTTTTTTTTTTTTTTTTTTTTTTAGAATAGCTTGTCTATGAAATCTGCTAACACTCACTCTGTAGTTTTATAATCATCTGAGTAAAGACCCGCCCTCAGAAACATTTTCCTGGGAGGACTATCAGCTCTCTCCTCTCTTTGGATGGTTACTGGCTGTGACGGAGCCTCGTCCACATCCGCTTGGTGGAAACATTCAGGGAGGGCGTCACACTCGGGATTATCCACAGTGACACTAAAAGGAAAGCATGAAGAGAGAGAGATAGAATGATAGAGAGGAAAAAGAGAAAGAAAGAAAAGGCACTGGTTTAGCACACAGTGCTGAAAACAATAGGTTAATATAGCGATAGTGAGTGGTTGTATTGAATTTTCAAATCAACCAGCTCAGGTTCCCTTCTGATGCAATCGTGAGCGTTTACCTCTGATGACAGGGAGAGTCACCGTGTTTTCTCTTCCGCCCTCTCTTCCTCCGAGCCTGCAGCTCTGAATCTGTCACCTGCTGCACCGCGTCGCCTCCTCGATCCCTCTCTGGCAACCGCTCATCTTTTCGCCCTCCCGCTTCTTGTCCGTCTCTGACGTGGCTGTGTCCTGGCAAGAGGTCGAGCGATGACACGGAGGGGGCTGCTGCGGGTGGGTGCGGGGGTGAGGAGACAGTGAAGGGCAGTGGGTGCTTCCTGGGTCGTCCTGGCCTTCTTTTGTTTTTCACCGCCACGCTGTCTGCCGTTGGCACACTTTTCTGCTGCCCCCGGCTTCTTGTGTCACCTTGTAAACCTGTCGTCATTGAGAGACACGGAAAGAGGGAGGGAGGGGAGAGGTAGAGGGGAGAGTGGGGTGTAAGTGTTGGAGAGGAAATGAGACAGATGTGGATCAGTGATTGAGGCAGCAGGAGGTGTGAGGTGAGGCCAGTCGAGGCTTAGTCATGTGGACAGGCCGCAGATTAGGTGAGTCACAACATTTCCTCTGAACAGATCACTTCTGGGAAATGCATTAACAAGTGATTTATGTGCACACACACACAAAAACAAGAATGGACGCCATCGCTGCACACTTTTAACTTGCACACAAATAGTTTATGCTGAATCGGTTAATATGGCAAAAAAAAGGGCTGAGCAGACAGAGAGAGATTCAAAACGTGTGTGTGAATGTGCCCATGCTAGCACACTGTACTTGAAAACATGTGTTTGGTTAGATGACGAACTGTCAGATGAATTCCACAAAAACGACGCACTTCACTCCCAAGTTCTCTTTGCCCCAGCTCTGACCCCCCACCCCCACTGTGCTTTTCCTTCATCAATCACTCCTGAGGTCGTTCATCTTTTTATTCAATTTTCCACAGTCCCTGACAAGACTGACCAATCGAGCCTTATTGGATTTTTCCAAGTCAAACAGGCTGCTGTTGGCCGGCAGTGAGGGATAGGCCAGGCTTTAAATAGCCAATTTGGTGGTTAACTAATGACTGTGTTCACTGGGTAGCCCGGGGCTGCAACAGTGTGCGGTTCGCTACAGACCGGGAAGATTTCAAAGATTTTCTGGCAGATTCCCATCGAGATGCTGCTCCCTCCCGCTCTTACACTATATAAAAATTCCAACAGAGTAGTTGCTGACTGTTGCATTTGTGTGTGTTTGTGTGTGTGAGGCACCTCCCCTGCACAGCAGAAGGAGTCTGAAATTGACTATAAAAAGTCTGATTTCCTCTCAGACACCCTCCAAGGCTTTGATGTGAGCACAACACCTGAGAAAAAGCCATGCTGTCACCATATTGGGTAAACTCTCGGTGCCACACTCGTTTCTGTGCAAATCTAAAAATCTGTCATGCTGAGCCACTGTAAAAAAAAACTCTTGGCAGAAAACGTACTTTCTCGACTAGCTGTCACAATTTGGTTGCTATTGTTGTATTTCAATGGTAGGCTCAGTCGACGTCAAATTATCCACATCATTGAAAAGAATGCCAGTATTCTAAATATTCATAAATAATCAGCGACTACAATTGTGCAACTGATTTATCACAGTTTCCATTCACTGTGCTACTACATCCAACAACTTTAGCACTACTGCTAAAATAACCTCATTTCAATCCAACAAGCAGAAGCCCAAATATCTCACTGATCGTTTCATTCACGCATCCTCACCTGCTTCTCTCCTCTCTCTCCAAGCTGGCTCGTCTCTCCTCCATGACCTCTCTTCACTTCCGGAATTCCTGCTGGCCAGTCCACTCCTCAGGCCCCTTCCTCCTGTTGCCATGGCCGCCGACGTGAACAGGTTGGTGTGCGTCGGGGAAGGGGGCGTCCTGTACAGGTGTGACTCTTGAAAGTCCTCGCCCTCTTCGTCCTCTCCGTCCGATGCCATCGCTCTGCCTGTCCGTTGCTCCGAAGTGAAGCCCCTCCAGCTGGGGTTTGAGTTTCCGAATCCTTGCCCTCCCAGGCTGCCGAATTTCATCCAGCTCTGACCCAGGCCGCCCCAGCCTCCTCCGAACGAAGACAGGTGAGACGAACCCAGCCCCACTGAGGTAAGAGACATGTGTTTGTACCTCTCCGCTGAGGAAGATGATGACGCCGAAGTGGTGGCTGCCGCAGAGGAAAAGGAATCATTCCCATTCTCGCACAACCAAGGTGATTCTTTGGAGAGCATGCTCCCCATTCTTCTCATCCCTTTTCTTCCTACGTCTCCTTGCCCCAAAATGAACCCAGACCTGGACTTGGAACTGGCCAATCCCTCTCTCTCCATGCTGTCTTCCTCCTCGTCCCCGTGTAACTCCTCTTCGTCGTCCATGTCTCGCTCGCAGTGCCGGTGACGGTGTTTATGTTTGTGTTTGTGATCGCTCCTCCCACAGCCACAGGAAAGGCTGGGTGTGAACCCTGAGCTGAGATGTAGGCCCCCCCCACCGCCTCCTCCTCCTCCTATATCTCCCTCGACCTCTCCCCCCAATGCACCTTCTCTCAGCAACCTGCTCCTGCGCCTGTGGAATCTGGCGGGGTTGAGGAGGAAGTGGGCGTGGTGGGGCTGATGGGTGGCATACTGGTGAGGCGATGCCAGCTGGTAGGAACTGGGGAGGTGGTGGTAAAGCGTTGTGGCTGGGGGATAGCTGCTGTAATATCCCATGTTTTCAATGGTCTCCTGAAACTTGGAGGGGCAGCCACACTGCCTGCGATCAGGCTTCCTGTTGCAATGCACCGGCTGGCAGGGGTAGAACGGCTGTGGGGAGAACGACGGACTGGAAGCGTAAGACGAAGGGTGAGGAGAGTAGAACCCATTCAGGTTGATCCTGAAGATGTTGGAGCGGAGAGGATGGGAGGAGGGGTGATGGCGCCTGCCTCCGGCAGAGGTCCCACTCCCGTCAAAGCTCTGTCCGAGACCCGTCCTCACCCAACTTCGCCTTCCAATGTGGACCTCGCTGAACTGACCAATCAGGTCTTCCAGTTCAGCCAGAAACTCTGGATCCTGCATGTGCAGCTGCTGGTGCTTCTTCTTGTGTTTGTTTTTCTGCCTCTTCAGTGCACTGTGCCCAAGGCAAGGATAATAGTCTGAATGGCTGCACTTATTGTGTCCTAGGCAGGGGCACACGCACGTACAGGAAGAGGAACAGTCATAATCTCTGCGCCGGTGCCGGTGTCTGTCTCTGTGCCGCTCCACATTACTTGAGTTGCTGATTGAGTTTGTGTGTCTAGGGATATTAGAGGGGGGGGATGAGACCGGAGAGGGACGATCCACAAGAGAGGAGGGGTGTCTCTGACCCCCAAGCATCACTCCTGACCCTAACCTGAGAATGCCCCGTGCTCCTCTCATCTCCCCTCGCTCAGAAACGCTGTTGCAGTCCGTTCCAATTCCGCTGTCACTTGGGAGCGTCTCTTCGCTGTGTGATTCGCTCCTGGGGGAGGGGTTGGTGTCTTTCAGGTGACCAGGGGAGCCAGGTGCGTGATGAAGTGGAGGAGTGGGACATGAGAGCTTACATGTAGACTGGTGAAAGGGGAGGTGATGCCTTCCCTGACATGGACAACTCCTCTTAACAAAGGGAGAGAGGGAGGAGGAGGAGGGAGGACGCGGAGAGGTACAGGACGACGATGGGGAGGGGAGGGAGAAGGGGTGAGGAAAAAGTAGGGAGGACGTTGGTTCTGTCAGGCTGCCCTCACTGTAGGGACTCTGGGCTCCACTGGAGTGGGTAAGCGATGGGGAGGGAAATGGGTGAGAGGCGGGAGGCTGGGGCTGGCTGGACGAGAAGAGAGATGTTTCAGGAGGATTGGTAAACAGCTGAGCGGCGCTCTGGGAGTTGGAACTCAGGTTAGCGGTTTGGACTTTAGGCTTGCGCCCTCGTCTCTTGCCCATGTAGATGGTCCCTCTCTTGCTCACATTGATCTGAGGGCCCAGCTTACTCCCAAAGGAGGAGGACAGGGCTGAGAACGTGTGTACTGTTGTAGCCTCTATTGATTTACACGTTGTCAGAGAGGTCTCACCCTCTGCTGCCTCCCCTTCCTGTCCCTCCTTTCCAACGTACCCAGACAGCATTACCTTGTGGAATCTCCTCTTCTTTCTTTTCTTCATCTCATTAAAAAACCTCCTGATCTTTAGTTTCCTGTTCCCCTTATCAGGAGCATGAAAATCTTTACTCCGGCTTGTATCATCAGAGGGATTCAGTGCATCTCTATTCTGGTCCTCCGGGAGAGGTCGTTTGGGAGGACGGCCACGCTTCTTGGGGCTGGACTGAGGCTGGGCAGCACTCTGCAGCATTGGGCTTGGCTCCAGAAGAGAGGGTTTCTGAACTCCGTTACACCCCAGAAGAGGCTTCTCTGCTGGGACAGAATTCAGTGACGGTCTAGACGGACGCTCATCTAAAGTAGAGCTTTGAGATTTGGGGCGGCCCCTTTTCCGGGCAGGAGTTAATGGGCTTCTGGATGCAGGGGGGCTAAGATCTAAAGTTGGGAGCTTTGGGGATGGAGGCTTGGTTGCAGAAGAGAGAGGGGAGGGGCTGCTGCTTAAGGAGATGGATGTTGGGTGCGAGTCATCGGTCGTCTGGAAAGTGGACTTGGCAGGAAGAGATGTCTTGGGGTTCTGGGGAAAACTTTGTGAGGGATTATGTTGGGAATCTGAGGCGGCTTCGTGATTTTCTCCCCTCTGAGTTCGGTGCACCAGCTTGGTCCAGCTGGGCCGTCTTGCTTTACGTTTCTTGAGTGGTCGGCTGTCTTGCTCTGGGGGAAAAGAAGGGGGAGAAATGGGGGCACGGGTAGAGGTGGTGGGCAGAGAGGGAGGAGCAGAAGAGGAGGGCTGGCTCGGGGGCAAAGCTGAATGTCTTTCTTGCTCTTTTGATTTATTCGCATCACCTGTTGTTGTTGTGGGATCGACTTGTTTCACCGACTTACAATTGTCATCTGTCTTATCTTTCTCTTCTGCTCTGCTTGGATTCAGTACTTTACAGATTTTATCTGGTTTATCAACTGTTTCGCCATATTTTGGACTGTTGTCTGCTGCTCTTTGCCTCTCTGGACTCAGCTTATCTCGCTTTTTCTCAGCCTTTGCTCTGTCAGTCTTGAGTTCATCTCTCCACAGGTCATCACTCTGATGTCTTTCAACTTTTTCCTTAGCATGCCTTGATTTTCCCTCTTTCCCTTTCTCCTTTTTCTTCTTCTTGCCCTCGTCCTTTTTGCTCTCAGTCTTCGCTCCTTCAGCATCCAACCTATCTCGCTTGGACTTTTTGTCTTTCCGTTTCTCTTTCTTTGCCTTCTTGTCTTTCTCTCTCTGTTTCTCTAGTGGTGTCTGAAGAGAGAAGTTCTGATCTTGGGACTGGGCAGAGGAGAGCTCTGCAGCGGGAGAGGACTGTGGTTTTGGGGTGACTGAGGGAGAGGAAGGAGAGTCTGGCTTACTCTTGTTGGACAGGCCAAGTTCTTTATGGGAATTGGTGGAAACTGGGGGTCTGGTCGTGGAGTCCATGGAAGAAACAGAGGAAGAACTGCTGTGTTTTCCAACTTTAATTCTTGATGAAGAGGAAGAGCCAAGAACGTCGGCGCAGCACTTCCCATTTGATAGTCCCTTCTGTCTCGCTGTCTGTACCAAACCATTATGTTTCTTGGTGGCGTTTCCTTCATTCCTGGTCTCCGATGCTGAAGGTGTCTGGATGCCTTCGGTGGAAGGAGGACTTGAAGCTCTCTGGTCCGTTGTGGGTGAGCAGGGTTTGTATCCTGCAGGACCAGGCTGGCCATTGACACTCGGAAGCTTCTCTTTCTTCACTCTCTCAGAGGAGCCATTTGAATTCACCTCCGTCTTATTGGCCAGTTTGGTCGGAACCTGGGGTATGCAAACATGGAAACTGTCATGGTCTGCAAAGGCTGCGACACCCATTAGTTTGCTGTTGACAACAGCAAAGGACAAAGGGGAAGAGACAATAACTGAAACGCTTTTGTTTTTGTCTGACCATTAAAAGAGAGTGAGGACAAAATGACTCAATCAGGCAGAGAAAAGAGGGCAAATTGTGGAGAAGGAAAGAGTGAGATGATGGAAACAGGAATGGGGCTGACACAGAAAGGAGAAATACAAAGGCAGAGAAACAGAGAGGAAGGGAGTGGGACAGGGACAGAAGGGGGAGTGAAAGATAAATGAGAGCAGGTAGAGAAAAGAGGGGATGTAAAAATAGAAGAGAGGGACAGATATAGAGAGCCTGGCAGGGAGGGAAAGAGAGAGAGAAAGCTGTGCTATTGGTAGCTATAAATTGCCACTAATACAGATGAGAAGGTTTGACATTTCATACTTGTCCTGTAATTTTGGTATGCTGCAGTCTGAGTGGTGTTTGTGCAGCTAAAGCAATAAGCTTCCCCTTGGGTGATTGTCATAAGGACTGATGGACCAATGTCTGTAATAGCTCCAAGTGGTTGCCGTGCTGTTGTCCTATTTATAGGTGTGTTTATTTAAATGTGCTACTCTGAGACAATGGCTCATTTGACCTTATTACTGAGTAGTAAGGCCGATTGTGCGCAATAGTTAACCGACAAAACAGAGCTATAGCACAGATACAATCTAAATCTAAATGCCTTCACTGCCTGTGACTCTTCAGATATTTTCCAGTTAACTTCAGCTAATAACAGGTTTGATATCAGCAGCTGACATGAAGGAATCTGTGCCTGTGTTAACTTACCTGTTTGGCAGACTTTGTCCCCTGGCTGGCAGTGGCAGGGACCGAGGCTGGGGTGGAAGCTGCAGCAAATGTTGATGGTAATGACAGTGGCTGCGATGACGAAGACAATGATGACGAGGATAACGATGATGCCAGTTGTGGTGAAGCAGCAGATGCAGTTTGTTTGGATGTGGTCTGGACAGCATCCAAGCTGGAGCGCTGCTCTCTGGTTGTCTCATCTGGGGTAGAGCTGGTTTTACTCTGTGGCCCCACTCCCCCTTCACCTTCCCCCCTGGGCAGTCCCCCCCGGCCTTGTCTCTGATAGGTCCTGATGGTGGGTTTGCAGACGTAGCTCTCCAAGATCTTGGGCGGTTTCTTGGTGCGTTTGGCCTGCAGCCCGATCCGGAGTCGCACATTCCCCTCAGGGCAGCTGGTCTCTTTGCCAGAGATCTGAAGCTGTTGCTGCCCTGCGCTTCCACAGCGCCCCTCGATGAGCAACTCCAGTACTGCCCCCTTGTCCCCTTCCCTCTTCCTTCCTACCCCCTTTTTCTCCTCCTCCTTTTTCCCCACATCTCCGTTCTCCCCATCACCTCGTCCTCTCTTTTTCTCCGCCACTCGGTCCTGTTCAGAGTCCTGAGGAGCAGAGGTGGGGTCCAGAGTGGAGACTGTGGATGGAGGGGTTCCCCCCTTCACTCTCTGGTCCATCAGAGAAGTCAGGGGGGAGAGGCAGGATGCGGGGGGTTGCACAGTATAACACTCAAATGTACTTGGTGTAGTTGATGGGGTCAAAGGTCAAAGAGCTGAACGCAGGTCTAGGTCAGCGGTTTGCCAAAAGATATCCTAAAACAGCAGGCACAGTTGGTTGTCTTCATCCAGCCAAGGTCTCTCTCTTCTGTTTTCGGCTCAAGCTGAGAGGGAGTAAGGTTGAGGCAGAGAGAGAGAGAGAGAGAGAGAGAGAGAGAGAAGGGAAAGACAGAGAGAAAGAGAAAGATAGAGAGGCCAGTGATTAGTCATTTCATGAGCTCAGATGCAGAATAGCAGCAGCACAGGAATCGAGGGGAAAGTCCCCTTCCTGCAGGCAGCTGTAGAGAGGTGGTAAAGTGTGTGTCCACAGAGATGATCTCATCATACAGAAAACCCACGGGGCCAATCAACGCGGCCGTTTCCCAGAATGTCGGCACTAACGGGAAAGAAAGACCTACTCACATTCTTTCAAAATCACCGGCAGATATTTTCCTCCAATAATCCATAAACGGCGGCAGCAAGCGCTCCTTAAACCTCCACACTTTTTACTTGTGTTCCAACCCTGACTCCTCTCTCGCAAATCAATATATCAATCAATCAGCTCCTGACTAATTCAAACACTTGATCCAGTCTCCTCCCCACTGCCTTTGCGCCTTCTGTTCTCAGCTACTCCCACCAGCACTTCTCCTCCCACCCTTCCCTCTGCTGTCTTTTCTCTCCGAAACTCCCCTCTTCATGTTTGGCAGAAAGTGTTTGCATGCATTCTCTATTAGTCCCATCCACTCTGCCTCTTGCTCTCTCCCTGTAGACCACACAGTAAAATGGTCAACTCATGCACTGTATCCATGTTAATCAGAACCATATTTCCTCCTCCGCTTCGTTCTTTTTCTCCTCTCCTGCCTAAATCCCTCCATTCACGGTCCGACCGTTCCCCTCCTCCCACCGTTTTCAGTAGTGGTAACACAAATCCGTAGGAAAGGGTAAAACTTATTTTTGGAAAGGAGTGCAAATTCCTCCTCCTCCCATTGCTTCCTCTAAGTCAAGTAAGCTTTTCATTGACCCCATTGTAAATGGACTTTTAATGTGACATTGCAGCAGAGCAACACACCCTAAAATAACATTCTCCTCACCAGGAAAACTTTCACTCGCACCATGTTCACTCCAGTTTTCGACCCAATGTGTCTGAGGGATAGGGAAGCAGCATCTCCTGTCATACTTCCTTCATTGCGCTCTCATAAGAAAAACACTCATCCGTTTGCTCCTGAGAGCCTCTTATGAAATAGTTCATCTGTCTCTCAACACGTCAAACTTCCCCCTTAAACTCACAACCAGCGTCTTGGATAATATTTTCATTCAAGGGCTCAGTGGGCTATCTCTCGTGCCTCCCGGTCCCCCCACACCCAAACCTTTTTTCCTTGAGTCACACTGAGCTCAAATCAACATCTGTTTCAATAACTTGCTGTTATGCAACCGTATTGGAAAGCATTTCCAAGGCCAAACCTCCTCCTCCTACTCCTCCTCACAGTGAAATAAAAATTACCACAGAGATGGACACTAGTCCTCTTAAATCACAGCAGCCACTTTGTATTGTGACCTCTGCTCCAGAAGCCTGCCCTGTATGAGGAGGTTCAAACTGAGGAGCAATCGGGGCATGAAGCTGGAGTCACACGAGTTATGATCAAATTGTGCAAAGTGTCTCTAAAAACAGAATTAGAGTGGCAGGTTTGCAAACGTAAAAGGACAAGTCTATTCAGCCCGAGTCAAAGTGCATACTAATAGCTTTTTATACTCTCTACAGCTATACCTCTGAAACATAACTCAGAATTATTCCAACATTAGACCAGAAGCTTTTCCCAGTGACAGGATGATGGGTGGACTTGACACTATAGTCCATGTTGGCTCCTTGGCAGCGCCCAGGCGACGATTAAATCATGATAATGGCCCACCATATTTCCAGCCAACATCAGCATCCCATGACGGTGTTATCATCAATAACTACAGCACTACAGTCATCTGCCCGACAACAGCAGGAGCACGGCCGCGCTGCCCCCTGGAAATCAGGCAGCTGTGTTGGCATCTCACATACGAACCATGAAGCTTCGCACGGTAGGTGATGCTCCATGTGTACAAGGATGTTCCGCACTTCAGCCTCCCTCCTCCCCCTCCTCCCTCCACACACACACACACACGCCTCACCTTGAAATTTAACGATTTACGTTATGGGTACTTGATTTTTGTCCCTATAAAGAAGACAAGTCTCAAGTCATTTGCTGGAGATTTACTCTAACCTTAACTGTTATTAGGCTACTCTAATCCAAACCCTACATGCAGACCTAATCCTAACCTTTACTCTAATCCCAGCTAACCTGGATTGTATATGAACCAATTAACCCAACTATCTAGTTTCTGGGTTTTTTTATTTCCATATCCAAACCACTGCCCTGCCCCCCAACCAAAACCTTGACCTGCTGAACTGTCCCCTACAGCTAACCTTAATCCCCTAACCCTTGACCCCCTGCCCTGCCCCTAACCATAACCTTGACCCCTGTCCCCTAACCCTTGACCCACTGCCCTGTCTCCTACAGCTAACCTTAATCCCTTGCCCTGTCCACTAACCCTTGACCTCCTGCCCTGACCCTAACCATAACCTTGACCCCTTTGCCTCGCCCCCCCAACTCTGACTTTAACTAACCTTACCATCCAACAGACCCTGATCTTAACCTAAACCTTAAATCATATCACATTAGAAATCACACACACACACACACACACTAGTTAGTGCATTAAAAGTGTGTTGGTCGTACATTGTGTACCCAGGTCGCAGCTGCGTAGGCTGACTGATGTTGCTACTGTAGATACAGTACGGGCAGCAGTGGGGGTGTTAACCGCACTGGAGCAGCCTCTCGCTGGTTTACTGAGCACGTCAACAGGAGCTCCCTTCTCCATGATGACTTTGCGCACCCGCTGAAAATCACTCTGCTGTCGCACTTACAAATGATACACACATGCACGTGTTGTTGTTGTCGTCACTCCTATAGCTCGCGCGCACGCACGCGCGCACACACGCCACACATAGTTGCACGTTGAAACTCAACATGGAAGTGGATTAGGAGGGGGTGGGGGGGGGTTTACGTAGCATGAAAATGTGCTTGCTCCTGCAGGGTTGTGTTGTGGATTAGTCCCTAGACACCTCTGCCTTTCTCCCTCTCCCTCTCTTCTACCCGTCTGTCCTCTGCTGGCTCTTCTGCTGGTGTCAGCAACATTGAAATAAGAAATATCACCATGCACGGAGAACAGGGGTGGGGGGTGGGGGGGGGGGATGGGTGGGGGGGGGGTATACATACACTCAGCAACAAGGGATAAAATTAGCGCCAAGCGGGTACACACACGCACAAAACATATCCCCGTAACCTCCAGTGATTTGGCTGTGTTGATGTCAGGCCTGCACACATTCACGCGCACTGCCATGACAATCCGTAATAAGGCTACGTAGGCTACTTACCCGAGAGCGCGTCCCGGAGCCAACTGCGTTTAGGCAGGAGGAGGTGAAGGTGTTGCTGTCCTGCTCCCCTCTCCTCCTCTTCCTCTTCTTCTTCTTCTTCGCGCCGACTGCTCCTGGTGCATTACACGTTGCTTTGATTGCATAAGTGAGGCCAGCGGAGGTTAAAACACCTCCGAACGCCGAGCTTCGGTGCCATCTGAGCGCGGAGCCCGCTGTGCAACAACATTGGCGCGGGTGTTTTCATAATCATACAGTCGATAGTCGGCGCGTCTCTGCAGCTAGGTGGCGGACTGGTTACACCGGAGCTTTGCTTTTTTTTCTGTCCTGGCCACCACTTCTTCTTCTTCCTCTTCTTCCTCTTCTTCTTCTTCTCTCGGGGAAAGTTACGTCGCTCCCGCCCGCCGATAGCAACGGCTCAGATTGTGCCGCCTGCGTATTTGCGCACAGGCTGTTAACGTGTCAGGACGACGCGCCGCTGAAGGCTGCGGCGGCGTGCGTGCGTGCATGTGTTTGTGCGTGTGTGGTTACCAGAGCAGAGAGAGGTTGCCTGGATGTGCGGGAATGTAACTGCGTGGCCATTTTCATGTGGTCAGAGGCAGAGATTAAACGGCGAACACGGCACAGGATCTCGTCGCGGTTCATAATAGGCAGGGCTATTTAGATGCTTAATAAAATGGCGACGACTTGGCTAAAATAGGCAGGCTGGAGGGATTGTGAGGGAGCAGCTGAAAAGTTGCATGGTGTAATGTTACTGGAGAGAGGGGGGGAAGGGGGGCAGCTCTGGACTGAGCACTTATTAAAAAGTTAATCTGGCTTCACAGAAAACACTGATCAACGGGAGGTTTTCCATTCAGTTTAAATAACTAAATTAATGTGATTCACAACAAAACATTCCCTAATTTTATTCGAAATGTAAGTTTTAAACATCGGGATGAAGTAATAACAAACGGTCGAAGCAATACTGTCGTTATAAGGCCAACAAGAAGAATATAGAATATTATGAATTATATATGTATTTATTGTTGTTATAAAATGTTATAGCTGTACTTTCCAAAAACAGTCATAATGTACATGCACCTTAAACACTAACTATTTTACTGTTGTTGTTACACTTGTCATCCAGTGGACCTGGTTCTGTCTGTCAGTGTTTGCTAGTTTATTATGTCGACATGAGTTCTTGCATCCTCTAGCTAAAAGGAAATTCCTTGGACTTGGTTGTGTGGTCTCTTTTAAATTGTATTGATTCTAGTAACGCCTCTGTTGTTGCTGTGTAGTTGTTGTTGTCTGTGCACAGGACCAGAATAACTCAGTATGTGGTCCCAGGACAAAGGCACATGCTTTTAAGTCTCTACTTGCCCCAGATTCCTCCTGTGCTCCAGCATCATATGTGCTTTGTAACCTCCAAATTCTCCATTTAATTCACACGAATGAACATTATCCCGTAAACACCAAACTACAGCCTCAATGTGGCATATAGATACAAAACATTTCAAGGAAATACACATTTAACAATATGGATAATCTCAGGGCATTATCCCATGAAGATACAATAAACATACATACTCTATCATTCACCACCTTGGCCTGTGGCTCTAATCAAATTTAAATCTCAGAAATTAGAAATGCTTTTAAGCCCACAATAAGACAAACTCATCACACATATCATGTTTTGAAAGTGATTATTTCAAATAATTTATCTCCGTCACAGATTCCCACACAGCACAGTCTTAAGTAAAATGCTTTGTTTACATACATAAAGAGACTTGGTGCAAAAAGTAAAAGAGCATGAACAGATTCCCAAACGTTTTACATTTACTCAAATAACAACTAGGCCTATGTCGTGGAAGGTTTAAAATAGATGTAAAACAAAAGTCTCACTCCAGTCAAAACAACCTTGTTTAGTGTTCGTTAGATTGAGTATTATACATCTCCACTTTTCACAGCTTTCCTCAGTCAATTATCATTATTGTGATATTAATTATTACTACTGTTATTATCACTGTTATTATTGATATTACAGGTGAAACATGTCAAACTCCATTTTCCTCTGTTGTCGTCGCCTGGCTCCTGGCACCTGATTGGCTGAACTGACTCCTGGTAGCGTGTCGTCACTTCCTGCTGTGGGCTGCATGATGGCGGTGCCCATGTCGGCTCCGGCGCTGTGACTTGTCCTGACTTCTCCTGACGCTGTGAGTTTTTTTTTTACTGCCAGCTTCAACCCCCGGTCGCAGGAGGTGTATATCTTTGTGACATTACCCGAAATCCTCCTCGGTGCACATTTACGGAAGTGACCCGCGGCTGAACGTGTGCACGAGCTCACGCTGCTGATGTTAGCTGTTAGCTAAGAGCGTGTTACCCAAGGTGAGAGCTGTCAGCCTGGACTCACTCACCATCCTCCCCGGTACTTGTCTCTGGACAGGATTTTAACCCGTGTCATCGTCTGTGTTTCAGATCATGGCGCTGCACAGACTGTCCTTCAGACTACGGCAAACGGTGAGGTCCCAATTACCACGAGGAAACTGCACTCTGTCTCATCCCTATATATTTATACTGTGTATTTTCATGTACAATAGTAGGGTCTAGATCTTTGTCACTTGCACCCGCTGTCCTGTTGACATCCAAAGGAAGAAAATGAAGCAGCTGATGATTGAACATCAGCTGATGTCTGTCAATAAACCTGCTAATTCATTTTACTGAAATTAGACATATATTTCATATTTTATAACCTATCAGAGAGTGTACATTGAACGGATTAGAGATGATTGATAGAAAACCTATTGATTTCAGTCAAGAAAAGATAAACTCGCACACATTTTCCGATTTCTCTCAAGTTAGAGCATCCTTTTGCATATTTCCAGGTGACCCATGTGAGGAGCCTTCACACCTCTAGATGTGGGCAGCAGCTGGAGTCTGCGGCCGCAGATTCAGAACCTGAACCTTTCTCAGTTTTCAGGACGCAGGAGAGTAATCCAGTGAGTATTGAGACCACGAATATTGTCACCATCAGCCACATCGTTAAACCGCCTGCCTGCATCAGACGTGTTGCTGGCAGTAGTTATTTTTAAGCTCAGTTATTCACTGTGTGTTCCTTTCCAGGAGTTTCAGTCGGAGAAACACATCGGGCAGTATTACACGCTGCCACCTGCACAAGTCCGCACCGTGTTCCCTGCTGGATTCCCCTGGCGCTATCAACAACAGGTGGGACCCTGTTTGTATCATTGCATCTACACAAGATGTATGAATTTTAATGGGACTAAGATAAAGACTGTCAAATGACAACAACATTTAATGGCTGGGTTTGTAGGTGAAGACGTTCAATGAGGCCTGTGTCATGGTGCGGCAGCCGGCACTGGAGGTCATCTCCTACCTGAAGAAAGCAGACTACAGCAAACCTGCGCTCAGATATGTATTCTGTATCCTTCGGTGCAAACGCTCACACAGACAGAAGAGTGAACCACCTCTGTGATGTGATGCCTGTTGTTGACCTTACATTAGAGTTGTTCAGATGGATTGAGGGGCAGTGGGAAGACGATGTCTCTCTACCACACCGTCCATTTCTGCCACACACAGGGGTGGCTGGTGCTGCACATTCCTGACAGTGAGATGAACACAGTCGCACACGATTCATTGGTAAACAGAGAGTCTGAGGAGTTAACCTGCGTCTTTTCTGTTTGCTCTCTTATGTTAAACAGCCTTCCTTTGGGTGAAGAACTGCAAAGAGCTGCTGCCCTCGTCCTTTAAGAGCTCCCGCTTTGACCAGCCCTTACAAGCTGCGAAGTGGCTGCGCGATTTCAAAATAACCAATGAGCAGTTTCTTTCACAGGTAAACAATAGTTAAAAGTTCCTAAATCCTCTCGTGTGCAGATTTGAAGACGTTCTCAGTACTAAGAGAACAGCATGACAATTTCAATTTGAGCAAAACCCATAAAGAATAAGTGTGATAGTATCCTTTAAATGTTTGTGAGAAACCCGTTAACCTAAATACTGTTATTTATATAACTTTACAAATGGATCAGATAATGTTTTTGGATCAGTTAGGATTTAGAATTCACTCTTGTAATCTATATAGTGTGTTTAATTTGGTCTTACTGAACCACTAGAAACTTTGTTATTATAAAAATAGTGAGTGACTCTGTGCTGTGTCCCCAGATAAAAACAAAGCAGCGTTATGTGTGGACAAAGAGGGAGTTCACAGAGGAGGGGAGCTCACTAGGACAGTTGGTGGATCAGGTGAGTGCTCTCTTTATTTTTCCCCACAATTTAATTCTGTCTGTGCGCTGTTCTTCCTCTCTGCCTTAGCAGCTGCCCCAGAGGGGTCATTAAAGTTTCATCTTTCACCTCGCCCGTGCTTAGTGCTGATCGATAGCTGATGAACTGAGCAGGGTGATGGATCAGCAAAATGTTTTTTTTTTACTGCACACTGTCAATGGCAGAAAGAGCAGTGAATTAATGTGCAGCCTGTGGATTTCTCCTTTTTCTCTGCTGTTGTTGAGCTTTTGATTTTAGATAAAGAAAACTTTGGGACAGAGCAGTCTGGCTGGGTTGCGTCTGGTCTGTCAGAGGGTTTATTTTTAGGTGATTCTGTTACTGTGAGCTAATTATTGGCTTTAATGTGGTTTGATCTCGTATCATCAGCCATCTGACAGCACAACATGAGACAGAGCAGCTTAGACGGACAGGTGTGGTATTTTACTTCTCACTGTCTTTGTTTCACATCTTTGTTTTTTGCAGCTGTATTAAACAGTTTGGCTTTTAGAGGCTTCATATTTAACCACGACAAGATTTGTATTTTATTCCAAACCAACACTCATTAACCCCTCTTTGAGCTGTTCCATCCACTTCCAATTCCAAATAAATATTTAATCTTTATGAAAAAGGAAGGATAAGAGTCTAAATCTGTCTGATCCACCCACCGCTAACACATCCACTACATCAATATCAGTAACTCCCACAAGAAAAGAAACGCAGAGCAATACAGACTGTGGTTCTGTGAGAGCAGCGCTGCTTGTGTGTGTGTCACGCTGGTGATGTTTGACTCCAGCAGCTGACAAAGGTTTATCATTCCCTCTGATGAGAGTCTGCAGCTTTCATTAAGATACTGATCTGAGTGGGTAAAAGGATTCTGGCGCTCTCCTCAGAGAACAATCCCTCGAACAATCAAGTGATTTCCCTTCACAATACAGCGGTATCAGGTTTTGTGTGTCCTTGCTGCAGGGAATATCTCGTGTGAAGAGCAGCACTGATGTTGTGGGGGCAGTGATGAAGGAGCTGAGGCTACAGAGCGGCCAGCCAGAGTCACTGTTTCGCCTGGCGGTGGCTGTAGACGGCGCCAACGCCCTGTGGGGGAGATCAACCATCAAGAAGGAGGATAGGAGCGCTGTGAGAAAACATATTTGCAATCCTGCCATGCCTCATCCTCCTCACCATGCGTCTCAGTTTCAACAGATGAGATGTTTAATGTGTCTCCGTCTCATCAGGTGGACCCAGAGGAGCTGACTTTGGTTTATAACCTGAGGAAGCTGATGAAGAATGACTGGGTGAAAAGAACACACTGAACACATCAACCGTACTTACATGGGATCATTAGGCTTTTCTTTAACACAGGTCCTCTTTTCTCAGACCGGAGGCGCCATCATCAGCACTGTGTCTCAGTCAGGGTCTCTCTTCACTTCAAAATCTGCCTACCTGCCTCAAGAGCTGCTGGGAGAGGTCAGAGGTCATTTTTATCACGCGGCGTTCATCTCTAGAACTTCCCGTCAAGATCTGACAGCAGTTTCATCTTCCCTTCTCGTTACTAACTCTGGTTATTAAGAAGGAAATTGCAATTCTGACCTCATGACTGCACCGTCAGTGGGGCCGAAGATGATTTATAGTGCAACACACAACAATATCAACAGACAATGTTATTATGACATCAGCCATTTTAACCTTCCCCTGATGTTTATTAGCATCAGCATGTTATTCTCTAATCCTCAACTGTGTGTAGATGATACTGAAGAATATCTGTGGATATTGTGCTCATATGCTTGATGTAACACTCATAATCTTTTTGTTTCTCAACTCCTGTAATCAGAGCCCATCTTAAGCTAGGATTAGAGTGTGTCAGTGTGTCCTCATCCTGTCTGCCCTGTTCAGTTTAAAAGTCTGAATGCAGAGAGTGTTGAGCTGTTGTGTTGTCGCAGTGGGTTTTTACGAGATTGTTTTTGTTGCCGTCATATTTATCTGATGTCTGCTGTGTCTAACTGGATCAATTCACTAATGGACCAATAAATCCATCCATGTCGCACCCATTTATGGAGGACAAGGACTGGACCATAAAACTGAAAGAAGGGTCAAATAACATTTTACTAAATAGAAATTGTTGATGTTATTATTGCATTGTATTGATTAACAGGTGGGCATGACTTTAACTTTGTGCTATTGGAACGTACGGTGTGAAGACAGCGGGATTGATTTCCTGTATTTTTGACTTCCTCTCTGCTTCGTTCACTAGAAGGGTTTTGACAACATGGACCCGTTTATCCCGGTGTCAGTGCCCAACTACAGCGAGAGGGAGTTCGAGAGCTGTTATCTTTACTATATGGACCGCAACTGGCTGCAGCATCCACAGAGTACGTAACAATCACATCAAGGCTTTTAAGATATCAATAATAATTTAAATGAGGCTGTTCGACTAACTTTGATTGTTTCCGTTAGCTCGGACAGAGGACGGGAAGAAAGAACTGATCTTCTTGAGCAACAGAAATCCAACCATGATGGAAAGGATTTGTTCCTCCCTATGAAGTCACAGACACTGACATCATCAGATGCAGAGAAACATGGAAATATCAGTGTCCTGGGAATATGTCTACTTCTGTCACTTGTAAATTATGATGCATGTATGTTGCTTTGATAATAAAATGTGTAATAAACATTTTTTTCCTGATCATTTTCAAATTCACTGTACAAACAAATCTTTTTTCATTTCTGCCTGACAGTGGTTCCATTTCATCTTCAGCTGCATTAGGATGGACCGATGTGTGACAGATGACACTGACGCTGTATATTTCCTCATACATTAACACAAAGTGATGCAGAGAGGTTGCAAAGCTGTTCCAAGACGAGGACACTGACGCGTTTCAGTGGATCACACGCGCTACGTCATAGATTGAGCTCGTCTCTTTGGAGGTGCTCTGCCCCCTGGTGTCAGGCACCGGCTACTGCATGGGTGTTCACATGACAGAGTCACGTGACTCAACAGTGTCGTTACAGGAAGTGTTCAATTGTTTGGTACAAAGGGCACGTGAGAGTTGATGGTAGAGAGACAGTATTTATCCCCATTAATTCTCAGGACATGTCAGAGTTCCTGTCTGGAACCTGTCAGGTGAGATCAGCTGCTCTGACTGCGTGCGTGCGCGCGCGCTTCCTCGTGTTTTGCTGACGAAACCAGTGTTTCATTTATACACAGCTGGATCTACTTTGTCTCCAGATGAAATGGCTGTGTCACTGCCAACAGCTGCAGTCGTGGCTCTTGTCTTCCTCACAGCACGAGTAACCATGTCAACAGGTAACAACACAACACAACAGTACTGACATGCTGACAACCAGGACCCTGCTAAATTCCTTGAAGCAACTTCCTGTGTTAACAAAAATGTCAATGTAAATATTTTTTTACTTTTTCCATATTGAAACCACAGGACATCTGTTTTCCCTGTTAATGAATTCAACTTTAGCTCTCCAGTGCTGGTGCCATTGTTTTGATCAATAACCCCCAAGTCTGACCTCTGAGCACACACAGGATGGAGAAGCAAAACAAAACAATCATTTCACCCGTGCACCTTCTTCTATCAACAGAGAGCAACAAATGCGTTGCCAGAGACTTTGGCCACGGCTCCGTGGTGTGTGAGTGTAACTCGACGTACTGTGACAGCGTCGGCTCCGTGACTCTGCCCCCGCTGGGACAGTTCTCCTCCTACCTGAGCAGCATGGCGGGCAGCAGACTGGAGTCGGGTCGGGGTCGGGTCCAGGCGAACAGCACCGGGGCAGGTGAGTGGCGTGAGATCGTTGTGGATGTCGCTGACGTGTGCACAAGTGCAGAGGGTCTGGTGTGTGTCTCCGTCAGGCCTCAGGTTGACCATCGTTCCCTATCAGAAGTACCAGAAGATCCGGGGTTTTGGTGGAGCGATGACGGACGCGGCAGGAATAAACATCCTGTCGCTCTCTGCTGGAGCCCAGGACCAGCTGCTGCGGCAGTACTTCTCCAGTGAAGGTAAACTACATGTGGCCTTGATAAACCACTGCACTGCATCAGAACAGTATCATGTTATATTATAGGATATCCAGCAAGAATATTAGCTGCTGTAGCTATTTTAGAGAATGGCAGATGACCAAACTAACTTATGAATATGTGTTAGATGAAAGGCTAATTAATTAAAGAAGGTTTCTATTTCTCTGTAAGGTTTCTACCACTGTTAGCGACTGTTCGGTTGGAGTGAATCACTGCAGCAAGTAGTTGATCCACTGGGGTTTGGTTAGTCATAATATTGAGGGTTTATTCAGCTGGCTGTGTCTCTGGCAGGTATCGGCTACAGTGTAGTGCGTGTCCCGATGGCGAGCTGTGATTTCTCCACCCGTCTGTACACCTACGCTGACTCCATTGGAGACTACAACCTGGACAACTTCTCTCTGGCCCCCGAGGACGTGAATATGAAGGTATGTCCCTCTGTCTCTTCGACTGAAACACACACACACACACATCCATCAGTCCCTCTCCTCTCTCCTCAGATCCCGCTTCTGCAGCGTGCTCAGGCCCTGTCTCCTCGCCCCCTGTCTCTTCTGGCCAGTGCCTGGAGCGCCCCCGCCTGGATGAAGACAAACAACGCACTCATAGGAAAAGGCTCCCTGAAAGGCCGGCCTGGTGGCAAGGAGCATAAAACATGGGCTCAGTACTATATCAGGTGACATGTGGGTCCAGCTCAGTGTGATGTTGGAGGAGATGGAAATGAATTCTGATGGTCGCTCCACTCTTTCCTCTCAGGTTCCTTGAGGAATACGCTAAATATAACTTGACCTTCTGGGCCTTGACCACAGGGAATGAGCCCTCTGCAGGACAGATGACAAACTACAGGTGAGATCTTTCAGATGGAACATTATTAACTTGTCCTCTTGGCTTCCAAACGTTCACATCAGACTGAGAAGTAGCTCCATCTCGCTGCAGTTTCCAGGCTCTGGGCTTCACGCCCGAGGAGCAGCGGGACTGGGTGGCCCTGGACCTGGGCCCTGCGCTGCATGCCTCATCCTTCCCTCACACACACGTCCTCATTCTGGATGACAACCGTCTGCTGCTGCCTCACTGGGCCAGAGTGGTAAGTTCAAGGACAAAGTTGCTGTGGAAAAAGCCAAGGTGAACTTAATTAAACCCGAGCTTATCAGAACTCTCCAGACACATAAATAAATCATAGATGTATTATTTTCAAAATGGTGAGGCAGGAGACCCCCGGGTACACACAGAGCTCACAGTAGGGAGCACACACTCCATCTGGCCTGGGGATGCCTCTGAATCAAGCAGAGCTGGAAAGCCGAGCTGATGAGAGGGATGTCTGGAAACTTGGCATCAGAAGACAAAGGATAGATACAGTCATGCCTGAAATTATTCATACCCCTGGTACATTTTGAAGTTACTTTTATTCAACCAGCAAGTTTTTTTCCTGATTGGAAATGACACGGGCATCTCCTAGAAGATAATAAGACGATGTATAAGAGACATTATTGTGGAAAAAAAATTGCTCAGCTTTTATTTACATTTGTTTTCGGTAACAATAATTTGCTATAATAATGAGTTAATTATTCTCTAAGCTGCTGTTGTTGCCACAATAAATTCCCCTGAAAACTGTGGTGCTGTCTTGCCTTTGTTTTCTCAGTTCTCACTCACGTCCCTTGTCCCCACAGGTCCTAAACGATGTGCATGCAGGACGCTACATCCATGGCGTGGCAGTCCACTGGTACTTTGACTCCTTCGTCCCCGCTGAGTTGAGCCTGGGAGCCATCCATCATCTGTATCCAGAGTATTACCTGTTCGGCACGGAGGCCTGTGCCGGGTGGAGCCCGCTGGACAGAGGAGTGAAGCTGGGCAGCTGGAACAGGGCTGAGCAGTACGCGCATGACATCATAGAGGTGAGAACAGCGTGATGCTGGAGGTGCTTGTTCGGTCACATCCTCAGCAACAGATGTGAGGCTTGACAAGCCGTGAGTTGTCCCGGAGAGGTGGAGGCACCTCCTCTGATAGCGCCGTCACACTCTGTCGCACACACTCTGCACAGACCGCCTGCAGGCCACCAGAGCAAGCTGGAGCTGGTGTCTTCCTCCTGACTTCACTTTCTCTGAGGAAATTGGACGCTGTCCATTTTGCATGGGTGCACTCAGCCACCAGACTTCCCCAGACTCAGGAGGAATTTGTTTACGTAGATATGTTGTCAAAACAGCAGGCTTCAGTCTAGTTTCATTTACACAAATAACACATCTTCAAACAAAGTTTCACAGCAACAGAGGGATATTAAGATGTGGGCGTTGTCTCCTTGGCAGGACTTGAATCATTACGTTGTGGGCTGGACTGACTGGAACCTGGCGTTGGACCTGACCGGTGGACCGAACTGGGTCAAAAACTTTGTGGACAGTCCTGTAATTGTAGATGCGAAGCGTGACGTCTTCTACAAGCAGCCCATGTTCTATAGCATGGCCCATTTCAGGTAGAACGTGATCTGACATCGCACTGTATGCCCTGCCTCTTCTGTTCCATCCTCACTGGGCGGGAGTTGAACCACGATCTCTTGTTTCATGCAGTAAGTTCCTGTGGGAGGGGTCTCAGAGAGTGGGTGTGTCTGCCAGCCAGGAAACTCACCTGGAGTCCTGTGCCTTCATCAGACCAGACGGCTCGGCGGTGCTCATCGTTCTCAACAGGTACAGGATCTTTCTGAATCATAGGTTGTTAATAAAGATGGACGACTTCCGATCATCTGGAAATTAAGCCAAAATATCTGGAGCATTTGCGCTGCCGTCTTTTGAAAACAGGAATGTGATACTGAGGTCCCGTTGGACCCTTGGAGCCTATCGGATTTTGTCTGATGACGACCTGACCCCGGGGGCCAGCGACCAATTTGTAGACAGCGGATACTTATACATTGTTATAATTCGTATTCATAAGAAAGGGGTCACATTTTGTTGTTGGCTTTCCTTTTTGGGAGGGGCCATACAGATGCTTTGAATGTTTGTAAATGATGCGTTATACTGACCTCTGTGTGTTTTTTAGGTCATCGTCCGTGGTCCAGTTTGAAGTTTGGGACCCGGCTGTGGGCTTCATCGCCGCCAGCGCCCCGGCTCATTCCCTCCTCACGCTGGCTTGGAACACACGCTGATCATGACATCAGCGCCATGTGCAGTGGGTTTGAATGTCATCAGTGTTTTACTTCAGGGATTCGTCAGTGGAGTAAAGAGGTAATGGTTTACGATATCAAGTCGAGCATTTCTCCACAGCAGTGTATTCCAGCGCTGCAGTTCAAGAAAGATTCAAGTTGACAGGTACAGAAGAAATTTTGACACGCACGACTTTAGCTTTTAATGATTGAACTCCTCACCACCAAAGATAGTCCCGTCCTTGAGTCCTCAGCCATTTCAATACACTCTGAAATTAACTGCTGCATTTCTTTTGCCTTGTCAACCATGAATTGAGCGTATTCAGTTTTTGTGATTTTTGTTGGTCACTTAATCAAATTAACCTCAAGTAATGGCACTTTGTTCTGCACCACTTCCTGTCAGGGATGGTGCCCTAAACTACTGAATGCACAGACGCAGCAGAAAGAGTGTGTAACTGCTGCCTTAATTACCAGGTAATAGGATGCGTTACGAGTCAGATCGCTGAATAAATGTAATCATTAATGTACAGGGTTTGTTGCTCTTTTAAATAAAGCACTTCTTGTTTTAATGTAAACCATAAAATGGTGAATGTTGTTAAGTATCCCTGGGGGAAGAGAGTAAAATATAAAAGTTAAAAGTATAAAATTACTTTTTTAAAAACTGGATTATGAGAAATGAAAATTAATCTTTTTAATTTTTTGTAATTTATTAATACCTCATAGACATTTTTCCCATATATATAATATACAGTTTCAATTACCAGGTATTTCACATTTGGTTCTCCATTCTCAATGTGTTTTCCTTTGCAAACCGTAAGTAGTTGGACTAAAATTATTTACATCAAAAAAAGTGATAAAAATGTGAAACAAAATACAAGTCAAAAACAATAGGGTAGAATGACAGAGGGATGCCATCTGTTTGTAATATATACACAAGGAGGAATATGTTGGAACCTAAAGCATTAGGTAATGGTTGAGCTCCATAGATATTTAATTCCCTTAATGTTTGTTTTAAAAATGTAGAAGAGTCCAACAGGTGTGAGGAATCCTTTTTTTTCTCCATTTGATATCAGAGTTCATAAAGCAATACGAAATACTTGCTTGAGTAGTTTTTTAAATAGAATCGCTACAGAGGATGGACGCAATAACATCAACACCCTGACAATGCAATCCCCAAAAAAACACTACCAATTAAATAACCAACATCCTCCTGAAATTATCTCAACAAATCCCCTGAATCAACTCTGGGCTTTCTTGCAGGGGTGCTGGTGTTTGTGTTGTTAGGCCCAGGCTCTGTAAAGGCCAAACTCTGCTGTGTTCCAATCTGCCGTACAGGGCTCAGTCGCAGGTTTTAGTGAATTATTTCGTGGCTATAGAGGGAATGGTATATGATCTAAAGTTTCCTCAGGAGGGTGTATTGGAGCAGTGCATTTCATGAAAGATGGAAAAGGAGTAGAAGTAGAGAAGACATGAGTTTGATCATCATCATCATCATCATCGATCTAGGCTGGTTTGTTATGAGGCAAAAGAAAAAAAAATCTAGAGATCTAGCAGACCTCAACTGAGTGTTAAGACGACTGTTCTGGTATCTGCGTACATGATTGAGGAGAAAGGCATTGAAACAAAATAAAAATACAAAAGAAACAATAGACAGATGATTACAACTGCAAAAGAGATGACGAGATGGAAGTAGAGAAGCGTTTTGTCTTCCCGGTGTGTTGGTGAACGTAGGCAGGGAGAACGAAGGGATTAAACAGGTGGGCGTCTCAGAAGGACCACCTCTCCTGTGTGCGAGGGTCCATGGAGAGGGAGGGGGACTCTGATGGGGGCTGGCTGCTGTCTTCACCGTTCAAACTCTTCCTACACACTGGACATGTGTCATGCTGCGTGGCCACAGAGCAGAATGCACATAATACAACATTAGCTTTAGGCAGTTTCCTCACAAGAGCTTCAACTCTTCTTATTTTACTTTGGTTCTTTCCTCTGCTAATGGAAGTTTGTTTGTCAGCAGGATTTAGCAAATCCACTGAACTAGTTTTATGAAAAACCCTCTGAAAGGGAGGGGTATGTGGTATTGCATTTATATTGAATTTGATTATCTGGGTGGAATTTTGACATTTTTCTGACCCTGGCCATTTCAGGGATCATGATTCAATAAGAATCGGACTGATATCTAAGTGTGTGTGCAGTTGTGTGGCTTGACTGAATCTCAGGGGACTGCTGGACATTTGCATGTGCAAATGTAGTCCATGATGATTTAATTGCATTTGATTCACAGTCCCTGTCTGGTCACTCACATCCACCAAGTTCAGCTTGGGTCAATGGGTTAAACTTTCTGTTCAACAATGTATTCAATACTTTCTTTAATGAGGGGGCTGTGAAGTGAAGGATGACATTATCTTACAATTGGAATTATTGTATCACTAAAGCCAGGGATGATCAGTCCAATAACAGGTATTTTCACTGTGTGACGCAGTAATTCTTTGCTGCAGCGACACGTATATATGACTTACCATTTCCAGCCATGGCACTATACAGTCTGAATGAAAGAAGTGGTTGCAGGGTAACTGTCTGACTGGCTCTCCAACTGTGAAGTCCTCTTTGCACACTGGACATTCCATACAGCAGTCTGAAAGAAGAACCCAGACGTTTAATCATTCCCTTTATATTAATATTATTGTGAGTACAAGAGGTAGTCATTAGTCACTCTCTTCAGGAGACATCTATCTTCATTAGCATCATCCCATTTCTCAGCCAGGGATTTGAGATGATGAAAAGCTGTAGAGGATGACTAATGAATAAAAGTCTGAAAAATTACATAGACTGCCATTAATCCCAACAGGTCAGCTATCAGCAGCCAGGCTGCACAATCAACCACAATGTTACAGCTGAGTGGTAAAATAGGACACACAGCTGCCAAGAAAGTCCAAAAGGACGTCATCTTGACATAATTTATGGAACAAACTACTGATACTCTCAAGGTTAATGGGCATTTCACCCCAAACACTGACAGTTTCAAAAGCCTCTCTTGGCAAGCGGCAACAGCACACAAACACCAGTGTCTGTTCATGCTGTGTAGACATCTATTAACATGAAGGCATTTCACAGAAAGTCTTAAACTTTATACATGCCCAGCATAGATGTAAAATAATGGTTACAGGTGTCCAAACAAATCAGATGAAGACATTTCAAAATTTCAGATGAAGGCTTTCTCACCTGCTTGTTCCTGAGATATATTGACAGTCGGGAGAGAAGAGATCTTCTCTTTCTCTGCTGGAGGAGGTCCTGTGTTTTCCAGCTGACCTAGTAGCTACAGAAAAGCAGAAAAAAGTCAACTAAAGAGCATTCAAACAACAGCATTCACAGAAAGATGCTATAACTTTGATTTACTTGTGTAATCACAGCGTCTAACCCTCCCTGTCCCCAGGCGTAATCCCCGGGGTTAGAGTGCAGCATCCCTGTCCTGAAAAATACACAGATGACTCAGGCTGATTAAAAAAAAAGATCACTAACACTGCGACCATGGCAGACACTGTGAATGCTACTGTCATGCCTTCTTACCATGAGAGGGGAGGTGAGTTGGAGACTCCAGAGTTGGCAAAGAGGCCAGCAAGAAACTGTTGCACAATCCTAGCATACAGAGAATAGAGAAAATATAGATAAATTAATGTCATTGCCAAAAATAAGAAGAGTCAGGATTGTAAAGGCATTTATAGCACTATCATTATTATAATTAGTGGGAGTATGTAAGCAGCAGAAAAATGCCAAGAGGATGCCAGAAGACTTAGCTCACCCCTCCACAGCGGGCGAGCGGTCAGGCCTGCTGCTGCCTCTAGACCGATATCTTCTCTGGCTGTGCAGGCGAGGCGGGCGCCCTGATCCCCAGTGTTCCCCAGCTCCTAGCAGACCCCCCATAGGTCCCCCAAGGCCTGCTGGGACTGACCCCCCGATTGGTCCCCCTCCCAAACCCCCCAGGTCACTAAGACCTCCGAGCCTTCCTCCAGGGAGCCGAGGTTCTGAGTCAGGGGTGTCATTGTCTGTTGTAAATGGCCGCTCCAGTAACAACAGGTGCCATAACTAGAGGAATATCAGGATACAACAGGGGAGGAAAACAGGTAAAGGTTTAAAGACAGAAGGGGAGAAGGGAGGTAAAAAACAACAAGTTATTAAGGCAAATTTAGATGACTGCAATCAATCCCCTTTGCACCCTTCCCAACCCTGTTCTCCAAACACATGTATCAGTTTATACCTCTGCAAACTGTGTGGCTGTGTCATCTATCCCATTTGCACCAGCCTCTAGGAGACTGAGAAAAATGGACAGGAGAGACATCTTTAGCAACATAAACATGTTCATTGTTTAGGTTTAATGTTAGCCTGGGACAAAACTACATAACGAAAGAAGCTCAAGAAAACATGTCAAACATGTGGCAGTGCAGCAAGCTGCATTTGTTCCAGACACTGGCCTTGATGTGTCTTCCCTTTTATGAACTTGATGTTAACCAGAAAGGTCTCTCACCTGGAGTCTTCTGTTACTTCCTCTATGAACCCTGAATCACATCTCGGACAGATGTATTCCTGGAAAGAGACACAACAAAGACTATTCTTTATATTTGTATTCTGTTCAAATTGTAGATGAATCATCATCTTAATTGTGTGAGGTTTGTTCACAGGTTATCCTGTCTGTTGAATAAATAGATACATGACTGGCAGCTGATCTTTTGATATATACTGTAGTAGTGGTGGGGTAATAAACTCTGTTAGCTCTGTGAAGTCATGCAGCAGGATTGAGAGTGCCTTAGACAAGCAGGCTGGAAGGAAGCTAGAATATCCTGCAGAGCTGTCATGTTTAATTGGATTAATTTGTGTTAGACACCAAATAAACTGGCAACCCTCTTCTTGCGACAGTTTTGAGTACTGCTCAACTCAATTTCTCAATTTTTATGCTCTTGCTCTCTCTTAATTTGAGAAATTTCTTTAGTTTTATTGTAATCTGAACCTTTATTCGCACATATGTGATGTGTGAATAAAGTGCTGCGTGTATATGTGAAATTCTCCCTGTGTCGGCAGGCGTGATAGGTTTGAAAGCATCTGAAACTTGATCTAAGTCTGAGCAGATATAGATCTCGCCAGTCTGTCTTCACTTTGAACTTTAAAATTGAAACTAAACGTGACCGCTGGTGACAGAAAGTCCTCGACTCCCTGGTTCAGGGAGTGTGTTCCCAGAAACGAACAAAGAAATCGAAAGTCATACATCCATTTAAATGGCAGAGTAGAAACAGACTTTCTCTCTCAGCTGTTTGTGTTGAGCACAACACAAACAACACTGAGCTAATGTCAGCTGTCGAGTGACCAAAATGACAATCACATACATACACAGGCGATCTAATGAAACGTCTAGACATTCGCTTCACGTGCCTGTTTTTTGACGAAGATACCAGCGAGTGTCAGGAGTTCATTTAGCGAGTTAACAACAACAAACGCTGCTACATGCTAACAGGCTAGCTAGGGGTTAGCTGTAGCAACCGAGCGAAACAAATGGTATTCCGGACCATGGCTGACTTGACAACCGCAGAAACCGTGCGAGAGCGCGCGGCGGGTGTGAGGAGGAAGGTGTCCGTCTTACCGGGAGTTTGGGGTTAACCTCTCCTTTACAACAGTGGCAGAAAAATCGATGCGGGGGAACAGCCGCAGCCTCCGCCATCTTCCCCAGAGCAGCACAAACACTGACGTCGGTCCTCCACAAAACCGACGACAGCTGTCCGCCTCCAGCCCAGCATGCACCGCGCCTGAGCCGGGGGAAACCCGGGCGGAGCGAGGCCAGCAGCCGCGGAGCGGAAGTGTGTGTCCATGTGTGTGTTGACAACGAGAAGAAGAAGAAGAGGAAGCAGCAGCAGCAGCATGTGTTCAGGAGATGCTTAAAAACCACGCTATCCTCTGAACGTAAGGTCTGTGAAATGAAAGTAGCCTGTGCACGTCGTGGTCAGCGCTAGTGGCCACCAGCTAGCAGCTAGCTAGTTTGTCTACTCTGGTCCAACATGCTCATCTGTAGAGATGCGTCCTACCGGCTGTTAATGAGTTCAGTCATTCAGTATTTGTTGTGATATGACAAGGCTTTTACGTAACAGGAAAACTACGCAGACACAGCACTGTAGTGCAAGAAGTTTTAGGCATTGAAAGTTAAAATATTAATAATTATTATTAGAGTTGTAAACAGCTAGAAACCAGATACATTATTAAACAAGTGACAAAGGTCCACCATATGTCACATGGTCAACAGTGAGGTGTAGCAGTAGTTGAGGTGTTTAGCATTTTATTTGAAGGAACGTTTAAAACCTAAATTTTCACTCAAGGGCAAAAATCAGGGGTTACATTTTAAAAGAAATAATAATGTGACATTCATTCATATAATTGTAGTTATAGACTGACTGTGTGCTCACAACAGACTCGGTGTTCTATGGATTGTTGTGTTAATACTTGTTACTGGTCTGAAAACTTGGACTGACCCTGAATGTGGGGCTTTTAATCGTTTGTGTGTCTGTTCAGATGACTCTCCAGGAGGTGCGTCTGTGTGGCCTCCTGCTGCGGGAGCACTTTGGAGAGGTGGTGGAGAAAGTGGGAACACACCTGCTCAGAGGTGGAGCACAGAGTCTAAGAACCATCATCCATGAGACTGGCATCTCACTGGACCTGGTGAAGAAGTGTCTGTGTGTGCTCGTGCAGCACGGGACATGTGTGTTCAGCTTGGGCCGTAAAGGACCTGGGAGTCCAACAGAGTATCAAACCAGTTGCAATAGGATACTGAGAATTCTTCGTTACCCACGTTACATCTACACTGCAAAAACCCTGTACGGCGACACTGGAGAGCTCATCATAGAGGAGCTACTGCAGAGAGGTCATATGACCATGAGCAGCACCGTCAAGATAGTTGCCGACCGCCTCACCCAGAACATGGAGGGTCAGTATGTCAGTGCCTGTACTTTTTCGATAAGTGAAGAAACTAAAAAAAATTCTACAAATCACCGCTTTGACCCGTATTAGCAGAAAAGTTGATTATTGAAAAATGGAAAAAAAGTTTGTGTTAATTGTTACATGTGATTTGTGTGGACTGTAATGATAGAAAGAAACTGTTCATGATATTTGTGTTTCTCATTATAGAGGGACGCAGCATGGATTATAGTGAAGTGTCGTCTGCCTTCTCCAACCTTGTGGAGACTCATTTTCTTCAGCGCTGTCCTCCACCACCTGGAGCAGGAGGAAGAGACAGCACGACTGCGGCCCCTGCTAACACAGTCCCACCCACACCAGAGAGCTTCCCCGACTGCTACAAGGTGCCACAAGTAACACTGATCGGACGAGGCAAGAGACAAATCTCGACAGAGGATGGAGAGGATCAAAGGAATGCGAAGAAACCTAGACTAGACACAGCGGTGAGTGTGAACACATTTGCTGTCTTTGTTAAATCTCTTTTTTTTTTCCACTCTTAAATACAGTGCATAACATTTTCTCTTTGTCCCTGACCTGTTGCTGTGCAGGCACACGGTGATGAGGGGGTTTACTGGCAGGTTAATTTTGAGAGGTTCCATCTTCACTTCAGAGACCAGGCCATTATCAGTGCTGTAGCCAACAAGCTGGACCAGGTCAGGCTTACACAAGATTGAAAATATGAACTAAAACAAAACATGTCATAGATCCACTACACTGATTTTATTTACATTCAAATACAATTGATTGAGTTTTTAAATGATAGCAGGTCAAATCAGTTATATCACCAATCTTTGCCTGGTATACACAGTTAAATTAGAATTATGGTTGTTTGTCATTACAATGTTTTTAAAGTATTATTTTTAACTTTTCCGTCTCAGACCAGCAGTGAGATAGTCAGGACTATGCTGAGGATGAGTGAGGTGACCACCTCGCCCACTGACTCCTGCACAAAGCCCCTCTCATCCAATGAGATCTTCCGGTCGCTCCCGAGCAGCTACAACATTGCCAGGCCCATCTTAGACCAGTACCTCACTCTGCTGGTGGACGACCCGGTATGACCTCTGCAAGGCACTATACATTTTCAATTCTTCCTTCGCATCCAGGACTGTTTTTAAGACCAGCTTTTGCTTTTCATTTCGCAGATGGAATTTGTGGGAAAGGCTGGTGAAAGTGGAGGAGGGATGTATGTTGTTAGTATCCTTTTTTATTAAAGCAGGAGTCATCACACTGGTTTCTATCTTTTCATTCATTAAGCACATGCAGATGTTTTTTCTTAAGCCACCTGTCAGATCTACACAAAGCGCTGGCCAATCTGGCACGGGCCACAATCGAGTCTGTCGTACAGGAGAGGTAAGTGTGTGACTGTTAAATTGTGGTTACATGGATTATTCTGCCTTTAAAAGCTCATTCATATACTCAGAGTTGATCTGTTGTTAGGTTCGGCTCCCGGTCAGCACGCATTTTCCGCCTGTTGCTAAGGAAACGTCACCTGGAGCAGAAGCAAGTGGAGGATTTTGCCATGATTCCAGCCAAGGAGGCTAAAGACATGCTCTACACACTGCTGTCACAGAACCTGGTCCAGTTACAGGCATGTGATGATGTGTTAAGTTTTCCTCTCTATTGCATGTAATTGATATTGCCAAGCGTTTACCCAGATATGACTCTGATTTAGCACGTGACACGAGAGAGGATGATGGCTTTTGGTTTAACTCTGCTTAGGGTTTCACCATAACAGATTGGGTATTTTCAGCACAAAAATATCTCCATTATACCAGACAGAGGAAGAAATATAAGTTCCAGTATGCACGTCGAGTCTAACAGACCTAAATGTGTCTGAACCATTGTATTTTCACTCTTAGTTTATATTTCATGAAAAAAAAATATTGAATGTGTTTATGGATGCAGACACCCTCAGTTGATTTTGCCATAACTGTAAGAGGAAAGACTGATCACTGTAATGTCTTTAGGTTTATGATGTTCCAAATTGTCTTCAAGCCAGTTTTCTCTGAACATGAGCAAGTAATCCAAAAAACATTCAATCCAAAAACACACTTTGGAAATTATTGGGCACAAGTTTTTAAGATGCACTGAGGCATTTTTAAATGACAGTTTTAAAACACTGCAGCATAATCTTTTATTACTTATAAATCTTTTATCATTTGATAAAAGTGACTCTTTGGAGACTCAGTGGAGCCGTATCTATTTTTTGATGCCACCTACACATCCTTGATGAACAACTATAATTTTGATCTTCAGGAAATCCCAAAGACTCCCGACTTTGCTCCCTCTCGTACTTTCTATCTTTACACCGTCAATCAACTCCCAACGGCAAGAATGCTGCTGCAGAACTGCTACAAGGTAAAACAGTGAACCCCAGCTATTCTCATCCATCCATGATGCAGCCTTCTGCCTTCTTCTGATTTGCACATTTATTCTCTCTGCAGACTGTTGCCAATCTCATAGAGAGACGCCTGTTTGAGACCAAAGAGAGCAAGTGAGTTTCTCATCAATAATTCTTTATTCTCTTGTATTTAAGGGATTCAGGGTGATCCATTTTAAAAGTTCAGCAGTTAATACATGGCATTACAAACGAATGTGCTGATTTGTTTCATGTTCCATTAATAGGCGGCTGCTGGAGAAATCCCAGCGAATAGAGGCCATCCTCGCCTCTTTGCAGGCCAGTGGGGCCGAGCCTGAGCAGCTGCAAGAGGTGGAGGACATGATCACAGCTCCTGAGAGGCAGCAGCTGGATTCCCTCAAGCTTCATATCAACAAGTAAGGACTCAAAGCTACAAATCCATTTAGGCAGATGTTCGACACCTCACTGAACAGCTCTTCTCATCATCTGTTTTCCAGGTTAGATTCAGCAGAGAACCAAGTAGATGAAACCATTTTTCTTCTAAATTCCTACATTATCACCACGGCCTCAACCACATAGTAACTGATAATACTTAAAAACTAATTCTATGAATTTGTTTGTTGAATGGGTTCAAGTATCACATTTTTATAGTCTATATCTGGAATATTTCAGTTTGGAATGGAGTGAAATTGCTTGTTTTTCTTTTAACTGCTTACGTAAATGAATGAATAAACAGAGAACAAGAAAACTTTTCAACACTTTTAATTTCATTTCTTCATTTAAGAAAACACAAAACTCGAAAGACAAACATACGACAAAGTGACTGTTCATTCAAAATGTAAAACCATGAAGATTTCTGTATATTAAATAGAAATATTGTGGTTTAATACACACTGGCGTTCCTCAGAATAGAAAAACAAAAAAAGATTATTTACACAAGTGCTCCCGATGCTGGAAATGGTGGGTAGTGCATTTCTGTTTGACCCCTTGTGATGCTCTCTTTGGTCCTGAGGGTCCTAGTTGCATCTGTGTTGCCAGTCCAGTCCAATCTGTGGACTCGGCTCATGTGGTAGTTGTCATGGCAGCAGGAGGTGGGCTCAGTCCTCATGGTTCTCATCGTCTGCTCTGTGTTTGCGTGTGAAGAACCCCAGCTGATGATGAGGAGATAAACATTGATATTCTGACCACAGCATGTTCCAGTGTTTTTTAACATATGTTTTGATAATACTTAAATGAGTGATGCTCAAGCTGGGGGTTATGAGAGGTTTCAGGAGTTGTGGGTAGAGTAATAATATATTTTCAACAAAAATCATTTAGTCCCATATAAACACTACTTTCTTTTACAAAAGAGTGACGTGAAGATACCTTCCACAGTACGAAAATGATGAGGGCGAGTAGCAGCAACCCTCCAATGATGCTGCCGATCAGAATCCAGAGTGAGATGGGAATCGCTCGGCCCCTTAACACCTCCAGAACAGTCTAGAGGAAAACATAAAAGGAGAGGAACCCAAAAGTAAATATTCATCTCATTTTACCATTGGAAAAACCCTGCCGTCGTCTCCTCACCTCCCTCCATTCTGTCCCTGTGTCCAGAGTGATGAGACTAGTCTCCTGAGCTGCCAGGCGATAGGCTCCAATTATCCTCACTGACTTATATTTGGCCTACAGAAGGAGACGCAGAGGACCAATTAGTTTCACATGACACAAGATTTAGGCTAAAATGAATGTGGGCCTGTGTTCGAATTACTTTTCTGAAGAAGTCATCGTGGACTCTGCGGCTGACACGGACGAGTGCAGTCTGTCCTCTCAGAAGCTGCTGCACTTCACACACAACCTCCGTGCACCACGACCTGCTGCAGTTCTATACACACACAGAAAAACCCAAACACGTTTATGAACATGCTGATGCTGCACAGTGTTCCCAAGCTGTTGCGCTGCCAGGGGCCTCACCAGTATGTCGTTCTGCATCATGTCTTCTGGATGCAGAGGACGCACGTCTCTGTGTGTGGCCTTGAGCTGGACCAGATCGCTCAGCACGCTGCAATTCACTCCTGTGGCCTGGGGGGCAATTTCCGATGCGTCAGATTGGATATAAAGAGGGAGGCACAGACACTCGCTGGTAAACATTACTCACGTTGTAGGAGAAGACCTCGGTGACGGTCATGAACACTCTGTCTCCAGCAGCCACAGAGGGCAGATGCAGCCTCAGCACCAGATTACTCACAGAGTAACAGCCGAGGTTCTGCAGCTGCATTAACAAAATCATCGGATGTTACATAAATATGAAAGTCATGGCTTTTGACTTTAAATTTGCATCATGAGCACATGAGACAAACCCTGAGGTGTGTGTAGAACTCTGGTCCGATGGCCTCCGACACTGTCCGTGTGGGGTGGACCTCGTATCGGTTTAAATTAGAGTCACTGCACAAAAACACAGGAAAAGCAAACATAAATATTCAAACACGTAAAAAAAGAGAAGCTTAAATACATGGAAGTCGAGTGCACACACCTGCTGACAAACAGGTCCGGTTCATACTGAACAAAACTCTGCAGCTGGACACTGTTGTCCCCCAGCGTGTCCTCCCTCTCCACACTGTCACTGTAAAAGAAACAGATCCATCGCTGACTGTATGATATACAATTTGTATACTCTCCTATTACTGGTTCCTCAAGTCATTGGTCACTGCTGTGCCCCTCATATCAGACCTTTTCTCATGTAGAAACACTTTGACACACTCCTTAAAGTCAATTGTCTCAAAAGCATGTACCCAGAGTATCCAGAACTGCTTTAGTGAGCTACCTGGCCGCATGGAGCTTCATCTGAACTCGACTGTGCAGAGACGTGCAGCTGAACTCAAACTCCAGCATGAAGTTCACCTGCAAACGCAGAAGAGAATGGGCTGGTGAGGAGACAGCTTTCCTCTGCATTGAGTCAAGTATGAGTGGGCTCAGTCAAGTGTTGTGGAGCGGCTTCTTCTGAACTAATGCACCTTTGACTGGGAGCGGAACACTGGGTAACTGACGTTACACGAGTGGCTGTTGGTCCCCAGCGCTGTGCACTCAATCTTCAAGTGGGCATCCTCCTACGACAGGAGAGAGATAAAGAAAGGCAGAGGCTGTGTAAGGCAGGGCAAATGTGTGTGATTAGTTAGAAGTGGTGCTGCATGTGTGAGCGTTGTCTACCCGAATGCTGAGGCTGGAGAAGTGCAGGTTGCGCGAGTAGTGCAGCGTCAGGCTGGTGTTGTAGGCGTTTTCAAGTCTGTTCTGGAGCTGCACCTCCACTGCCAGACGCCTACGAGGGCTGCGAATCACATAAGGCTTCTGTCTGTGGAGACAAGGCGATAAACTCAGTGAAACCGAAAAGACACTAAGAGAGAGCCAACTGAGAAATGAAACCTGTACCTCGTCCCGGAGATGTCCATGTGCGCCTGCAGCACCAGGTCTGTGGTGCACACGTCGTCCTCACCGCAGTCTTTGAAGAACGGGATCTGGAGGGGAACGGAGAAACGGAGAAGAAGTGAACTGTGAGCCATTAAGATTTGAGTTAAAGATATTGGGCAAGAGAGACAATGGGACAATGTTTTTCCACTCACAAATTTCTTAACAGTGGTTGGCCAGCCCTCATCCAACACCGGGCCGTTCTCAGTGTCGTTGATCTTAAACCGCAGCGAGAAGCTGATTGGACGGATGTAATCGGCCGTGTCCTGTGCACAAAGACAGACACACAAATGTCAGGAATGAAAACAGAAGTGAGTCTGTGTGCGTGCGCAGACACTCACGTAAACATGAAAGGGAAGGTTGTAGCAGCGAGTTTGTCCCGTGTGGACTCGGACAGCCAGCTGGGTTTGTCTGTGGGAGCTGTCGTCAAACAGGGCTCGTGCAGACAACTTCCTGTCGTCCAACATGGCCGACACCCACAGATCTGAGGAGAGAGCAGGTGATTAAGACGGATGGTGACACGGGTGTCTGGCCATCTAACAACACTTGTTTTTACCTCCACCAAGGAGAGGAAGTTTGTTGGCAAAAACTACAAAAATGACATATTAAACTAAAATCAAAATTTTTGGCCACTTGTCACTTTGAAGGGTTGTACCGAAGCTGTTGCTGTGTGGTCCAGGGGAGCGTGAGACAGCTGTGAAGCAGGCAGTGGCGTTCAGACAGGCCGACTCTCTGCCCCCTCTCTGGCAGGTCTTCTGGATGACGTTGATGGAGTGCGGCTGGAAGGACAGACTCACGCTGATCTGGACTATGCTGCGAGAGCTGAGGGACAAGCATTAGAAAGGATGGGAAGTTTTATAGATTATGTGAATATACATAGAGATAAACATATGTTTATGCCTGTTGTTCCCTTTCTGAATGTGGAATCTAGCTGGATGTGTTGCATTGTCTGGATTTATTATCTCCCTTTGCCTGTCCCTTCTCTGTTGACCCACCTGAGCAGCACAGCACTGCCCTGTGCTCCCACTGCCAAATCTATGAGCTCATCTCCATCCAAGTCCAACCGAGCGCTCACACTGCGGCCGAAGTACTGCATGGAGGAGGAGAGCGATGATCCTGCAATACGCTGTAGGGGCAGGAGCCGGGAGGGTAGATGAGTTTGATTGATTTCTGACATGTTGAAATAATAATAAAGGGGGGGGGGTACCTGTTTATAATTGTGGTTGATGTAAATGCCATCGCCATGGTAGACATAGATGGCGCCCCTGTGCTCGTCCTCCAGCGGGGCTCCCACCAGCAGGTCGGTGAAGCCGTCGTGGTTGAGGTCAGGGGCGGCTGCCAGCGCGTAACCAAACCTGGCATCCTGGGACTTCTCCTCCGGCTTCAGAGTCCCATTAGATACAAACACCTCCTCCTGATGGTCAATTAAGAAGATGGAGAGAAGGAGGACACACAGCAGGTGATACAGACTTTGGTGTTTTCACTGAGAGTTTTTATTATGGTGTGTTTTCATGACTACTCCATCATCCTTATAGAGAAGATGCCTCACCCCACTGAGGCTATAGATGTACACTCTCCCCGCCTCCTTGTTTCCTGAGCCGAGGTACATCGGAGCAGCAACCAGGAGGACGTCAGTGATGCCGTCCTGGTCGATGTCCATCCCGCACACCTCGCTGCCATAGTAAGACCCAATCTACACACAGACACGTGGTACTTCAGTGGTCGGCCAATAGGTGGAGGCGTTGCTTTAATGTCCGGTTATTGTGACTGACAGAAATGAAGGAAAGAGGTCCAGGTCGATGGTTACCTGCTCTCCATTGAGGGCCTGTACGATGTTGACGTCGCCGTCGTCGCTGAGCTCAAACAGGATGACTTTGCCTTTGTGTTTGAAGCGAGGAGCTCCAGCTACATACAGCCTCCTCCAGTCTCCAACTATCACAGATGACACAGTGTAACCTGCAAACACATTTACACACACACACACCATCACACACTGCTGCTAACGTAGGAGATTTGTGCCTCATTTAACACATGTACTACCTATATTATATTATTAGTACTGGCATCAACATAACTTTTATTTGAACTTGCTTCAGATAAGTCACGTTTCCCGTCATTTTCATTTTATTTTCTGTCCATGTTTGTTTAGTGTTCTGTGCTAATGCAGGCCGCTGCAGTGGTGTGTTTATGGGCACGTGGAAAGCTCTGACATTTGTGATTTGAGAGTGGGCTGGGGGACAGGAGCGCATTCACGAGTTATGTTTTCAGAAACGTTGAAAGACAAACAAGGATCAAACTCGGAGGTTTTGAAAAGGATTATGTGGATTTTGGAGCTTACGCTGAAGAAAGAGGTTTCTGTTCCACGCACAGTTGAAGCTGGTTCACTGGAGCACCAGACACCCAGGAGCCCCAGAAAACCCCAGGACCACTGGCTGGCAATTATTTAGTGGTAATTTACTCAAACTGAAGATTTGGAACAATTTTGGCCAAAATTTTGTTTTACATCTTGTAATATTAGGCTCATTTAATTATATTCAAACATGACAAAACTAAATGGGAAAAATAGGAAAGGACAGTTTATGAATGAGGGCCCATGCTATAATGTTTTCCTGTAGTCTCTCTGGTTCCAGAATCCCCACCTTTAATCTTCAAATTTTTGCTTTTTTTATTCACTTTTTTAAAACATTTTTATCGATGTTGCCAAATGAGTGGCTGCCAGTGGGATAAATAAAGTTGTTTGGTTTGAATTAGAAGTCACGTAGAATGAATAATAATATTAAGGAATTAAAAAACACAATAGAATATAATTAATAATAGCAGATGATAAAATAAAGTTAAAAACTAAATAGCATCTTCATTGATCATCGGGCCCCTCTGCTCTGCTCTGTTATGTCGGTACCTAAATAAGCAGCATGATTCTTCAGCTCCAGTGGAAACTCGCTCTCGAAGGCCTCTCTGGGCGGCATGATGCGTCCGTTGGTACCCTCCTTTAACACGCCCCCGTCCCAATCATAGGCGCCGACCATCCCAAACAAAATACCATCCTAAAAGAGAACGTGTTTAATGTTTCAGTTTTAATAGATCTGAGCTGACATTGATTCGAGTTCTGGAGGACTTACATCCAGTGTGTGTGTGGAGAAGCCGATCTGAGACATCTCCATGTGGAACGAGCTCTCGTTGTAGCCCAGTGTCCCTTCAGGAGGACAGAGACAACATGGTCATGTTTCTTTTGACATCTCCTCCCTTCCTTCCTCGCCCGCTCGGCGTCCGATCCCCTGGCATCATCAACACTCTCACCCACCTTGAAGACCCCAGGTGGCAGACGAGCCTCGCCCTTCCCTCACCTCCTGTCCTTTCCTCTCGTTTCCTTCAACATCTGAAGGTGGCATCACCTTACATCAGTCTTCCTCTTCCCTCAGCTATTGTCATAGCTGTCCTCCACCTCCACCTTCTTTTCCCTTCCTTGCTTTTTCTGCAGAACTGCTGTTTATTTTCGTCTTTCTCCACTTCTGACTCACATTCTTGTACTTCTCATTTCTCACACAGACTCTTCCCACTTTAGTCACAGTGTTGGCTTCCTTGGAAATTGACAAATCCAGTCTGGTTAAATCAGTAGTGTAACTGGGAACATTATCGGTTCAAATATATTTTATACCCTGACATAATCCATATCATATCGACACCCTTTTAAAATAATGTCCTAAGTCTTTTTTTTTTCAGAAAACACTAAAAAGAGGTAGCTAGCAATATGAGGAGATAATTTCAACAGACTTTTTTTTTTTGACTAATGATAATATCATTACTTCTACTCTGATCTCGACTTATCTTATATAAAATTAACTTAGTAACCTATGTACATACACTCACTTTGGTTTCCTAGATATAAATCCAGTATTTTATAGATCAGTGGAACATCATAATAAACTTACGCTGTGAGGTTTTTAAAGAACTTAACAATTTTTCAGGTGATTCATGTAGACAATCTGTGGATTGGAATATTTTCTGTACCTTCCAAGGTAAAGATTCGGTCTCCGAGGGCGTCCACGATGTCATTGAGCGCCGCTTCATCTGTCACATTGAAAAAGTATTTATCATCAGGGTCGGTGGCGATGTACTTGATCTCGTTAATGAACGTCTCAGGGTCCTGCTGCCGGCGGATATAATGACCCAGGACCTGCAGAGCAGCGTGGGAGAAAAAGAGAGGGAACGATTGTAAGAGAAAACACAACAGATGAATAAGCAGAGAACACAAGTTCAATAAAACATGGAGGGATTAAGCTGGAAACAGAAAAGGCAGTGAAATGGAGCGAAACAGAGCCTAAACTAACACGTGGGCATGTACGAGATATATTATTTTTTGTGGTTTGAGAGGAACTGAAACCATGAGAAGTGATAATGGATTGTTTGAAGAGAGACAGACAGATAGCATGAAGGGGAAGAGGAGAGGAACAACAGCATTCCCAGAATAAGTAAACTGGAACTGCTGGATCCATGAAAAATAAACGCAGTTCATAGCTGTGTTCCTGCCCGTGTAATTTACCAGTAATTAAGCAATAGCTGAAGGCAACATGCTGACTGGAAGACACAAGACACAGGAGGAAACGGCAGCCACTAGAGATTTGTAAATGAGGTGCACAGGCCCAGCTCAGGGGGTGAAGAGATGACGGACGCACAAGATGTACTGCAGCAGCAGTGGCTTATGGCTCAGTGCCTGAAGTATAAATGAGAAAAATTCCATAAGAAAAACCAAACCCAAGAGTCTCCCCCCATGACTCCAGCTGCCAAGCAAACTAAGGAAATCCTCTGTTTTCAAAGGGCATTGGGTGGAGGGGGGGGGGCACCAGTGTGTAAGAGAGTCGACACATAAATATGGACATTAACATCTTCTAGAGCCCGAGAAATTCCACTCGGGCTGCCAACGACTTCTGGTTTTTATAAAGTGAAGAAGAAAGAAGCAACAGTCTTTTTTAAATGTAAAGCACATTTCCAGATTTCGAGGATTTGCCAACATGTTTGTTTTGAAGTACATGAATGAACGTGCCCATGCTCACTTTACATGGTTCTGCACGAGCCCCCCCACACACACACACAGCCCCTGATCTGCACTGATGTAGAAAACACAGTCGGCAGTGCCCATGCTGATGTTTGGAAAGCTCTGCCCTCCCTAGTGAGCCATTTTCACTGCACACACACACATACATAACCTCCATACACAGCAACATTAACACGTGGCTGCAGTTACGCGTAGTACTTCCTTGTCATCACTTGAACTTTTTGGGGCAAATAGTTGACCCATAAAAAGCCCCTCAGTTCCTCTGGTTGCCATCATTCAATTTTGTTTCTTTCTTTCGTCGTTGCTTGTGTCATTTTCATTGAACCATTACCTGGTTTCTGTCTGTTTCCTGTTTCTCATTCCAAGCTGCCGTTGACCTGCAGCACGAGGGTTGTGTTCAGGTAGTCAGTGTCCTACCGGCCCACAGCGATAAAACCATTATAGCAGGTTTTTAAAATGGTGAAACTTTATCCTCACGTTTCTGCCCGATGCTCAGGATTCAGACCTCATGGGAAAACGACTTGCTTTTATTTTGAAAAGGTTAGCTGACCCCAAATATATCAGAACATCTCCTCCCCTCACTCTCCTCTGTGAGGTCTGTGGAGGATCCAGAGAAACTAGGGCCGTATTAGCGGCTGCCGAGTTTTGAGCTATGGTTTTGGCAGTGCAATGCAGAACATTTATTTCTCATTCAGGATGAATACTCCTAACTTTGGTGATTCTCTGACTTTTCATGTAGCGCCACCAGCGGGTCGAAATTTCTCTTTAAATTTGATGTAGTTGGTAAACATCACTGATCCGTTTTTAAAGGGGAGCTCAGTCTGATTATACTTAATCACATGTCTGCACAGACCTGTAACCGAGCCTCTCCACCCTACATCAGCAGATATATCTGACCTTCATATACACATAGTTCTATGGTGGCACCTTGCCACTCCTCCGCAGTGTTGGCTCTCGCGCTCCTCTGTGGTTCTCGTGGAGTCTGAAGGTTTCCCAGTGTCTCTTGTGGGACAGGGAGGGGTCTGTAAGCAGTCCTGCTGCAAGACTCTGTCCGGTCCTCTGACTCTAAAACCATACCACAGCTCAGTGCTTCTGTGTCGAGGGGGTCGGGTGGGGCGGCGAAGGAAGAGTTTTTGTTCCCACTTGTCTATTTTGGTAGACTCAAGGGGTTCATTTGGTAATGTTATTTTGGGGGGAGTGGTGGCAGCATTGTGTGGTTGCCCGAGGGAGCACAGCTTGTGGTCAGCGTACGACTTTCACGCAATGTGTGTGGAATGTTACAGCACCGCGCACACCCATTGCTAATGTAGGTTAAGATGTGTCGAGCTTGTGATTTGTGGGAGGGCGAGATGTACTCACAGCGATGGCGTATCTCGTGATGTTCCTCTTCTCGCACTCCTCCAGAGCTTCCGGTAGCTCCTCACCGTCATGCGACTCTCCGTCCGTCACTACGATCATCACCTTGGTGGCTCCATCCCTGGCACCACGTTCCAGACTGAACGCCTCTGTGCTACAAAGACAGAAAAAGATGTGAGGGACTGGAGAGAAGAAAGTCAGGATGAACACGGTGAAAAGGTTAAAGGAGTGAAGGGGTCAGAGGGAGAGAGAGGTCACCAGGGAGGACCCATTCACTTTGTTTCTTAACTTCTCAAATGATGACATACAATTCAAAGTGCTTCTCTGAGAAAATGAATAGCTAGCGAAGGAGTGAGACATTGGCGTTAAGTCCCTTCCCACCAAGTACGATATAAATGGTCCACAACTATATTACTCAGAGTTGACACACATACATTTACTGCCAGTTGACTCAAAGTGGTCACTGCACGCAGCGTGCATGTGTCACCGCACACAGCGACCGCATCTGTGCATTCCCATCCGGTTGTGCCATGTTACAAAGAGGAAGCCTAAAATGACAAACACACACGGACAGACCCGGGCCGCACCCTGTTTGTCTGCAGGAAACCTGTTCTCAGCCGGACCTGCTTCAAGTGTCGAATAGGGTTGGTGAGCCTCAAACCAACCCACACACACAGAAATCTGGAGCGTCGTCACTACGAGTGAACTCAGTCATTTTCAGGCCGAACTCCAGCCCTGGCCTAAATATAACGTTGTGGTCAGCCGCAAGAAACTCAGAGTTAAAAACAACTGTTTCCCCTATGCAGTCTGCAAATTACATAGGGTGCAGAGAAGGAGAGGAAAAGGAGAAAAAGAAGAAAGTAATTGAAGTAAAGGAGAGGGACAGATAGGGGAGTGAAACACTGGGATACACCATGAAAGAAACTATAAACCTGGAACAAATGAAAAGACTGTTTGAGAAAAGGGAGATAAAACAGAAAAGGATGAAAGAAAAGAAGTAAAGACTTCTTGGGAACCTATTCCATGAGGCAAAAAGATAATAGTCTTAAAAGAAATAAAAGACAGTAAAATGAAACCAAACTTTAAAAATAAAAGAACAATTCCTGCTCTGATGTGGCATTAAGATTGTGTAATTGTGCAATTAAATTAACTTGGGAGGAGACAGAAAGAGCAGGAGCAGGAAGGAAAGCGAAGGATGGACGAGACAAGACAAGACAGACGGCAACAGACTGAGGAAAAAGGGGAGAGGATTAAAACAGAGGAAAACAGACAAATTAGGAGGAAAATAAAACAAAAAATGGGAAAGAGGAGAGCGGAGATGAAAGAGGAGAGAAAGTGAGCAGAGCTAATTGGGAAGCCTGGTTGTATTTACGAGCCATTTTATGGAGTCGCAGTAGTTTGGTAATAGCACAGAGCAGCGGTCTGCATGTGTACTTTATGTGTATGTGTGTGTCTGACTGAGAGTGTCTCAGACGGGTGGAGCAATATAAAAATCAGAGTCTAATTCAATTGTAGAGGCTTATTCGATGTTTGTGAATCAGTCGGTCAAGCCACAGTCCGTTACCGTCAACAACATTTCATCGTGCCCTTTCAGCATAGGGTCACTACATACAGGCTATTTTTGGTAAATGCGTGGTTTGATGTACGGAGTCGTAAAGTACATGTGGTGTTTGTGGTGTTCTATAAAGCACCAGGTTCACTCAAGTCCAGGGTTCTACAAACAAATCTGTTACTCGAGTGTTTTCCTTTTAAATCCAAAACCAAGTTCCTTCAAAGCAAAGGCTGAAAACTAAAGGAATAGTCTGAGGATATGGAAGATACATTACTTGTATGTAGAATAAGGACACAGTCACTCGAACATTGCAGGTTAAAGTTCACCAAAGTTAAACTCCACCCGGCCTTTTGCTTCGCCACAGGAAGCGAACGTTGTGTTCCTGTATGTGCGGCTGTGCCCGGTCTCAGGTCTGAAAAGATAACATGACCAGCAGCCTTTAACTTTGCTTAGCATGAAACCCACCAACCAGCACTGTGGAGCATCTCATGTTACGTTTGTGTGTTTGTTCTGAAGTGAACTTGAAAAACAAGCCGCTGCAGTGTCACTGGGGACTGTGTGGGCCAGACTTTTCCTTGGCCGTGAACAGCAGCTGCTTGAATTCTTCTCCGGTTGGCAGAGAATCTCTGGATATGACCAAACTTCAGGAATGTTGAACAGCCAAAAGACAACATGGTAATTAGTGAGCTTTGGAGGTGATGGCGGGCAGGTGCTGTTTACTGTGGACAGACCATGACTCACAGGACACACTGTGACTCGCTGATCCCTCACGCTCCCAGTTTGTACCACGGAAGCTGAGCCTTGCGAACTGGGAGTGCAGTGTATAGATATAGTTCTCACAGTGTTTTTAAGTGCAGATTCTTTCAAGGGTTATTGTGCACAGCTGCACATTGCAGGTTATTAGTTATCAGTCACATTTGAGAGAACGACTGGTTGGAAAAAACGTGGCCACCATCAGCCAGCGTATCTTCCTGTGCCCTGGCATTAACCTGTTGAGAATTTCCCTAATCATCATAAATCTCAGAGCCTCCAGAGAGAGGGGTGAGAGGAGAGCAGTTTGCATGTTCTCTGTTCTTTAAAGGCCTATTTTAGTCAAGCGCTCAGGTTTAGGGTTAGGGTTATAATAAGGACGGTTAGGGGTAAGGGTTAAAAGTCAAACATGCTGTTAAAGTTGAGGTTAAGGGGCCAAGGAACCAATGTAGTTGATGCCTTTGTAGATGTAGATATTTAAACTATATGCGTGTGTGTGTGTCCCGTGTGTATTTTTACAGCTGTAGGAGCACGACTTGGCCGGCCAGTCTGGGTCAGGCCGTGCCACACCTGCAGCCGTGCTGAGCCAGCAGTCCGTCAGACCAGCTCAGCTAATCTCGCTGTTTTTTTTTTACCCCGTCACTTTCCTGCGCACGGCTAACCCTGCTCAGCGCGCGCGTGTGAGAGAGTGAGCGAGAGGGAGGTGATGCATGTGTTTACATAAGTCTTGTAAGAAATTGGTATATTTTGAAATGACCTGATATCAAATCAATCGTAAATTATTTCAACAATGGCAACCTGAGCTTGTTTTCTTTACCCAGATGCACAGTCTCATGTGCAGTGTTGTTGTTTTATTTAACATCTGTCAATGAGGTTATGACAGTGAGGGAGAGAGTCTCCTTTTCCCGTCACTGGTGTTTACAGGCCACAGTTTAAAAATTTTACTGGCTCCATTTTCCAGTCACTGCTTTTCAACTACGTTTTAAATGTTTCTCCTAAACTGTTACCTTTAAATGCACCAGAAAACAGGAACTCCACAATTACCTGTGTGTGTTAGTGTATGTGTGTGTGTGTGCGTGGGAGTAGAACACCTCTCCAAGACACACATCTCAAAGTGGCCACACGTCAGGTCTGGGTGCGGTGCTCTATGTGGGTTTGCCTTTAATAAGGCAGGAATTTTATTTTGAAAAGAAACAACATTTTTGAAGACTTAGAGGGTTGTTGCTGACCTTCAACCTACAAACCTGTTTCCTTAGACTTTGATTATAAACTTAAACACCTTAAATTCATGAAGCAAGCCATGAAGGCGATGACGAGTGATGAAGAGGAGGGAATTCAAACTCAAATTAAAGGCCAGAGAGAGTTGTATCATCAGAATTATTGAAGACTTTCCTTTTAGCTCTACAGTCTGAAACTATTCTGCCCACTGATTTATTCTTTCTGCTATGTGACCGATGCAGATGCACTGTATGAATGTGTGTGAATGGCACTGTGAAGCACTGGTTACGATGCTGTATAAATACACAGTGTTCACATGCTCCATGGATGGAAGTGTGTCTTCACCTTTCATATTACAGTCATTATTATCCACTGTCAAGATTGATAGGAGCCGATTTAAGTAGCTCGGGATGTTAAGTCGAATTCTTCAGATAACTTGGTGAGCCATAAATCTAAAGCAGCCTGGTGGTTCCTACTGGAGCACATCACCAGAGAGAAGATCAGACTGGAAGAAAAAAGACAGGCTTGTCTTTATAATTACAAATTATATAGCAAGTGATGTATTTGGAGAAAACACCCCCTAAGAACGCCAAACACAAAAATCTCCCCCCAAAATCTAAACAACCAGACTTTTTCCAGAGCGCACGCCAAATCTACGGTATGTTTTGACACGACGCGGCTCAGCCAGTGGGAGCAGGGGAACAGTGATTGACAGGCCTACCAGGCCATGTGGATGGCGTATGCCGTGCGCGTCTCTCGTCCCTCCTGTCGGCTGATGTTCTTGGCAGCCTCCACCACCTCATGTGTGGTCTGGTAGTCCTTCAGAGACCACTCGTGCACTGCTACCTCGCCGTACTGCAGGATGCCGACCTGGATGTGAGCACACAGACACACGCAGGCTCAAACACACGGAAGCATTCCGACAATGCCACATGTTCCTGGTTGCGCCGGCACATATTTGTGGGGACCAGCATCTGAGATGCGTTGTGCTTCTGGGGTGGACTATCTCTTTAAGTGCCGATCCCGTTCTCAAAGCAAACAGTGCACTCAGGGAATTTTTGAATTCATTCAAAAACCAGAGGTATTTCCTCTTCACCTCACTTTGCCTGCTACTCCTTACCCCCCCACCCTCCCTTTACGAAACCCAAACCCCTTCTCACCTCTCGCTCCTCTTGTCGTTTGGCTTGGAATAATGTCCCCAGATCCCTCACTTGCCAGCTTCCATTCCTCCTCAGCCCCATGTTTGCTGGGCTCACGTCCCTTTACATTACCACCGCAATTCATTCTGGACTAATTTGCCAAACCAGTTCTTTAAATGTGTCATGCGATGTATGGTTTCACTCAGGGGACTCGGCCTGTCTCACTGCTCTGGGCAGCAGCTCAGGGGTTCCAGAGATTTAAGCGGGAGACAAACTCAAATTCAAAAACCACAGGTTTCCATTACCGATGTAAATAATCTTTATAGGCAGCGAAAACACGCGCACATACGCAACTTTAACCTTTACCTGCATTTGGTCTGAGCTGATGTGGAATTTGCTGAGGATGTTGCTGAGGAAGTTCTGGACCTCGTACCAGGGATAGATGCTGTTGGAGCCGTCCAGCACGATCACGATGTCCATGTATGTGGAGCACCCTGCCAGATGTGGGAGATTAAAAATATTCAGTTTGGTCAAAGCAGGCCAGTGCAGCATGTTTCTCTTCCTCCGTGTGTGTGTGTGTGTGTGTGTGGTTACTTTGTGCTGTTGGAGCGATGGTCTCTCTTGGTTCTAGGTCATCGCTAACCGAGGCACAGATGCCAGTGCTGAACATAGACGTACCACACTCCTGCGACCACAGTGGTGCACATGCCTGCCAGTAACACACAGGGACAGCATCTGTTTTACAGGTGAAGCCGTTACAGGAGCATTCACACTTTGTGTTCCATGTGTAGGTGATTTTTAGTTGACACGGGTTTAAAAATGTAGTCAAATGTCGCCGGGTGTCCCGGGTATAAACACCAAACGAGGGCAGACGGGGGGAACAAAAAGAAAACAAGTTATACGAGGGGATAAGTCATGGAAAAACTACAATGGTGTGGTTTGGGGGTTATAAAATGAGGGATAGGCAGAAAGAAAGAGAGACTATTGTTGACATGTTGGCCGCCACTGTTGTCATGAGCGGTTTAACAGAGCTGGAACACCAGACCAGTAAGGCAATTTCAATCTGATTGTGTTAAATGTAGGGGGTGAGCGTGGGGTGGGGGTATCACGTTTCAGATATTTCTGTCTTCAAAGCATGCCGTTTATTTGGCTTTCATACACGGAGGGAGAAAGTCAGGGAGAGTGTGGCGAGGGGGAGATAAAAGAGAAATGCATGCATGCGGCCGGGAGACAAAAGAGGTCGACCGAGAGTGGGGTGAGACGGGGTAGAATGAGAGAAAGAGAAACATCCTGGTCTCGCTTGCCCTGTCATTATGGACGCGTTTCTCCCCAGGCGCACAGACAGGCAGGGACGAAGGGAGAAGGGATGGAGAGACGGATGGGCGAAAAGTAAGGAGGAGGGAGACGGAGGAGAGAGAGGTGCTATGGCTTTTGGTAGGTCTGTCATTAACAAAGGCCCGGAGACGCATTCCGATCCTGTTATAGACCTGACCGCTGGGGTTAGGATACACACACTCACACATACAGTGGGCTACGCTGGCTAGCATGAACTGTGCAGAGAAAAACTGGCAGTCACCAAAACACAAAGCACGCATCACACACACATATATGAACACACACACACACACACACACACACATCCAAAGTGTGTTGGAAGCCAGCAGCCTCAGAACTGGAGAAATCAGGATTGGAGAGCAAAAAACAAACTTGATGTGAGACTCAGACACGAGTTAGAATCAAGTTTTAAAACTGCTAGCTCGTTATTCCAGAGATCATCATTTTTTTTTTAATCTCACATGAGATATCAACTTGTTCACACATCAGTTATGTCAAGACTTACTTAAAAGTAATTTAATGTTGTTTTTTGTTGTGGTGGGGGGTGAGTGAAGTGCACACAGTGGTCTCCATTAAAACATCACACTGAAGGAAATGATTCATTCAAATTCTGTTGAAGAAACACAACCTGCTCTCACCACATCCCGTCCGACTCCCACAAACGACCCCACTGCCCACGCAGCAAAAGTTTGTCTCTGTTTAGACTACGTACCAGGAAGCCGTCAGGTGAGTCAGGAGTCAGGGTCATTCCCAGGTGAGAGTTCCTCAGGTTTTTAGAAACGTTCTGGAGAGCAGTCTCACCTGAGGTGCACGGACAGGTCAGTGTTACGATGAGGCGACACGTGCGTTTCAAGCTGAAGAGGATTACAGCGGATTCTTTTCTCACCTAGATTCACTTTGCTGCAGTTTGAGTTCTTCTCCTCCCCCACGATGCATTTATACACGTCTCCTTTCCTGTTGTTGGGCGGCCCGTCCCAGGGAGCCCCGACCAGCATTCTTCCACATAATGACAGTTATTATGTTGACATTCAGGCATCACTGTGCATCTTCTTTGTGCAGAAACCATGTTGGTTTGATTATTCTTTCACTGCCTCTCACACACTCACGATTTCTCTCCATCCGACTCGTGCTGGAGAACAGAGAAGCCAAACAGAGCGTCCTCTGGGCCGGTGAAGATTCGTGGATTCTTTACGTCGATGTTGAAACACTGGCACATCTCTGGAAGGCAGAAAATATTATTAACGTTCCCTCAGCCTCTTAAACCATCACGAGCTGGTCATTAAAAACTCTAATTGTGCTGCTGAACGAAAAGAAAAAGAAGCTTAGACAGAGTAGAGCTGTGCTACTGGCAGAATGTGGAAATCAGTTTTACCTGCACAGTAAACCAACTTCACAGTGATTCAACTGGTAAAACTCGAAGTTTGAGGAAAATACTGACATGCTGGGAAACTCACTTTCCCGCTTTTACTTTTTCTTTTTGTTAAACTTCATATTCTGCCTTCTGAACTTCTGAATTCTGTCTTCTGAACTTTACTCGACAGTCACAGGGGATGTGTGATGTGTTCAAGGACCTTGAACACATCACAGATTAAGTTCTCCTCGTCTGTCTCTACGGAGCATAGTCCGAAGAGACATATTTCCCAAAAACCTCTGCTTTTAATGGTTTAGGAATACACGTCAGCAGAGGCAATGCTAATAATATAGTTATATAGGTGTAGTCTGCTCTTGTGAGCTTTTCCCAACTCAAGACCGGCAAAACACGTGAGCTTCAAACTGAACACTGTTCTGTAGCTGGGATATTATTCTCTCTCGTCAACCTCGTAGAGAAAAGAAGGAGGGGCTCTGAGAATATGGATAAACAGAGTGAGCGAAGGCAACCTGTGAGGAAAAAGGGAGTTCAGTCTGAGGGGAGAGAAGAGGCAAGGCCGCGAAGGGTGTGGGCTAGAAAACACATGGAGTATAGTAAGACCCCTGTTACGACACACAGGTCTGCCTTCATACATATAGGAAGAGAGAGAGAGAGAGCAGCGTGATGGTTCTCAGACACTCCACTGATCACCGTGTCAACCGAAGCACGAAAACTCCGACAAAATGCTTATTTTCTCAGAAGCTTCAGGGAAAGTGTGAATATGTTTTTAAAAATCCAGAACAAACGACACAGAGGTGACGAGACAAGATTTAATGTTTCCTGTTTGTTTAATCAGAATCATAGTGAATGAATGAATTGATTGATATTCATTTAAATGAGATTAACTCTTTCACATAGAATATAGTTGCACAACTCTTCTCTAAACTCTTGTCTGAGACCCATCCCTCCCCTCTTCTTCTGTCACTTGTGTCAGCGCTGTTTGTTGATGTGTATGTTGAACGCCACGTCTTGTGTCCTTTGGAAAACCATTTGCTTGAAATGTTCGATTCCTTCACATAAAAACCAGAGGCTGTTTGCAGCTCCTCTGTGTCGTCTGAAGTCTGCAGGAGCTTTCTTATGGGAACTTTCTGAATATATTTGACTCAACGTGTAATCGAGCAGCATCGGAGGCCTCAGTGACTCTCATACTGTACATAGCTCTGTGATTGCAGCAGGACGGGGCCAGATCGCCGCTGCTGTGATTCTACACCAGCTACTCAAACACACTTGTGTACAGATACTTCCCCACAGTAAACCCACGCACAGTGACCTCGGTCAGGCCAATCAGAGGGGGATTCTGCTCGGTTATGAGACAGAAACTGGATACGCTCACTGTTTCTCTTCCGTCGCTGATCCTGCATTCGCTTACTCTCGTTTTAACAACCTGCAGCTCCTGACTTCTCCTCTTCCCACAGATGTTTTTCATGTATGTTCAGTTGCTGCTTCTTCCTGCCCTAAGCATCTTGCTGATGGTTGATGACACTAGCAGCATCGCTCTCAGGGTTGTGGTTGTGCTCTTAGTTTATCCTCTGAACCATCTCAACAACCACCTCTACCGGCGATCAGGTTCCGTTGTCTTCTGTTGTCCCAGATCAAACATGGCTGCTGTGCACTCCCGACCGTCACCCCCCAAATTATCTGCCCGCTGCTTTATTTACTCCACTTAGAAATGACTCTCTTAGACATGGAACATGGGAATTACGCTACCAACGGCGGCCACGATGCCTCCTCTTAGTTTCTCAACATAGCACGAGCTATGTGATGTGTATTAGGATGAAGCTAGAAAGCATTTTTCCCACTTTCTGACACCTTTGAAGAATTCAGAGAATCTTCAGACAAGAGGCCAAACATTCAAAAAGCCCCCAAACAAACAGTGACCACTGCTGGGGAGAAACTTCCGGCCGTGTTCTCCAGTTTCTTGTATGTCTGTATAAGCTCTCAACAGTTTGATGTCCAAAACTTCCATTGACGTTCAGCCATCTTTCTGATTCTACACAGATGTTTAATTCACTTCACTGATGGGAACATGCGTAGGCCAGGACAGAAAAGCTCCTTCACACTAAATCTTCTATATTCACGGACAGAAGGAATAAAAAAACATTTTATTCCAACTTGCACGAACACGTTTTTCTCTCTTTCTCTCCCCTCCCCCTCCCCCTTCTTACAGACGATGTAGTGAAATGTTTTCTGTCTTTATTTGTGGGATCACTCACTCGCTCCAATTCCAAATTTCATTCCACAACAAACCAGAGCTCTGATAACAACCCCTCTGCTAATGATTCTCCTCTTCATCCTCCTTGTCCACACATGCTCTCATAAACTATAAATGCCCCCCCCTCCCTTATTATTGTACCCTCTCTCCTATAATATACAGAAACATACACTCGTCTGTACCCCTACCACAAGGCCCCTCAGACCTCCACAAACCAGCACCATCATCCCTCTGTTTTTTTCCTTTCCTGCTCCTCCTCCTCCTGCTCCTCCTCTCTCATCAGGGGTGTACATACATGACACTGTACCACAGGCTGTCTGACCACTCATTGCCATGACAACAGGCGACAAACATCTATCAAGCCAAACTGAGTCCAGATTCTCGCAACCACACGTTTGGCCCGGGGCTCTGCTGGTGTGAGTGTAGGTGTAGTGTAGCCCGTGTGTGTGTGTGTGTGTATATTTGAATGGATTGCACATGCAGAGGAAGAGAAGCTGGGCTGTACAATGTTTTGGATTCTGTAATGACACTTGTAAGAAACACATCGGTTTACAACGACAACGACACGTCAGCATCGCGTGCACAGCGTCATATGTCTGACATTCAGTCAGAATTTAGACAGCCCGCAGCTGAAATAGTTCAATCTCCAATTCTAAAATGTGACTTTTTATACTGTAAATCTCACTTTATTTTTCTATATTGTTTGAACCAGTGAATGTATTATCAAGCTGGTGGTAACTGTGAGTTTGTCTTACTGATATCAAAATATGTGTATTTATACAAACATGTCTACTACTTGTTTTAATTATATTAAGATATTTAAATCCCTGCCCATCTCCTGCTCCTGCACTCAGTTTCTTTGATTCATGTCTCTGACTTAAAGCACCTCTGTGAAACGTCCTGCATGCGATGTTCGCCAGACTACAGGATCTGTTTCTATCATCTTCACTGAACTGACCCACAATGTTTCCCAAGCCCCCCCTCTCCATCGTTCACAGATTTTCTCTCCATTATCTCGATCAGGTTCTGTTCTCACCGCTGTCGCCGTCTCATGGGGGCGTGGGGGTGGACGAAGAGGAGGAGTACAGGAATGTACGTGAGCAAATGATGGGAGAGTAACAACAAACACCAGAAGATGGCCGAGAGAATAATAGTAAGAATTTATGAATCACCGGTGCAAGTGAGTTAAACACACACACACACACACACACACCTGTGTTTGACATCTTAGTAAAGCATAACAGAGTGTAACAGACATGAGGTGCCTGCTGCCTGCATCAGGGGAGCCCTGCTGAATCCATTACCGTCACACACACACACTCACTCACCTACATGTTCCTCTATACTGTATGAAACATCACACACACACAAACCTCAAATTGGCTGAAGCACAAATTAGACCACATGGCTTGAGTGGGGAAGCAAATTAAGTACAATTACCTTGAACACGCTTGAATTAAACGAATAATAGAAGGTAATATGTAAAACCTGACCACAGGCAACAATGGCTGCTACTCTCTGTGAAGTGTGTGTGTGTGTGTGGTTAGAATTCAATGCTTTGTGTTCATTCCTCGGCTTCTGAATGAGAAGCCTTTGGCACAAAGCATGACGACTGGCGCTTTCGTCTAAATGTTGGCATATCTCTGTCTATAGAGGGAGTCCAGACTCTGTGATTCACAGAGATATGAGCTCAACGTGCCTTGCACAACTTCATTTCTCAGCCTATAGATCTCATGTCGGCCGAATGGCTGCGTGCTACAACAGAGCTGTTAAACTGCTCCTTATCAGCTGCAGAAACACTTAGGTTGTGGTCGACAACAATGGTCTTTTTCTTCTGCTGCTTCGTGGTGAGCAGGAATGGCTCCATGGAGTGAAGGAGGCGGCTCTGCCACAGAGATAGGACCAACGCAGGGGAGCCGATGTTCATGCTTCGTGGAGAAAACCCTCGTGGGACAGACGCCTTATTAGGGGCAACTTTAGACATCAAGTCCAAGAGGTGGAAATGGCTGATACTGAGGTCGTATTACACAGCTGCCAGGGTCAGAGGGAGTCAACTGTAAGAGGAGATGCACCAGTAACCTTTTGGTAGAGGATACATGCAAATATACCCAGTGGCTCCCAACACCTCCTGGTAGCTGAAAGCCTCCAACCAGAGGGAAACACCTCCTCAGCGCTGGAAGATTTACTGAAGCATCAGACTCTGAACCAGGAACCATGACTCTGTTGGACCCGTGCACAACTTCCCCTACCTTTGATGTGTTTGGCAAATGGAGTGTGGCCATATATTTTAATGCGCCTGCTTCTCCGCTCACATGCACGCAGTCATGTTAGGAATGTCTCCACAGTCAGTCGCTTGCTGCCACACACAATCAAACTCCGTGTTTCACACATGTTGTCTGTTAAAGGAGGGAAGCTGAGGAACTTAATGACCCTGTCGCCCAGTGAGAGCGTGCTGGAGGACAGGACAGCACATGGGCATAGGAGAGCCATCAATCATGGATAGATGGAGTTTACATAAGGAGGTGTTTGAGAAAGATGGATGGGTTATCAGACCTCTTGTTGTTTTGAAATGCAACAATTGAGAAAACCCTTACTTAAGATAAACTGAACTTCTTACCTTTAAGGAGGAGGATGAACTCCAGGCACAACAGGTATTTACACCACTCCATTTATGAAACAGGTTGGAAAACAAGTCTCTCTCTTCTTCGTCCTTTTCTCTTTTCTCTCCGTTCACAATGTGCTCTCCCCTGAGTTAGAAGTCAGGTACATTGGCCTCTGCCTCACACGCACATGCACACGCTCCCAGCCCCACACACACACACTCATTCACACACACACTCACGCACACGTTTTCAACTCTCTGTTTCCCCCAGAGATGCGTAAAGTCCAGTCTGTGGCATGTCTGCTGCGCGTACGTGCGTAAAGTTCCCTTCGGGGTAACCAGAGAAGCTCGTCGTTATAAATCAAGACTGAATAATCTCATTCAAAGGGAAGAAGCCTTGAACGTGCTCTGTGCGCGTTTGCGCTCGTTCCGGTCCCTGGAGGAGCGACTGAGTGGCAGCACCGGGGGGACGCTGGTGCGCGCGGATGAGGATCAAGGCGAAAGTCTTAATTGACGCCTCAGTGACCCGTGGCGAGGAGCGTGACAATCGCTGCACCTGTCCCATCCACCAAGAGGCCGCGGTTCCGAGTCATTAGAGCATCACTAATGTGGAGCAGCTTCCCCAACAGTCCGTCAGCAGCGCGCCTTGCTCCCCCCGGACTCCCGCGCGCGTCCCTGGAGCTCAAACTCTCCTGTGGACGCTCGTCAAGCTCAACGTTTCAGCTTCCTCCGATAACTTCGCATCCATGCTCGTGTCTCCTGAAGTGTCCGAAAAAAGAAAAGTCTCTCGTTGCTTGTCCCCCCCCCTCTGCGTCTGTTCGTGTAAACGTGCGGCTCCAGGATAACGGAATTCTCTCCCTATGAAATGAAAGAGCGCATTTATCCTGAGAGCTGCCCTGCCTCCAGCAGACCTCCTCCATCCACCGAGCGGCTGCTTCACACTGACAAACACACACCTCTCTTTTTCCAACACACAGCCCCCCCCCCAAAACCAGGTTCAGGTGACACACAGCTCTCTGTTATATGTTTTATCTGTATTATCTGACACGTTCACATTCAGGCCATGTTTCTAACTTAACAATAACTCACAGTCAAACTTCAACATGACCCCTGAAATCTGACCACATCTCGCTTATCCTCCTAAAGTTTAGGTGGGGTAAAGAGTAGGTCAATATTTCATCCAAACCAATGTCATTCTGTCTTTAAACTAATTATTCAATTTCAGATGTAAACGTGGATTTGCCTCCTGTCGCTGGAAGCTGTGATCCTGCAGCAGCTCAGGCAACTGTGGGCGACCTCCCTCTGGTTCATGGATGATCACATCAAAAATACTTCATCTTTTTCTCAGCCATGAAATATTAAATGTAAAGTGAAAATAATTTACACATCAGATATTCATGTTTCATAGATTTGGGTTTCAGATTTACAAAGAAAAAATGTGGTGATTTTATGGAGCTCACACTTGCATGGCATCTTGCTCTCAGTTTGATAACCTTGTGTAAATATGCAACCATCTTCACTGTAAAGTTAGAGTTTAATGATGCACTGTTCTCTTCCAGCAGGACAATGGCTCCACCTACTGGTCATAAGAGGTACTGAAGTGTCTGAAAGTTCTCAAGCTGTGATTCGCATGTGCTGACCTTAGCTGACACTGTCCCCACATCCCAATTAAGCATCAACCCTATGGGAGACTTTGGAGCAACATAATAAACAACACATCCCATTATTCAAACACCAATAACCTCTGGAGACGATGTCATCAGCTGAACGTGAGAAGTTCTGAGTACCGGTGGGTTGATAAAATACTTTTACTCATTATAATTCACTTAATCAACAACCTCACACAAACCTCACGGGTTGCAGTTACAGCTGATGTGTCATGTTCTTCTATTTAATATCAATATTTGGATGTGAAAAGTATTGATTTCCTTATATTCCACTGTGGAATTAACTGTGAAATCATAATATCATCACTGGTATATGAGCAACTTTCACACTATTCTTTAAGGCTGTGTTGTGTTTGGCCTTATTTCAGACCAGCAGAAAAACGTGGCCGCAGTGTAGAGCAGTTATCACGTGTCACCACGTGGTGTAGCTATGGTTCAACTTAGTCCGCAGTCTGTGTGAACCTGAGCAGCCTCATCAACTGTGTTTAAAGTTGTCCTTTTTGAAAATTGAAAAGACCTGTCCTGGACTATCTGTGGGTCACTCTGATCAGGTGACGTCAGATTGACGTTAGGCTGAGTTCATCCAGTAATGTCACTGGATATTTGTCCCTGTCTGTTTAAAGCAGCTCTCCCAGTCCAGACCCCCCCCCCCCCCCCCCCCCCCCTCCAGACCCCCCCCCCACCCCCACCCCCGCTGTGATGGATCTGATGTGAGCCTGGGACTCTGGGTGTGATGGGTCTGCAGAGTAAACTCTTAAGTAGCCAACACGTCTCAAAATGGGAGGAACTTCATTAGCTTAGATTTATGAACCCACTTTGAAAAAAATGATCAGGTGACGTCAGATAGGCTGAGTTCATCCAGTAATGTCACTGGATATTTGTCCCTGTCTGTTTAAAGCAGCTCTCCCAGTCCAGACCCCCCCCACCCCCCCACCCCCGCTGTGATGGATCTGATGTGAGCCTGGGACTCTGGGTGTAATGGGTCTGCAGAGTAAACTCTTAAGTAGCCAACACGTCTCAAAATGGGAGGAACTTCATTAGCTTAGATTTATGAACCCACTTTGAAAAAAAAAGGAGACGGCCATTCCAGAGTAATTGACCTCGGTCTCGTCATCGCTGCCCAACCGTTACCGCCTGGTTGACATTGGTCTCCATCAGTGTCCTTGCCATTATTGCCTTGCTCCTCTTCTTCTTCCTCCGCCTCCTTCAGCACCACCACAGGATCAAGAGGGAGGTGTTTGATGAAGAGTAGAGGATCTCAGAGGCTTTCACACTCTGCAGCCATATGCAAAGTCAAATGTGGGCGCTTGCACGCAACCAAACCTCACCGTCCACAACTGCAGATTCCTGCACTGAGGTGGAACCGGCGTGAGAGCCAACGCACAAACAAACACACGGACTGTTTCACACCGGTGGGAGCTGCGCAGGAGCCTGCTTACGTCACCGCAACAGGGTGAAAATCAAATCCAGGCAGAGAGAACAGTTTCTCTGTGGAATTGTGGTTTCCAGTAAACTGATCCCTGTCGTGCCTGACCCCAGTGAGAATGTTACCGTCTTATTTTGTGTGCGTCCACTGTTTTCCTTTCAAGGAAGTGCGGCAGAAGGAATGTCCGCTGGGCGTACTACATTAGCTGGCATGTCCATGGGATATTTTGTCTGCTGGATGATCAGTAAATCACTGTCAGACACAGAGCTGGGTTTTCTGGATGGATAGATGGAGGGCAGCAGGAGCCCACATACTATCGGTGTAGTACACCGGCTTTGACGTGTGGGCAGGGTTGACAGTAGTGACAGCGTGGTGTTTTCCGTCTGTCACCAGGTGCCCTGGAGGTGTCACTCCGGTCGGGTTGGCCCGGAGCTGTGCCAAGGTTTGACACAACGCTGGGCCTGTTAATGTTCTCCAGGGAGAGCTGCACAGCATTGATATTTCATTTGACTCATTTGCACACCCAGGATCATGTGTGAATCGTCGAGTACAGCTGCCAGTTGTGTTTCTTTTTTTCATGGTAATTGTGAGTCCTCCTCCTCTGGCTCTCGGATCATAGTCGACTGGAAACACAATGCTCGTGGGGCCTGACCACTCTGGATTCCTGATAACAGAAATCCATATTGTGGGGGAACATTTCTCAGATATAGGCTTTGACCCCTCTTTTATGTCAAATATATGATGTTTCTGATTAATTCTTATATTGATATTTCTTTCCCCCTAAACAATAAATCAGTCAGGGTCTCTCCACCGCACCTCAGCTCTCAGCCATGATGTGCTGGTATGCTTCGGCCTGGCTCCGTCTGGAACTGGTCAGAGGAGGAAAGAGATGGAAAGGCTGCAGGAGGGAGAGGAGGAAGGAGAACACAGAGAGGCGGGGGGGGTGTCTCAAGCTGAACCTCATGTATGCAGTAATCACATGCAGGCTCTGATCTGACACTACATCGTCCCACAGAACCATGTAAGTGAACTTATGCTTCTGTGTTTTTATACTAACACTGAGATGATCCTATAAAAGAAGAATGAGTCATGTAGTTATAATTGTGACTGATCCTCCTGGACACCTCCCCGCACAAGTTCCTCTGTCTGATATTATATCTCAGATTGTGTTTGTGCTGCGTCTGAATACAGTCACTTTGTAGAGAGTTGTATAAAATAACTACTAATATCTTTATCTCCTATCCACCACATCCTGTGGAAATATTTTGTATAACTTTCCAATAAAGCATTTTTGATCCTACCCACTGTGTGCCTTACAACTGCATACTATGTTGTGTGGTGTACTGTGTATGTTGAGCACTTATATATTCTTTCTATTTCTATTTCAATCTCGTTTTTGTTCTCTGCGACTGACAATAAAGTTGACTTTGAAAAGTGCTCTCACAACTTTGTGCTCTGTAGTGACCTCTGTTGGTCGTTTACAGAAATGCAGTGTTTGTGTGTTGACTTGGAGTTTCCTGTGTACCAGGAAGTTTGGCTGAGACACCTGAACCTGTGACGTGTGCGTCCGAGAAGCTCATCCCGTGCCATCCTCCGTGCACAGCCCACGAGCAGGTCTGTTCTGTGAGTTTACACCTTGTGAAGTGATTGATCTTTGACAGGAACGCATTCTGGTGGACACATCTATGTGGTTGATCTCTGTTGGGTATGCTGGTGATAAGTGATAACTTGGTTGGTTTTGGAGTGAGAGGCTCAGTACTACATTGTCTTGTGTTATTGTTGTGGTGAGAAAGTAGAGGCAGTGGTGTTCGGTAATGTTTGGTTTGGATGCAGCCTTCAAGAGCTGTGTCAAACAAATGTGAAGTGGAATGGGACTCAGCAGAGCCTCCTCCAGGGCCCAACAGCCCCCTCCAATTTCATCAAGCTGCTCCAGCACACACACGGGAGGACATCAGTCCCCTGGGAGCTCTGTTTGAAAGTCCAACATCACCTCGTCTTCAAATGTTTAACATTGACTGGACTCTTTCTTGGCCCGTGTCTCATTCTTCCATCGAGTTGAATGGAGGTCAGTTCTTGTGTAATCCTGCTCAAGAACAAAACTACAGCTAAAGTAAACGTTTAAAAGGAAAAGCGGGAAAACTCTGACATATGCAAAAGTACCCAAAGCTGACAGCGACTGTCAGGTTCAGTCCCAGTTCAGCTTTATCTCATACAACTGCTTTGACAATGAATCTGATTGGAGAAGGTTATTTTCTGATGCATTTGAGATCATGTGATAGTGCCACTGCATTATATGGATACGTGGTTCTAATATTCCTCCTTTATATAATACACACAATATAATAATAATAATAATAGTCTGCTCCAACACCAGCTGTAACTATGAGCTCAGCTACAAAGACTGTGTCTCTCATCTTCTCCCTCTCCCTCCCTGTGTCTGTCCAGAGGTCAGTGTTAGTCTGTAATCACTCGTCTTATTAAATTCTTCATGTCCACAAAGGCTTCATTCAGCCCTCTGATGTTCTGTGAACCCATTGTCCCAGAGCAGTGCTATCAGTCTGCGAGCTGATGGTAAACCTGCGGCCTGTTTGTGTGTCGCTGAGTGAATCATCTTTTTTTTTTGGTTTAATTAGACGTTTTGTTTAATGGAAGCATTTCTTCCTACCTCTGACTCAGCCTCTCCGTCACCGCTCCTCTCTGATTATATTTTCTTTAATGGAAGGATCCTCCTCCCAGCCGGAGAGGAGCAGAGGTTTCAATGTCCTGTGTGCGGTTCAAAGAGCCGTGCTGCCAAACATATTCTCTTGATTTCCAGACTTCTCCCCATGACCTTGACTGCATGCCTTCCCCACTCTCTCACGTCTCTCTGCTGTGCCTCGGTGACTCAGCCTCTTGCCCTAGAAAGAAGGGGAACTTTGGGATCATTCGTCAAACGCAGTTTCTTTCCACCGCTGCCTTTTGTCTGTGTTTGTCTGATCATCTGCAGGATCGCGCAGGTCAGGGGAGGGGCCCATTCAGTGCTGGTGCTCTCGGAGGACATTTTAGTTTCTGTCCTAAAAGTGTGTTTTATGTGCATACTGTGTGTGTGTGGTATGCCCTCATGACTACTATTCTTGACCAATCTTTTACAAGAGGCCTCAGAGGTTCCTGGGTGGTCTGATTGCATTTGACACAGGAGATTGGTGCATTTTCACCGCTGTAAAGTGTGTGTGTGTGCATGCACACATGTCAGTTGACTTGCAGGTGTGTGTAAATCAATATCCTCAACAGTGACAGCGCAGTATGTGAGCATATTTTAATGACACTCTCCTGTCATCACACTGTCACATGCATGCTCTACCTGAAAGCGTACGTATGTGTGTGTGTGTGTGTGTGTGCGCGTGCAACATCAGACTTGCCGCAAACCTTGTGCCTCTTTTTTTAGCCAGCATGCCCTCCTGCTTCACCCGCTGCGGGGCATGTTCACTACAATCTTCTTCTTTACTATCTAACCCAGAATGCACTTGACCCACATGGCAAAAATGTCTCCCACCAGACCGCAAATCAGCCGCTGTGCCTTTTGTGACACACACACACACACACACACATTCAAGTATGCAGAGGACCATCGTCACTCCACTTCTCCCCTGCACATAAGTCATCTATCAAACTGCACCCTGACTCAGCCGTGGCCCCGGGGCCCCTGAGCTCGTCTGCTCTGACACAGAAGTAGGGTTTGTATTCAGATGTCTGCTGATTGCCCAGGGGATCACACGACAAGCCTCAGTGTGTAGCCGTACTCTTTGTGTTTTTATATTTTGTCGATGTACAGAGCAGTATGTGTGGCTTCTCTGTTGAAGTTTTCTGTCGAGACAACAACCTGCAGGGAGAACAAAGCCATGAGGGATGTCGGCGGCAGACGTTGCGTTCTCACTTTGTTCTTCTGAAACAATTCAGATCATCTTGTGCTTCCACAGCTTTGGGTGAGTCTCAGCAGCGTTTTTACGAGCTCCTCGTAGTGTGGGCATTTGAAGGGAGGACGTGAAGAGTTCCCAGAATGTGTGTTTTTAGTTTGGTATGTGAATGTGTGTACACGTGTGTTGTTTTTTTATTTTTTTACAGGGGGGTACGATGAGGGCCGGGCTTTTGAAGGGGGCCTGACAGCTGCCTTTTACTGCCCCAGGGGGTAATAAACAGAGAGGGAGGGGTAGTTATTTACCCCTTTTTATTAGGGCAGGAGGCAGAGGAGGAGACTTTATTGGGGTCATACTGTAACTACACACAGCTGCAGGGCAAGAAGAGAAATAAAGTGGAAATACTTTGTTTTAAAGCAGCAGTTTTTGCATCATGAAACCCCTCGCTCAGGAATCCATCCCCGTCTAGTTCTTACTTGTGTTACTGTATGTGTGTGAGTGAGGGCCGCAGGTCATCCCATCCATCTTTCTCTCTCTCCGGCCTCTTTTCCATTTCCAGGTCCCTGAACGCTCCTCTCCTTGTTAAGCACATCTGCCGTTAATCAGCACGACCCTGTAATCCAATTGGTATTTCCTGCTATTGGGGACACGCTCCCTGATGCTCGGCCTCTGACCGTTTACCGATTGGTCCAAAAAGGTCCCAGGTCCACCTCTGTTTGTCTCCTCACCCTGCTCGGTTACCATAACAACAGATGGAGTGTCATGCACAGTGAAAGCTCAAAGTTTAGCTCACGTACATTTAAATGAACCACAGTTCAAACACATGTCTTACATTTTTAGACCCTTGTCTTACCCAGGCCTCAAGGCAAGTCACTGGTATGTGGGCGGCTGCAGGTAGAGCAGGCTGATCAAAGGGCTGGTGATTCGACCCCAGTCTCCCGCTCCCACTGCTTGGTTTACTGAATTTAAATTTGTGAATCAGTTTATAGACCATTCAATAATATAAATGTGAGTAAAACTATGTCTCACAGACAGCTTGATTTAGATCATTTAGCTCTGTGTACTGTGAAAGTCCTCCCCTCCTAAGATCAACAAGATACTGGACAAATCACTCTGAGTCAAGCTGCATTTTCTTTTATTTTTTACCAGAAAAATATGAAACAAATAAAACCAAATGACAAAAGAAACAAAAATAGAACATAGGAGGGTTTAATCCTGGTATTCCTGCAGCTGCCTCTGTGTGTGTCTGTGTCTGTATGTGTGTATGTGTGTGTGTGTGTGTGTGTGTCGCTTTCATGCCAGGGAAAGTTGCAGAATGAGCGGATTCAAATGAATTGTGTAATAAAAATGAGCCAAGAAAAAAAAGAGAGAAAGAAACGGAAACATAATGAGGGCATGTGGCGCAGAGATGATTGACACGGAGAGAGTGAGAGGAGGAAGGGACGGACGGGAAGACAGAAAAACTGAGAGGGAGACTGGCAGGGAGGGGACAGACAAGTTATTCTAGTTGCAGACAGCTGACAGAAAGCCTAAAATAAGATGGAGCCATCTAATGTGCACATATTCCACCGCTACACTCACAAACCGTAAAACACACGCAACGTTAAGTGCCGTTAATTGTTCTCAGCACAGGAGCGGGAGCGGAAGATGTCGCGCCGAGTTAATATCGTGCTTGATTATTCTCCCATAGAAAGTTTCCTATGATCACATTTCATATAAAAGACACACAGAGTAAAAACCGTAGTGCTAATGTAGCCGTCTCTGGTGTAGGAATAAATTTAAAATGTCATCATGAGGAAAAAAAAAAGGTTTGCGTTGTGGGCCAGGCCTGACCATCCAAAGTGACCTGAAGCTGGAAGAGCTCATAGATTGGTTTACACGTCTACAAATATAGTCTCACACCTCTTCTGCTGCCACACACACACACCCACACAGTGCCAAAGACATGAGCGTTCACTGATCAGATCAAACATTCGATCAGCACATTCCTGTTTAAACCCAGCAAGTCATGTGCGATGGAGCTGGAAAGACAGATAAGTCAGAAGCTAAGACTGTTGTGTAGGTCTACGACGCACTACATACAATGACCACGGCTAAATGTCATGAAGCTAACAGAGGTACTGGAATCAAACTACGGACTAGATCTCCCAGCGCCGCCTGGACAAAGCAGAGGGGCGGGCGGTGACGCAGGAGAGAGGGAAGGACGAAAAGTGAGAAGTGCTGTTGTTCATTGTCGCTCGTAGACTCTGGTGCAGATCACGTCGTCAGCTCTCATGGTCTGAAAAAGAGAAAAGGAGAATGTGTTGTAATATGGATCGCGCCTGCAGACTCATTTTAAAAAGTGAATTTTGTCTTATAACCAGCGCTGCAGTCCTCCAAACTGAGCTGATTCTCTGCCTCCGCTCCGCCGGCCTGATCCCGCCGTGCCAAACTCTTGCAAATTAATTTACGGAAAGTTGAGTTGAGTGAAAATGCTCGGCTCAGCATCTCTGCTGCTGGCGTCTAAAAAAACTGTTGTGGCTTGAGACTTGGCTTAGATTTGAACTGTAGTGCCAACGCTCTGGCATCGCCCTATAAATCCCTGTTCTATTTGCAGTTGGTTCATTTCAAAAATAATGTGCTCCACAGAGGATTGTGTTTGTGTGTGTGACTCTTAACATTTGAACAGATCTAAATAACCTGTATTATCAGCTGGGTGGGTTTCTTCGAAATGCTTTTTTAAATCTGACTTTCATCTCTAAAAGTTACAGTCATTTTTTATTATCTTATTTCCTGTTCTTTGATTTTGACGCGATACTGTTCTGATGACCCTTCATGCCTTCGTGCGTTCTGTTATCTCGAGAGCAACAGTCTAGTTTGTGGTCTGGGATCTACGGTGAAGTGTTTAAGTACCAGGATCAGTTTTCCGTCGTTGGTGATCTCTCGGGTCCAGGATGTCTTGGGCCCCTCTCCCTTCTGCAGAGTCTGCTCACAGCTGATCTTAGTGTCAGTTTCCCAACGGGGGAAACTCTGTGGACGGAGAGAAGACGGACGAACATGGCAATTATTGAATGTATTTATGGATGGACGGGAACAATGCCATTCCTAGGGAAGCGGTCACGGTGAGGGAGCGGCTGATTGTGAGAGAAAACAGCTAAGGTTGAGCGAGGCGATCACTGAGAGGTGAGAACTTGTGATGCGCTCATCGTTAATGCAGCAAAGCATGTGTTTGTTTTGGAGACGGACAAACAGAGGCCATCTATGGGAAAACGGGCCGAGCAATGAGGAGAATTAGGGAGGGACGGAGGGCAGGAAAGGGCAAGAAGGGGGAACGGAGTGAGGACGGGAAGTTGAAAGGGGGTCGTCAAGAGTGTGAAGGAGCGTAATGTAGCATGATAGGCCTTCAGAGACCAAGGGAGGGGTAAAGATACACTATCAGTCCAAATATGATGAAAAGCCAAATGAAACAGATGTAATCTGGACAGCTGCCTCCACCATTACTGCTGTGTTTGTCCAGTAACGTGTGTGAGTGCACAGAGGAACACTGAGAGACGGATGGGGGAGTGTTTGCCTGAGCTTTGCGCACCGTGCAGGGGCGTCCGTCCACGGTGCTCTCGTTGAACTCCTGTCCTACAGTGAAGGTGATGTGGGTGGTGCGGACTGTGGTGGAGGTGATGATCGACAGGGTCTCGCCGTCCTGCGTGATCTCCACCTGCGGCTTGGAGGCCGCCTTCACCGCGATCTTGCGCAGCATCATGTTCACATCTAAAAGCACACACACACACACACACATGCACGCGTAAGACAAGGAGACGATGGTGAGACTGTGTAAGAGGAGATGAGTGGTTCGTATAAAGGTCAGCGCTCGCACAAGGAAGGACACACTTGTGTTGTGGTTTTGTGGATTGAACATTCTCATGCAATCGGTGAACAGCAAGAGGTGAACTCAGTCCATGAGAACAGATCGTTTTTGTGTTAATAATTTTGTGTGTGTGTGCGCGCACACTGGAGCGTTTGAGACAGGACGGGTCTTGTCCAATAATGAGGAAACAATGAGGTCATATGACAAAGCATGCCCAACACATCTGCATTCTCCTCCAGACCTGATTAACATTACACGTCCACACATTCTCCCTCCCGTTCTCTCTCTCTTTGTGTGTGTGTGTGTATAACGTCTCCCAGTGGAGGCAGAGGGCGAACCAGGATTTTCAGGATGCTGGTTCAGCTTTACTCTGATTAATCATTGTTTTTGAACAATTTATCCACATTAATAAGCTCCAGAGTAACAGAAAAACATAATACAACTGTACAAATACCTTTTTTTTGGTTTTGGATAAGTTTCTCCTGCAAAACATAATACAACTGTACAAATACCTTTTTTTTGGTTTTGGATAAGTTTCTTGCAACCATTTTTTTTTTTTTTTTTTTTTACCAATAGTAATGTTTAACAATTAATATTATGAGAGAAAACATTTCAAAAGTTGAGTCCGAAAAAGAAAAAAGGAGGGAAACTGACGATCCAGTCCAGTGTGGGAAAAGTGAGGAGGAACAGGGAGCAGGCCGGTGTGGACGGGTGGGGGGGGGCAGACAGATGAGGGGCACCGGTCTGTGTGTGGTGTGTGAAGATTTCTGCCCAAGTGTGAGGGGAAGTGTGTGCACGTCGGCCAGTGTGTGTCTGCTGTCGAGTTGGGTTTCGCACTTCTCACCTCTCACACATTCCCACCTGTCACCAAGGGTAAATATATACATACTGAGAAATGCACAGTCATTCAGCATGTATCGGGCTGTGTACTGCATGTACTCCATATACATCTGCATGTGTGTGCGTGTGTGTTTTCATTGTCTGGCGTACATTTAAAGCATTTGTCATGTTGCTCAGTGCACGAACATCAAACTGAAGGATGAATTTGATTTTTGTTGAGTTAAAGTATTTTTACTGGTTGAATTGAAAGTTACTTTTCTTTTGGATGAGGGTAAATAAAACTATTTTCAGATCATCTAAAAAAATTCAAACCTTGAAATGTGAGTAAACACATCCCAGAGGCTGTAGAGACCTTAGAACTCTGAGGAGAACAGGATTCTTCCAGGCCCAACAGACTGACATGTGTTGGGCCTGGGGACCACTTAGGTTTTAACAGACGGAGCTGGAGCTTCTCGAGTGTCTGCCAGTTGTTCAACATTAGGAAAAATACCTGAACAGACTTTAACAGACCTGTGACCAATGAGCTTCGATTCACACTCCCTGATAGACGGACGGCCGGGGTCAGAGGTCAGAGAGCAGAGGGCAGAGGAAGCATTTGGGACACTGGGATGACAGGGAGTGTAGAAGGGAGCATGAGGAGAGGAAGAGAGGATGGAGGGCAGGAGGAGGGAGGGTGCTGACAGGCTGTGTCCAGCTGTGATCTGTTCCCCAGTGAATCCAGGGGCCATCCCTCTCTGTCAGTCACGCCGATGCAGACGGACGTTATATAGGACACATGCTGGGAGCTGAGTGTGTGTGTGTGTGTGTGTGTGTTAGTGAGGGAGTGAGAGAAAGATTCTGTTTGCTAATGTTCAACAGTGCGGGCGGAGTTTAACACCTTACATTTCACATGCAGGGCCTGCACGTCATCGTTCTTTTGGATATCAAACACATTGCCTATTATTTATTTTATGGCGTCATGCTTTTTTGTCTCCACAAGTCCCCATAATGTCTGTGTGCACATCATGACATGAGTAATACCTGGGCCACACACACGCTTTAAGACTGAGATGGAGACGCATTCAAGCATAACTAGGACATCTGTCAACAAGGACAACTGGAATTACTCAGATAAATCTGAAGAGCGTCATAAACTTTATATTAAAAGTTGAGACTGAGGGAAGGAGACAGATGATGATATGAATTCCAGGTGTGCAGTGGAAATGGATTATTAATGACAGACGCCGCACACACACACACCTCCTTTTCTTATTCTCTCTCTCTTGCTCTCTCTCTCTCACACACACACACAGACTGCCTCTTTCTCCCTTTTCTCTCGCACACAACACTCTCTTCTCTCTCTCACGCACGCTTGCCTGCAGACTCCAATTGTGCAGTGATGGGGCGCAGGACGCTCAGTGGGTCCCAGCAGCAGGTGTTTGTTCTCGGGCCGGACTGTCACTTCAGATAAGGATGTGACTGTCCAGCACTGTATCGTGCCACAACGGTCTTCCCCAACACACACACACTCACACACACACACACACACACACACACACACAAGCACACAGTCCGAGGCTGTAGCACAGACAGATGTGCCGCCGTTTGTCTCTATTGTGTTAGCGGGGGAGGCCAAAGGGGGAGAGGAGAGAGAGAGGGGTGAGTCTGGCCAGGGGCCAAGCACTGAGTTTTGGGTCGAGCAGAATGACAAAGAGCAGCCCCCCCACCCACCCACCCATGCGGCACAGAGGGTGATCCTCCCCTGGTGCACGGGCACAGACAAATTCGACCAACAATGTGCGCGGATAAAAAGCTCCAGTTCGAGCTGACACATCTGATCTGTGTCATCAAGCGGAAATAAACGCGTCGCCACAAACCGCTCGTGCGCAAAAAGCTGCGTGAAGCCGCTACCGAGAGTGTTGGTCAAACCATCATCACTTACTCAGAGCCTTCAGGAGCTCCTCGAAGTTCTCCGAGCTCTTCATGTCCCAGCGGCCGGCGAAGTTAGGGATTTTGCGCTCCATGTTCTTGCCGCAGGTAGTTTTGCGTATTCAGGTGAACTGTCAGGTCCGAATGTGCACGTCCCTGCTGCTGCTGCTGCTGGGGCGCGTCCTGTCGGCTTCACTGGTCCCAGCTGGTGTGGGTGTGTGGGTGGGATGGCTGGCCAGTTAACCTCTGTCCTGTTCCCTGGCTGAGCGGCGGAGGGTCAGAGAGCGCTGCGCAAAAAGCTGCGTGAAGCCGCTACCGAGAGTGTTGGTCAAACCATCATCACTTACTCAGAGCCTTCAGGAGCTCCTCGAAGTTCTCCGAGCTCTTCATGTCCCAGCGGCCGGCGAAGTTAGGGATTTTGCGCTCCATGTTCTTGCCGCAGGTAGTTTTGCGTATTCAGGTGAACTGTCAGGTCCGAATGTGCACGTCCCTGCTGCTGCTGCTGCTGGGGCGCGTCCTGTCGGCTGCACTGGTCCCAGCTGGTGTGGGTGTGTGGGTGGGATGGCTGGCCAGTTAACCTCTGTCTTGTTCCCTGGCTGAGCGGCGGAGGGTCAGAGAGCGCTTCTCTCATCCGAGTGCCGGTACGCGGTCTGAGCGGCGGCTCCGAATGAATGGCCCAGAAAGCGACTACAGGGAACGCACACGCCCCCCCCCCCCCCCCCTTGTCGACCCCCCCCCGCAGACAACAAAACACCCACCAACCCCCCCCCCTCCACTACACGAGCCCCCCCCCCCCCCCCCGCTGGCAACATGCGCCCCTCTCATCCAGGCGCGTACCTTGATTCAGCCAAAATGTTCCTGCGCGCTCCTGGAGACGCCGCAGCTGACTGGAGGTGATGTGATAGAAACTGTTGAGGTGCATGAGGTGTTGCGCTATTGTGAGAGCGTGCGTAATGACCAGCGGGGAGGATGTAGCCCGGCCCGTCTGTTGACAGAACAAGTCGTCTTGGCGGGGCGGTGTGAAGGAAGAACCGGTCAACTGCCAGGCTGGATGGGTGGCAGAGCGCGTGGGTGCGCGCGTGCTTGTGTGCGTGTGGACAGACAGGGCAGGATCGCCCCCTCCCCTCCCAGTGCGCCACAGCACTGTGTCATAAAAATAAAAGCGGTGGTAATTGGATCCAGCTCCTGGTCTCCACCGGTGGACCGTCCTGCGTCACAGGAAAAACCACCATGGACCCGTGAGGGAGAGGAGCAGAGAGTCGTACATGGAAGTGAGAGGTGGGACCGACGCACCTCCCCGCTTTTCGGATGGAGGAGAGGGGAGCGGAGAGGAGGAGGCGCGGGCCACTTGGAGCAGCGCGTCATCAGACTGGCCAGGGTCGGGGCCCCCGGGGTCGGAGGCAGTCCTATAAGGAACACACACACTGACGCGCGCGCGCACACACACACGCACTGTATGTGTGTGCCCACGCACGCACGCGCTGATGATGGATAGCACTGGGACAAAGCCGGCGTTAACTATTGACTCGTGATGGATGATCCTCTCCGCTGCACCGCTACGCAATATTAGCGCGTGGTAACCCGGGTGATCTGGGGGAGGAAGGAGCCAGTCCCTTCAGCAAACCCTCACACGAACACTCCGGTAAAGTGTCAGACCCATTACAAAGACACACCGGCTAACAAAGGTGAACAACGGCCTCGCAGTAACACGATACACGCTTGTGCGTTTGGCTTTTACGCACGGACCTGTATCCAAATCCAGCATCTCGCTCCGGGTCTGTTTGATGTATGCTAGCATTGTCTCCCTCGTCAGCGCGCGCACACACGCCTTTGGCCACACACCATGCCACACTCACAGCGTGCATGCCCTCACAAGTTCCTCCCAGTCCCAGCAGCTGGAAGAGCCAAATCAGAGCAGTAATTTCCATTCCAATCTCCCATCCCTCTCTCCTTTCCTGCCCTGTCACACACTCTCTGCAGCTGAGTTGCATTTGTTAACTCCATATGGTTTTGCTCTGACATCACTGAAGCAATTACAACCTGTCAGACTGAAGCACAGAGACATGACTTCCAGGCCAAGTGGGTCTGTGCAGTCTCTCCTGGACCTTTCAGGAGTCGGAACCGGACGGCACAAGCAAATCCAGTTTCCCTGTGTGCACATACACGTCTGAGGAGCACGGCATTAGTGTGATTTACCGCTGTGATGGTGGTCTGCTGAACGCGGCCTGTCCTGAACAAAGCGAATTAATGATGCCCCCAGTCTGAGAGTGACTGATGCACACACAAAGGTTATAATAGAGAGCTGTCCAGCGCCGGGAGATCCATCTTCGGCCTCGCCGCATGCAGGCCTTTAGCCTATCACCATGACATATCGAGAAACGCATGAAAGGCCACTGAATCAAACGGGCAGTATAGCCCAGTGACAGCCTCACCCAACGTGCGTGGGTGCACGTTTGATGAAGAGCTCTGAAACGTGCGGGATGCTATATGTCAGCACGCGATGACAAAGCACCGCTCGCCATTCAGAGCCACTCAACCGTGGCCCGGCTCCTCTCAACCTTTCCGACTCTCCTTTACCTCACTCGACTTTCTCCCTTAACCCCCCCCCCCCTTCCTCCTCCTCCTGTCAAGCTTTTGTTCTTTTGTGCCGCTCTGACACATTCCTCAAGCATGTTGAAGAGAGGGAGAAGGGGAGAGGATGGGAAGGAGAAGAAAGAAAAAAGAGGAGAGGAGGGGGTTAGTGAGAAAGTTAGAGACTGCAGCGCCGGTCATTTTTTATCTCATTGTTTCGGAGAAAGGGATGGGGAGAGTGAGTCAGCACAGAGAGGGAGAGAGAGATCAAACACAAACAGAGAGTGACGGAGATGGAGTGGTTGAGAAAGAGAGAAAGAATGAAGGCCACAGATATGTAAAGAGAGACTCCTCTTGTCTTCGGAGCTGGAACGAGTCTTCTGCTCCTCCGGTGCCAACGTTCACTCATCTTCGTTTCCTCGTCGTTCCTTCCAACCCTTTTTCCACACATATACTTTTCACCTCCTTTGTTTGCTCGTCTTCATCTCTGTTGTCGCTCATACCAGGAACCTTGCTGGTAAGTGATACGACTGCCGAACAGGTCGCACCACGTGCACGAGCAAACTTTCAGGACGGAGACACGCTCAGCATTTCTAGAAAGCGCAAGAGGAATAACTGCCATGGAGTCTCCGGGCCAAACCAAAGAGAAGACAGTCTTGCTCCATCTTGCCTTATAATTATGATCATGTGCTGCTGATGAGCCAAAACATTACAGATTAACATTTTGAATGCAGGTTACAGGCTGGTCTTGTGGCACCACCCTCAAATACTCAAATTGATGGTTATAGTTACTCTTAAAACATCTCTCGGTTGCCAGTTCGTCTTAGGGCTGACACACAGAGACAGACAAATATTCACTCCTACGGGCGATTTAGATCCAATTAACCTGAAACCAGAGTACCTGGAGGAAACCACAGGGAGAACATGCAAACTACACACACGGAGGCCCTGCTGGCTCAGCCTGGGACTCGAACCCATGACCTTCTTATTGTCAGGCAGCAGCGCACCGCTGCACCAGCCCTTTCTGGAGTCTTATAGAATATTTTTCTATAAAGCTCAAAATAACCTGTTTGCTGCTTTTCTCAGTTTCACATAAAATTGCTTGAAGTTCAGATCTGAACAGCATTTTAATGCGTCTTCGTTGAATATGGAAACACTAATATTTCTCTTCCTTTCTATCAACAAAGTGACAAATTGATTTTTTTTTTAAATAGAGCTTCAGAAGGGAATCGAATATTTTAAATATTCTCTGTGGGGACTCGGGTCTCAGACTGTAGTCGCCCTCACAGGGTTGGTGTGTACTTTATCTACACTCCACTTATTGTTTCCTGTGTCCTCCCCTCATTCAAATGATTTGAATCATATCAGTGGAGCATCCACACTCTTTATTATCCCATAGAAGCGCCATCAGGGTGTGGAATGGGAAACTGCAGGAACCATGTTGCGCTGACTGCTGGTGTCCTGTTCCAAATGTGGCCCTTATCAAATTCATGTTGCACACAACTTTTATAAAAGAACAACACGTGTGCACAAGTTGTTTTTTTTCCCACATGTGAGCATGTGTGTGTGTGTGAGAGAGAGAGAGATGAGCCATTGTAAAGTCACACTTCAGTGGCATTCTTCACTTAATCATCCCGATGACCTCCAGTAAAATCCGCTCACCCCAGTAACCCCGGTAATCCCAGATGTGAACTTGACACTGGCTTCCCTCAATCGCCAACTCCTGGAAGTCATTATCAGTGGCCTTTACCCTCGGAGGAAGCCAGTGGACAGGGAGTGCGAGCGCATGCAGGAAAAGGGAGCTGTGCATTACTGTATCTGTCTCCTCTGTGTCCATGTCGAGTCCGGGTCCCCCCCTCAGGGGTCGTAACATGAATCTGACGGGCGGGGGCAAGATTAACTGAACAGGAAAGAAAAGAAAAACATCTCAGCGACACAATATAGCGTCCTTCTCTCCAACCTTTGCACTTTTCTTGTGAATCACTTTGACAATTCTCCTCAGCCGCTACAAATCACAGCACGAGAGGATCTCGTAGCTGAAGAGGTCACAAGCCGAAACCTTTTTTCCCGAGCCAGCGTTCTGTGCGACACACGGGCCGCGGCGTCGTGCACGTTTGCCGCCAAACGGGCTGCTGGCACGCTGACCGGCCAGACCATGTGGGTTTGATTAGAGCCGAGGAGATGGCAGCGTTTAACTACCTACGTGGAAACGAGAGGCGCAGCACGTGGGAGCGAGCTGGGAGAGACGAGCGGACAGGAGCTGAGAGAATGGAGGCTGGATGTGAATTGTCACTGAGGTGTGTGTCGCAGCTTGCCACAACCCTGAAAAAAAGAAATAGGGCCTAAAGACTTTTGTTTCAGGGCAAGACAAGGCCAGCCTGTTGACAATGCTCCAAACACAGGACGCCTCCGCTTGGCGTGCGTGCTCCTGCAGGCTCCATCAGACCTCGCTCAGTCGTATCTTAGATAAAATCTACTGGTCCTATTATCCTGAACTTAGTTTTTAAAGGTGTGAGCGTACATGACTGAGTATTCACGTAAGCAGACCTCCAGACGCCTGTGTTACTCACACTCAACTTCCCTTTGTCCTTGCACCCCCCCAGCACTGCCATCATCCCCTAAACCCCCCCACCCCCCCCACCCCCTTCAAGTCTTTGTGGTTCTAATTATCACGCTCATTTGTTATGAGCTGGTCTGGACAGAGAGTGAGTTCGAGCCGAGGGAGGCTGGTTCAGGAAGGAGAAGCACGGGAGATGCTGTGTGTTTTTGAACTAAACCCTCTCGTTTTTTGCTTCTGCTCGTCCTCTCTGGTTCAGCAGTCTGTCCACGGCCACCTGCAGCTTAATGAGGCCGCGGGCTCCTGTGAGGCGCTACGTGACGACAGCACTGTGAAACATCACGACGCTCGGGAGGGAAGGATTCAGATGAGAAGAGGGAGTGGGGAGCTGAATTTGTTTTTGGAAAAAGGCGAGTGAAGGAGATGTATGTTCATGTGTGAAGTGGCGCGGGGCAACGTGGACCGGAGAAGATCGGAGAGAAAGCTGAGAAGGAAAACAAGCGGCCGTTCCCATACTCGGCCTGATCTTCACTTATTGGATGTGCTTTGTTTTTCCAAAAAGAAAAACCTGAAACAGTTCAATAAAAGTGCAGCTCTGGTTTTATCGAGTCACCCCCCCCCCCCCCCCCCCCCCCCCCCCCCCCCCCTTTTTTTTTTAGCCACCCCCCCCCCCCCCCCCTTCCATCCTCCTTCCTCTCCACCCTCACACCACCTCTCACTCTGCACTCATTCTTTTATTCCCCTGTAGCCTTTCCTCTTCACCCCAAGTCAACGATTGTTGTTCACGTTGGCTTTTCCCTCAGCCGCGCGTGTGCTTTTCTTTTTCTTGCCACTTTGTGACCTCGTGGGGAACTTCAGAACTGAGTCATGCTCAGGTCACGGGTTAGGCATGAACTGGTTAAGGCTTTCATTCACATAAATGCGACATAAACCTGTTTGCTTGTGTTTGTGTGCTTCAGGAGACGGTGCTTTGTTATATGATTGCATTTTTAGTCTTGTGTGTGTGTGTACAGACGTCTTTGTGAGGACAGAGCGAGGACATGTTGGCCACCACCTTTAACGGGCTGTTTGTGGCTTTACGGTCGGGGTTAGGTTGAGGTAATTGGTTTTCATGATGAGTGAATGCATCACACCAATGAGTGTCCCCGTTAATGTTGATGTTGATGTACAACGCGCGTGAGCGCAGTAAACCTCACAGGGGGTCAACCTCTGGTCGCTGTACGTACGGCGTGCTCCGTCTCAGGATTAGACGTTAATATATTTACGTCTTATTGTTTCTTCTTGTGTTGACAGCACTCTGAGGACGTGTCCTTCCCTGTGCCCCTAGACATTAACCCCCCCACCCCCACCCCCACCCCCTTGAGAAAACAGAAGCACAAGAAAACTTGAGTTACGCTTGTTGACTCGTGTTTCTGACGTGGCATATGTACACATGATGTAATGTGGCAGAATGAAAAGTTTTCAGGGATCGTCTGTCAGCAGGACTATCAGCTCAGACACGTATACGCTGATGTGCACCAGAAAGAATGTTGAAAATATATGTTGCATCACACTTGAAACGCGCGGCCACTTCTTTCACCTTTTAACTGAATTCTGCTGCAAGTCTCCTGCAGTCTGAGCAGTCTGAGCTTTGCATACTTTTACACAAGTTTCACTGAGTTACGGAGTTATTTCAAGTCACGCCCGAGCATCTCAGGCGAAAGCATTTTTCGTGCAATGCTCTGAAGTTGTTAGGGAACATTTTCAAAAGTGGTCAAGCCTGATGTTGTGATGTTTGCAGGGCAAGCAGGAAATATGAGGGAAGATGACGGAACCCGGTCAAGTTGAGTCGAGACTCTGTGATAAGCAACCGAGTAACTCTGCTGCCGCCTCGTGGTGTAAAACTGGTACTGTTCTGTCTCCACACTCAGCGGAGCCTCTCTAGCGCCCCCCTGTGGAATCTATTATCATTTCCTCGTTGGCTTTTAACTGGATTGTTGCTCAGTACAGTTACAGTTGTTTCTGTAAATGTCCTCGGCACCTATGATTATGCTGAGTTCTAAGTTCTGTGTTGTATTTGAGTTGAGCTGTCGACCTTCTTCTAATCTAATCGTCCCTGGTCCAGTGACGCTGTGTGAGTGTGTGTGTGTGGGAGATTAACTCTGTTATCATGTTCCCTTGTTTGAATTAATGTGTGTTGATGTGACTCATCATAAAGACAGGATTTTGGACTTAAACATTCATAGGTGTAGTTCACCAAACAATTAAATCCACTCTCTATCGACTCACCACCATGCTGACATGGAGGGTTGGGTGTAGCGCACAAAACCCTTTAGAAACCTCAAGAGAAAACAGTGCCCAAACAAACGGCGATGGAAATGACACATTTAGACAATTTCTTCTGAATTCAGTTTATTAAATATGCTGCACATATACAATACCATCCCTTTAGTGTGAACATGTGATCGATTCCCTTTTTAATGTCGGTGAGGATTAGAAATTGCATAGATAAAACCACTGGAGCAACAATCCTCCAACAGATGACTAGAGGACTAGAGGATGAATGATTCACTGCTCACAGATAAACACAATGATTGTATTAGTTTGAATTAAAAAGGTTATGGATATATTTAAAAGTGGTGACTGGGATTTAAAACTGTTCGTAAACTTCCATTTATTTAATTTCATTACGACACTTTTGCTCTGTGGTCGCCTCACCTTCCTCAAATTAAAATACATAAAAAGCCAGATAGTAAGAACAAGAGGAGCCAGGACGTTCTAAGGCTTGGTGCGTGGCCTCTGCTCTGAGGGTCCTGGCAGCCTCTGGCGTTGTTTTGAGGCTTTAGATTTTGGGGGTTTCCCTCGAAATGCACCGGCAGACACTGGTTCTCCAGCACCTCACAGGCAAGAATCAGATGTTTCGTTTCCTCCCGAACGCTTCTGATGCCGCAGGTGCCCGGCTCACTCCTCACTGTGACGAAGGTGAAGGGCCGGTCGCTGATGCACAGGTTCTCCTCGTACACCTTCCCTCCTTCCTTCGTGCACACGGCCTTCACCCGGTCCAGCTGTGCAGGCTGAAGGAAGGACTGCGTGGGTCTGTCACAGCCCCCGTTCTTCCGGATGTAGCTCTCCCAGTCACTGCGGTTGAGGGAGGTGGGCAGCCCGGGGCGAATGTGGCGCTTGACGAAGGTGCTGAAGCCATTGTTCCACTTGGACCGCTGGCAGGGAGCGTCGTTTCTGGCGAATGTCTGACGCCCCAGCAGGAGGCAGAGGGCGAGAGGGAGAAAAACCCTGAGAGCAGCCATTACCCAGCAGACCTAGGGAGAAACACAGACTTTAATGTCAGAGCAGCATAAAGAAACTTGACTTTTCGCCATGGCTTACCCTGCCTTATGTCAACAGGCGCTGAGGTTCTGAAAGCTGCAGGTGTGAGAGAGCGTCTGTCGTCAGTTCAGTTCCACAGTTTGCTTCCTTACAAGTGTGGGAGTGGGAGTGGCCTAAATTGCACACACAAGTACATTTTGGGCTCGTGGTATTTCACATGATGAGCGGATTTCAGAGAAATGGATGAAGATACTTTTTCAAAGTCTATTCTCTTAGCATTTCTGTAACTCCATAGTTGACCTCCTTGTGCTATAAATCAAGACAGAAGATACAGAGGCCACTTGTGTGGAAACCTGCTCATCAGTGAGGAGTGTTCAGGAAGTGTTCAGGAGCCCTTTGGCGCCTTATGCTGAAATATTTATTGAAGCTCGGCCAAGGAGAAAATCAGAATTCATCCACACAATCACATGTGCATGATGCTCTCTCATGTTCTGATGTTTGCTTTCCCGCATTTCCACTTTTAACCCCAACTGACCATTCTAATCTGAGGGTCGGCCAGTTCCTAAACAGCTCAATGTGTTTTGTGGTCGTGGAGCCAGGTCCTTCTGCTCAGTGAGTGCTTTGGCCTTTACTAAACCGTCTCAAACATGGCAGCAGGTTGCACTATGTCCTAAAGAGGGACAAGAGACTAAACATTCCCTGACACCAATCATCAACGTAAACTGAGGTCCTGCTGAAAACCAGGGCTGTGGACGGCTCATCTTCCATGTGAACTGGCGACATGGTTCATTCCTACTGAGATTTCACTGGGTGCATTTCTCTGACTGTTAATGTGTTCGTGTTGTTGGGACGGTGTTACAAGTTGGACTTTTTTTTTTTTTTTTTTTCTTACCATGCTCAGGGTGGTAAATACACTTCTCCGACTGTATGATCTCAGTTTTGTATTTTCAAAAATCAACAAAAGTTTATTGCCTGTTCTGTTTTTAATGCTCAAGTAATGTTCTTCTTATTTAACAAACACTACAAGATCATTTTGACCTCTTGATGAAGTCAACAGTGACTTTGTGATAAATGCCTGGAAAAAAAGTTAGTTGTTGTAAAACTTTAACTTGCTGAGGACGGTGTGTTATAGTTTGAAGACTGAGTTTCACAGCACGTCTGCTCTGAAGTTTCTCCTGTACTCTGTTTCACACCTGGTGCAAATGACCCGACACATTCAAATTCTTCTGAATCCACTTTATTAAAATATATCACACAAATATAAGAAAGTACAATCCTTTGGTGTGGAAATGATTTGATTCCCTTTTTAAAACACACAACACATGCAGTCGGTCATGATCCCAATCCAAAAACCGAATGAAATGCCAGTGGAACACCAGTCCTCTAAAACAGCACATAAAAGACAAATGATGCACAATTATGGAAACACAGGCACATGCATGTGATGGCCAGAAATTCAATACAAGTAAAAAAAAAGTGGTTGCTGTGTTTTTAATACTGTTTTTACAACCGCAGTTTCCTCAAATTTCATCACTGTGATGTTTGGCTTCAACACTCTTAAATAGAAACTTGGTGGTCGCCTCACCTTCCTCAAATTAAAATACATAAAAAGCCAGATAGTAAGAACAAGAGGAGCCAGGACGTTCTAAGGCTTGGTGCGTGGCCTCTGCTCTGAGGGTCCTGGCAGCCTCTGGCGTTGTTTTGAGGCTTTAGATTTTGGGGGTTTCCCTCGAAATGCACCGGCAGACACTGGTTCTCCAGCACCTCACAGGCAAGAATCAGATGTTTCGTTTCCTCCCGAACGCTTCTGATGCCGCAGGTGCCCGGCTCACTCCTCACTGTGACGAAGGTGAAGGGCCGGTCGCTGATGCACAGGTTCTCCTCGTACACCTTCCCTCCTTCCTTCGTGCACACGGCCTTCACCCTGTCCAGCTGTGCAGGCTGAAGGAAGGACTGCGTGGGTCTGTCACAGCCCCCGTTCTTCCGGATGTAGCTCTCCCACTCGTTCTGGTCGAGGGAGGTGGGCAACCCGGGGCGAATGTGGCGCTTGACGAAGGTGCTGAAGCCATTGTTCCACTTGGACCGCTGGCAGGGAGCGTCGTTTCTGGCGAATGTCTGACGCCCCAGCAGGAGGCAGAGGGCGAGAGGGAGAAAAACCCTGAGAGCAGCCATTACCCAGCAGACCTAGGGAGAAACGCAGACCTTGACTTCACAGCAACATGAAGAAACTTTACTTTAACTTTGACTTTATCCTCTAGCACTCATTCATTTTACTTTTAGTCATAAGTGTGTCAAAGAGCTGTGTTTGTTCTACAGCTGTCCCTGTCTGTCCCTGTCTGTCCCAGGACTGTAGCAGACAGTTGCCTGACAGCTACTCAGCCTTACGTCAGCAGGCGTGGAGCCCGTGTGAGCTGTGATTTACCTGAAAGCTCCAGCCGTGTAGCCGTGTGAAATCTTTCTTCTTTTATCTCAGCAGCGGTTCCACATTTCACTTCCTTGTGTGAGGCCAGCACTGGGAGTGGCCTAACACGGGACGTGCCTGTATTGCATCTGCAGCTGCGTGACATGAGCCTGTCCACATGGCTGTGCTCTAGAGCAGCCATGTGGACAGGGGAGAGGGGATCCAGTTACAGCTAGAAATACCCAGAAGTTCAGTCAGCTATGTTTGGATGTGCCCTGTCCGTGCGCTGCCTCGAAGTGTGTTTCTTTCACCAATGGCATCGCATATGATCTGATATAAAGAACAACTGAGTTTGATATTCAAGTGATTTAATGAGGCAAGTTACAAACAAAAAAATCAGACAAACATCAGGCGAAAATGATATATGGCTCCAAAAGTATTTTTCTGACAGAATAAACACATATACACAAATATAACTCATCACACTTTTCCAAAATAATCTGATTTAAATTCAGAGTCAATTTGTTTGGACAGAACCAGTATTTACAAATCAAGACACGTTTAGGCAATTTTTGTTCATCTTCAAGTTTCAGGGGAGAAAAATAATGTTATATTGATTATTAATTAACAAAAAACAAGTCTGTTTGTTTCATTTCCTACGGTACAGCGCGTGTGTTGCAAGGCAGAACGAAGTGCTATGACAAACAAGAAAAAACAGAAATGTTTATTTTACAAAGTATTTACATGAATCACATCATGCACCTCAGGCATTTTGACTCAAAGCCACCAGCTGACATATTTACACGAAGCGCGTGTGCAAACTGGAGAAACGGCCGATACCATCACTCCCAACTTCTCTGAATTTGGGTGGAAATAATAATACTGACATCATTTAAGAAGGTGATTTGTCACGTGTTCCCTCGTGGTTTGGAAAATGTTTTTTACTCCTGCTGAGCTGCGGTGAATGAGAGCGTGTTTGCCCTCCGTCCCCTGGGATCGGCGATAGCTTCGCGGTCGAGGAGGGGAGATGAGTGTTTGAGCGTCTGAACGAGGTCTGAAGTGTGCAGTCAGCTAGGGCTCAGTCTGAAGAGGCGCCGAGGGCTCTTCTCTCTTTCCTGCTGCAGAGGTCGAGTTCAGAGCCACGTCTTGTTTTTTGTCGTTTGCTTTCTCCGGCTCCTTCGCCCTGAAACATCAAACGAAATTGTTGTTTCTACCGAGTCATCCAAAAGGATGTAAAGCTGGCCGGACACAAGGCTTCTTAGGGCTGGAGCAGTTTGTTATTTTGTTCGACTGAGAGCCTGACTACATTATCACGGAAGTGCACAGCATCAGTGGACTGTGGACCAAAGCTTCTAAAGCACCAGGTTTGAAAACTGAGGATGAACGGATGAATGATAAGTGTTCATTTAAAATCACAGGAAACACTGTGGGGTCACATACAGTTAATCTCTAAAGAGACATTCCAGAGTCCGGAATTTCTTTAGACTCTAATTCTCTAGGGTGATGGGGTCTAACCTGAGAGGATGAGACGCGGTGGATGGATGGTGACAGTTAAGTGACGTGTTTAGGAAGCTAAATGTGTCAGTTAATATTTTAGGGTCAGAGGTCATAAATCTGAAAGGTGACCTTGGCGTGGGAGCAGGCCGGTTACTGGGCAGGACGTCCCAGCTAGAGGTAGAGCTGTCACAAAAATCAAAAGACAGAGTCACGTGACCAAGAGACCAGAGACAGAAAATCACATGTGCAACTCTTTTAAAACCCCAGTCCCGTCCCCCGTGTCCGCTGTCACAGGGTAGAGGGATCAGAGGTGAGCCTTTTAAAGCAATTGCACTTGTTTGATTGACATTATGAAAGCCAGTGGTTCCCAAAGTGAGAGGTAAGGGCCCCTGAGAGGGGAGGGGGGGGGACAAAAGGACGAGTTGATGGTTTTAATGTGACTGTTATTGCATCTGAAGATTGACAACATTTCACAAATGTGCGGAACCTTTGGGAACCCTTGGTCAAAGCAGTGGAAAAGGTTAAATAACTTACTGTTTGGACACTGGGACAAACCCACCACACGTTCATGGGTTTGTGGTGAGTAGTTGTGAGAGAAAGGAGTTACAGAATACTGGGAAACAGCCATGACATTGCAGCAAAGGTAAGATGAACAGATTATCCTTGGTGCTAATCTTTGGACTTTTATGCTGGGTTTCACAATCTGAGACATTTTCATGATGCCAACAAAAACAGTTTCTTCTGTGGGAAGCAGAGGAAAGCTCAGCATTTAAGTATGAGCTCATTGTGTTTTTTAAATGACTATAACTTGTCTTCTGCGAACAGTATTTGTTTTATTATAGCTGTTACCTGTTTATTCAACAGTTTGTGACTGTAATACAATATAACATTATATAACAAAATACAAGAAATATGTACGGCCAAACTATTTCTAAATACCTTCATACAAACAATATGTTTGTGGCCATGTTAATTTCATGTTTTATATCAGTTGGAGTCAACACATGTCTCAGATGTCCCTGTAGCGCTTTAAGGTCATATAATAGTATTTTATCGCCACTATAACTTTTGTTATTATATCCAAGATCAGCGCACGAGGATATCTGTCGAGCACAAAAAGATGAGCACAGTCAGTGTGTGCCGAGCGTCTCTGTCAGTACTGAGGTCAAGTAGGCCACCTGTTTACCACGACTGTTTCATGGTGGAGGAGAGTAAAAAATCTGCTGAGAGACGGGAGACAGAGGATGAGAAGAGACGGGGACTTTCCACGGTGGCGTTTCCTGCAGCTGGCTGGTGGACGACGAGGAACTGAAAGATCTCACCGTATTGTCTTCACGACGAAGCGTATGATGACAGCCAGACCCACGCAGCCGCACATGACGCCAATCACGATGGCCGTGACTTCGCCTGCACGAGGAAACAGTGAAGCAACAGAGGTTAGAACACGAGAGTGAAGGTCGTGGTTTACAGACGAACACTTTGATAAATAAGCATAAAGTTTGTGGGGCTGGAATCTTCAGGTTACCATTTTAGTTTAGTTTTGGGTCTTTGGTTGCCTGCTGGTAAACAGCCTGTGTGGCAACGAAATCTGCTTAAAGCAGATTAATGTCTGGATCTGGAAAACCAACAGACAGTATTGCTCGTGTGTTCAGTGAATCATTCAAGATCAGAAGTTGACTTTGAGCTCATTCAATTCATTTGTTATACCAAAGAAGTTTGTAACCATTTTCGTCATTTCCTGCTGAACCGATTGAGACTGTTTTCTTCCCCAGCCCCAGTGAAACATTCTCATTTTAACAGGAGAGCGTGACGTGGTCTTACCAGGAGACAGCTCCTTCCCTGATTCTGCAAAACAGAAGACACAGACCAAATCAAACCCCAGCCAGTGTTGATGTTTCTCACAGTGATTTGTGGCGCTCAGCTGGTTGGAATCTGGTTGTGTGGTCGCTGCGGCTGTCTGTGACAGCCATGCTGATACCACAGGCCTTCCACTTCAGTCACTCGCCACAATGTCCACTTCACACAAATTCTTTCCCCTTTGTCTTTGTCCGCCACTCTCTCTCCCTTGTTCACCTCTCTGCCTCTTTTTGCTCTCCCCCGTTATAACAATGCTGTCAGTGTTTGGTTTTCGACAATCCTTTTCTCTAATCAGCTGGCAAACAAACACTGCACCCCCTCCTTCCCTTTGCACCCCTTCCCTCCCTCTCTCCCTCTGCTGCCTTCTGTAGGTTCTCTCAGACAAAGTCACCGGTAATCCTAACTATTTCCCACATGCTTTCTCAACATTCCAGGTTCCACTCTCAGCATGGACTGTGCTAATTGCTAGCTTTGGTCTGCATGGCCACCCTCCGTCTTGTTGTTGTGGTTGGCATTGTAAGCAGCGGGCCGGCTGCACAATCCACCGGTGTGGAAATGCCGTCGGGGGGGAAAACACCAGAGTTCAAAGCGGATTGGCTTTGACCTTTTTGCTCCGCCAGATTTGTGCAATATGAAAGGATAATCTCCAGGAATAAACTTAATATAAAGTGCGCTAATCAGCTTGCAGAGAACCAAATGTAGAGAGTGTTTATTTTTCATGGCCACTGACGACTTTGAAGGGTGGGTGTCTTTTTTTTTTTTAATGAATATCTGTGTCTTGTGTTCTGACCTGCAGAGAAGGAGGCAAAGATCACCCTGTGGTTGAGCAGCTGCGTGGTGCGGTAGTTGTCCTGCAGCAGCATCCTGTCGCGCTCTTCCGCTTTACTCGAGTAAAGCGTCGTCTCCATCTTCAGCAGCTGCAGCGAACAGATGAAAGAAGATGGAGAGAGCAGTTACAGTCCAGGCCCTGGTTCTCCTGTCACCTGCGTCCTGATGACAGCACGTTCAAGTGGCAGGTGAGCGGGTGGGTGATGTGAGTGAGGGCCAGAGAACTGACTTCAGAGCGTTCGGTTTGAGGAGACCTGATAATCTGGCTGTACATTAATCAGACTTCGGAACGTGCCATCAGTGACCTTCCTTGATGGAAGACGGATCCGTGTGTGTTCCCTTCAGGTGTCTCAGCCTCACCTGAGCTTTAGAGACCTGAACCCTCTCGTGAAACAGCGTCCAGATCACGCTCTGATAGCAGGGCGGCGTCGTGAGGGAGCCGTTGTAGCGGTAGTAGCGTTTGAGATCCTTCGGGAGCAGGGACTGGACGTCAAAGGCCGGGATGGAAGCTTTCTGGTCTGACGGCGGACGAGAGAAGAGAGAAGGGTATGTGAGATCCATTTTAATAGATTCCTGAGGGAAGCATAAATACATCTTGATGAAAAAAAGTGGGCTATATGGGGAACAGATATTTTCCGAGTATGTGCAATTTGGTGAGGATCCAAATAAAAATCTGGATCTGGTAGATAAGGGGGTGGGGGAGTTTTTGGCACACATTCTGACAAAGGAACAAATCCAGAAATTCCATGTTCATTGTGAGGTGGGGGCTTTAGTGCTGCTTTCGTGGAACCAAATATCATCACATCCAGGAGAGAAGAAGAGTCCATAATTGGGTCACCATTAAATTAGCAGGGGTTTGTCTAAAATATTGTTTATTATCTATTTTATTTAGAATAAAGTTGCAGCAAGCCAAACAGTAACATATAGTTTCATAGATTTTATGCGTTTTTGTATTTCCTGTGTTACCTGCGTGTCGGATGCGGCTCAGGTAGTTCAGGATGCTGTCGAAAGCGTCATTTGTCTCCTCACCTGTCTGGAAAAAACAAAACTCTAAAGTTTATTCCATTCCTCAAAAAATGAATCATCTGAAGAGTAAAATAATGTTTCATTTATGATTTTTAATACCACAATGAGAATGCCTAAAACAGCCAGGCCGTCCCTCTGTGTCATGGCGGCAGACATGTTGGGGTAGAGTTCAGAGTTGTAGTGAACCACGTGAAGCTGGAGAGAGGACGAGCACAGTTAGTTGAGTCACTCTGAAGAAAAGGAGACAAAGGAGAGAGAGAGAGAGAGAGAGAGAGACTCGTCCTCCCAACAGATGAGGGTTTAAAAAATCAGAAGGAGAGAGTGAGAGAAAACAAGGCTGCTCGCCAACTCCATTTTCCTTTGGAGGACGACTGGAGAAAAATAAAGAGCGTCAGAAAAAGACTGATGTGAATGAGAAAGCACTTAATTATCTCATTATGCAATAGGACCACGCATTGTGTTGTTTGTTTGTATCATTTCATCATTTCTCTTTACGTTTGTTCACGCCTGTTTCCCTCTCCATCCACGGCAGACAGGGTTTCATCACCACATCACATTATTCCTTTTGACTCAGAGTGGCTTTTCTTTCAGTCTATCAGACATCAGTTTGACTCTGTGCACGTGGTTGTGTTCACGTGTACCTCTGCATCCGCACTCAGCCCGTTGATGGTGTGTTCGCTGCCCCCGTGGCTCGGGCCGCCGCTGCCCCAGTGGAGGTGCAGCTGTGCGGCTGTGAAGAGCCAGGGCAGCCCCTTCAGCCCCATCCACTCCGGCAGCTCTATCACAGCTGCAGGAGAAAAGAACGAAAGAGAACCGATGACTTCTTCTTCCTCTACGCTCTTAAAAACACCAAGAAAATCAGAGTGGTTATGTCTACAGATATTTATAGATACTCATCTCCTGAACCTGTCCGTAAGAAGTAAACAATGCACTGACAGCTTGTGTTTGAGGTGCAGTATAAACAGATGGACCATGAAGTTACCTGGTCACGTTATGAACTGGACACCCGCTGCTATGGTTACCTGTGTGTCCGTTATTGGACAGGGTGAAGGGCCTGTTGCCGTGCTGACTGTAGCCCAGCGGGGTCAGCGGGATCAAACTGGGGTCATATTTAGTCTGGGTGGTTACCACGTCCACGGGGGACTGAGATGTACCACCGCAGTCTGGGAAATACTCGGACCACTCGGACTGACCCACCAAGCCTTTGACGGGGAGAATAGACAGAGAGAAAATGATGTCATCTAATTAAACGGCCTCCAGAGAAAAGCAGCTCCATTGATCAGACTCTAATTATGCGGGGCAATTATTCCTCTGCGTTGTCTTTAGGTTCATATTATCGGTGGAAAATTGTACGATGAAAATGAGAATAACTCATAAAACAGAACTATCCAGAGAGATGATCTCCTAAATAGTATTTGCTTTGTCAGTAATAAATCTATTAGATTTTGTGTATTATCTCTAAGCTGCATAAGATCACACATGGAGGAGCATTAATACAGATCACTAAACACCCTGGAAAGATCTTTGCTTGAATGACCCCCAGCTGAATTCTGCTGTTGTCCTGAATTAACCTGGATCAACTAAATGACTAAACTTTTCTTTTGCACTTCAATCTGGGCGGCACGTGCCACGTCTTAAAATTAGGCTTTGATGAAATGAAGAGTTGAAATTACAAATTACATTTAGAGTACCTATCTATGTTTACAACTGCATTTTGGTGTGTAAAATATAATAATAACAGGCAAAAATAAAAGATAAATTAAATATTAATGCAATAACATTAAGCAGAGTGAACATTAAATACAGATTTTATGTCATTATATCAAATTTCTCAACTATAGGATGAAGGACAGGGAGAAATGACTTTGATGCAGGAAATTCTGCATTTGAAATTAAATTTTAAAAAATAATTATTATAAAATATAAAAATGTTGAAGTAATGCTACCTTTAAACAGCTAGAACAACACAGAACTGGCGACATGAAACTAAGTATTTTCCACATTCATTATTTCCACTTCTTTCAGATATCGCATATGGGTACTGGCTTCTTCCTCGTACAGCAGGTACTATGAAAGAATTTCAAGTGAGAGAGGATGCAGTGACTGAGGCACACTGAGACTGGCCTTTGCATAATAAAAGACAGTTAGAAAAAAAGAGTATGAATGAAAAAGCGAGTGGCATGTGAGTGAAAGAATGTGAATTTAAAATGCAGAGGAATGCTTTAGAAAACGGGAAACAAAAGGAAACGGAGTTGTCTGTATGAACAGGTTTCAGATGAGGAAGTTCTTAGTTGTTAAATGTTAAAACTCATGAACACAAATGTGTGTATGGAAAAGTTGAGAATGAATGTGGACAAATGTGAGCGACTATGGCTCCATGTTGGTCGGCCATGGATCTGAGCCGCAACCCTGGATCACCTACATGAATGCAGTGAGGTAGCATAGTAGGCCCAGTCTCCCCCTTCATGACTCACACACAAACAATATGAGGGTGGGGGTCTGTTCATTGATGATGTAGACACCACGTCTCCTCTCCCTGTTTCCCACATTTTGCACTTCTGCTCTGAACCCCCCTCTCCAAAGCGAAGCCCCGACTTCAAAAGTCGAGTCCCGCGGCCCTGCTATTGGTCATCATGGAGGTCTCCATGGTAACAGGAGGCTGAAAATTCTGGTCTAGCTCTCCTAGCATGCTACCCCTGTGCAGAATCCAGCCAGGAACAAAGACACACACTCGCAGAGCATGAGGAGCACAATGATGGAACGTCACACACACTCTCCCTCCATTTCTTGTGATTCTGCTGTGTCGCGTCACAAAATGTTTTGCACACCAAAACCGACTTTCCACCTCAGCTAGCAGCTCAGCGATGACCACATCATGCACCGCTTTGTTACACAACATGCTCCAGACACTCGCCCTGACTTACTCGAGCATGGGTTCAAGTCGCTTTTACTTTTTTGACAAAAAAACAAATTAAAATCCAAACTCAAGAGACCTATCACAGGACATGCAGACTCTGACAGAGCTCTCAAACAGACGATGTATGGATACAAGTGTGCTCCAGGCACGGCCCCTGGTCTCCGCTCTGCATCTTGTATGTACTGTACATTGGTGTTGGGCTCCTGAATGCACGCAGAGTGTGTGTTTCTGTGTGTGTGCGCGCCCCCATTCATTCACACAGTGTCATTGTCCACGGCAAAGGCAGCCAGTGTGCTTCCACAGAACAATAAACACATAGGTTTTTGTGCGCTGCAACAATACAGGGCATGATTCGGTATGTCTCTGCTTCTGCCCGTCCCGTCTCCCTCTCTCTGCCCGACAACCTCTCCTCGCTGGTCTGCTTCATCCCTGCGAGCACCTGCCTCCCTCGGCCCCTGCAGCCTCTCGCTAAGCCCTCCTCTCGCCTGCTTCCTCCTCCATGTGTCCCTCCAGCCCTTCATCGTCTCTGTTTGACTGCTGTGCTCATGCCAGCTTGGTGAACTGTAACTAATACAGAGGGAAGGGGAAGAAAAGGAGTGGGTGATATGAAGGGAAATAGACGAATCCTGTATGTTTCACTAACTTTGAAGACAGTTGTTTCTTTATTTTAGGGATATGGTTTTAAAATGTGTGGCAGGGTCACGGAGAAAACACTCTTATTGTTTATATTATTAGTATCAGGTCACACTGTTCATACGGTGAAAAACAAATCACTTAACTCATTTCTCAGATATCTCTACCTACCTGTATATTATTAACAGTTTGCCTCAGGTGAGAAAATATATTATAGCTGATTACATTTCCACATAATCTTATGTCTTACTTTCTACATTTCTTATCTCGCTTCACAACACACTATGCTACTTTTCATTTGTTCTATAAACAAACTTAAAGTTGAACTCACCAGTGTAGGTCCAGGTGATTTCCTCTGGAAAAGGAAAAAAAAAAACTCCTTTAGCTATTCTTTTTGTATTCCCCTGGCTCACAATTGTTGTGAGGTATTTTTTATTTCACCCAACTCCTTAATTATTTCACAGCAACAAGCTGTTCACTCAAAAATGCAGCAGTTCAGTATTTGTCAAATCTGATTATTTGTGGACTTTACTTCTCCTCCAGCAGACGACAGCTCACACTCACTCCAACAGCCTGGCACACTAATATCAAACGAAGCATGATGCTGATTATTATGTTAATGAAAACCTTACCAGCAGCAGGGGCAGCTGTCCACTGCAAACACACCAGCATTAGAAAGATAAAAAGGCCCAAAGAGTCCATGTTAGTCCTCCTTTTCCACACAGAAATGAATAAAAGAGGACAGGGAGAGATGAGGAGCAAGTGTGTGAAAGAGAGGGAGAGAGAGAGGGAGAGACAGGGGGAGAGGGAGAGCGAAGGTGGGGAGGGGGGTTAGCTGGGTCCAGCGATCCCACCTGCCACAGCTCTGTGTCACAGCCACATTGTGAATGTTGCTGAATCAACCCTGGCACCAGTGCACGAGACAAACGAGAAAAGAGGGGGAGAGAGTAGATGACAGACAGACCGGAGAGTGAGAGTAAATTCAGTGTTAGTTACCAAAAAGAGGGTGACAGGAACACAATCCAGAGAAAAGGAGCTTAGGAGCAACACATAGGAACAACAGGGTGCCAAAAACAGGGTGAGCGAAAAAGGGCCTCGTGCTCGGCTCCCAACAGACCAGGGAGAGAATGGGTGAATTTGACTGACTTGATAAACAAGTGTTGCATTTGAGGCCACTGTTTTATTTATTATTTCTTGTGACACCATGTGATTCTGTTGCACTGCAGCTAAACCCGTCTGTCATACAACTGCTTCCTGCCATTAGATTTCTGTTTTTCACACATACAACATTAAATTTTAATATTTAAAAATGCCCACTGATGTGGTACTGAAAAGCATTTCTCTGAAAAACAAAGAGCGTGGCAAGTAAAAATATTACCAGATTTAATTAGGGCTGACTTTCATTAGTAATATTGATAAAGCTTCTATTTATTTTCTTTATTCATACAATGAATTGTTTTGCCATCCATGGGTGAAATTTAGGAAGCTGAAACTACAGAATATAAATGAAGATTATATTAAAGTAGTTTAAAACAATAAAAACAATTAGATTACAGTTAATTTAGTAATGAAGTCATCACAGCAATATATACCTGTAAATATGAGTGTGTCTGTGTGTTTTTGTGGTTTGATCAAGATTAAATACACGATAATTGTGTTTATATACAGGAGTAACATTTTATTCAGATTTTGCTTTTTCATTTGAGGAGTAGCGTACAGAGGTCACATAATGGAATACAATAGAAAAGCTCAGCTGTGTGAATAATGGCTGAATATGGAATGCATTCGTTGAAGCTTTGATTTGAGATTCCTTGGTTAGGCTGCAGCACCTGAATACTTGAATAACTCTATCCCATGTGTTTTTATTTTAAATCACAAACCTACGTCTATATTTAGGAAGGGACACACAATCAGGACACAGTGTTCACAAACTTTATGCACGTGTTCTGTTGCGAACACAGGGGGGCGCCCTCTACATGTGACATGATGGTCTGCTTCCATATGGGGAGAATGGTACCATTTATCCCCCAACAGATTATATCTGCGATCCAGGAACAGCCTCATAGACTGTAAATCAGAGAGTACTGCGTATTTGATGAGAAATGATGAGTCACAACTAGCATTAAAACATAAAGCAGTCACGTGAGTCCATCTGAATGAATGAAAAGACATTTAAGGCCCTGCTGCTCGATGAGCTCAATAGATTAAACATTTAACTTTTAAAAACACAACTTGTATCTTTATTCTGCTTCTTCTCTCTTCATTTAAAGGTGGGTGGCAAAACATCAAGGTGCATTACCACCAACTCTGCTGTGTTTTCAGGGTGGAGCTGCAGTGCTTTGATTTATATTACATCACAGAGAGAGGGGGGATGCAGAGATGAGAGTTTAATACATGTATGAAGGGAGGCATGGATGGAGAGAAGGGCTAGATAGATAGAGAGAACGATGGATGGATAGAATGAGGGAAACAGGGGTGATAGAAAGATAAATATTAGAGAGATATCCCAGTGATATTATGACTGATTCTATTAATGATAGGAAATTGATTTTGTTGGTTTCCGATTCCTTATATTCTGCTTCCCCAGTTGTTATCTGATGGTTTAGGACTATTCCAGTATGTGCATGTGAGCCTGGACATTGTCAACCAGTAACATAATTGGGACCACCATGCTCCACACTCTCCTCTCGCACCAGGCCCGTCGTGTTGCAGATTCTGTCACATGGTGCGTGTTCTCTCCGTGACTCTGCTGCTCCATCTCCTCACTCTCTTCCGGCTCCGAGCAAACGTGAAGCGTCTCAGCCAAATTATGCAACAGCAGCCGCCACCGCCGGCGTCCCATTGGTCCGCCAGCGCTGTGGGAGGGGCGGGGCCCCAGAGCCTACTCCTCACCGTATTGGCTGAGCCTCCTCGAGGGGCGCGTGTGGAGATTTCATTCACAAATCTGGGAGCGCAGCTTCTCTCCAGCATGTGAACGCTGAAATGTGAGCTGGTGCACGTTCGTGTTTGTGTTTACCACGCGTTCATGGCCGGTTATTGTAAACTGGTGTAAACATGTGTTACAGATGCTGTAGGCTCAGCTCACGTGGTTTAAACCCCAAAAAGGAAAATGCACTTACTATGCCGATGGGATGGCTGAAGTGTGAGAGTCTAAATAAACAGCGTTGCAGAAAATTCCAACTGCAGTTTTCTGCCTCTGCAGCTAGGAGGAGAGTAACTGGCCTGCAGGTTAACTACAGGGTGGAGAGTCGAGTTTGAACGTCTGGCTCATGAACACTTGGATGACATCACAGTAGCTTATGGAGGCATCGTATTATTTTAAGATTTGAAGAAGTGATTGTGCAGGTATAGCAATAGTATTGGGTTTGCCTGCAGCTCTGTTTACCCTTGAATCTCCTTCAGGGTGCCCCCACCCTCCAGTGATGTCATAGAGATGGGATGATTAGTGAATTTGAATTTTTGGGTGAACTTTCTCTTACGATCTTAAAGGGAACTGTTCACTGATACCAACCAGAAACCCATCTGCATGATGAAAATAGGGATGATGGATGATAAAATGTGCTGAGCTATGGCATCACTGCTTCACAACATGATAATCATGCTCTATTACAGAAATTGTAATGATTTTTAAGTTGTTTTCTCTCGTCTCTTATGTCCTGAAGTTTAAACATTTGCAAGCACACGTCATTTCATCTTGTTTTCTTGTGGTAGGGTGGGTCGAACCAGGTCCAGTGCGACGAGAACACGGCAGCCGTGTTCGATTGTTTCCAAAGTGTCCTGGTTTTCAGGTGAAACGTGAGCCAATGTGCCTCAGGCTCTGCACAGAGAGAGGGGAGACAGTTTAGTCTCTCTTTAGGCCTCTTTGTTCCTTCAGGCAGATCATATTTCTGTTTGAGTGTCTGGCTCTCACCACACCTGCTCTGTGCGTTTGGCCTTAAAGAAACTCCTGCGTCCCCTCACAGTGAGCGGAGAGTATCGTCATTACAGGTTGATTATGAATATGATATTCATTTTCAACTTGAAGTGCTGCCACTGAGCATGGACACTCTGTTGTAACTTCATAAGCGACACAAGCGATTCCCTGTGCATGACGCAATGTCGGCCTCGAGTGACCCAACTGAGGAAGGATGTATTGGCTCATATGGGGGACTCATTTGACACGTCTCTTTGACCCACTTCACTGTCAAACTCACCGCCCATAGGCGTCAGCTTAACATGGTGACTGCTATTGAATTCTCAAGCATGTCAACACAAGGGATGGGGAAGAGAATATAGAAAAGCACACCACAGAAACCAGGTGGGGGGATGGGACCCAGGGGGATGGGAGATGGAAATGCTGGGGGTGGGCTCAAGCTCTCATGAACCCAGAGGAGGTTCACTGGGTTCATGTGCTGCATTGGAATGCTGGTGGGGCTTTACAGCTTTTTTCTGTTGACCTGATGGTGGTATACACAAACAGGAACCTTGGTTTAAGGTTAACCTTTGTATTGTGTGGACACGATGGAGTGGTTTGCTCACCTGGTGTTAAGGTTACCAGGGGATTGTGCACAGTCACAATGCTAAAAGACAGGTATTGTTGTTCACTGTGTTGACTCTTTAGGACCTGGACTAGCACAAACACTGACCTTCTCAGGTCCAGTAGACCTCATGGGGACCAAACCCTTGTCCTACTGAGAATTTTCATTTCTGAGGTCATGGTTAATGTCATGGCAAATCCAACAAGGTCTGATTTGGTTAAGACTGGAGTTGGGTTCTAGGTTGATGTGAGAGACAGGGTTAGGCTGGGCTGTCCACAATGAATGCAAGTCAATAGTGTGTGTGTGTTGAGGATAGGGTCACTGAGTTCGTATGTATGTTGTGTGTATAGTGGGGGATGGGAGGCAGCCCCTTCCTCGGTGACTACATCATGCAAGGCGCTTAGAGGAGGCATCCCCCTCCTCAGTCCTCACGCTTCAGCCTGGTATTTCCATCTAAAAATACCAGTAAAGCCAGCATTAAAACTGACCTGCCGTTAAAGTCCTATGTGGAGAGAAACTACCAATACGTCTGGTGAGCTGCATGCGTGTGTGGTCCGTAGGCTGATGAACTTCACTATGCGTTTCAAGCAGAGGGTCAATGAGTTCATCGTGTAGCAAGGTGAAGCTCAGGGAGGGGGTTGTTGCTCCACAGCCATAAATCGTGGTCGTGGAAAGTGACTTGCTGCATTAGGGTCATATCTGTATTTGATTTGGTTTTTTAGACTCTAATTTATCAAGAGGGCCACGGTGAAATTAGAATCCTATGGAGAAAATTAAATCCTCTCTGTTTTTCTTCACAATTAGAGATGAAAAAACTATTTGAGCAGCAAAGCCTCATAAACAGGTTTTGGCGACTCGTGTGTTTAGTCACTTACAAGACAAATGAAGAAAATACACAACTGCCCAAACTTTACAATAGATGAACAGGAGTATGTTGGTCATTATAGGTAGTTTCAGAAACATGCTCGAGTACAAAGTTGTTCTTCTTTTAAAACCTCGGCCATTTAAAAGGGATATTTCCGCCCCTGTCACATCATGACCACAGAATATCATGTATTTCCTCCTCACAACATCGATGTTTCTTGTCATCGCCTCAGTCCAATTAAACCCGATCAGTGTGATCGCACATGGGTTGCGTAAGGTTCCTCATTAATGCGGGCGCGTTCACGACGCGTAGTAGTTTATTATGGGTGTATTGTGGGCGGGGTCAGCTGTACATCGGGACGCATAGAGTAAAAAAAAAATAATAATCGGGCCGATCGCGTGCATGTGTTTACACTGGCTCGCGGTAGTAGGGGCTCGCAGCCTCGGCTACGTGCTCCGCGCACACGGGCGACACATGAGTGGGCAGGCACCGTGAGTGCCCGGGCCGGCGTCCAATCGGCGGCGAGTAAAGCGGCCACTGGCTGGACGCGTCGACCAGTGGCGTGCGCCGCTGCCAGGCCGGGGGCCAATGGGATGCGCGCAAAACGTGGGCACGTGGATCCGCGCACATGTTGTCGCTCGTAAAGTGGAGAGAGAAGGGGAGAGCGGAGAGACACAGTCGAGCTGCCGGGCGGAGAGGTGATGCTGGGAGACCCGGTGATGCTCCGGGTTCGGACCGAGCGCTGACGGAGCACAGGATCGACACGGGCGCGTTGTTTGGTGGCAGCTGCTGGATTTCGACAGCAGGATATCTCTGCGGGTGAGTTAATGTGAATGTGTGTGTGTGTGTGCAGGGAGAGAGAGAGTGAGTGTGCGTGTAACGTTTCCAGAAGTTCACAGGGCAGCCTGAAGGAATTTCCTGCCCGGATAGATCCAGAGCCTGAGTGAAATCCACCAACTCATGGAGCTGTGGGCCGACTATAATTAGGACGCCTCTCCTTATAATAACACACCACAGCTAGGACCTTTAATAATCCCGCAACAAAATAATGGTACACTATATTCCATCTTCTGTGTGATGTTTGCTGGGTTGGTGAGTGCCACCGGGTGCGATTCCCGACGCCCCCGCCTCTCTGGACCGGTTCTGAGCCCCTCAGAACATTTTGTTTTGCACCGAGCAGCGGGCGTGTTGGTGCGCAGACTGGCAGCCAGCACCTGAGACGCAGCCTCGTGGCCCATACCTGTGCAGACATGCAGCACCCCTCCCCTCTACCCCATCCCCATCCCAGGGGCTGGGGACCACATCAGACTGGGCACTGGAGGAGAAAAAGATTATTCTCACTTTGAATGCATGAAAACACAGTGAGATTTGGTTTTATACCCAGGACGTCATCCCTGTGTGCTGTTAAATCTTCAAGAAGAGTGGTGATAGTGTCCTACATGTGAAAGTGGTCCATCTGTGTGGACTCACTCATCTGCTGTCTGTGGTTTTTATTCCCACTGTATTTGCCATAATGATACAAGCTGTGTTTATGTGTGAGGGGGCCGGGTGGCTTCCATTGACCCCCACCCCCTTTAATTCCCCCACTCTTGTGTTGGTGGAATCCGGCACCAGCAGCAGATTACGCAGAGAGAGAGAGAAAGGGAAAAGAGAGGTGAGAGGAAGGAAGGCACATGGCTCGAGATGGAGAAGGTAAAATGGGAATAAGAGGAAAGGGCGGAGGTTGGTCTGTGGAAGAGGAGCACCAGGCTTGAGTGTGTGTGTGTGCATAACGAACAGGATGAGCTGAAGGGAGAGTGGGGAGATGAGAGGCATACAGAGAGAGAGAGAGAGAGAGAGAGAGGTTTGTATGTAAAAACCAAGGGGGGGTGGAGGAGAGCAAGCCTGAGACAGAGAGGAGGGGCTAGAGAGAGAGAGAGAGCACTAGAAGGAGAGGGAGAGAGACGTCCTATTCTGATTTCACTACTCTACAATCTCCCATCCCCCTCACACTTTACTCTCCTCTCCAATCTCCTCAATGGGAGCCAGACATGCACTACCATTGTGTGCCTGCTGCCTAGCCCCAGTCCCACTATGCACCATGTTAAACTAGGGCACTGGTATACCCACCATTTTGAGTAATTGGGGTAGTTATTATCAAAGGAAGGAAAGCACCAGGAAATCGGCTCTTCTGCAATGATTTACTCTTCTCATCTGTCTCCATGTGACCTCTTGAGTTTTCATCAGGTTTTATTATTTCTTCCTGAGCGTGATTTGTCATAACAGCCAACTCCCTCTGCTCCTGCCCCACAACAGCAATGCAGTCCCAGGGCAGCACCTCCACCCAGGCCTGCTTCGACTCCCTGAGCTCCAGCGACAGCCTCCTGTTCAGTGACTCGGATCAGGTGGAAGATGACGCAGATGTGTTCCTCACAGACGGCTCCTCCTCGGGTGGGGCTACGGCGAATGGAGACAGGGGGTCAGAAAGCCCCGGGTCCCAGTGGACGTGCGACGGCTTCACAGATAAAGAGGAAGACGAGGAGACGTACAGGCTGGAGAGAGGTGGCAAAGAGGCGGACGAGACGGACCCCTCGAGCCAGACCCCGAGATCACACGGCGACCTGCTGTTCGCCCAGAAGGTGAGCGATGGGTCAGGGCGCAGGGAAAGGAGAACAGATGAGCGAGCAGATCCCGGCACAATGATTTCAATAGGAAGTCCAAACCCAAACCCAGTCCTGATCCGTCTTCTCTCCCTCTGTCAGTGTGCTGAGCTGCAGGGTTTTGTCCGGCCCCTGCTGGAGCTGCTGAGTGGACTGAAGAGGGGTCGATTCGAGCGTGGTAAGCTTCCTCGCCGTGCGTTAGCACCCTCAGATAAGCGTGTGTGCAGACTGGGAGCCCAGGACTCTGAGTGCATGGTTCATGTGGTCCAAGCAGGCTCCACCATGGCAATAGGGAGCGCTCCGCTTATTGATGCGGCCTATTGACGTAGTCCAAAGTGCAGCGTGTGTGAAGCGACTGCCTTGTGGCTGAGTCATCAGCTCACGTGAGGTTACTGATACCCCAAGGGAAAGTGGTTAGTCTGTCTGTGTGTGAGACGTGCATAGGGATTTTCCATGACTCCGGCGTCTCAAATGTGTAAACGTCTGACTGGAGGAATATGTCTTTGATTGACAGGGTTGAGTACTTTCCAGCAGAGCGTTGCTATGGATCGAATCCAAAGGATTGTGGGAGTTCTACAGAAGCCCAACAGCGGGTGAGATTTCGTTCACATTGTCCCATTATCAGTGTTTCATCTGTGACTCCTCCTCGTCTCGTTTGTGAATCATTAGAGACAACATGTTAAGAACATTTTAATCCTTTAGGAGGATTGTGATAGTTTTCTCTTTCAGGCTTCATGTCCTGTTCCATGTTTTATTGAACACCTCAGGGCGGTTAGAGTTGCAGCAGAGCGCCGCAGCACTTCACAGGACGTATTATCAGGATTGGAAACATCCAGATGTTTTGTTATGCATTGCACAGTTTCATCGCCATCTGTCCCCTCATCATGTCTCCTCTTTTCTTCTATTTTTAGTGAGAAGTACCTGAACACTCTGCTCCAGGTGGAGATGATGCTAAAGGTTTGGTTTCCTCAGATCCCCACTCAGCCGGTCTCCGCAGCCTCCAGCGTGGCCACATCCCCCACCCGCTGCCTCCCGGACACTTCCAGCCTCACGCCGCCGCACAAGCACAGGGATCAGCTGCACATCCCCGTCAAGGTGAGCACGGACGACACGAGCCACTTCTGCCACTGCAAGTTTATAGGTTCTCACGCAAATGGCCCCGCCGCTTGTTTTTCCAGAAGCGCAGACTGAGCTGGACAGGCACGGGCGCCGCCACGTCTTCCCCGCAGCTTCCCCGGTGCCCTCATGTCAAAGCAAAAGAGAAGAGGGTGAAGCGAGATCATGATGAAAGGGACGACCCCTCTGCTCCTCCGCCGTCACTGGCGTCCGATCCGAATCAAATGTCCCCAGATGTGGCCGGGGACACAAAGGGAAAGGACAATGACGGCGAGGACCAAGGAAAGCTATCAAACTACAGCGCGGGTCAAAGCTCTGAGCCGAGCCTGACGTGGGTTCACGTCGCCCCCATCCTGTCCCCGCGAAAGTCCTGCCCCTCACACGAGGCCGCAACGGCGTCGAGTACTGGCGAAAACCAGGCCGTCAGTCCCATTCTCCCACTCAGCAGGAGGGGCAGCCCCACTACGCAGGACAAGGCCATCTCTTCAACCACGCCTGCCAAGCTCCCCAATAACCTGAAAAAAACAACCCCGTGCCAAAGCCACCCTGTTGCCGGACAACAGAGTGAGAGCGAGACGGTCGCAGCCTGTCAGGGTCAAAGCCAGTCTCCGTTACCCAGTTAGAGACCTGACGCATCGGACGCGCCATGAGCCGGAAGCCTCGATTTTGTTTCACCATCGAGCGAAAAACTGCTCTGAGGGGAAGAAGGGAAGAGGCTGAAGGCCAGTCATTCAAGATACATTAAAGCAAGGAAGGAGAAGCAGGTGAATGATGGATGAAGCACAACCGCTCAACAAGAGAGCACCTACCACAGTTAACACAAACGACAGGACACAGTCAATCAAACCTACATGATAATCAGAATTCCATTATAATCATAAGCGTGTGCACTAAGGCGGCTGCGAGTGAGGGGGATCGGAAAGAGGTTCAGTCGCTTAGAGGTTATTTATAGGTTGTTGAGGAAAGACCAAGAGAAGATGTGTTGGTGAGCAGTTCCTCCTCAGAGACGTTTCAGCAGATTTCTGACTCGAGGGACAGAAAGAAAACAGAAGAAGCCGTCGTCAGCGTTCAGTTTGATGAGGTAACTCCAGCGAGGAAAGCAGGAGACACATTGACTTCACATTCGCTTGTAGATAGAAACCGAGGCGTCTGGGTTGCGGAGAGAAAAATGTCATTTGAAAATGTTTCGTGATTCCATTCAATGTTAAGGACGCAGCCGTCCTTCTGGAGTCATTCACGGGACAGTGGAAAAAAATACCGATGTCATTAACTCACGAATGTAATCAGAGCACCGTTGATGTGCAGTGAGGCGGGGAGAGGTCACGTGACCTTTCCCGTTGTGCTGTCGGTAAAAGTGTTTCTGCAAAACAGCTGATAATCAGGGTCGTGTGAGACTTAAATAAAGAGAAGACCATCTTGAAGACAATAAGGACCATTCAAGGACATCTATGACTCTGAAGTCCCACTGTTAATTTATTCATGTGTTGATCTGACACTGTTTTTATTTATTGTTTGTATTTATTTATTGGGCAGCTGAGTATCACCACCTGTGCACACTCACAGTTTGGCCTGTGATTTTCTGGGTGACTGGGAAGATGCTGTTTGTGGGTTGTTGTTTGTTTTTTGTTTTTTTTTTATTGCTACGGTGGGAAAAAAATCAACTGAAGGATGTGAAATCTCTTGACTCGGACTATTGGGACTACTGTGCCTTTCTTACCAAATATGATGAGTTCAGAGAAAACCTTTTGGTGCTTTCTCTGAACACATGTGTTTTGATTGTTTGCTCGCGTTTTACAAAACCTGTACGCACTCAAATCCTGAACGCCTACCTGTCGTCATCTCGCTTCGACAAAAACGGTATCCAAAACTATCGAATATTCTGACATCTACAGTGAGTCCAAACTGCACACTTCTTCACACACACACAGCAGCGGCTGCTCCGAGCCTTCATTTGGGTTTTTTCTGTCGGTTCTGAACGACATGGGAATAGACCAACCTCCACTTAAAGCTGCTGCTCTTGAAAACTTGAAAAAGCAGAAATTCTAAATGTAACCCTGTACTGCTCTGCTCCAATGCTGCTATTGTTGTTCTAATTCAGACATTTAATAAGAGGCTCTCTCTCTCTCTCTCTCTCTCTCTCTCGCTCATTATTTGGAAACCTCACAATATTCTTGAACATGTATGGGGGGTGGGGATTATATAATTGGATTTACCTGTAATAGAGATAATGGTAAATATTTAGACTAAAGTATTTTCTAAATTTTACAAGTGATACATATGATGCCATTTACACACCCAGGAAGAGGAGGCGGAGGAAGGAGGGTATTTTACATGTACTAGACCTCCTCGCTCAAACAAGCCCCACATGTCAACACATGGCAGCCTCCATGTTACTGCCTGTTTAACGAAGGAGTGTCTGAGCGCTCAGTGGCAGACCCAGGGTCAGATCGTCTGCCTCATCTCGTCTCACGATGCGTCGGACGCTGCCTCTCTGTCCGAGGCTGGGGGGTGGGGGTGGGGGTGGGGGGGGTTCCTCCACCCAGTTTTTCTATGGTTGTGGTTTGACAGACAAACCATTTGCACTTATTTTTTTTTCATTGTTTTTTCATGATGGTTTTTCTACTGATGACTGGTCAGAAATAATATGTCCTGTTTATTTTGGCTGCCTTCTTCGGCGGCTTCTGCTTCCTCCCCTTCTTTCATTCCAAATTATCACCGTAGCCCCCCCCCCCACCCAAACCCATGTCTCCCCTCCCCCACCCCAACTGCATTTGTCTGCTCTTGCCCTCTCTCCTTCCTCTCCCGCAATCCCATTAGTATCTTTTCTTTCTCTGCTAAATCCGTCGTTCTCTCACCCCATCTCTACTTGATATTATTCTTCTGGCTAATCTTTTTCAATAATGATGCAAAAGGACAAAAAAAATCTTTTAATAAATTACACATTTCTGACAGCTGAACTCTATTTTGTGCTTAACTTCTTGATGTATTTACACGCTCACGTTATCCCACACTTGTCTCTGCTCTAGAATGAGAATAGAATGGCGAAAAGCAGCGGGACTTGTTTTTCAAAGCAGCTCTCACTAAACAGATGTGCGGCTCAATGGGGCGCAGATTTAGAGACTGTACATTTTGAATGTGCGTGCGTGTGCGGGCGAGGAGGGGTGATGGAGGGAGGAAGGAGGGGCGACAGGGTGTGAGACTGTGGCCTTGTTAATCTGACTGGTGGTGGTAGTAGTAGTAGAGGTAGTAGCAGTGTGGCGGGGGGGGGGGGCGTGATCCTCCGACCAGCTGCCGCTTAACTCCACGCAGCCCAAACATTACTCCAGCTTTTGTGTGTTGGTTGTGTGTTGATATGAGATCACATTGAGATGAGTGTATGGGCAGAGTAGAGCTGAGCGTCATGTGTGTGTGTGTGTGTGTGTGTGTGTGTGTGTGTTGGAAGGAAAACACCTCAGTCAGACATAAGCCACGTGCAAATAGTTTATACAAAGCTATACAGCTCACTAGAGTCAGTGGCAGATTTGACTGTTGGCATCAAAACATAAACAAAGAAGAACCCAGTACAAACAAACTGGGTTTTATATATAAATCTTTATTAAATTACTGATCATTAATTTGTCAATAAACGAACAGCAATTTGGTTTATACTGCTACCACAGCCACTACTATGATAATAATTGTAATAAAATATGATTTCTAATCTCTGTTTTCTAAATTCACTAATCATTAAAACAAACGATGACAATAAATAGAAATATAGAAAAATGCCCTTCACACTTTCCCTGAGTGACACTTCATTTCAAATCAACAGCTCCAAAATCAAGGCTATCCAGTTTACTAAAATGTGAACGAGCAATGACCTGTCCTATGGCTGCATTTGATTTCATTTCATAGGTCCGATGATGATTCCTCTCATTCTTTGATCAAAATGTTCACCATTTTCTCTCCTCAGCAGTCTCACACCCATGGATACTGCATGCGTGCACATGGGCACAGGAGATGGCATATTTTAAGTGGGAGTGGTTTCATTTCTCTCTTTCAGACGGGGGGGGGGATCAGCCATGGTACACACACACACTGAGTTATAAACACTGATGCACACACGTGGGCCACTCCCCACCACACACTCTGACACACTGACTGGCTGATTTTGTGATGGGCCTGTCTCTGACACACTGACTCTGCTTTGAAACAACAACAGAAAGCGCCCTCCCCTCCCTCCCCCTCCCTCTCCCCCTTCATCCTGCCTCCCTCTCAGCCCCCCCTTGTATCCATGCAGTTTTTAGCAGAGACGCTACCCCCCCTCTTCTTTTCCTCTCTTCTTCTTTCTCCTCTGGAGGATGGAGACGAGCGGCAAGAGGAAAAGGACGGGAGGAGGATATATGGAGGGCACGGGGAGGAGACCTCACCTCACTTCAGTTCTGTGACGCATCAAGGACATATGCTGATTTTCCTACTTGTTATTTCATCTTCTTGTTTGTATGTTTTTCTCTTGGCACTCCTCTTTTTAAAAAGTTTAATAACCCCGGCCATCACTGCGTTCACCACACGTCTGCACCCCGCCCTGTACAACCACCCTTTATTGTTATTGCATCACCACCGCCCTCAGTCGTTTTCACTTGTGACTCCCCAGAAAGCATGTGTTGGATTAACTGAGCATGTGTGTCCGTGCATAAACGGGATTGCTCGTAACAAACTTGCTGCCCGTTTGATCCCTTGTTGTGAAGGTTTTAATTGTGGCTCCACATTCCTGTTATTGGCTTTAACAAGTCAATGATTCCAGGATGTGTGTCCAGTAACCCGCTGTATGTGTTGTTGTGCGTAATGAATTGAGCGACACAATGAGGCTCTTATTCACTTATTCTAAAAAATCCCCTCCCCCAGTGCTCTCCAGTAAAACTCACGCGAGGTGAAGCCACACTGTGACTTTACAACTACTCACACGCACGCGCTCGTGTTGTCAGACAGGGTCGGAGCAAGCACACACACTCTTACTCACTCCCGAGTCCTCGGGGTTTTAGTGTCGACCGGTCCCAAAACAGCCTCCATGCTCATTAAAACTGCACAGTAGGCAGCCCCACTATGGAAATCAGAGCTAGTCTGGAGTCGTCTCCGCCTCGCAGGAGCTCACCGTGATGACGGGCCCTCGGCCTGCCCACCATCTGTGGTCCCCATCACCGTGACGTGACCAACGGGGGACACGGTAAAGACACAGATACAGGACCTTCATTTTCAAGGACACACGTGCATCCCATGACATTGTGTGTGATATTTGGGGCGCCAGCTACAGGCAAATAACATCCTCATCAGTTTCTTTGGCCTAAATGTGTTCTCGGGAGCCTGCCCTGCATGACGCCACGTTGCACGCCCGCTCAATTATTAAGCGACTGAAAGGGAATCACCAGATAGAATCAAGTGACTGAGGGGGAATATGCAGCCGCATTAATGAGGCAGAGTTGGGTTATGAATGAGCGAATGAAAGCTTAAACCCACCGTAGTCAGTTTGCGTCACTGCACGTGCACTCAAACTGAAACATACACTGAAGTGATGTGTGAAGTAGAGACAGCGGCATCCCCTGAGATTGGATCTTCCAACATGATTTACAGCCCCTGTCAGACACAATGAAATTAAACTGGGTCAGCGTGATGAAATATACCATAGCCACGCGCTTGACGACTCAAAAAGCTGTGCCAAGGAACACGGCGAGCATCTCAACTAAAGTCACAAATTATGGTCTTATGTAATATTTATGTGGAGGCTTTAATGCACATTAATACGCTGAGATGACGTCACATCGGAGGAAATGTTATTGAAGCAAAGGAAACAAAGAAACGTTTGTGAAAGCTCATCTGTGATTTTCAGATTCTGGACAGAGATTCACCGCAGACGCCACGCTTCACATTCCACTGATATAATAGATTAGTTCATGCACTTTTCGCCACACGTTGTTTCAGCACCACAGGCGGGTTGAAGTCAGTGTGTTTACCAGTGAGTGTTTAGTCTGTGTGTGTGTGTGCATAGAAATATCTGCGGTATTGTCATACTATGTGCTGAGGTGTCATTACATAACAGCGTCGGCCAGAGAGAGGTGGGCGAGGGGGGTGGGCGGCGGTGAGTGGGTGTGGGTGGGGAGGCAGCACATGTGAGGTGCCAGCGAGGAATTCTGGGTGATCATGGGTAGTGGTGGATTGTGCAGTGTGTGTGTGTGTGTTCACTAAAAAGTGCCAGATCAAATGTCTTCTACTTGACTGACCAACAGTGGAACCTTTGTTTTGCTTTGCTATTATAAAGCATGAACAAAAGCCAAAAATGAATCAAATTTGAGAAAGTATTTTTTCTCGGGGCTCAATCGATTGCTTCAGTTGTAGATGAAATGTCTTGAGTTTTTGATTTGATTCTACACTTGCAACACAGAGGTCACAGAATAAATTTGATCCACAAAGAGGCTTGTGGTGTTGCTCACATTTCATAAAAAAAAAACAAATATACAATGACAGCTTCTCAAATGTCTTTCTATTATTCACACACACACACACACACCCACACACACACACACACACACACACACATCCTTTGAGTTACCAGATCCTGAAATGTTGTGTAAACCATGTGACAGCACAGTCTGGTAATTTAGATAAATGGCAGCTGTAGGGAACTTGTTAACCTGGATGTAAACAATCTGGGTAAGTGCATGTGTGAGCGACAGCTAGAGTGTAAATTGTGATTGATGGATCAGCACAGTGGTGTCGATGAGGGGACTCTGTAGTTCAGTGTAGGTTACTTAAATATGGTCAAGTAGAGACCCTGTCTGGTAAACTTTAATACTCAGAGTGTAAACTGTTTATCCTGGTGGTTACACACAACTAGAGCAATGTGAGTGAAAGGCTGGCCGGTGGTGGAGCGGGGGGGCGGTGAAGAGTGATCTGACAGACTGGTGTAGCCTCAGGCTCGCGATGCATTCATGCTCACACTACTACCACTGCACTCAGTTGACCCACATCACGCAAAGACCGAGAGGGGTGGGGGAGTGGGAGGGCTTACAGAGAAGGTAAATGGAGATCACCTGATTATCCTCATGCTTGCAGCAGGGGACTGGGTTCATTACATTGTGACTACTTGGGCAATAGTTGGACACAGTTTCTCTCTAGTGACCAAAAGGAGATTATAGATATGCTGCAATGTTGTGATTTAAGCCAGGAGCTAATCTGTCACTTCAGAGGACGCAACTGGAACTATAAACCAGCAAATGTTGTTTATCTGTTCACTAACTGAGTCAAAGTCATTTTTTTAAATTAATCAACTTTATGACAGAAGTGAAAAGACAAAAGAGTGTCCATAAAGCAGTGGTTCATAACCTTGTTGGAGGCACTGAACCCTACAAGTTTCATACACGCATTCAAAAATTGAAGTTAACTCCTGACCTTGACCAGTGAGCAATTAAAAACTACTGCTGTTGTACATGTTGTTGTTGTTACTGTTGTACCACCAAATACCTTTCAACGGACGTTCTTCTTTATCTCCAAAAACTTGAGCAAAGAAAAAAAAACTGTTAAGAAACCTCAGATCAACGAGAAGAACATTCACTATTTAAAATATTAAAAAAAAACGTGTTTCGGTAAAAGTCAGACCTCGTCATCTTTTAGGTTGCGATAGATTGGACCGTTTCCGGCGGGGACCGCTAGGTGGAACTGGTGAGCGGGACGACCGGAGTGAAGTGCTGCCGAAGAAAAGTCTGTTTCCGGTTCCGGGTCGTGGCAGTGAAACGTCGTGTGAACGGCGCCACTTTTAGCAGAAACTTTCTCAGATAACTTGTCGGTTTGGCGGTTTCACGTCTCACAGACTCGATCATTTCTTTTGGAGTCCTGTTACAGAAGCGGCGCGGCGGAGGATACGGACAAACAGTGAGGTTTGTATCATTCCCTGAGCAGTAGTTCCCCGGTGTTGTTAGCTGGCAGATAGCGACATGCTAACGCTGGTTACCAGTCTGCCCGGCAGTTGATGCGGATGGAATTAATTTCAGCTCGTGTGTTTCTTCTGGTTAATTCATTGTCGATTAATAATTAGTTAAGTAGCTTTGGTATGAGTTCATGTCTTCTGAACCTGTGTGGTTGTGTAGTGCCTGTTTGCTGTGATGTGATTGTTTGCTTGATCCCCACTGGCAATGAATCAATGTCCCATACTTAATACTTGAATGTATCTGTTTATTACACTTCAATTGATTTGATTGGACAGGGGTCAGTAGACTTGCTGTATGTTGATGCCACATGTTGTAAACTTATGTTTGTGCAGAATCAGAGGATGTCTCTTCCGAAGCGAGAGGTGGAGGAGTTGAGACCATGGGTGGAGCGCACTGTGAAGAAAGTGCTGGGTTTCTCAGAGCCCACTGTGGTCACTGCAGCTTTACACTGTGTGGGAAAGGGTCTTGACAAGAGGAAGACCATCGGTAACTGTTCCATTTCTACTTATTTTTTTTATATACACATACAAATACCGCACATTAAACATTCTGTGTTTTTCTGTGGCTTTAAACAACTTCACAGGCTTCACAGTACCTCATCAAAATTACAAAATGATTAGAGCTGCTTTGAATTTCCTGGACTCCAAATTTCTGTGTTTAAAAAAATATGTAACATCCCACTAACACCCTAAAATAATGTTTCTTACGCTATAGCCAGGTCAAAGATGAACAACACATCCAATTCTTGAATTAATTACATTTTTTCTCCCATAGACCAATTGCGCCCTTTTCTGGATGACTCAGCGGGCGGGTTCGTGGAGCGTCTTTTTGAAGCGCTGGAGGAAAGCCGCAGTGCCCGCGGCAACAAAGGAGCAGGAGAAAAGAACCGGAAGAGAGAACTGAAGGTACATACACAACAGAGTTCAGGTAAAGTTGTCAGCGCTGAAACAATTAGACATGAAGCATATCTAATTACAGAAATCACACTGATTACATGAATATGCTGACTTACTGTACAGAAATGTTTATGTCAAGCCAGGGAATGAGACATAATCTTGTTTCATATGCTGACATCTTCGTCTGATGACTTAAGTTTTTACTGAATTTCAGTTATAAAGTGGACACTGGGTTTCATGTTTACACAGAGGTTTCAAAAAACTAGATTGTTGAAGAAAAAGAGCAGAATATAATCATGTAAGTTTTTTTCAAATGTAACCCCCTATTTGTTTGGATCATTAGTAATCTGTGATTTCTTTAAGATAATATAATTTGATTGTCTCTTTCTGTTTTGAATGTCTCAGGATGTGTTTGGGGATGAAACTGACACAAGTGCCATGCGAGAACCTCCGGACACCGGAGATGTGACAGTGGTTAAGCGAAAGAGGGTCCCCAGATTTGAGGAGGTGGAAGAGCGCGAGGTCATCCAGGTCCCTCCAACTGAGGGCTCTGGCATGCTCACCAAAATGCAGGTATGATACAAAGCAAAACAGCAAAATAAGTTTGTTTGGACCATTATGAGATGTTTTCTAACTAAAACTTTCTCTGTGTGAATAGATTAAACAGATGATGGAAGCAGCCACTAAACAGATCGAAGAGAGAAAGAAACAGCTGAGCTTCTCATCTCCAACTGCTGCTGGTCAGGTAGGGTGTTTTACCCCCAGATTTTTTGAGTATCAGCTATTTCAGAGAAGTGCATTATGTATAACATTATTCGTAGTTCTTGCTGATTTTATTTTTCCTACATCACAGTCACAAATGGAAGCCTCCTCTGTATCACGGCTACTTGGCAACAATGCTGGTGCAGGTGGTGGTGGCGCCTCTTCCATTGCCCCCTCCCAGGCAGCCAGCTTTATGAATGATGCTATCGAGAAGGCCCGCAAGGCTGCCGAGCTACAGGCACGCATCCAGTCTCAGTTGGCCCTTAAACCTGGTATCCTCGGAGCTTTGGGAAACACTGGGCCTCACAACCTCGTGGCACTAGCTAATCTACACGCCATGGGAATTGCTCCACCGTAAGTAGAATCTGAAGAGGGGTAAAAAACATTTTTGTAATTTTGCTTGATGTGTCAGAGTGGAAACAGACTCTTATTCAGCTTCTTTTTATTATAGGAAAGTGGAAATCAAGGAAGTGAATAAACCAACACCTCTTATTCTGGATGATAAGGGAAGAACTGTGGATGCAAGTGGCAAAGAGGTGGAACTGACGCATCGAATGCCTACATTAAAAGGTATGAACACAGAAGCAAATTACCCTCAAGCAGTCTTCATTTCTTGTTTGAGTGTTTCTCACTTAAGTTCCCTCTCAATGTTCAGCCAACATCCGAGCGGTGAAGAGGGAGCAATTCCGTCAGCAGCTGAAGGAGAAGCCTGGTGAAGACATAGAGTCCACATCCTACTTTGACCAACGTGTATTTATAACACCAGCTCAGCGCACTCGCAGGGGCTTCAAATTCCATGATCAGGGCCGCTTCGAGAAGATCGCTCAGAGAATTAGAACTAAGGTTTGATTTTTTAAATTTATTTGTATTTTTTATATTTGCTGTAAGGTTATTTGAAATGGCATTAGCAACTCTGATTCACATAACTTGACTGTTTACCTTCCTGTCCTGGTCTGTGCCTCACCCAGGCCCAGTTGGAGAGGCTGCAGTGTGAGATTGCCCAGGCAGCAAAGAAGACCGGAATCCAGGCGTCCACCAAGCTTGCCCTGATTGCACCCAGGAAGGAGATTGGGGAAGGGGAGATACCCAACATTGAGTGGTGGGACTCTTTCATCCTGCCCAACAACATAGAGTTGTAAGGATCCACAGCGACTCCAAGCTTGACATCTGTATAATTTAGGATAAATGATAAAACTTTACCAAGCACAAATAATGACACTGTTTGGACTTAGTTTAGTTTACTGAATTGTCTTTGCTCTTAATCTTTTGCAGAACCCCACAAACCAATTATGATCAAGTGGCATTGTTTGGTGTGACCAACCTTGTAGAGCACCCTGCACAAATTAATCCCCCAGGTAGGTGTACAGGAGATGAAGTTCTGTGAACTGTTTAAACATGTTTTGTATCATAATGAAGTCAAGCACAAATTGCTCTTAATCTAGTTATTTAATAATTATAATAACACTTTGCTATATGTGGGGGGGTCTCAGTTGACACAGATAAGCCAGTCACACTTGGCGTCTACCTGACAAAGAAAGAACAGAAGAAATTGAGAAGACAGACGCGAAGGGAAGGCCAAAAAGAAGTTCAAGAGAAGGTTCGCCTGGGTCTCATGCCTCCACCAGAACCTAAAGGTACCTAGACAAAATGACTGCAATTTCAATTTGGTGCTGTGATCGATGAAACAGAATGCAGCTGATGGTTGTTTTTTTTATTTTCACAGTGCGGATCTCCAACCTGATGAGAGTGCTGGGGACGGAGGCAGTTCAGGACCCTACAAAAGTGGAGGCGCATGTCAGAGCACAGATGGCCAAGAGGCAGAAGTAAGAAACACTCCGTTATTATCTCCTTGTATCTGGTCATCATGGAGAATCACACATTATGTTAAAGAAGAATCAAAGCCACCCTAAAACTTTTCTAATTGTGTCCTCAGGGCTCATGAAGAGGCCAACGCTGCTCGCAAACTCACAGCGGGACAGAGGAAAGAGAAGAAGGTCAAGAAGTTAAAAGAAGACATTTCTAATGGTGTTCACATTGCAGTGTACAGGTTTGTATTCGCAGGGAGAGATCAAACGCTGTAGTGCCAATCCATATTGCCGTGTTTGCATATTGAATGAGGAAAGGAAAGTGTGTCTAATTGTCAGACCTTTGTCTTCATACACAGGATCCGTTATCTGCAAAGTGCTTCTAAGAAGTTTAAAGTGGAGAAAAATGCCAGCCAGCTGTACCTGACAGGCACAGTAGTCTTGCACAGAGACGTCAATCTTGTTGTAGTGGAGGGAGGTAAGAATAACAGGGAAATGATTCAGTGTTGACAAATATTTATGTGTAAATATAGTAATTTTTGGAGCTGAACTCTGAAAGACCAATTGACACTCAGTCATGTATTGGTGTATTTAAATCAAATCAAACTCATGATGGATGTATTTTGTTTCTAAATTTCTTCTCTGTTTAGGACCCAAATCCCAGAAAAAGTTCAAGAAACTGATGATGCACAGAATCAAATGGCAAGAACACAACAGTAAAAGAGATGGTATGTTGTCTCTGGAGTCTTCTATATTTTCTTTGAGATTATTCAACAGATACTAGCAGATACTACTCCTCACTCTTATTTAGATCCTGATGGTGACGATGATGCAAGGAGAAATAACAAGTGTTGGTTGATTTGGGAGGTGAGTCTCTTTAATTTCCTTTCTATCAAATATCTAAAAAAAAAAAAACTAAATCTAATTGCAATTGGTTCTTCAGGGAACAGCCAAGGAGCGCAGTTTTGGAGACATGAAGTTCAAGCAGTGTCCCACAGAGAATATGGCCAGAGAGCATTTCAAGAAGCACTCTACAGAACACTATTGGGATCTGGCCCTCAGCCAGAGTGTGTTGGAAACCTCGGATGACTGAACCTGGAGATGGCCCATAGCTTCAGTCCACACCCCGACCTACAGCCTCACAGTCAGAAGATCCTCACTGCTGACCTGCTGCTTTCATCTGCCTAGCATATAAACCTGATTCAAAGACTTGAACATAGAAAGCAGTAAAAAAATAATCCCCTGTGGGTCTTCATGAGGATGTGCGTGTGTAGGAGAGTGTGTATGCCTGCATCATGAGTCTTTACCTGTAGGCCCCTCTATCGGTTTGTGTTATCTACTGTAGACAACAGTATCTGAGGCTATATATGAGGAGGATGAGAAACTGTCAGTCTATATTGTGACCTAATTTTTTTGTGATGAACCCCCACAAGTCCACTGATGTTGATCCCTGTGTGAGTGAAGCAGTTGAATAAATCACCACCAGTGAGTTCCAGCTGCTGTTCATCATGTAGGATGAACCTGGAAGTGCTGGAGGCTCCAGTGTCAGGACTTAAAGCCACAGCTGACAAAATACAAATCTCCAAAATGCATTTTATTTTATTTTATTTTATTTTGGACAAAAACGAAATCTTTGACTCACCTCTAGTGATAATTTCTCTGTAACGTTACAGTCAAAGCCTTAAATAAACAACAAAATGGAACCAACCTCTGTGTTTTTATCTTGGTCTTCTTAAAGTGATGCCATGAAACCCGACGCTGTGTGACCTCGTCTTGTTTCCCGTTAAGTAAATATAGTTGTTTACTGTGAGGTCAGACAGGGTGGGCGTGTTCTCGTCGCATTATCGGCTTCATCCATCACCGTCGGGTAGCAGCGAGCTATCGGCAGATTCGGCACACTAGCTGCAAAGATGGCGGCTGGTTCTGGGGCTGCGAGCGGCCACGGAGCCCGCGGCTCTCACGCCGCTCTCGAAGCGTCTCTGGACCGCAAGTTTCAAGGAGTATCCAACACCATGGAGGCGATACAGGGACTTTCCACCTGGTGCATTGAAAACAAGAAGAGCCACGGCCTTATCGTTCGCCACTGGATGAAGTGGCTCAAGAAATGTGAGTAGCTAGCAACGCCGCTGTAGCTAACCAGCTAGCGTGCGCACTTTTAGCTAATTCAATTTCAATTTGTGACCCGCGCGGATGCATTCCGCTGAAGCTGTTGGTTTTGGTGCTTTAGCGAAACGCGAACCGAGTCGGTGCATCACAAGATGATGTTGTTTCATCCCCTTTAATTCACCGCATGTTTGAAACGCACCACTACGTTATCTTGAAATTAGCCGTTAATGGAGCTAAGCTAACGCTAACGTCACCCCGGCTAGCACTGTTTACAGCAGGGCCTCGCTGCGTTCACGACCATTACTTGAAAACTACTTGAATCTACGATTTTGCGATCAATGGTCATGCACGACACGGCTCATGTAAAACAATGAACCCCGAAAGAAACATGTTGTGTAACATTCACGTGCAAGGGAACTATTGGCAGAAATGTAATGTATAATATTCCTCACTATTAGTTAATTTAACCTAAATTGCATGAATTGTATTTTTTTAACCCCCGAAAAAGTCCTTTACATTTAAATACTTAAATATTTTCATCGACGGGGTCCTCTCTACCCACTAGGCCACCATCTTTATTATTTGACTGTAGTCTGGACTGGGCAAACTAAATGCCCCTTGAGTTTTTAGTGCATCTGAAGCTACCACAGATTATGTTTCATGTTTGGAAGAGGAGACGGGTTGTTCAGCTGCGACATGCAATGCTAACACGATCGGGGCTTTGCAGTTTGAGGCGTATGGTGCATGATTGAGTTTGTGATGATTTGTGACTAATCTGATCAAAGTCGAGGTAAATTCCCGAATGGAATTCAACATGTGTCTTCAACGGTAGAGATGCATATTTGTAATGCCAGCCATGGTTTAATGTGTTGTTATTTGCTGATACATCTTGCAGGAGCTCTGACACTAAAAACTGAAAATCTAATTTTTGATTGAATTTGATGCAGTGAACTGGAAGCTGAATCAAAGTATATGTACTCAAGAATTCTGCTTTAGTTAAAACTCATTGTAGTCAAGTATGTATTTAATGAGCATCTTGTTGTACCAAAGCAGATTAGTAGCCATTATTGTACTTTTTAATTCCTCCACACGTGTCACTTTCGCTTATATAATTGCATGTGACAACTGGGAACTTTCCCAACCGTATTGTTTGTGACAATTAGCCAAAAGTTAAACTTAACATTTCAGTGGATTAAAGTTGTTGTGGTGTGTGGTGATTTGACCTCTTTGTTGCTTCTGTGTGGATACAAGGTAATATAAGTTACCCTCTGCAATGCTACCTGCATATATTCAGACTGGTATAACAGCTATTGTGTTGTAACTGATTGCTTCTAAAAACCTGAAGTAGCGGCTTCAGGTGACATTTCGTCCAGTGTATGGACAGAGAAAGTATCCTGGATGTTTCTCCTGATATAGTCTGGTGTATAGGCGTTCATATTTATGATCAGAGGGTGGAATTCAAGGTTTAGAGAGGGGAGGTTACCCACTAAATAGATGTTGGGTTTTGCCGACTGGTTGTCTGCTGCTTTTTTCATTGTTGCAACCCTCACTGACATACTTTATTTTCCCATGTTTGTTTGGAAAGAAGAGCCTGCTGAATACCAAGTCAAAGTTAATAATTATACCACAAAAATAAGTTAAATGTTATTTTTAGGAGTTTCTGGTTAAGAATCCAGGGTGTGTAAAGTCACTATGTGGATACAGCCATTAAAACATTGCAGCCCTCCATCAGTGGGTACAAAACAATGAATGACAAAAGCTTATGCTGACTAAGTGTGTGACAAAGTGCTGTGCTCTGGCCAAGCCATTGTTTAGTAATGGAGAGCAGGGACTTTCAACTAAGATCCAATCTATTGTCATCATTTATTGCTGGGTATTTTCACGCCATGAAACATTGGGCCTGTATCAGAAAATGCACTATGAATTTCCAAAAATGTATGAAGTGGATCCATTTTGTAATTCTTATTGGTTTCCAGGCGAGACTACAGAGTTCGTCAGAGGGAGATAGCATTTGACTACTCCACCAAGGAGGCTGTTCACTCATGTCTGTTTGTTGTTTATTTGTTCCAGAATGATGTTTCTGGGATATATTCTAGGATAAGTTTTGTTTGTCTACATGCAATGCAATGGTCCTAGCTTTGTAAAGGTTCTGAAAATATAGTGATTTTATTTTAGTCTTAGTTTAATAATCCAGTCTATAAGGCAGAGCATAGGTTAATGTGGATTTACTGATTTGGTTGGAATTGATGTTAATCTGTATCATGCATAATCACAATTTAAATACCTATCAATTTCCTGCCAAGTGTCAGTCCATGTAGTGTACTTTGACAAGAAGAAACGTGTTTAATATACTGTTCATCAAACTGAGTGTCACAGTATTTGTTATGCCTGGGTAATAAAGTGAAGAAAAGCCTTTTGTTGTCCCAGTTCAGTAGCGTTAAAATTCATTTCACATTTGTAGAATTCATTACAGAGGCAGTTTGGTGCAGCAGAGGGAAGATGAGCATCAATAGATTCTTTTAAAGCACAATGATCATTCACAAATGACTAAAAACATTTGTTGTGTGGAGTGAATGTTGGCAAATGAGACATCGTACTTGACATGTTGAATAATACTGTTCTGTTCTCAAGTTTGGAGAGGTTTGAAAATTCCAATTCTTCCGATGCTTTTTCTCTCAACTTGTTTAAATGCCATTTTGAAGCTTGTGTGGCTGTTTCAGATGATGACATACTCTTATACCTGATCCACTTTCTCTGTGGGGATTGTAGTTTTCACTGTGGTGTTCTGTCATATAGTAACTATTGTGGCTGTGCCGGTGCATTTTGAGTTTTGTTGTTCCTGACTAGATACAGCTCCTTTTTATTCACATTACATCTGAAGTATTATTTCAAATAAGTTTACCAAGTTTGAGTGGAGAGTGGAGCCTGCTTTTTAAGGATGCAAAGGAGCTTAAAATGTTTTTTTATTTTTAGATCCTGATGTTTTGGCATCACATTAGTGTTGAGAGTAGGTATGGTACCGTCTTTGCCATCATACATATTTTGAGGGAAATGGATCAGTGGTTATAACATCCACTATATGTAACATGATACTGGAAGATTTTTTTCACGACACTTCAAACTGAATGTGACCTGTGATTCTTTTGGGACAGTCATGTGAGTAGTTTGGTTTGTTGTGTTGGTTCAGCTAATTACCCAGAGAAAACAGATTCCATGGGCAACGTTTTGGTTACCTAGCCAGTCAGAAATGAACATCTGAACGAAATGGTGGATTTGTAATGCATTGCTTATTGTGTCATGTGATTGCTGAGCTAATGTGGGTGTTACTCCATTTGAGTTCTTATTGTTATTATTAACTATGTTTTGGTTCAGTTATAGAAGTTATACAATTAAAGTTGATTATCTCTTTCCTCTGCTTTCTGGAGCAGTTCTGAAAACACTTTCAGCTCATGCAGTGCTTGTTGTGGACATGTCTTTCTGCGTAACATTAATCTTATTTCACCGCAGATCAGTCATTCTTATAAATCAGCAGCACTGGTGGTAATAGCAAACTAATTTGTTCTAGTACTGTAAAAGTTTGTCCTCTATTTTTGAGGTATTTATGTCTGGATTCAGACTCTAGCCTCCCCATGGAAAAAAATTCAATTCTCATTAAGTTCCCTATTTGACACAGCACAGGAGCAAATAATCATTTGTCTAGCACCATTCCTAAATCCTAATACTGTTCTCTACTTCTTTGATAACAGACATGGGGAGATGAAGGGAGAAGTTTTACATTTTACATTCTTGGCTGCAAAAGACACAGCCAGACTAATCTGTAGCCTGTATTTAATACATCATCTTTTTTCTGCTTATTTCAGCTGATAACAACCATCGCTTAAATCTCTTCTACCTTGCCAATGATGTGATACAAAACTGCAAAAGAAAGAATGCCATTGTCTTTCGTTCAGCCTTTGCAGACATCCTCCCTAATGCTGTTCTGCTTATTAGGTGAGTACACAGGGTTGGTGTTTAACTGTGTTATTGATGATTTGATAGAACTTTGTTTTAAGTTTTCATGGATATTACTGATTAAAGCGAGTCATGTTGTTTCATCCTTCTTTCATGTCAGAGATCCAAAGGTTCGAAAGTCAGTGGAGAGGATCCTAACAATTTGGGAGCAGAGGAGTGTGTATCCTGAGGAGCTCATCACCCAGCTTAAAATCAACTTGACCAAAAGGGAAAAGGATCGAGAGAAGGAGAAGCAGAAGCAGAAAGAAAAAGAGAAAGAGAGGGAGAAGGAAAAGGAGAAAGAGAAAGAAAAAGAGACTCCACCTGCCAATGGTCAGTTTGTCATAGTGTTAATCAAATCTAAAAGTGCAGTTCATTGCAATTATTATTAAATTGTACTGTAAATTACAGCCAGAAACAACTGTAAGTTTACATGAAGTTTATATTTTACTTTAATTCTTTAGCCCCAGCTGCCAGCAAAGCTGCTCTCAAGTCCAAGATTGTTGCAGAGTTCACCGTGAGTTTTTTGCCGTGTTAAATAACTTTGTCTTGCATCACTCAACAACTTGTTCATAAATTGTTGACAAGTACACTCTGTAGAAATTAATTTTCTCTCCCTCTCTAGCCTCACTCTTTTGTTGAACAACTGTCACGATACAAGAGTGCAATGGCAGAAGAGGAGCTCAGGGAGAAGCAGCTGGCAGCTCTCAGGCTGGACGTGTGCAGCACAGAGGCCCTCAAGAGACTCAAAGGTCAGAAGTCATCAAGCTTATTTCTGCATCAGCACACACTCACTGTCCTGTACACTTTGTCTTAGCCCCAGCCACACTCGACTCTTAATGTGTCCCCTCTTCATGTTCATAGTTAACCCTGAGATTATCATGACCAGTGCCTTTCATTCAGTAAACCGCAAGAACATTCACTTGTCATTAAATATTATATGCTGAATGAATTTTTAGGTTTCATACAATACTTTACCATTATTTACTTATTATCCACAAGTAGTAGAAATAACTTCAATGAAAACAAGTGTGTGAGTGGATTACTTAAAAAAAACACATTTCTGTTCTATATAAAATGTTTCATGTTAATTTCTTCTGCTGCAGACAAGGCAGGAGGGAACAAGTTTGCGAAGGATGTTGAGGATGGCAGTTTGAAGCTGCAGGAGTTTGTCAACTTCCTGGACAAAGAATTGAAAGCAGGGCCTCCTCTGGTGGAAGCTTTGGGAAATGCAGACATTTTCTACGAGATGCAGTACAAGGAGGTTAAGATTGTGGCCAATGTGAGTGAAGGGTCAAAGTTTACCCTGAATTTTATTGTTGAAATATGATTCTTGTCTTCTTTTGTCAGGAAAGTCGAAGTTACCGAAAATATAAATGTGTCAAAAGATTCAAGTTATATCATTTTCTGATATTTTCTTAAATCCTCCATTTAACTCTGTTTTGTTTACTTTCTTACTTTTGCTCAGGCATACAATGCCTTTGCCAACCGTGTGGCCAGTCTTAAGAGGAAATTGGATTCCCTCAAATCGACTCTTCCTGGACCCGATGACTCCCCCATCCCATCTCCTTCTGAAGATGCTCCCTCTCCCACTGGTTCAGACTCACCTTTCATGGTACAGGCAGCTAGCAGAGCCCAAGTGGACCCAGACCTGGATGGCAAAGCCATGGATGAAGGAGAAATACAAACTGACAACCGAAACACGGAGGACATGGATATGTCTGATGAAGAACCTGGTGCTGCCAAAGCAGGTTAGTAGCTTTAAAGTGTTTTTATGTCTAAGGTTGCATTGTTAAAAAGTCAAATGAGGTCCAGGCTGTTGTGGCATTGTGATTTAGAATTTAAAGTTCATCAGATGATAATGCAATATTTTCACCAACAGATGAGAAGAAAGAAAAGGCATCTGCTGCTGTTTCCAAGGCTACAAAGTCTGATTTGGCCTCAAAGCTTCCAACTACACCTACAAAAGCTGCTAAGATGAATGCTAACACTGCAGCTGCTCCAGCGGCTCCAGTGACTTCTGCCTCTGCTCAGAGTGCCCCCACCAGCCCACTGGGAGTTAACCTGGCAAAGGTTGACTTGGGAAAGATCAGTTCAATTCTCAGCTCCCTCACGTCTGCCATGAAGAATACAGGTTTGTTTGGGTTTGGGACATGAATGATTAATAATTTAACATGTATTTAACAAGCCCCCTGGGATCACAAGTATTTCTGACGCTCAAATAAATCCATAGTCAAGTTCTAACAGATACACATTGACGTTTCACCTAGTAAAATATATTTATTATTTGGAAGTTATTGGTTGTAACTGTTAACAATATTTTGGGCCGATGCGAAAAGTATGATAGATGAAATATAATAAAAGTTGATATGCAGTGAGATTCAACACATCACAAATATTTGATTCAATTTGGTAAAGAACTTGATTTAGTTTTTTTCCCTAAGCAGGTAGTAATACTGAAATAATAAATTTACATTGATATTGAGTAATTTCAAACCTTGAAGTGCTTTGCTTTTTTTATGAGAACTCATTTTTGAAAAATACGTACAGTGCAGGACTATGAGGATAAGATCTTAGTTTAGAGCTTCAAATGTATCTCCCTTCTGTCCTTGACTGTCTCAGCAGCTAGTCCTTCACCTCGGCCATCTCCTGGGACTCCCACCACCCCCTCTGTCCAATCAGCAGCCTCTAAAGTGACCCCTCCAAGCCCTGCCCTGGCCAGCATCCTGTCACGTGTTGATATCACACCCGAGGGCATACTCAATGCCCTGTCTAAAACAAACACGCCAGGTAAGATCCACACACACCAATGCATTTCTAATTAAAGATGATATTAAAAAATATCATTTATACGAAATGATCTTACCTGTCCCCTTGTGTTTCTATCCTGGCACAGGTTTGTCCTCCCTCCTGCAAAGTGTGACAAACACTTCCTCCGCTCCTCCCACCAGAACCTCCCCTGAGTCTTCAACAGTTAGAACCACACTCACCCCAACAACCCCTAAAACAAAACCCAGTCTGGGGAACAGCCTCAAACGAGACACCTCTGGAAGAATGAGAGACTGGGAAAAAGAGAGACAGCTGTCCCCTCCTCCGCCTCCTCCTCGTCCCGCAGCTCCTTCTGTCTCTCCCCCCAGCCTAGAATCAAAAATCAACAGTTTCTTGCAGGGAAATCCAGGTTTCAGTCTTGCTCTAGGTGATGTCAGTCCCGATGGGGTGGACGGGACCCCAGTGAGAGATGAGGCGGCTGGAACCCCGACTCAGGATGAGATAATGGACACGCCTGGGAGTGTGCCAGAATCTCTAGGGTCCTCTGGAGGTCATAACCTCTCACCCACAGCCTACCGCAAGGAACCCTGGGATGCTGTGATTACCCCGTCAGGAAGCAATAGTGATGGTGAGTTCCTGAGCTCCTCTTCTTCCCGATATGGAGCTGGGAACAAGAGCAGCACAAAATTAAAGGAAGATGAAGCAATGAATGTAAGGAGGCAGCTCTCGTCCTCCCCCAGTAATGACATGAAGGGTAAGAAAGATGGACAACACAACCAGTTTAGGATGATGGGCCTCAATAGAGCAGGAGAGAGGAGACTCTCTGCCGGCTCCCGTAAGACGAGCACTGGCTCAGATGACGGAAATCTGATCGGAAGAGAAGACAATGGGAAAGAGTCTTTAGGCAGGGATAGGAAAGAGGGTCAGTACCATCGTATTGAGACACTAGTGTCGCCCTGCACTGAAGGGGCACCTATCCAAACTCTGGGCTACTCTAATCGCCATCTTGCTGGAGAGCGCATCAAGACGGTAGAGAGCATCCGTGTGATTGGCCGAGGCTCTCGGCGAGGAGGAGGGGCTGGCGGCCGGCCAGGGGGAGCGATGTGGTATGAAGAGGAGGAATACATGGAAGCCCAGCCTCCGTCACCCCACACCGGCCCTCTACCTCCTCTTAATGTTGGCCCGGGAGGCGCAGAGGACATGAACCCCTCCATGCCGCCCCCTCCTCACCCACAACTCCTCCTCCCCCCTCATCTCCACCCGCCTCCCGGCCATCCTCACCCACCTCACCCTCTCCAAGCTCAGTTCCAAATGCCCTACAACACGGACCCTCCACCATCACACCTCCACCAGCATCCTCCTCCATCCTCTTTCTTCAGCAGTCCTCCACCGATCCCCCGACCTCCCCCACCCCCTTTACCACAGCACTCCGGCTTGCCCTCTGCAGTCATGGTGGGAGGAGTGTTGGTCCCCGTTGACCGTCCCCTTCCACACCAAATCAGACCTGAAGGTGCTGAGCGAGGCGGAATGGGGACCAGAGGAAACAAAGGTGGTCCTCCACCCCTCATGACATCATTGCTAGGTGAGCCCCCTAAAATCCACCGTCCTGGCACCATTAAAGATACTTTTTTCCCACGCCATGCACCCCCTCTTCACCGTCCCGGTACCCCTGGTGTCCCTCCGCCTTTACTGGGCAGAGTGAAGGAGCCTCTTAGTCTACCTCTTCCACCCCGCTCTCCCTCCTCCACATCCTCCACAACCTCCCCCTCCACGCCTAACTCCCCTGCAGTCGACAACGCCCCTGGTCGCCTCCCTTCTCAGTCTGCTCCCCCCGCTGTCCAGAAACCCCCTGCTAGTCCTCCACCTCATCCTCGCAACCAAACCTCGAATCCCGTCCCCCTCCTTAACTTGCCCACTTCTCGGCCCCCTAACCTTTCAGGTCCCATGTCACAGAGACCTCTGCTGCGAGGCCGTGCACCCTCTCACCACCATAATCAAGATCACCACATGGGGGGATTTCGTGGGGGCAAGCGGCACGGTCCTCCATTCACAGGTGGTCCTTTCCATCACGGGCAGAAGAGACCCTTCCTACCCCCACGCTACTGAAGTGGTCATCTGCAACAAGCCGACTGGAGTGCAGAGCACACATCTAGCAGTGCAGTGTGTGTGTTAGCCCCACTGGTATGAGCCCAGATATCTTTACTCTGTTCATTAGCTTAAAACTACCTTGATTCATGTGTAAATATCTGATTAAATTTTCATGCTTCAGCTTCGTAGGCAGCGTCCTTAAATTGTACAGCTAAGAGTTCGAGCTACATCGTGCAGAGTGTTGTGTATCAACCCTCAACCTGTCCGTACTTACCATTTCTCCATACACAATAGAAAATAGTTTCACTAGGTCCCAGAGTGACATAACAATAGGAATGAAAAGATAGTTGAAGCAGAAATGAAAGTATACTTAGAAATGTTCTACCTGTGTGATTTTTTTTTCTTTGTTTTTTGCGTTGCACCACCTCAGAGAGTCAAAGTGAACAGAATGTCGTGGGATACAGAGGAAACGCGAAGCAATAGTTTGATTAAATGAGCTTATTTGTTTTTTTTCTTTTTCAGTCTGTTGGCTAAACATGAAGCTACAAGCTTTTAGCTTAGCATGAAGACCGGCAGCAGAACATGGCATATGTACATCAGAACACGAGGACATTTGCTCTCGCTCACGACCGATCAACATGAGGCCTATTTCCAGTCTTTATGCTACGCTAAGCTAATGTCTTTTATCACCAGCTTCATATTTTTTTCCTAAAAATCACATGACATTTTTAAAAATGTCAAACTATTGCTTTTGAAAAGTTCAATCGAAACAGGTTGGTTTGAAAGTTTTCTTTTCTCCTGTGGGTGTGAGTGCGTGTATGTGTCCGAAAAAGGTATTTCTCATTTGACGTAATGAGATGTGTGTCGCAGCTGAGGTTAACACTTGTTCATATCTCCAGAAAACCTGCTGTAAATAATATTCTTCTCCTGCTTAAACCTTTTTCACCTTTCTATTTCTCCTACTGTATATTACTAAGCTTGTAAATATAAAAAGGAAACTGAGATGATGCAGCTTTTTCTCTTCAAGCTCTTGTTTCTGGTTAGAGGAAAACAATCGCCTCTCAAGCTCCTCTCTCTTTACTGTGACTGAGGCCTTGGATAATTTTAGCTCTGGAAGAATTTCTCTGCAGTTATGTGGTGCGCCGTTCTCTCCTCCATTTTGAAAACCACCATGCAGAAGAGGAGGGTGGAGATGATTCTCTTTTTTTTATTTCTAACATTAATATCTGCCTGTGCGCTTCAAGTTAGCCCAGAGTGGTCAAGATACTCCATAGAGGATGGTGGGTGGGGGGAGGCTTTTCAGGTTGGATCACATTCAGCATGTACTGACATGAATAAAATCCAGAGTTTCAATTCAACTGGGGGGGGGAGATATTTTATTTGCTCACTTCTAGCTTGAATTGCGTTGTTTTAGTTTTAATGCACTGTTAGACTGTGTCTGCTTGTTCACCAAGGAGCCAATTTCATTTACCTGCACAGCTGCTGCCATTTCCATTCTTTTTTCTCCACGCTTTTTGTGTCGTCGGTTTTTTTTTTAACTACATAGCTCTGTCCGTTTCTAGCAGCAGCACCCACACGTGTTATCAGAAAGCGAGTAGAGCCAGTGAGGATTGTTTTGTGAATTGTTTCTTTCAATCTGTTTTGGCCCCTTCTATTTTCTTTGCTACTTTAATGATTTTACCCCTAAGTCCTCTTGTGGTGACATGGCTCCACCCAGAAACACTCAGACAAGGGTCAGCATGATGTCAGCAGCTTTCCTATACAGAAGCTGCTGCTGTGACGCTGCCCTCCACTGATGTGGTGGACGTACACAGTGAGGGGTGCAGGCTGAGTGTTTCTGTCAAAGCCTCGTTCTCTCCTTTGATCGTGGAGTGTGTGGTGTGTCCTGTGCTCATTCACAAGTTGTCTTAAGAGCACAGTCTCTTCATCGCACACTGGGCATCTGCAGATGTTCCCATGTAAAGCTGGTAAACATAGAAATGTAACAACACGGATCGTATTTGTCACCCCCGCTGTCGGCACATCCTCTGAGATGTTGTACTGAATGTTACAGAAAAGCCTGTTCCGAGTCTCTGTAAACTGTCATCTGTCTTCTCTGCAGTCACAATCCAAACGCTAATGATCAATCCACACACTTGTGTTCACAGAAAACAAACTGTTGCACATCTTCATGCTCACGAAGCACCTTTGACGACTTTAATTGCTCTTGTAAATTACCTCTTTTCAATTTTCCCCATCAAGACAAGTTTGTTGCAAATGACTGAAGATGTGTGTCTGTGTATATTGAGAAGTTGCAACCACTGCTGTTCTCATCAATGATGCTATATCACTGGTCTTCAAGTGTCCAATCCTTTCTGGTGTGATGCACACATTCCGCAGCAGTTATTTGACAGTGACGATTTGCATACACGCTGTGACCTTTTTTACAGAACACATCACAGTATTATACTGAAGACTTTGGTTTTGTTTGTGGTTCGTATTTATTTTATTTTTAGTAGTTCTTTAATGGGATGATTTCCATCAGTTATCCTCACATTTAACTTGTGTAATTTAATCAGTGTTACTGACTGTAAACAGTCAGTGCCATTGGAGCTACTTGCTATTTTGACAACTTGTTTTTTCTTGCAATTTCGCTCAGCATCTCATTGATATGTTTCTTGTTTACACTAAACATTTGCATGCAACACTACACCCAGTGGATGGGAGGCCATATTTTCTGGAATTCCAATGTGCAGCCACATTACTGATGCCAACGTCAAACTGCCATTACTACACAGGCCCCATTAACTTCACGCAACCTCCACCACAAGTTCAAAGAATAACATAAGCACTACTACATGGAGTATTACTGAATTAATACAACTCAAGGATGAATCACCTTCATTCATGCTGGGGACAGCTGTACTGGACAAGTTTTATTATGGCCGTCATGCCATTGTTGTGTTAATTGTATTTATTAATTGTATCTCCAAACTCCCTGCTACTTTGACTTTATTTGCAAGCCTACCAGCCCTTCTTTTCAGGCAGCTGATCTATTTTCCCTTGCTTATATTATTATTATATTGTGTCCATATACATGTGTACATTCAGCTTCATTATACTGTGGACATGGTGACATGAGTCCCAGGTCCTAAAATCAGACGGGGTTTATGAAAGCTTGGATATAACAGCAGTAGAATATTCTTGGTCCGGTAAAAATACATGTTTAGCCGTCTGAGTACACGGTGTTCGCAGTTAAAGACTGAAATAGCTGGTACCATCCTGCAGTCTGCTCAACCTCTCAAAGAGTTCTAGCTCCCCCAAGTGGCAGATGAGTGGTACCTGTAGCTCTGAGGTCTGTCTACACTGCACAGTAACACTGTTACTATGGCAGCGCCAATACATGACGTGAGGTGGAGTCACCGCAGATCATTTTGATTGGATTTATATTGTTTATGACTGAAATCACTTATTTGGTTGAAAATTTAGTAGCTCGATTACATAATATGTGCTGTAGTAGTATCCAGTATGGACGGCAGAGGAGAGTTTCTAGAGGGTGCGTTTACAGCTGCCTCCAGTTAAATTGATTCACAGTATATTGATCCACTTACGAGTGTGTCTGTGCGCGTGCGTGCGTGTGTGTGGGGAGGATCGGTGAACCATTACAGACACGATTTGTGTGTAGTGTAGTGTCAGTGGTCACGCACTAGAGCATCAGTGAACTACAGATAATGTGCGTGCGCGTTGCGTTGCATGTAGAGGATCAGTATACAACTACAGACACTGTGTGTGCGTGTAGACAGCTACAGACGCGGTCCCTATGGTTGTGTGTGCTGTCGGTGTGACGGTGGCAGCTCCTGCTCTGACTCTGCACCTCTCCTTGCTTCTCGTTACTTGTCGCTAACAGCTGCAGATGTTTCTCTTTGACCACACGTGCGGCTCCGCTGTGGAGGCGCGCTCTGGTCCAGACTGTTGGCGCTCGGGGACGAGCACGCTACTGCACGGCGGCGTCACGAGCTTTTCGGCCTTACGTCACCGATTGTGTCTTACTTCCGCTGTAATGGCCGCTTACGTTGGATGTAGTGGAGGAGAGTTGGAGATGAGCGTGTCAGTTTAGACTGGTGTGTGCGTGAGTGATGGCGGTGATACGGATGTTACAGCTGTTTGTCTGTCGACCGGCAGCTCGTGCGGCGCTCCGCGCGCACAGGAGGAGATACAGCCAGGTGCGCGCGCTTGTTATGCTAGGAGTCCAGTAGCCTCAGCTAACGTTAGCATCAGCTGTGTGTGTGTGTGTGTGCAGTTACATTTACATGGGTCTTGTTCTCATAGTGTATCATAGTTCTCTATCTGTAATGCTCTGCAGCTACAGTTCAGACTAAATCTATTGGGATTGTGGGATTTAAAGTTATTTTTTGGTTTTGTTCACATTATTTCAATTCTGTTAATGTATGATACACATTCTTCACCTTCAAACAATTTCCTGTCAAATCTAAATATATTTGAAATTCGAAAGTGGCAGATTCCTCAACAATAGAGATTACTTGGTTTTAGCTTTAATATAAAACACTACAGTGTTCCACATGAAATAAACCCCACCACACTTACCACTTCTTGCAAATGTAAATTTAGATTTTTGGCTTACACATAATTTAATTTTAACAAGGAGCGCGGGATAAAACAGGAAATCCAGTTGATGTGTTCAGATGTCGTTTGGATGATGCAATAATAATCCAGCTCTAAAAGAGAAAGTAAAACATGAAGCTGAAGCTTTTAGACATTGTCATATACTGTTGATACCGAAGTATGAATTTATAGGTAGTTTATCATGTCTGCAGTTTAAAACAATAGTACCTCAATCCTGTCTTCATCAAGGTTTTGATTCAGTTTTGATTGAAACTGAGGTGTTCAGCATTGGACGACTAGCTGAAGGAATTTTCTTTTTGTTTGATTGAATTTTAACATAAATCCTCATCCATGTGAGACTTATACCTAATGTAAACATGGACAGAGTTGATGTTGGAAACCAGGCTTGTGTCCACTCTGCAAGAATACTGCAATATTAAAAAATGCTTTTATGTTTTATAACAATGCAGTGTTTAAACTGAAGTTAAGTGATTATTTTTGTTTTAGTCAAATTACTCTGGTCATGTGTATGAAACCTGCTTGTTTTCCCTCTGTGTCCCACTCACATTTGACCTCTGCCCACTCTCTTTTCATCCACAGCTTTTGACATTGTTCTCTCTTTCCAGCTGCAGGCGTCTCCAGTTCTGTCGGAGCGACTGCAAGTCTTCGAGTCGCTCATTGAGAAACGAGGCGTTAAGAAGAGAGCTGAAGCTTCGGAGAGACCACTGAGTGTCCGATTGGCTGACGGCCGGACAGTGAAGGGAAAGGCAGGAGTGACCACACCTCTCTTTGTTGCTCAGAGTATCCGGTAAATACACTGCTCATGCAGAAACAATTGGTTTGATCATATTTATTATTTCAGTGTTGTTATGTGTGTTCACTGCAGGCTGAAGGGAGCACTGGTGAGTAAGGTGAATGGGCAGCTGTGGGAGCTTGGACAGCCCCTAGAGGCAGACTGTGAACTACAACTGCTGGGGTTTGACACAGTAGAGGGAAAACAGGTAATTCCACCTTAAGTTTTATTGACCTTAGTGGAAAGTCTGCTTATATAAATGCATGAGGTAAACTAAAAATATAGGATCAGCAAAAAACAAACATGCCATTGAAATATTAAAGGAACTAACATTTAAATAAATCCTCTGCACCCCCTTACGTTGTTAGGCAGCATGGAGGACGGCAGCGTGTGTCCTTGGCAGCGTGTTGGAGGGAGTCTTTGATGCCATGGTTTGCAGAGAAGGAGCGTCAGAGGCTGGGTTCTATTGTGACCATCTAAAAGATAACGGGTGAGCTTTCCATCGAACTGTTCCTGATGTATCCTGTATTGAAGGATTTTCCTTTCAGTGATGTTTCACCTGAATCTGTCTTCACCTCCAGTGCCTTGTCCCTAATGGATGTGGAGGTCAGATGTAAGGAAGCTGCAGCTCTCAATCTTCCTCTGACCAGACTGGAGCTGAATGGAGAGGAGGTGCAAGAGCTCTTTCAGGTCAGTGACACTCATGTCTCACATCAGACATTTTGACCCCTGTACATTCTGTTCTCTCAGTTTCCAGAGCCTGGTTGAACCCTTTTTTGTTTTTGCTTGATGAGTTGTCAAATATTTACCTTGTTTTTTTTATAGAGCAGTAAGTTGAGACTGCAGCTGATTGGGGAGCAGATGGATGGCCCCACCGTCACAGTATACAGGCATGTACAGTCGAACACATACTTTACTGTACTTCCCTCTTAATGAGGATACTCATCTGCAAAATACATTTCTTAGCCCCTCACCCTAGCTGTTATCATCATAACTAATTGCCTAAAAGTAAAATAACCTCTCACACTGAACCCAAACGTGAGGGCCGGTCAAATTCTTGTCGCACCAAGATCTATGCTCCAAATTGTCCTTGCAAGATTATCTGTAGGTGTTGGTTCACTTGTTCATGTCTTCAAAACTTGAATGAAAAGTTTAAAGCTGTTTGTTTCTCTGTGTGACAGATGTGGAGACAGCATAGGGGTCTGCACCGGCCCCCTCCTCCCACACACCGGCTTCCTCAAGGTCTTCAAGATGCTCCAGGTAAGTGCGAGTGTGTGTGCGCACTTCCTCTGTGTTCTCACCCTGTTTTTACTTCACAACCTCTTCCACATTTGCCCTCATGCATCAGCTGTTTAATCGTGTTTCAGCTCACGTTTTTTTTATTAAACAATATCCACACAACCAATGATGCATTTCATCGATAAAAACCTGTTTTATTTGGGCCCATTTGGTGCTGTCCAGCCGGCTTTGACTGGGTAGACTGGAATTTCATGGCAGCCAGGCTGGAAATACAGTATCAGCAGCAGGATGTTGTGTTTGTCAGAGCCCAGTTTCCTGCTCTATGCCCTTACAAACACACAGCCATCCACCAGAAGTGCTTTCACAGTCCCTCTCTCTTCAACCTCTTTGTTCACTGAGTATTCTCTCTCTATCCCTCTATCCCCGTCTCACTCCGCCATGCCAGCTGTCGCCTGTCACCCTGCCCAATCAGACAGAGTCCTCAGGTTTGATGCGTCTGTTTGGTGTTGCCTTTCCGGGAGAGAAGGACAAAGTTGAGTGGGAGAAGCAGCAGGAGGAGGCGAGGAGGAGAGACCACAGGCGCATCGGAACGGTAAAGCAAAGTCTGAAGATGGAGAGTCAAATCTCTATCCAGATTAAAAGAGAAGTGAACATCTTATCTTGAAAGTGTGTTTTCTGGTTATAAAAGACTTGTGTGCATGTTTCTGCCCAGGACCAGGAGCTGTTCTTCTTCAATGATGTCAGTCCAGGCAGCTGCTTCTTCCTGCCCAAAGGAGCCCACATCTACAACAGACTCACGGACTTCATCAAGGTGAACACACAGACGTTGCAGTGTCAATAATCAATAACTGTGAATATATCAACAAGCAGAATGGTGACAAAGAAAAAAAGAAGACGAAACTGTCAACGTTGCCAGACTGTGTTGTTGAGATGATGAATAACATTATTTTGACGTGTAATAACATCCGTACAGAATCCGTCTCTGCCACAGACACAGTCACATCCTCATGCACTAACATGTGCTTTGTTGATGTCCTCAGGATAAACATGTTCCTTTAAGTCGTCAGGATATTGCTCTCATTAGTCTGCGTAATAATCTCTCGTGACCGTCTGACTCTGTCCTGCACTCATCGTCGCCCGCTGTCCTTCCTGTCATCTCGCAGAGCGAATACCAAAGGCGAGGCTTCACCGAGGTCATGACCCCCACTCTGTACAGCACTGCACTATGGGAGCGCTCAGGCCACTGGGAGCACTACAGCGAAAACATGTTCACCGTGACGTCAGAGGGCTCACAGACCTACGCTCTCAAACCCATGAACTGTCCGGCACACTGGTGAACAAACACACACACACGCATTCCTGTCCTGAGTGTTATCACAGAGTCTCCGCAGTGGTTGACTCTCCTTTTGTTATTCGCAGTCTAATGTTCGAGCAACGAGTTCGCTCGTGGAGGGAGCTTCCTCTGCGCTGGGCCGACTTTGGGGCGCTGCATCGCAATGAGCTCTCTGGAGCGCTTGGAGGTCTCACTCGCGTTCGCAGGTTCTGCCAGGACGATGCTCACATCTTCTGCACTCCTGAGCAGGTACACAGAAAACATACACACACACGCAGGTTGATGTCACACTTCCCTGGGTGCTCATCGAGGTGCAGTGACACAGATAGAACTGTAAATGGTTCACATGTGGAACCATATCACAGTGATTAGATGGCCTGTACAAATAACTCCAGACATTCCCGGAGGCCTGAGCCCAGCTGAATGTAGCTCTTTGTGCTGTTCCGACATTGCACCTCCATATGTGCGTCTCTGCACTCTGTGTAATCCTGATCCCCTACAGAGAGAGACCTGGAACGTTCCCATGACACTGATTGTTCACCTCTAACTCCGCGGTTTCCATCCTGCTCTTCACAGATAACACTCACATGATAATCACCACTATGGATACTAATTCAATGGAACATTTAGGGCATTACAGTAAATATGATTAGCATAAACCAGTGTAGCGTCAGCTTGGAATGGGCTGTTTTCCTGACCTGCGGCAAAGCTGGCTGCTGCTCTCTTCCTGAAGTAAACACACAGACGGACTGCATTTTCTTGGTCCCTTAAAACTGTATAAGCCGAGTGTGAAGCCAATGAGATGATATGTGATCCACAATCCTCCTGACTCCTGTCCTGTGTTTGAGCCCCTTCTTTTTTTATTGTTCATTCCTCCGTGTTGTTTCTGATTTGGTCATGTTGTTTCTTTCCAGCTGGAAGAAGAGATTGTGGCCTGTTTGGACTTTGTCAGGATTGTTTATCAAGTGTTTGGGTTTTCCTTCCACTGCCTCCTGTCGACTCGACCCACACCGTGCCTCGGGGAGCCCGAACAGTGGGACACTGCTGAGCAGGTTAACGCAAAACATTCTCACACACACACTTATCTCACACTTATCGTCTTGAGCCAAAACGTAGGCTAGGGAAGAGCCAAGTTAATCACAGCAGCAAGAGAATAAACCCTCTTCTTTAAACAAAATAACATGGTTTAATAAGATCTACTTAACCAATCAGTCAGGCGAGTGGAACTCTGCAGTCGAGCGCTGCTCCATGTCACACTGCTGGGTAGATGTATATCTTTAAGTCCCCACAGATGCCTTTTAAATTGGCACAAAGGCAATTAAAGCTGATTCGATTGAGTCTAATTGGACATTATGGTCCCCAGCTTGTAGCCCCCCACACACACGCACTCAACCAAGCAGGACATACATGATAAAATGCACATTAATGTACTTAACATTTGGCTTAATTTTCTGCCTGTTTGTGTGAGCAGCAGTTAGAAAGGAGTCTGCAGCAGTTCGGTGAACATTGGGAGTTGAACCCAGGAGACGGAGCCTTCTACGGACCAAAGGTCAGTGCAGCATGAATCATGCAGTAAAGAATTCTGATTTACGCAATAAAGTAAATGTACTTTATCATGGAATCTGCAGCCAAAACAAGTTTTGGTTGTCATCTCAGTTTAATCACTTCAAACTAAAAGTAAAAGATGAATGATTGGGCTCATGTTGAGTCACGTAACGTGAGGACGTAAATCAAGTCGGGGTGGGGACGCACAAGAACGCGCGGTAAAACAAATCGTCCTCTGAGTCGTGTTGATAGAATGTCCGAGCCAGAGTTTGCTGTTAGCAGCTTATCTTGGCAGCTCCTTTGTTTCCACGTCTGTCCAGAAAAAGCAGAGTTTATCACCAGCAGCGTCTCCGAGAGCGAATAAGAGAAACAAAGCCTGACATTAAAACTGTTTCTTCACAGATTGACATTCAGATCAGAGATGCCATTGGCCGACAGCACCAGTGCGCCACGATCCAGTTGGACTTCCAGCTGCCGATCAGATTTGATCTTCAGTACGTCGGGTGAGTCAGATTTCAGCATTTGGCTCGGAGTCGTTCAAACATTCTTACATCTGCTGTGTTTTATAAACATTGCTCTCGTACAATGTTGTGGTCTGTTTGATGAAACCTCATGTTTGTCTCAAGTCTAACGTCTTATGGGCCTAATTTCATTATGCAGGGTTTGTCTTTAATTGAATTTGTTGGCTTAGAAGAGCACACTCCATGTTTCTGCATCGTTTAGCCTCTTATTTGTTTGCCCTGCTTCCCTCATTTGCCTTAAAGTGTATTTGATCACAGTTTAACGGAGTAAGGATAAAAAAAAAAACATGAGTCCTATTATTAAACAATGTGTCATGATTGAGCAAATTCTGTGAGGACAGGCTTGAGAAACCTATGTGCTGAATATGAGCCCTGTTTTTATTTCATCCAGCAAACAGTTTAAATGTACTAATGATGCAGAAATCAGTCTCATTAATTGCTTTGCTACGTCATACATAGTGACCTAATATATCATCACTGATCCAGTTCCATCCAGTTCCTGTTCTAAACATGTCTCCCATGGGATGTTTGGCTGATCTTGGCCTGTGGTTTTACTGGTTGAGGAGCTGCACATGTGACCTGCAGCAGTTGAGTTGAGCAAGTAAAAAGTTTATCAGACATGAGGGAGTCTGTCCACATATTTCACTGTAAACATTTGAACAATTTAGCGCAAATTGAACGTGGTGCTGTGGAGCTGCCCTGTTTGACGTAGATGAATGTGAACATTTCTTGAGAAAAATGAATTTGATCCACCCATCGTCTGCACCGCTTATCTTGTAAGGATCTCAGCTGACATTGGACAAGAGGTGGACTACACCCTGGACGGGTCGCTCTGACTGGGCCGACCATACATACATACATTATTATGAACATACAGACTGGGACTCAAAGCATTCCAAACCATTCTTCTCAGTTAATCTTTTCCATCTCTCTCTCTCAGGCGAGACGGACAGTTGCACAGGCCAGTGATGATCCACAGAGCGGTGCTGGGATCCCTGGAGAGGATGATCGCTATACTGGCAGAAAACTTTGGAGGGAAATGGTGCGTTTAGTGTTTGTCCTCACAATGCTGTTGCCGTATCGTAGCTCATCACCTCTGCCTTCACCTTGTCCAGGCCTCTGTGGTTGTCTCCGGCGCAGGTCAACGTTATTCCTGTAGGGGGCAACAATGCATCATACTCCAATCAGGTCAGCGTGTGATGAGGAGTTCCATGTGGTACATGAGCTGACTCCTTCCTGTCATCATTCATTTGTCCCGTAAAAATGTGAGAGGCACGTTGCAGAGATAAAATCTTTAAATAAGCCTCTCTCTCTTTCTCTCTCCTGACGGTTAAGGTGGTCCGACAGTTCCGTGAAGCTGGCTTCATGGCTGATTTAAGTGATGACGAGGGAGCAACCTTAAATAAGAAGATTCGCTCTGCCCAGCTGGCTCAGTACAACTACATATTTGGTAAAGATGAAAACTGAGGCTGAACTCTGAACCTGTCCCTGCTGCTGCTTTAATTTATTACACAAATCCGCCGCTTCATTCATTACTTTTAAGTTATCGTCCTTAATTACGACCCCAGGCCTTTTCTCTGTGTTTCTACCCAGTGGTGGGAGATAAGGAGAGTGAGAGTGGAACAGTGAACGTGAGGAGCAGAGGGGGTAAACAGCTTGGGAGGAGGCCAACGGAGGAGGTGCTGACGTCGCTCACTCAGCTACGAGACTCGAGGAGCAACGAAGATGAGTTTTGAGGAAAGAGCCACTGATGTACTGTTTGTTTTACATGTTAAAGCTGTTGCACTTAAGCTTTGTCGAAAGGTCCAGTTAAAATTTATATTAAAATCAAAACGATTAATCTTACCTGCACGCTCGCTCAATGTGGCTCTCCCTCTAATCGCATTCGCTGATAATCCTGAGTTCTAAAAATGCACAGAGAAGAGATTAAAGACTATTTTTAAGGTCATTATCAGTCAAGCACAAACATTACTCATCCTCAGATGTTCACTTAAGTCCATTAAATATGCAAACGTCCCCCTTACATAAGCGCGTCATGATTTCAGAATAGGAAAGCTGGCATACCTTTAAAAGACGGGAGGAGAGGGAGGATACGGAGGGGATCAGACTAAAATAGGAGCGGGAGCAGCCATGTCAGGGCTGTGTGTTTTCATGTGTGTTTAGTGGAAACAGGCAAGTCAAGGTAAAGGTCAAAGGGATTGGACATTTTTTCCTCTTTAATTGAGCGGGGGCAGCAGGATGGAAAAGACATCAGTCACAACAGTGACAGAGGCAGGGGGAGGCGTCGGCTGTGCACGAATAAACTGAACAAAAGGAAACCGCCTCGACAAAGCTGATTGTGAAACAGGTGGAGAGGTGTGTGTGTGTGTGAGTTTAGTTCCATAGAGGGAAAAGGTGACGCGGGTTCACGATCTGCATCCGCCAAACTCAGGTCACCTCACATGGACGATTGTCAATCAAGCCCAGATTTGAAACCAACACATCTGCGCTTTTTTTTTTTTTTTTTTTTTTAATTGTCACGTTGTGCCGTGGGAAAGCAAAAATCATCTCCCACTCCCTTTGTGCAGTTGGCAGGCAGAACTGTTAAAGTTAAATTTCTAGTCCGGAACCTTTTTTTTTTTTTTACATCCAACGGAGCCTGAGAATTTAGAAAGTCTCATGTGAAAGGAACAAATCTGCTGCAATTCTGTCACGATGTTGGGCCTCATAACTCACAGTGAGAGGATACGATTTAACTTTGGCTTAGTCTTTGTCGCTCTAATAAAGTGCCGTACTTATCAATCTGTTCCTCTTCCAGTTAATGCTCTTCTTTGTTTCTCTGGTTAAAAGCTTTTTTCACACAGCCCCCACAGCAGCCCTGATTTTCTGGTAAACCCCTCTAGCTAAAAATAATTTACTATGAACTCTGAGTGACTCCACTAGGCAGATGGTGTGCGTGTGTGTGTGTGTGTGTCAGGACAGACAGGCACACGGGAGGGTGAAGGCAGCCTGATGTTGTGACGTAAAGATTTTCAGGAGTGTTCCTGTGTAACTACTGTGGAGGAACCATTCATCTTTGAAGTTTACAGAAGTGCAGCAGTTCATTAAAAAATGAATAGAAACACCATACTGAACCAGTTGAACTGGAGAATAACCTTTTTTTTTTTTTTTACAGATTTGTTGCCTTTTATTTTCATTCAGTCAGTCATTTGTCGTCCATTTTACTTGTCCATCCCTTTCAGGCATTTTCACGTGTCCTTCAAACACTGACTCCTCTCCAATCTGCTGAAATCATTTCCTTCTCATCACTGTTGTAGTTATTGTGATTGTGCTGTTGTGCTGGGCTACATGCAGTGTGTATGGCTCTTCTGTCCACCCTGGAAGAGGGAACATGTGGCTCTCCCTGAGGGACTCCATGTGTTTTCAACGGGCCGTCTGGCCTTGGTTGATGTTTTTTTTTTTTAATTGTGTTTAACCATCATCACAGTTGCTGATGATCCAGCTGTAGCAGCTCATTATTACACACAGTCCTCATGGAGGAGATCTTTTTTAAATGTGTCCCTTAAAATAGAAAACCTCTGCCTTCTAAAGTTAGTTTTTGAATATTTAGCATTCTTGCAGCCCCAGTGATAGATGGTGCACGGATCAAATTTGGTTTTGGAAAGTGCTTCCTGATGGGGAAGCAGTTCCTGGAGCTCACGTGGTTGTTTAGATTCCAGAGATGGCTGCTGTCCTGGAAGTCAGGGTTTTTTTCCTGGAGGGGAGGCAGGGTGATGGTGACCCAGGCCGGCGAGGCACAGTCTCCCAGGCTGTGGCAGAGGAAGATAAACAGACTGCTCTGTATTGTTCTGCTGGTATCACTGGAAGCTGTCATCCTGACTGATTGAAGGCTCGACCTCCCAAAATAGGACCTGCGAGGCCAGGCTGCCTTCCCCTCCCACCCTGTTATAAATAGCCCCTCTGTTTGTGTGCATATGTGTGTGTGTGTGTGCCCCCCTGTGTCCATGCATTTTATGTGTGTGTGTGTCTCTCTGTGTGTGGGGGATGAGGAAGAGAGAAAGAAAGTGTGTGAGCAGAGAGAGAGCAATGTGAGGCGGCCTTAGAAAGTGAAAGCTCTGAAAACAATAACAGGAGGATTGTGAGTCTGAAGAATCAAAGAGTGACAGCGACCCAGTGGTCAAGACCCTCTGCTGAGCTCGCTGTGTGAGTGCTGACACACACAGACACAAACCCCCCCTTTATCCATGTTCCATATTTACTGTTGTAATTCATAGATTTTTGTGTTGGGGGGGTTGTAACTGACCACCTGAGGGAGTCTCACCCTCGGTCCAGCAGGTGTTTCGGGGGGTAAATATCTGTCTCTCAAACACAAAACCCACTGTCTAACAAAGTGTGATGCAGCAGGGCGGGGACACGGGCAATGGTCGACTGAAAAATTCTTCCCTGTAAATCCAAGACAACAGATTAAAGTCATCAGAGATATTTCTGCCTCAAGTCCAAAACCTCAGCCCACCCGTGCTGCCAGGCCTAACATACTTGGTTCCTCCTCGCCAACTCCCCCTCTGTCTCCGCTCCTCTCTCCCTCTCTTCTGGGTCCAGTAACTCGGCACAGTCCGCTTTAAAAACGAGAGAGTCCCTCGGTTATTTTGTCTCGCTGCTCTCTGAACCCAGCAGCCAGTCTCTGCTCTAATCCACAGGCTCGCACTTCACGCCTCCTGCATGCTTGCACTTGGCTTTAGATTCATTTAAAAAGTAATGGATGCTCCGGCATGCGCACACACACTCGGAGCAGGGGACCGTGCCAGGGCCCAGGGAAGTCGCGCTCACAGAGACGTGCAGATAGCTCAGCACAGTGGTGCACAGTCTCCACTTGGCCTCAACCTGCTCCCAAGTATGTCTGCAATGCTCGACACACCGCTGACCTGATTTTCTGTCCGGCTCCTCTTTGGAGCAGGATACCTAGAGACAGGAGGGAGCAGGCAGGGGCCAGAGAAATAAGCTATCCTGAGGGAGGGAACCATTCGGTTTATTGTTCCAGCCAACCTGTGCAATTGCTCCCACAAGGGAGGGGTTAACAGGTTCAGGGGAAGGTCAGAGGTCACGTCGGCTCTCAGGCCAGCTTAGTAAGTGAAGATAATAAACCGAGCCCTTGGTAAATTCACAAATATTTACACTTGCCCCTGTCCTGCTGCAGCCGCCCACTGTAAATCGGGAATTTTCCCCCTTTTGCGAGGAGCAGAGAAGAAAGGAGCGAGCATCAGTTTTGAATTTGCTCGTGTGACACCGTGCCAGCCCATGTGGAAGACGCCCGTGCACTGACATCTCGTGCCGCTGCTGCTGCTGTTGTTTCCAACTGTGCAGGACAAGAAATAAAGGAGCAGTTAAGAAAACGTAAAGGTGGGACATAAATCTGGACTTAAAGACTTCCTGGAGTGACAGCTGAGCTTCTTATGTAATGGAAATACAACCTTTCTCCTGCGGGGGGAAGTGAAAATAATGTGATATTCACTGTCGAGTGGAGGGCATGGTCATTTATCACTGCATAATTATTCTTAAAGATAACAGTCATTTGCAGAAAGTTGATTCAAGTGCATGTTTTGTCATGAAATGCTTCAGTAGAGGCAGCATTTAAAAAGAATGTTGCTTTTCTTTCCAACTTTCCAAGTTGTAATTTAAACCAGTGTAAACACTTGGTTCTTATAGAGATTGTGGCCTGCAGGATCTACTGTGCACGTAACATATCTAGAACATGCATAAACACTCGCTCCCTCTTCTCCAGGTCCCAGTGGGGACGCTCCGCAGAAAGTGCTGCAGCCCTGGGGAGTAAAAGGAGATGAAGCTGACCCCTGACGCTGACCCTCCGGTTGTTTTCAAGATTCCTGCCTTTGGAGAGTAACTGAAACCTGGCCGAGGGAAGGAGAGATGGAGCGGTCAGTTCATACGAGGCTAAAAGGGGGGAGGGAGGGGAGGGAGTTGCCACTTCTCCTCCTCCTCCTGCTGCTGCTGCTGCGGTGCACAGCCAAATCTTTGGCGTAGATGTGGCTCGAAGTTTGTTTAAAATTCTGAAGGAGACGATGATATTTCTTAATTCTTTCTACCGGAGAGGGTCGATTATTTACTCGTGTGCATGTGTCTGCTTCCTGAGGCGCAGCTTGTTTTGTAATAGCAGTAACATAATACTTATCTTCATACTATCTTCACAACATTATTAATATACAGTTTACTTAGATTTGAATGCTGATGTGCAAAAAGTATTCTTTATTGTAAAGATGAACTCCTGTAAGTGTAAAAACAAGATAGACTGAAGCAGATTCAGACAGAAACACGAAGCGCCTGTTAGAGGCTGCTTAGCGTAGCTTAGCACAAAGACCACAGGGGAAGAGCTGGTGTGTGTGTCTGTGTGGAGGAAAATCTACTGGCACCTCTGAGGCTGAATAATGAAAGCAGCATGTCTTGTTTGATGAGTTCATCCAAAAAAGCAGAGTACAAAATGACAAGCTGTGGGTTTGTGTTGGGTTTATGTGGGTTTCCAGACACTTGAGTGAGCACATGAAATACTTTCTCTCAGTTTCTCTCTTTGTGTTGCTTTTTAAAATATTCCTCCAAAATTTCTCATTTAAAAAAAGCAAGTTTCCTCTTATTGTTTTAAGGTCAGATAATATTTTTAGGAGAGTTGATTCTATTTCATTTGGACTTGGGTTTGTGATCACCCTCATCCCCAAAGCTTCTGAAATTGCTGTTGTTTCATCTTTCCTGTGACAATTAGACTGAGTGTAAGATTCTGTTGGGGGGGGGGCTCCATTCAGACTGGTATCAGCTGCACGGACCAGGGCCTCTCTCTCTCCGAGCCCTGCATTATTAGCCAGTCTTGTGTCTCTGTTGTGTGGAGGTCTGGGCCCCTTCACACGACAGTTACGACTCGTGGTGAAGTTGCACCGTGGCTCCGCCCCTGGATGAATCTGCTCAGGATTCATATGCAGAATAGACAATTGACTATAGGTAAAATAAACATCTCAGGATAAACTCAGAAGGTTCTTTTTACTTTAATTACTTTATGTGGTCTTCTCTCAAGCAGAAAAATGAATGTGGTACCTTTTACTTTGATAAAGGGGTTGAGTTCTCCCTCCTCCCCTGACTGATGGTCACCTCTCAACTTGGCCCACAGTGACAGAAAGTCTCAGCATCTAGTTGCAATGAGATTGTGTCTGGACGTTGATTCTTTCCAAGAGGTTTTAGTCGAATAACTTTGGTGAAACACTGAGCGATGCCAACAGGTCAAAGTTTGTAAAAAGTGAGTTGGTCTCCACAGTGAGGACCTGGGGTCTTGTACGGGCAGCAGAGCACAGTGCAGCGATCTGAAGGGAATGACAAAGCATTCCTGATGGCCGCTCCATCTGTCGTCAGGCCTCTGTGAGCGAGCTGAGCAGGAATTCAGCAGCAGTTTAAGCGAACGTAGGCTGCGATACAACGCACAGCGATGTGTGACCAGCACATCACAAACATGGCCGCGCTCTCGTTACCCAGCAGCGTCGTTCCGCTCTATCTCTCGTGGCCTAGTGGCTCCTGTGTCGGGCCATACCATACATGCCTGTTCACACAGATATAAATCCGGCTGTTTGTTGTTGTGGTGTGTACATATGTGGCCCACTGGCTCCTCTGAATGGCCAACAATAGCTCATTGTGTGAATAATTGGAACAAGGTTATTTCAGCAGTTTCCTCAGCCAATTAGGGCCCAACTGAGCCGACCTGTCTCTCTCCCTCTCACGTCCGTGTCTGGCCCGTGATGACTGTAACTCCTCATTAGGGCGCTCCACTCATCGATCGTCTTATCTCCCGGCTCTGCTCTGTTTCCAACAGTCTCTACTTTCGTGGTAGTTTTCCAGCCGGGGTTAATCGAGGGCTCCCGGTTGGATTCTCAGAGGCTGAATTCAAACTAAACTCCTCTCTGAGCTCTCGGCCATTTCCAGATCCGACTGTAAAGATGTCAGCCGGTTTCTTCTCTGGCGCTCGGCACTGTTTCTGAGCACACACGCCCTGCTTTGATCCGGACCCAGGCCGAGGATTGGTGGAATGGAGCAAATATTGACTCCATCTGAGCCAGACAAATCACTCCCCCTTCCCCAGCTCTTTCTCTTTCTCTCTCCTTTACACTTGCTCAGTTCCCAGTCTAATCTGCCATTACCTCTTTCTCCCAAATTCCCTTTCATCCCCTTTCTGCCTCTGCCTCTCTTTTCACTGCCTTTGTGTCCCTGTCTGTCAGTCTCCCTCGCTCCCTCTCACTCTCCTCCAGCCTTCTCAGGCTGTCACTGCGGTCCGGTCAGGCTTCGCCACCTCCTCTCGGCTGAATTAGGGATCAATCCATTCAGTCCATTGGAATCTGCAGTCCGGATGTCGCACCTGTGTGTGGGACTACACGCTGGTGCCGTACGTCTGGAGGATACTCATGCAGCTGTGAGTGTGACAGCGTGCACAGGCAAAGTGTGAACACTTTGATCTGTTTGATTTTAATGCTCCGGATAATGAACAGGCACAGATGATTTGAAGTTGGGTTTTTTTTGTGTTTTACTTGTGACTCTGATGTGAGCTGTAGATTAGCCACAAACTGAAGCTGGTATTAAACTTCTGAGAAGCCCCCCCCCACTCTGTTTTGGGAAACATTAGGCCACAGAGGCGGTTCCAAATCTTAACCATATCAGAATCATATGGGCCTGCACACTGGGAATTGCAACAAGCAAATCCATCTCCTCTCTGGAGGTGGGCTCACAACAGCCTCAGCTATCTCCAAAACTCTGACTGCATTTGATTAGAGACCAGATCTAAAATCAAGGGTTCAACAAAGTCACTCAGACTCATCCAGGAATGTCACATTGCTGGATATCCTTCGATACCATCCACACCCTCGCCCCTACAAAGATGGTTACACATCTCCTCTGACCCTTTCCGCTATACTTCTCAGCGTGTGAGCTGCTGTGTCATTAACGGAGCAGAGCCACATGGACGGAGATGCTGCGGGGTCTGAAAATGTTAGGTAATAACCATCAGACAGGTCTTTACTGTCGTTTCCCCCCTTTGACTCGTTTAAGGTGCCCTGTCCCCCGGCCAGGCCGCCCCTGCACCCTCGGCCGGTCTGAAGAAGCCTGCAGGCCTCGTTAACTCTGGCAGTTTAAAGGGTCGGGGCCTACTGTGTCTGGGCCTGGAGCTGGGGTGTGTGTACATGCAAGACGTTTTTCAAGTGATTTATCGCCCCCACAGGGCCCCAACACTCTGATCTGCAGGGCTGTTACTCAGATCAGCCATCCAAGACCAATAGCAGATCTGCTGCTTGCATACCGACCTCCTCGGACACACACACACACACACACCACATCTGTGTGTTGTTGTCACTAGTTGATAAAGACATTTTGCTAATCAGTGTTCTGCGGTCGGTGGCGCATGTCCACAGGCCCACATGTGAGTTATTGCCTCTCAAGGATCCAGTGGGAGAGCGAGATAGGGGAAGGAGGAGAAGAAAGAGGCAGATAGAGGGAGAATGAGTCAGGGAGGAAGGGAGCGGAGGTCTATATGTGGTCACAAACCACTGGTGGCCATGGCAATGACCTCTGGCTAATTGTAGGTGCTGATAGACATGCTGCTCACAGAGATATCCATTTCACTAATCACACATGAAACACGCCCTAAGCTTCTGCATATGTGTCTATGTTCGTGCACCCCCCGCCGGAATCCACCCTTTTCATTCATGCTCCGACTCCAACGTAAACTTTTCGTGTTTTGTCAGATCAAATCTTAAGCCCGCTCTGCAATGCGGTCAAGGTTTCACTTGTCGGCTCGTGGCAGACTTTGAAGTGGCTAATCTCCGTCACCATCCATCGCTGCGCCCATGTTGGAGGATGCCTGTCCAAGAAAAGCAGCAGCAGCCTGGCCCTGGGACATCTCAGGCCCTGGGTGTGTTTAACGCTGTGCGTGTTAGTTGGACCATAACTCAACATGAACCCGCCCTTTCCCTGCGCTCATCATTTGTGCCTCATTTCCACTGTCTCGCCTCTCATGGCAGCCGGGCGGGAAACGTTGGTGGAGGACTGAAGGACAGGATGAGACAGGTCTGGAGGTGCTGTAGTCTCCCAGACTTCACATTTATCTCCCAGAGGATCAGCAGTGAATATTTTTAATCTCTTTTAGTGTTTATGTTTCTCCTAATCGTCACCTTTATTCTCCTGCGTGTCAGCGCTGTGCTAACTCTCTCCTGCTCCACGCTGAAGATGGTTTTTATTAGCGTGTCGTGCATGTGACTACGCCTCGAGAGACTTGAGTCGAGAAAAGACACCACAAATAAATAGGAACCAGATCAAAAGTGCAGTACATACATTTGTAAACAACTCTGCAAAGAGTGAAAAAAAAACAAATTCGCATAATTCTCATGACTGATGTTCTGTGTCTTCAAATCAGAAGAAATGAAAATCAACTCCCTCCTGTCGTCACCTCCAAAACATGTCAGTTGCTCTCTCTCTCTCTGCCGATGTGGTGATCCTGAATCAGTCATCCTCAATAGATGAAGGATGAATCCCAGTTCTGTTTGTAAAGCTCTCTGCCATAAGCACCTCAAGGAAATCTTGCATCCTGTGTGACCTTCAGTTTGGTTGTGACCACATCCTTCACTCACAGATAAAAACTCACAGTTCCTGGTTTCAAACGTTATAGCAGAAGCCATGGCTGGGCTCCAGTTTTCTCAGAAAGTCAACATAGAACTTTCTCCCACAGAGAAGTTTTCATTTACCCTCTGCACCTCTGTGTCACTTTGTGCCCCCCCCCCCCCCCAGAACTTTCTCCCACAGAGAAGTTTTCATTTACCCTCTGCACCTCTGTGTCACTTTGTGCCCCCCCCCTCCCCCCACTGAGCTCAGACCACACACACACACACAAACATACAACACAAGTACATGCATACATGCAGTTGTGTACCCATGACTTTAGGTTGATTTCCTAGGACTTTACTTTGACTTTCAATTGTACATAAGCACAGGCACAGACCTCTACATGCGTCCACAGAGACATTAATCCTGCCCAGAAGACTCATGTCTCTGGGGTGCACTTATCTACGCTCCAGACTGGTGGAGCATGCCTGGTTCAGCTGTGATTAAATAGCTCCGAGAAAACCCGGCCATGTTTGTGTTGTACAGAAACAGTAAGTCAGCAGCCACATTTCAGCCCTAACAAAAAATGCCTCTGATTTGAACATGTGTCCATGCTGTGGAACAATTAGTGTTTGGATTGCCTTAATAATATTATGTCCACAACGCGTCTGCACCTCCACAGCAGTGTCCCTGCAGCAGATGCTGCCAGCTCAGGGCCGGTTCCGACAATGGCGAGATCATTACCACTGATCAGTGTGACCCAGTACAATGGAGCATTCTTATGTTGGATTGTGCAACTAAGAAAGCGGCTCTCTGAGTTATTATAGCTTAGTCAGGGCCCATAGTGGTGTGTAGGCTGTGTGTATGTGTGTGTGAGTGTGTGAGACAGAGAGAGAGGCAGTGGTGGGAGTGCATGGCTTAAGCGTGTGAAATAGAGAGATAGACGGAGAGAGAGAGAAAGAGTTGTGTAATCTGTCCATTTTGTGTCTCCTGTCACCCCCCCCCCACTCCCCCAACCCCTCACCCCTCTCACCCGTCTCCCCCTCTGGCCCCCTGGCTGCCAGGCGTCACACTAGTTTATAATAAGGACCCAGAAAAGAAAAGAAAAAAAAGTTTGTTGAGTGAACGAGCCTGAAAGAGTGAGAGAGTGGGGGAGAGCGAGAGAGAGAACGGAACCCTTCCCACTCTCCAAAAAATCACGGGGAGTGACTGTGACAGGAGGAAGGCGACAGAGAGAGAGAGAGAGAGAGAGAGAGAGAGAGCAGAAGAAGGGGCAGAGGAACTTCTCGGGACTTCATCCCACGTCTGTGCTCGGAGCCTGGATCATTCATCTGGACCGATTTCCATTCCCTGTGATCGGCGGCGGAGCGCTCAGCGTCTGGAGGAGCATGCGGTTGGATTCCCTGTTCAGGTAAAAGTCCCGCAGCTGCTGCCTCCGTCCACCACACCACACCGCACTGAGGTCCACATCCTCCCCCTGAGCCCGCAGACCGTTTACGTGGACCGCGGTCGGGGATTTCGCAAAGTTTCTTTTGCGGCGAAGTTTTGAGACTTTTACGCACGACGCCGGTCTCGGTGCGCGCCGGGCGCCGCGCAGGTTGCACGGCAGGAATTTACCCGAAGGCATCTGGGTTTAGGCTTGAGCCCCTGTCCCTCTCTCCTCAGGGTGGATTTTTTTGTGAGGGCTTCTCCCCCGCTTCCCTCTCCCTTCTCTTCCCCTCTCCTTGTCCCCGCTGCTCCGGGAGTTTATTCTACAATGTGCCACTGTAGCGGCCAGGGAAACGTGGACGCTGGTAGGGGGTCGTTACTTCGGCCTGAGCGGCTCTGTTGTGTCGGACTGTGCGGAACCTTTGTCTGAGTTTTCGGGGTAATTGTGTAGTCCGGTGTTGGGGAAGCTTCCAGAGACCACGGCGGTGCACCACACTGGGAAGAAGGGACCAATTACTCTGACTACATGTGGCTTGCGGACTGGTGATTGTGGGGATGGTTTGGTTCTCGTGGTGAGCGCTGAAATGTCCATCTTTATAAGTCGTGTGGTATCATGTTCGGGCTGTTTGTCCCTGGCAGATGCTGAGATGGGGCTCCACATGTTTCCAGTGCACTTGTCTCCACGCTGTTTTGTGGTCGTTTTTTGGGACAATTACGCACTAAACCAGCTGGTTTAAGGGCTTTCTCGCAGCAAGTGGACTCGCTCCACGGCTCTTTCACACTGCCCTGCAAAAACAACAAGAGCCACCAAGATAAATTACGTTTTTGAAACTGGCAGCCTGTTCAGTGCACACCCTGCTGTGGGTCAACACACTCCCCCAAGCACTTCCACGTCAAATTTAAGGACTCTTATCCGAAAATTAAAGGAGACACTCAACACCACCATAAACCGTAAACCACCTCCCTTGAAGATCAGACCTCAAATAAAACTTCCCCCAAAGTACGAGATGATTTCGGATGTTGTGACTGATCGAGCCAGAGAGAATGTGTGTGTGTGTTTAAAACCACATCCTCAGGGTGTGTACAGCCCCAGAGAGAGGCATGCAGAGGGAAAACATGCTTGCTGTTTAAACCCATTAGTTTGTTAGCACCTCTCAGGCATCCCCAGATTAATTGAGATGTTTGCCTGTGAACCCTGAAGGGAAAAAGAAACCTTTGTTTGGCCCCTGTGAGCCCACACACCACCTGTGGCAGGAGGGAAAGTGGGATAATTGGCTGCTGAAGTACAGTTAGGTCACTGGAGCGTTGGACAGGGTTTGCGCCCAACACGTTTAACTCTGTCCTTAAATAAATGTACATGTGAGGGGAGGGAGCGAGCTGGCGATCACCGACCGGAGGATAATGGAAGCCTGTGTGCGTTCACGCAGCATGTCGCCGCTTCACATTTAGATCATGGAACAGTTGTGTGCTCTTATGAAAGAGCTTATTCAACCTGCTGATATTCAAAATGCTATGGATCTGCAACTTCTTTCACCCTGTTGCCTTTATTCCCGCAGGCTCTATGTGCTGTGGGGCTTTGTGGTGGTCACGACCTCCGTGACCAAGGCCGCCAAACGGAAGGTGAGTCATTAACTCATCCTAAGTCCCATCCGCAGACAATGGCCCCCCTGTGGAGGGGTCAAAGGTGACGGTAATTAAAGGATATACCCACATGCCCACGGAAATAATTATGCACACTTGAAAGAGTTATGCAGCCGACATTAAAGGAGTTTCTGGTCAGTGTTATAGTTCCGCCTGTTAACATGATTCAAATGGATCCGTGGGCCTTGTTCTGTGCTGAAATGGAGCCAAAACTACAGCGATATCGTCTTTCTAGTCTGAAATCCCCCCTTTGAGCTCCCTCCACTGCACCCAACCAATGAATTTACTGTTAAAGAAAAAAACAAAGTGAGAATTTTGAAACGAAACAGATTAAAAGTCTTTGGTAAATCCCCACTTGATTTGATTCAGTCAGAAAGCTGGCTCTCCATTTCTGTAATAAACAACCTCCTCTTTTTACAAGCTAAAGTAAACGGGCCTGTTTTATTTAGCCTCATGACAACTCATTCAGGAGCTTAGCTTGGTAACTGTCTAGTCATCGTCGGCAGCTGCCTGATGTTTATCTGTATTAGATGGAAAAGTGAAAACTACACGGGCACTCAGTAAAACCAACGGTCTGGATGAAACCACATTTAATTTCATTACTTCTGGATTTGTGTCTATCCTTGAGTTGCTTTTTCCTTAAGATGCATGATTTATTCATTGAGAAATCCACAAAAATGATGAAAAAAAGCCTCCTCTAAACTAAAACTTAAATCAGTAGTTTTTTGCCTAAGCCTGCTAACTAACAGACGATCAAACAAAACAAATATTTGTACGAAAACATCGAACAACGTGAGAGGAGTCACTGTGGACGACGGTTCACTCTCACCGGCTTCATAGCCCCATCTGTGCCGATTACGGCACCAATAAGTACACAAGCAGAGTTAGTGGCACTCGGGTTAACCCTGTGGAGAGTTTAACAGGTAGAAGGACAAATATTTCTATCCAGGAGTTGGTGGAGACCCAAGTCAGTGCAAAAAAAACCAAAAACAACGCCACATTCTGTTGTTTGCTAAAAGGTGTGCAGACCTCTTAAGTGATGACATGTCAACTTGTTTCTGCCGGCCCTCAAAGGCTTTAATAGTAATCACTGTGATGGATTTTCCTGTCATCATATGTTTGGGTATTGTTTTAGGACTGACTGAAAGAGACCCACAGCTGGAGAGAGGCCCCAGTTACAGTTTTATTTAAAGTAGTGTTTAAAGAGCGCATACCTCCGCCAAGCCTCACGCCTTATCTCTCCACATTAAAGAAAGAGAGGAGAAACAATCCTGGATCAGCTCCTTTATTTCATCCACTCCGAACTCGAACAGGTTCGTCATCGGGTCACGTCCTGTCCCTCCAGTAGTTTTTGAGCAACTCTGCTGAAAGAAAGAAATTAAACGGCAATGAAAACCTAACCTAATGGTAATAAAATGCCATGGGACCCAGAGTTTACACCCACAGCCCCGACTGGTTCTTGGCTGGTGGTACTGCACCGCAGGAGTTTAACCAGTAGCTGCAGAGGTCGATGGCAGCTGCTGCAGGGTCACTGCACCGCAGCTCATTATGGTCCCAGTTATTTGGCAGCTGTGTGTTTGATGTCAGTCATTACAGCCACCACACCTCTCCTCCACACACACACACACACACACACACACACACACACACTTTCTCTTTCCTTCCTCGCCAGCGTCCCGCCCTTTTACCTCATACAGCGGCAGGAGCCTTTAATCAGGTGGTGAGCTGGCCTGAACAGAGACGAACACAGAGGCTTACACCTGTCGTCTCTCTCCCACACTTTGAACTGAATGTTTACCAGCACATGCACACACACACACACTCACACATCCAAACACACGGAGCAGGGAGAAGTGGAGCACTGATTCATGAACTAGTTCTTTCTGAATGGAAACTTTTGTTCAGCTCTCATGTTTGCTGCTCTGCCAACCTGGCCAATGCTTCAGTTATTAAACGAGAGGAGAAACGTTTATCTACAGTCGCCCAGGAGGAGATCCAGGACTGACTTGGCGCATACGCACTCAAACACTTGCACATATGTACATATGTAAACACAAATTCACGGCCAGATTAGCCCCGATTATGTCGTCTCTGCGGTGCGCACATATGACACCAGCTCCAGTGGATTTATTCATTTGCTCACAAGCCGCTGGCAGGTTACTGAGTCCCTCCTAATCCTGAGTGAACTGTGAAGGGTTCAGCTCTTATATGTTTTGGCCTCTGACGAAGGAAACTCACGAGACTGTAGCTCATCAGTTGATTCACTTACTGTGAAGAAATAAGTCTTCCCGGAGATTTAAAAATTTTGCAGTGGCAACAGCTTTGAGAAGCTAAGTACTTCTTTAAAATATTGCCAAGGTTTGCAGTTTTGACAGCGGAGTTACAGTTCGTAGTTGGGTTTTTTTCAAGTTAGTCATTTCCTTGTAAATCAGCTCTTAAACGTCAAAATAAAAGAAGTGTGAATTTAGTGCAGTTTTTTTCCCAGAATTAAGTCTTTTTTATGAAGCACACCAACAAATAAATCTGTTTTCCTGTTTTTGTCCGTGTGTCAGGGGACAGGCCGGCGGTCCAGACAGGTGTTTGAGGCGGAGCCTGTGGATGGGGTGTGGTCTGCTTGGGGGGAGTGGTCAGAATGCTCTCAGACCTGCGGCGTCGGCGTATCACAGAGGAGCAGGACGTGTTTACCTCCCCCACAGCCCCCTCCCCTTTCCCACTCCCCACCTAACTGGGCGGGGTATCTTGCCGGGGGCATCGGAGGTCCTGTCATCTCACCTGGGTTCCCCTACTACCCCCCTCGTTACCCTGGGCCACGCCCGTCTTATCACTCCCCGCCAATCCCCTCCAATCACAACCCAGGATTGTCTCTGTATCGGAATGCCCCCGCAGGTGGTGGAGGAGGAGTTCCTGTTCCTGGACAGTCCAATCCGTCTCCTCCTTTTTACCAACAAGAATTCCCCCCAACCAATCAGGACCGTTTGCCAGTTTACAGATCGCCCTATCACGCTCCTTCGCACGGCTTCAATCAGCCAGGACGGGTCGTCAGGAGACCGACCAATCCAGGGACGGTGAGGGGAGTGGGAAGCGGAAGCAGGAGGTCGGTCTCCAGCAGTCAGGACGGTTTGCCAGTGAGAAGGTGAGACAGAATAAAGCTTGTTACAGATATTAAATATCCAGAAATGAGTAAAAAAAACACAAACTTTATATCAGAGGTAATTTAAGTCCAGACATTAGGCGACAAAATAATTGAGTTTTTCCACTTCTTTTGAGCACATTATTTAAAACTCTAGGATAACGTGGATGAGTAGAGCTGAGGAAATCTGCATTTTCCTGATAAATGGGCCACATCTGCAACATCTGCCACATGTGCAGCCACAGAGCAATGTTGCATGATTTGATCAAAGGCTCCAGAGCAGCTACTGAGAGTTCAAATACACAGAAATCAGTCACAGGAATCTGTCTGAAATGTTGTTTGAATGTGTACATTTGTTTACTTAAACCAAAATATAATCCTAAACAGGGTTGGTGTCAGCCTTAAAAATCAAATATCAGGTGAAAAAAATCTCATTGTTTTTTTTTTTCTCTTGCTCTTCAAGAGCAAATCTATAAACAGTAATTCAACGTTGGTAATGGAAGCTTTGCTCAGCGCCCTGAGCTCATTTATTCTAGGAAACTTTCTTGAGCGAACAGGATGTGAGTTCTGCATCGCTGCCACTAGCAACGGTGTTTGTTCGTTTGTTTGTTTGGGAGAAATAAGAAGGACTTGGCTGCTAGTTTGAGCACCAAGGGCCGCCACATGAGAGCAGACCCAGAAAAGATTTGCATCCAAATATAAGAAAAAGCTATTTTATACTGAACAAACTCACCAACGGCAACAACCAAAGAGGCACCGGTTCCTCAGATCACTTGTACGTTTGCTCTTAGTTTAAGTGTTTGCATTGTTTGAGTGTCAGAGAACATTCATTATTATTGAGTATTGGAGTTGTGCCCGTCTTTGCCTCTGAGTTATTTCTGCCCACTCATGTCAGTTGTAATTACACTGAACATTTAACAATCTGCATCTGCCTCTGTGAACCGTTCTCTCTAAACTAAATATCTCCTGCTTCACCTCCTTTTTTTTTCTTCTTCCTAGCAGGTCCACCAACATCCGTCCGGGTCAGTTTGGGTACGGCAGGGTCCCCTTCTCTTTACCTCTGCACCGCCAGAACCGCCAGGCTCGCCACACGCTCAACGGCACAGCAGCACCAACATCTGGACTGGCCGAGGATGAGGCAGAGAGCAACAGGGCCGAGGAAGAGAGGGGGAGTGATGGAGAAGAGAGGCCTGTGGTGAGGAGAGAGGAGGAGGAGGAGGAGGAGAAGGAGGAGAGGAGCGTCGAGCCGGAGAGCAGGGAGCCGCCTGCTGCCGGGGAGGTGCCCCCCAACACCACCCCAGCGCCTGTCAAACCTCACCGCCATGTTGACAGGCCCTCGCCCTCCCGTACAGAGCACGTGAGGGGGAGGGAGCAGCACCAGCCCTCCCGCCCCTTCTCCCGCTCCTCACCGCCGTCTGTTTCCAGCCGCCACCGTGCCTTTGACTGGCACTCTGTCACCGCCCCGCCGCCTCCCAGCCCTCCTCTCTCCCGCCCCAACTCCCCTGCCTCGCCCTTCACCCCTCACCTCCACCGCCCCAGCCCCGTGCACAGAGACAGGGAGCTCCACCCAGGCTTCGGCCCGCAGGCCCCGCCCGCCGGGAGCATCTACCCTCTGCAGCACCAGCTCGTCCCTCACCTGGGGGCGGAATCGGACGGTGGAAGAGGAGCCCCTCCGGTCATCAGATGCTCTGGGCCGGAGAAGGAGCACCGCAGGTGCTTCTCACAGGTAAAACCCTTCACACCTAATTCCACTTAATTTATCAGCATCACACCCTCCTGGCATCAGTAAATCACCTCCTCACCTGTGTGTAGCCTGCAGATGTCCTTGATTTATCTGAGTGCCATATGTCGAGGGGAGCACTTAGACGGCTGTAAAACGAGGATCTGAAGGTCAGAGGATTCGATGGGGGGGGGGGGGGATCATTCCCCGGCTCCAACGGGGGGGGGGGGGGGGGGGATCATTCCCCGGCTCCAACACTGGCTGGTTGTGTGTGAAGCGAACATGTGATTGTGGTGACTGCTCATACTGTACGTGTGCGCCAGTGTGTAGAACAGTGTGTAACAACATCCTGGTCTGGCTCGGGGCCTGCAGGGATGATCCGCGCACCTCTCAGAGACGCACAGTGAAAACAGTATCAGTGTCAGTGTGTGTTGACGTTGCCAAGAAGAGCAGCCAGACACAGACAGACAGACGGGCCGGTCGTGTCCGGGGCCAAACTCACTCTCAACACACAGGTGAGAAAGTGAGGGCGACCTGGCCGTTACTCAGCTCTCACTGACACAGGAATGTCACACTTGATTTCACTCAATTAAGTGTGAGACTGAGAGTGAATAGAGCTTTTCAACCACACGGTGAGCCGTTAATGACCAGGTGCTCCTCTCAAAAGTCGCGCCTCATTCATGTCTTGGTAAACATAACGTGGAAGATTTGAAAAGCTGAAAAACGCAGAACATCAACTTTTTTTCTGACAGAGCAGCAGATAAAGAGAATTCCACACATGTTAATCAGATGCAACATCCCGCCGTACCACATCTGACAAGCTCACGCATTCTCCACCTTTTGCAGTGGCTGCTTTAAATTAACAGTGGGATTTTCCACTTTCCACTTTTTTTTTCTCTCTTAAATACCGTCAGTCAGCGCTAGTGTCAGGGAATAGAAGAAGAGCCACAACACGTGGAGAGTCGCAGATTCAAAAAAAAAAAAATGTATTTTTGGGACATTTCGTCTTTATTTATAGTGTGAGAGTGGAATGGGAGGCGGGAGCACGGAAGACACGCAGCAAAGAAGGAATGAGGACGTGGACCTTACAGATTCAGGAATAGCAAATGGATGTTATACATATAATTTGACCCCCTGTGTAAATTATGGACCCTTGATGGCCCCTGATTTGGAAAAATACTAAATCTGCTGCTCTCCCTCTTCTCTCTTGGGCCTATCGGACTGGTATTTCTTTTCAAAAGCAACAAAATGTAATCATGAAAACTTTGATTCCGGCTCTGGTTTCATGCAAAGTTGATCAACCAGGAGGGAGATGCTGCACATGATGGATGGAACAGTAACGGGAGATAAACTGATAAAAACAGATCTATAGCTGTGTTTTATTATTTGATCATGGGGACAAAAGTACTTTGCTAGGGACACGTGATCGGGCAAGTCTGGTGTGTGTGTGACACACACGCACTAAACTACAGACCCATTCTCACACACGTCGTCTTACTGAGTGGAAGTAGACACTTGAGTCTGGAGACAGGTCGCCACTCGTGAGCCCTTGACTTTTTCTCTGCAGCTGATTTGGCAGCCCCTCGTCGTCTTTCATCCTCCTGTCTCTGTCTCTATCTGACGCCGTGCGATAGTGCCTGTGTTAAAACAGATTCAGCAGCTGGCAGCGTACAGGCCGCCCGTGTGCCAGCAGGACTAATCCCAGTCCTGTGAGCGCTGAGCCTGACTCATTGAGCTCCATATTTACTCAGCATTACCCTCTCCAGCCGTGTTTGTTCCTGCACTGGACTGTGGCATTTTTATACGTCTGATCATCGCTTGAATGTAGGTTTGAAGTGCTGATGAATGCAGGACTTTGCCCAGACTTGTGCACATATATATGTGTGTGTGTGTGTGTGTGTGGGTGTGTTTGTCGATCGATGGCAGGGAGTGAGCCAGACTGAGTGTGACACATGCTATTATCTATTAGGTGTGTTTGTCATAACACAAAGCGCCTGAGGCCCATCACCAGTGCGATTGGCTGCGTGTGTACATGTGTTTTTACTGTTGCATAGAGGCAAGCGGGGAACCAGCAGAGGGACAGAGGAAATGAGGAGAGCTAAAGGGGAAGAGTGCGTGTGTGTGTGTGTGTGTGAGAGAGAGGGAGGGGAGGGTGAAAGCAAGTACTGTTTTTAGAAATCTGCACACAGTAGTGGAAGAGTGAGCTAAAGGGCAAAGGGACAGAGAAGGTGGAGGGAGGGGCAAGAAAAGATGAAGGTGTGTGTATGTGTGTGTGTGTGTCACACAAAATAGGGACTTTTCCTCCTTATTGGCACAAAAAAAGCAACACCTCATAATATAACACATTCCATTTGAAGTTGGAAAGATGATCTAGGTCAGGTTTCGTCCACATTAGGCTTAGTCTAGGTTAAGTTAGGTCCAGGTTAGGTTCAGGCTGGGTTACTAACAGTTAAACGTTAAACTGGTGTTAAAGGTAGAGTTAGGTCTATGACAGCTTTAGGAGGTGAACGAGGGGTCGCAGGAGGGATGGTCAGAAGTGGCAACCAGGGGAAAACTAAAATCCTGCAGGGAAAACAAGAGGAAGTTTATGTCAGAGGGATTCATGGAAAAGTGAAGTGTGTGTGTGTGAGTGTAACCAGAGGAGAAGTTACTGTCACAGCGAGAGGGGAGGAAGAGGTGGAATTTGAGAAGAAGCTGTCTGAAAAAGAAAAAAAGGAAGAGACACAGCAGCCTGACGCAGACGTCCCTGCTCTTCTCGTCCTTTACACCCCGAACGCTTTGTTTCATCCGCAGACTCCGCCGAGTCTTGAAACATCTCCTCTCGCCTCCTTTTTCTGTCCTCTGCTGCGGAATAAATATTTACGGAGGGTCGCTGAGGGGAGATGGGAAGCATGCGGACTGTAGACGTGTGTGTAGGTAGCACTTCAACACGCGGCCTGACGCGATCGATCCCGACGGGCACCGGGGCCTCGCTCCCACCGACTCGGAATCTCTCTGATCATTGTCCTCTTACTGTTCATCTGCCAAACTCCAGACGAGAGCTGCTCCGAGCTGCTGGTGTTGACTCACAGCAGAGCGCCATTTCACCTTGGATCTCACCTCACACGCTGCATATGGTTCCAGGCTGCAACTAATAATATTGTTGTTAGCAATTAAGAATCAAGTCTAAAATGGCTCTCGGTAGAGCACATGCCTCCACCCAGGCCCAAGACTCTGCTCACACACACCCACTCATAGAGAGACAGATAGATTCCCTAAATGTGCCAGATCCAGGAATTGAGGATGTTATGTTTCCACCCCTCAGATGTTTGTTGGTGTGTTTGTAAGCAGCTGAACAGATTACCTCCCAGCTCAGACAGAGCGGGCAGTACAGGTCAGGGAGGATGCAAATAAACACTCTGTGAGTGAGTGTGTGAAATATGTTCTTCTTGATTGAATTTAAGGGGAGTGTTAGGCCTTGGCAGAGATAAATACTCTCGAGGGTCATTTTAGTTTCCAGGAAAAGAGGTGAAAAGATTGAAAATATTTCTTTCTCACAACATTCCAAAAAGGGGAAAGAATAGACTGGATCCGCCCCCTAATCATCATTTTACCTTTTTTTTTTTAGAATTCAATTTCTCCCCAGATGCAAACATCCTCTCAGGGTTCGTGGAAATAATCGTCGTGCAAAAGCTGCCTCTAGAGAATGGCTGGCATCTTTTCACGGTATTAGTTTCAGTTTTCAGTCCAGTAATCAATCAATGATTCCAATAGTTGGGTTTTATTTTTCCTGTTGATTGATGAATCATCCAATCACAAGGAAATTTGTCTCTTTCAAAAAATGTAGAGGGCAATAAGAAGGTCCTGGGTTGGAGTTCCAGGCCGAGCCAGCAGGGCCTTTCTGTGTGGAGTCTGCATGTTCTCCTCATGCTTCATGCTTGTGTGGGTTTCCTCCGGGTGCTCCGGGTTCCTCCCAAAGACAGGTTGATTGATCAGTTGATCGATCTAAATTGCCCCTCGGAGTGAATGGTTGCGATGAACTGGCGATTGGACAGTGATGGACAAGCGGTTGATGAAGATGAATACATGACTGAAAGACGTTATAGTGAGTTTGATTAACTTGTTTAAACGCTGGGTTGTAGCGCTCACATATTCTTCATCACCCCCCCCCCCACCCCATACTGAGCACATTGCCCTTGAGCAGACAGAGTTAATGTGCGAGTTTACACTGACGAAGGTCACTGATCCCTCTGCTGCAGCTGAAACCTGAGGAGTTTATGTTTTACCAACCTGACTCACTTAACGGGGCTCCAGGCTGCAGCGGCCCGAGTCATGCGATCCGACCGCAGGCTGTCATTACACAGTGTTTCATAAATTATCCCAACTGTCAGAGTGCACGCGCTGCCGCGGTCTGCGCTGTTGTCGTGAAGCAACAAACAGGCCCAGATGTGTTGGGTTGCAGCTCCGCTCCAACACATGTGCTCATTCATACCTGCTTCTCAACAGAAACCAGGTACGTCGCTGCTTGTTAACGTCTGATTGCATTTGCTTCTGTTTTCTCTGAGTGCCCCCTCACACCTGTTCATCTCTTTTGGTGTTTTCTCAGTTCCGGTCCTCACTCCTCTGTTCTTTATTAAAAGGAACAGCTCGGACGGTGTGTACATGTGCATGCAAATACTTTTGCTCAACTTTTTTATTTTTTATATTGAAGCCACAGTAACTTGAAACCATGGTTTGTTGCCCAAAGACTGGAAACTTGCAAACACCTAATGTGGAGCGTTCAAATACAAATCTGCCTAAACTCTAAGGCCTGATCAATTTATCGGTTGGCCAATTAAAAACAGCTGATATGCTCTAATATAGAAACCTTCTTTCAGAATCATCATCATATTATTTATTTATAATATATCAAACTACATATGAGGTAGGTATTGGTATCATACGTTTTTCACTCTGTAATCTGTATCGGCCCCTAAAATTATATCCATATAGATTGTAATTACTGCCCCTGGGAAAAGTCTGATTTGGATTAAACATCCCTGTTTCAGTCGTCCTCGCCAACATCAATAAAACTGAATGTGAGATAAAGAACAAAAGACAGAACACAAGATGCCACAAAATCTGGAATAAACAAAATCGTAAAAGAGTGAGTGGATTTTCTCATCTCATCAGAACAACAGCCCGAAGGCTGGAACTATCTGGCGGCGTTTCCTCAGCAGGGTTGTGAATTCACATCCAGTGGTTTCACGTCCAGGTGCAGAGGACGCAGCTTTACACAGAGACCGCTCTGGATTTTGAGATGTGTTTATAGAAATTAGTCCAGGGGAGAGGAAGCAAAGCTGTTCGCACTTTCCAAGTCTCACTGTTACTATAGAAATAAGTAAAGAGTTATGGCTGTGCATAAAATATATATTTGTAGAAATATGATGTGAGTGTGTCGAGGTGTGAGGTGAAAAGTGGAACGTGGAAATATGGGCTTTGTCTGTGCCTGTGAGCCAAGTTCTGGTTTCATTTATTGATCCTGTGGTTTCAGTGTTTATGTCAAGCTTTTCTTTTCCTTGAATACGTGTTCGAGGTATCTCTTCGTTGGTGTTGCGCACCTCCTCCTCCTCCTCCTTCTGTGACTGTTGTTGACAGATGAGCAGTGTTTCCTCTGGACCACTCCTGACTCTCACCCCCCGGCAAGGGTGAAGGTTGAAGTCAGGGTGGCGCTCCGGCAAACTCACGGCCACTAGATTATCCAGAGGATGTTCATCATCGAGAACAAACACACACACGCACGCCCATACAGTATCAACACATGTCATGGATTTGTGTGCATGCAGTAATTACTGCTGCCGTGTGAAGGATGTTGATTTATGGCTGCAGGGACCAGCCGTGGGTTGTTTAGTCTGAGTGTGTAATGCCTCAGGAATGACCGGCCAGCCTTAACCTGCACGCCGTGTTGAGGCGATACTTACACTTCTTACACGGAGGAGGTCGACTGAGCGGTGAGGACGGCGACAGCGACGTGTCACCCGGGCTCTCCCTGACGGAAACCCACACGTGGTAAAAGGTTCACGCTTTTTTTTTTTATTCCCCCCCACATCGTTCTGCTGCTCCTCAGCTCACAGGTCTCCTGTGTTTGCGCTTCACGTGTGATCGAGACCTTGGCTTGTGTGTGTTTATGTGGGTGGCCATTTCGAGTGTGTGCGTGTGTGTACAAAACAAAGTCCCCGCCCCTCAGGCGGTGTTCTATCCAGAGACACACACACACTTTCCCTGGCCCTCCCTCCTCCCTGGCAGTAAAAGCACATCTGCCAGCTCCTGTACAAAAACACTGAGTGCCTCTCTTTCAGCAGCTGGATTGGTTTTCCTTTCACCTGCTCTCTGCTCCATCTTTCAGCCTGTCTGTCCCCGTCCAACAAGAGACAGTTGTAACTGTCTTTCATCTCAGGCTTCTTTCATGTTTACTTTCATAAGACTGAGGCCCTCAGCCACCCACTCTCAAGCCCTCAAAGAGCGTTTCAGAAGGCACGCGTGATCTTCAGAGGGAACAGTGAAAGTTGTGAAATTGTCCTCTGTGTGTCGGCCCTGGGATGAACCTCTCGCCCAGTGACAGCTGGGGGTGCTGGAGCCAATCCCAGTGCCTCCCAGTACTGGGCAAGTGGTTGAAGATGAGATGAGAGATTATCTGTAATTATATCATTGTTTATTCTGAGGTAAATGTGGGAGGTAGCACTGAAAACAAATTCCGAACTCATTTGGAAGACGAAAGTGATGGCAAAAGGTAAAAAGATTTCTCAAACATCCATGAGACGCTGACCCCTGCACTCAGCCGTTCCTGTGCAGTGAGGGCGTATTCCCATCTGTCTCTTTGACCCCTGAAGTGTTTTAGGTAATCTGGCTCAACCTGTTTACATCCTGTCTGATTGTCGGACCTCTCGTGTGACCGCTCGCCTCGTGTGCAGTGTAAATGACTGACACACACAAAATCCATCACCAAGAAGTGAGCGTGTTACTTCACTTTACTTAAGTACCAGAAATCACTTTAAGGGTATTTAACCACAGTGACAGTGGAAAACTTTCTGGTTTGGATACCAGCACCAACACAATACCTCTGTGTTTTACTTGGAGAAGTGCTTGTTTTAAACTATGAATGAAAGATGAATATGAAACAAAAAGCTCTGCAGTCGGGAAAAAAGCAAGACGGATCTATAATTCTCTAAAAACATGATTACTCACTTTATACAGTAAACTCAAACCTTTGTGTTGTCTGAAGCTACAAAACAGCTCTGTTAAGTGTTAAGATCTCAGAAATCGAGAATGTAAAGTCTACAGTTGATCCACAGTTTAACGAGGAAAGCTTTAAATCATCTGTTTTTATGTTGCCGGCTGTAAATGTGACACACCGTACATTCCTGTGGTTTACATGTTTTCATTTCATCCTCTTCTCACTTTGGCCCGGTCTCTGCCGCTCTCTCTCTCTCTCTCTCTTTTGTTTGTTCGGTCGCCCCACGCCTCCACCTGTCTCCCTCGCAACCCCCCCCCCCCCCCCCCCCCCCCTGCCTCCCCCCCACCCCCCCCCCCCCCCCCCGACCCTGGGCTCACAGTAAATGGGGGGTAAACTAAGAGTTTTCCAGCTTTTACAATAACACACGATTCCTCCGACAGCACCATGAAACACACCGGTGAAAAGGTTTTTCCTCGCTTCTGTTTTTACTCTCACGTCTCCTCCCCTCCTTCGCCTTTCATTCGGCCCATTAGCCTCCCTCTGTTTTTACACACCCTGAACTCTTTTGGGAGGAGAGCCCGCTCGCCCCGTAGCTCTCGCACAATCGCCGACGCATGAATGAACACACTTGACATTTTCTCGCATTCTTCCTTTTCTTTTTACTCGTCTCCTTCATCCCATCAGCAGGCGCCTTTTCCCGTTCTTTTCTTTTTCACCGCCGCGTCCCGCCGCCGCCCATCGCCGTCACCATACGTGCGCCTGCGGTTGGTGTCCACTCTTTGTTTACGGTCCCACACACAGGCACCGGTATACAGAAACTGTCCAGTTTATAACAGGGCCCAATGTGTTTATGTCCCGCAGAAATATTTACAGCCATTACCGCGTTTCTCACAAACATCTGAGCAGGCTGGCGGGGTCACATGCGTGTATGCTGACCCTCAAGCGCCTGCACTCACTCACATGCTCGGTGGATGCAGCTCAAGCCCACGCTCGTATAAGAGGCTTAAAGAAGACGGCTACAAACATGAGACAAATTTAGGTCTGTTTCAGTAGCGTGAAACTGCGGCGGAGCTCGGCGCATAAAGTTTGACAAGCTGGTTTCACACTTCACCAGAACAGAACCAGCAGATGATTCTTCTGTGTGTTCCCCAGTGATGTGACCACCACATGCATTCCTCCTCCTAGTGTGAAATTCTGCAAGGCCGGAGTCGACCAGAGCGGCTTTAAAGTCTCGTCCATGAGAGTCTGTTAGTTACACTTTGTCACAAGGGGGGGGGGGTTTGCCTGGGAACGTGTGCATGTCCGAGTGCATGTGTGTGTGTAAATTCGACTACTCCCTCGCCTTTGTCTCCCCAGATGAGAAGCTTTCCAGCTGTTTGTGACAGCTGTGTGAGCAGAGAGGTTTAAAAAAAAGACATAAAAAAGGGACAAGAGAAACCAATCAAAGAAAGAAAGAGCGAAGAGAAGAGAAGAGAAGATTGTGGAGCTGACAGAGATCAAGAGTTCCAGGGAAATCCGAGAACTCTGTGTGCGGTATGCAAGTGTGTGTGTGTGTGTGTGTGTGTGTGTGTGTGTGTGTGTGTGTGTGTGTGTGTGTGTGTGTGTGTGTGTGTGTGTGTGTGTGTGTTTGAGCCCTGCTGTGTATCAGAGGGATGTAAACTCAGTGGATTTTTGACCAGGCAGGATGGCTGTGGTTTCCCGAACAATAACTGATGAAGCTTGTGTGTGTGTGTGTGTGTGTGTGTGTGTGTGTGTGTCATGACTGTAGTAAACCTTTCTGTTCTGTGCAGTCTCAACCAGCAGGGTTGTGTCTGTGATGTGTGTGTGTGTGTGTGTGTGTGTGTGTGTGTGTGTGTGTGTGTGTGTGTGTGTGTGTGTGTGTGTGTGTGTGTGTGTGTGTGTGTGTGTGTGTGTGTCATGACTGTAGTAAACCTTTCTGTTCTGTGCAGTCTCAACCAGCAGGGTTGTGTCTGTGATGATTGTGCAGCTTTGCTAAAACTATTCCCACTCTATGGCTCTGCCTGAATGAGTGCAGGTTGGACATGTGCTCACACACACACACACACACACACACACGTGCTCACAGAGTCACTAGCATTCTGTGGTCATGCACTGAAAGTCACGCTGGATTTATGTTTGCTGCCTCTTCCAAAAAGTCTATTATTTCCACATGCTCCTCATACACTCGCAGACTGCCAAACGCAGCATGGAGACGGTGTGTACGTGTGCGTGCATGTGTGTGTGTAAGTGTGTGTATGAGGGTATGGAATGGTTGCACTTACTTCTATGATCTCAAGTTAATTCTCCTGTTCTTTATTAGCCGTTTTTCCTCGCAGTTCGCTCCACCCTCCGGACTCCAGGGACGGGAGAGAAGCGTGTTTACTGGCGGAGTGATTTCACATCATGTGGACGTGACGTAACTGATGTGCCTGTCCTCCAGGTGTGTGCAGGTGGGGCACTGGACTCCAGGGCGGAGCAGTGTGCAGCGTTTAACACCCAGGAGTTCATGGGTCGGCTCTATGACTGGGAACCGTTCACCGAGGGTAAGGGAACACACACACACACACAATGAGAGACGACGGGTCGGTAAAAACTGGTTTTTAAGTGTCCTCCTGGCACCAGTATGTGTTTGCATGCCCAACCCACCACTATCCCCTCCTCTCATTGGAGGAAGGCCGACATCGACACGAACCGTGATGAGAGTCGAGAGGGAAAAAGAGAATGACTGGAACTCGCCCTGCTCTTACTCTCTCTCCCTCCTCTCTTTTTTCCCCCTCATTCGCCCAACGTTCTCGCTCTTCTCTCCCGTCGAGCCTTTCCTCGTCCTCCCTGCTCTGACTAAGCACCCAGATTCCTACAGAGTGAGATAAAGAGCGCAGGACGGAGCGGGAGGCGAGGGGTGATGAGATGCAAGCGTTTCATCACATGACCACTGGGAGCGAAGTGAAACGTGTGTGTTGGTGTCATTGTCTCTGCGCGCGTGTTTACTTTCTTGTGCAAGTGAACAAAAGTTCAGCGCAGTGGAGATTGTGCCTTTGTTTTCCACAGCCACGGGGAAAGAAGAAGAAGGAGGAAGAGAGACAAACAGATATTTGAGGAATTTGCCAGAGAAGGAAGAATAGATAGAGAGAATATGACAAAGAGAGGAGGGGACACAGCTGTGGGATGATATCAACATGGACTCGTCAATACACTCTGAAATATGCGTCCGGGCCTCTGTCTGTTTATAGCGCGACTTTATTGGCCAGGGCGTCGGCACCGGGGCCGAGCGGCTTAATGGGGCCGCGATAGAATGCGGAAAAATGTTTTCACACGTATGTTTGTGTATCTGTCTGTGGTCACTGCAACAGCTGGCTCAGGTTACTGCGCACGAGATCAGCAACACATCCACGCTCATCTGTTTGATTTCATTCCTCCTTGAGGCAACATAACACACACACACCACGCCATCCAAACATACACACTACATGCAATTAAAATAGATTCACACATGCCGTATTTTCATGACACGCTCTGACGAAAGCCACCGTGCACCGGTGACGTCAGCTGCTTTCACACATGCGCTGACATCTCCCGACACTCTCCAGAAAGCCTGTATCTGCTCATGTCTGGTCTTTCTCTGGGGTTTCTCCCGCCAGCCCCCCGAACAAAGACTGGACAGTGTCTGAATGAGCCGACGTGGGAGAGCTCATGCCTCCTCCACAGTTCTGAACATCTCCAAACAAATTCCGCAGTGTTTGGTGCCAGGTGGATAAATGAAGTGGAAACTTTGGAAATGCAGTCGCAGTTACAGTCATTCCTCGCCAGTATTTTCCTGTATCATACGTACATTTGCCCAAAGTTTAACAGTAAGGTAATAACACCCCGGAGTATAAGTTTTTATAGTTTCCCCCAGCTACTCCAGTTTCCTCTTCAAAGGCCAAAGACGTTCAGGTAGGAGTGGGCAGCATGAATAACATAATAAAACATCCCATTATTTCAAGATATTTTCCATTTTCAGACGAAATAAATGGAGGGGCTTTTGTTTTTTGACAGCGGAGCCTGATGGCGAACATCTGTCTGAGTAATCCAGTGAATAAAGATGCTGACAACATTGCCCTAAAATGGCCGCTCCCCATTACTTGAAATATTAGAGGCAGGTGTTGTGCTGGTCAATTTCCTGTTTTGTCCGAGGGAAGAAGAGATTTCAGACTTATGTGACTGCCAGAGCAGACTGAGGCAGTTTTAAGGATGGAGGCCGATCTACACGATACATGCCGGCCATCCGTGTCGCTGGCTCTCAGCTGGAGTCAGCCTGTCTGCATAAACACGCAGGGGCTTTCCTCATGTCCACCACCCCTGCTCCGGTGTCTTATCGAGGGGGGAAAGGGAGAGATTGCTGTCCTTATCCTGAACAGAGACGCTCTTACATTTTCTGTCCTTGCCCTCTTCTCCGGCCTGAGCTTATTTTAAACCGGTCGTGTCCTTGAGCTCTGCTGGGGCAGGGGGACGGAGGGACGGACGGACGGAAGAGGAAAAGCAGACAGGCAACCTCTGATAGGGACGTAAATCAAATCAATCATGGTATGTGCATTAGAAAGACGCAGCTCAGTTATTTTACTGTGAAATATTCGCAGATGACGTCAGCTGGGCCAGACACACTCGGTCTGTGCTGGAGATGATCCTTTTCCACTCTGCTAAGTAAACTCTATCGCTCTGTTTACTTCAGTCCGGTGCCATTGGCCGCAGCCCAGACCTTCATATCTAGTTTCCCATCACCACACTGGAGGCTGTGAAAAGTGTGTGCGTGTGTCATTCGACATTGAATAGGGTGTTCGTCATTTCTGTCCAGCTGCACTCATCTGTCTCGGACCTTTATTCCCCGCGAGTATTTACGTTGATTCCTGTGCCTTCGAGCTGACGACACAGTTATGTGTGAGTCGTTAAGTGCAGCAGCGTATGTTTGGAACCGGAGGCTAACGCTGTAAAGCTGCCGCTGCTCTTATAAAACTACAGAAAGTGATGCCCCCCCCCCAAAAGGGATGCCCCCCCCCCCCCCCCCGAAAGCCGAACCACTGCAGTTTTGAAAATGGCTGCACGTGCAGGTGTTTTACTTCAATATTCTATTTTTCTTTGCAGGCCTCGTCCCCTCTCCACACCCCCCCGATCGTCCCCTCTTCCTGTCCCACTGCCTCGCTCTTTCTCTGCCCCTGCTGGAGTTTGTTTAGATGGAGAGATAGTGGGGAAGTATATTTAGACAACATATATTCCACTGTCTAAACACTAAGCTCAGCGAGGGAGAGGGAGACAGCGGCAGAGGAAAAGAGAGGCCAGAGATGGAGGCAGGAAAAAAAAAAAGAAAAAAAGAAAAAGAGGAGCAGACAAGCGGAGCAAAGCAGTAGCGAGAGACAAATATGAGATAAGGACCAAAAATAGTGAGAGGAGATTAAGGGTGATTAAGAGCGGGAGAGCGCTCAAGCATGACATCAGGACAGGAAATGAAGAAGAGGAGCTGGAGCATGAAGGAGGTGAAGAGTGAAAATATAGAACGAGAGAGAGGGAGGCAAAGAGTGAATGGGTGGCAACACGTCTCCCTCTTTTAGCCCCCCCCCCCCCCCCCCCCCCCCCCCCCCCATCTCTGCAGTTATTTCACGGTGGCAAAAACGACACTTGGGCTCAGCAACACTCAAGATTTTCATGATTTGATCCCCGATCATAACTCATTAGATTTACCTCTGTGGGTTATTAGAAATCAATCAAATCAATCCTGGCTGTTGAACTGCCATCAGACTACAGCAGGTCACAGTGTCCTGACGAGAGACTGTTTGTTCTCTGGTGATTTCCATCCTTTCACCTTATATTATAGAAACATTCTCTAAGCTCTGATTTATCACAGTGAGTGTGTCACTGCTCCCTAAACTCTAGCCAGATGATTTAAGGACCGTGGATCTGGTGTAAACCCAGGCAGAGGAAGCACTTCTACATTTCAGAATTATATACACACACAGGACCTGAAGAGGGCCGTCTCTGCTGCGGTGTGTGGTTTATATTTTCTGGGATTGACCAGCGGAAATGACGTGTTTTTGACTTTTTGAAATGTCGTTTTTTTTTGTTTTTTTTTTTTTTATATTTATAAGCAAATAGTTGTACCTAGTTACACATGAGCTTTATTTTTTATTTCTCTCGTGGAAAACGTCCTCAACAGCCTGTAACGCCTTCACATGCTAGGTCAAGCAGACCACCAGGGCTTGGTCTGAATTGAACTGTTTTAAACAGAGACTCTCAGCCTCCGTGCACATGTCTGTATTTGGGATTGAAGATGCTCGTCCTCAGGGTGACAGTTGTTTCTCTTTCTGTCTGGTGATGTCCTGCTGGAATAAAACCAACTGCATCTCAACAGTCCAGTTTTACCAATCCCTCCCTTTTGTGTCTGGAGGTTTTTAGTGTTTTATTGTCTGTGTTGACTGGGGTACTATTTCCATGACACCTGTCAAAGCGTTCTTTTCCCATTTCTCTTTGAGAGCGTATAGAATTCCTTTGTGTTCAATACAATGCAGTGGTTTTAAATTCTCCCTCGGAGGTGGAAGCCAGGCTCTGGTATTTGACCTTTTGTCTTGGACCTCGCCTATCTCTGAGGAACCTCTTGACTTTGAAGGTGGTGCAGGAGCTCGGGTTATTATCGTTTGATGTCTCTCTGAGCCACGGGAGCAAGTTTTTCCATGGCGTAACAACGTTGGTGCTATTATACAGAAATCATGTGGTGCGGTGACGTAATATCAGGACCACAGTTTGATGACTTTAAATGTCCAATTGTTTCATTAGGACTTTTGGAAGGAAACATTTTGTTCTGTGACAGAATAATAAAACTGTGGAATGGTTCCTGACCACTCTTGGCAAAATGTCCTGCTGCCCGTTTTTATACAGAGGATTTAATAGACCTTGCATTTCTGTCTATATGCAGCAGAGAAATATGACTCCGCAGCGGGAAGGCATGATTTCAGAAGCACACGGATTGTGCTTTTAACCCTTGAACTCCCAATTACAGAAACCCCTCCTTCCCTCCTGCAACCTAATCTCTGACCCTTTACTCATGCTATGAGCTCATGTCTGTACACACACACACACACACTCAGCATGTCCTTAGGTTTTTAACCCCTGTTGCACCCCCTGTCTCAAACGATGAACAGTCAAGCCTCTCACTGTCCCTTTCTGTCTTTATCACCTATTTGTTCGTCTTTTTCCGCCTGTCCAAAACCAACCATTTTACAAATCTGCCTATTTTTTCTCTTCCTTGCAAGTGAGACCAAAACATTTAAATGTATTCATGCGAAACCTAGTTTAAAGTGACACTAACGGGACTGACTGACTGAGCTCTCAGTGAGGCCCGAGGATGCCTCTGACTCTCCAGTCCCTGTGATTGACGTTTATTGTCAGTAAAAACCTAAAAAGACTCTGAACCCTGACACCAGCAGCAGGGCCGGCCCTAGGATTTTGGTGAGGCTCCAAAACACTCACAGGGCAACCACCAAATCACACACACTAATCATTTGCCCCCCCCCCCCCCCCCCCCCCCCCCCCCCCCCCTCCCCCCCCCCCCCCCCCCCCCCAACACCTGGTTATTACCGTTTTTGTTCCAGCTCCTTTAACCCTGCCTCTTGTGTTGCAGCATGTAGTCACACAGTCCTTATTGTTTCCACATTTCTTGCCTCACTCCCATTCCTCTGTGGGATCCTCCATATTCTCCACTCATTTATTTGTCGACTTACTCTCCGAGGGCCGAAGGACTTTCTCTTTTACCTTCATGCACTCTGCATTCTCCTTCTTCCCTCCTGTGCCCCGTTTCCTCGCTCACGTCTCCCCGCAGCGCTCACCCGTTGGGTTCCCCTCATAAATCTCGGCCTTACGCTTTACTTCAGATACGCGTCTCGCGAGCAGCGGGGGGAAACAGCTAATCGCTCTCTCGCTGTATGACAGTCATGTGTTAGATGGTCCGGCCACATGGAAAGACGCTCATCCCTCTGCTGGGTCTTCTCCTCTCCAGGCACAGACAAACTGCAGAGTCCCCAAACGTGTGTGTTGTGCATGAACCCCCCTCTGCCTCTGCGTTGCAGTCGGTGCGGACAAGCAGTGTGAGCTGACCTGCAGACCTGCCAGCTATCGTTTCTACGTTCGTCAGGCCGAGCGCGTCCGAGACGGGACTCCCTGCTTCAACGTCAGCTCCAGTGACGTGTGTGTGGAGGGACAGTGTCTGGTGAGTGGATTTTAAACGTGTCAGATTTCCGAGTCCATCCTGTCTAGTCGAAGTTGACGATTTCCAGGCCCTGGCTCTGTTCGGCTCACGTCTGGAGGCTGATTTAAGCCTGGCATTCAGACTCCGAGTGTCTCCAATCGCTCTTCTTTATTACACCCTGGGCCTCTTTCCTTTGTATCTTTCCCAATTTCGCTCACTCACTGATTTCACCCTCGTCCCACCCTCGTGCGTGGAATTTGGCGAGCTGCAGTCACCCATTCGCGCAAACAACGGTGAAATAAACACTGGCAGTGGACGTGAAATGTCAACAAGATTGGATTCCTTGTCAACAAGATTCCTCCCTTGCTCCCCTATACATCACCTCCCTCCCATGGTCCTTTCTCTCACTCACTCCCACCTCCTCCTTTTCTCCTGCCAGACGGAGGGTTGCGACGGCGTCCTGGGCTCCGGCTCCGTCACTGACAAATGTGGCGTGTGCGGCGGGCGGGACACATCCTGTCGGAGGGTGACGGGCAGCTTCCAAAATGTCACGGTTCCCCTCGGTTACCACAAGATCCTGGACATCCCACCAGGAGCCACATTCATTGACATCACGGAGAGGCGGGCAAGCCCTAACTACCTGGGTGAGAGACAAAATCACACACACAGTTTAAGATTACTTAAATAATACAGCTCCAGTAAAAGTGGGATGTTGGCAGGGAAATTACAGATTTGGGAATGAGATTTGGCCCACGGGCTTGTGTGTGCTGGCCTGAGCTGAGACTGTAAATTATGTGGCCTTGCGGACTCGGGGCAGACGATGGTTAGAGCCCAGAAGGAGCGAGTGAAGTGTGTGTGAGCGGTCGTGTTGCCAGCGCTCTGTCTGGTAATGATACAACTCCCCCAGTCTCGTGGGCGTTTCCGATGAATCTCTCATCTTCTTCTGTCCGATTCCTCCAGCCATGAGAAGTGGCACCGGGACCTCGGTGGTGAACGGGCGGTGGGCTGTGGACCCTCCAGGGGAGTACCAGGCAGGGGGCACCACCTTCACCTACACCCGACCTAGAGCCCAGGCAGAGGGGGAGGAGCAGAAGGGAGAGTCCCTGAAGGCCCCAGGACCCACCACCACACAGCTCCAGCTTTATGTAAGTGCTGCAACACAGGAAGGCTTTTATTTTAACCCTGTACGTAAACATGACAAAATGAAGTTAATGAATCACACACACATGCACTTACAGGCTATTTCACGTCTATATAACGTGACTGTGAGCCTGAGGCGACGCCCTCCTGAGTGGAGGAGATCCCCCCACCGATAGCAGCATTGTTTTAACATTATGGCTGGATAAACGCAGCTAGACTATAGCTTAACCTGAGCCACATCAGCCTATCCTGGGCTTATTAACGCCAACGCTGCCCCCAGGCTCAGATCTTATTGGGGAACAGAAGTCATGTGTAGCTGTACATCCAGGAGGGGGGTACAAATAACAAGTAGCCAGAGAGAACAGGATCTGATCTGTGCTGGAATCACCTGCATTTTTAAGACTTAGTGGGATGTAGGTTGAAGAGGGGGACGAGCCTGCAGAGAGTGTGTGACCACACCAGCGGCACTGTGAGGATGAAATGCTCATATGCTGGAAAAGACATTATTGGATGGATTAAATTAGAAAGACGAGTCTGCTGGCTGCAGATCCGCTGCCACTGCTGAGAAAATAAATGTTTGGAGGCATCCCTGGAGCTTTGGGACTGAAGACACTGACTATGAACTGCAAGGTTCAAGCCTGGCCGGAAGCCTCGGCTGCAGAGCTGCTGTCAGACGTGCACACAACTTCGGCTGTGCTCCTGAACCCATCCAGAGTCTGGAGAATTCACTGCGAGCAGGGACGTGTTCATGAGGTTTCTAACACATGAGTAACACATGACAGAGGCCACAGTGAAAAGAAAACCCAGAAGAGTACAAAGATCTCAGGAAGGAAAAGAGGACGACTCTTCATGAAAAGACAATTTTTAGGGCCAAAATGAATTTGAATGGATAGAAGTCATCTTATCTACTTAGATAAACTATACCTGTATAAATTATTTGATGGATCTGAAGGTGATGTTCTGGTGTGAAAATGTTTTTTGTGGTCTGTCTAGTTTTATTTTGGTTGCCATGACAGAAAGAGCGGAACAGTTTATTGACCGCAAACGCTGATCGCAGCAGATCATATAGTTTATTATTTATTTAGTTTGTCGTTTTGATCCTTTAAACACCCGCAGGAGTGACATCAATTTTAAATTTATTTATTTATTTATTTTTGCCACAACACTATTAGATTCAAGAGCTTTTGGGGAAAGAAACAGCCGACACCAGCGTGGACGGGGACGTAGACAAAACCTCAAAGATCTCCACAGCAGAATCTGTACATTGTCCTGCCTCCTGCACGTCCTGCCCGGGGGCCACCCCTCAACCCAGAGATTCTGTTGTTGTTAACGCGTCTGGACAAGCTCCTGCTGGGTTCCTTATATGTGAAAGGAAAGCTGTGTGTTCTGTCCTGATCCCATTGTGCTGACATGATCTGGAAATCATGTGTAAAAACGGCTTATTTCTCTTCATCTCAAGTATATAAAATAAAAAATTTAAATACCCCCCCCCCCAAAAAAAGAATCAAAGCTGAAATCAAAAGCCTTTGTCCTCTGCACAGAAGCTGTGTTAAGCGTTATGTTTGAGGATTTATTGCAGGAGGGGGAACACAGTGACACGTGTAAACCCTGCTGAGGTAACCCGTCATGTCACTGACCCCTCTGTGGCTCATGCTGACCTCTGCCCTCCCTGTGGAGAGGAGGGGAGTCGTACATTTCTCCTTTGGGATCAGTAAAATAGTTTTATGCTTTTCTTTTTTTTTTCTCCTCCTGTTCCTGGCCATGTTTCACCTCCGTGCCTTCTCCACAGATCATTTTCCACAAGGACAACCCGGGCATCGACTACGAGTTCTACATCCCCGTGGAGAAGAAGGAGGGAGTGAGGGAGAGGCTGATGGAGAGAGGGAGGGAGCGCGAGGCGGCCCGAGAGAGGCCCAGGGAGCGGGAGCCGGCGAGGGCGCCCCTTCGCAGTACGTCCATCGCACCTTCTCATTAACAAACGATGACTTCTCCTCGTTCCCCCCAGTAGCAGGACACACATCGTTGGTAGTGGTAGAATTTACACGCACACTGATATTAAACCAAGGCTCTTCAGATTCTTTCCAAATGAGTTGGGGAAACAGCAACTCACATCCTCGGACAGTGATTGACGTCTTTATGGATGGGTGTGGCTGAGGGCTGAGCTTGGTGGGATTATTAGAGAAATGTGTTTGTGCGTGAGCGTATGACCTAGATGGGAGGCTATCTGGTGCACATGCCGGCCGTCATGAGACCCTGACCTCATAATGACATCACTAGCGGCTGACTCACTGCCTTCCTCCTGCGCTCAATAGCTCATCACTTGGGGTTTGCCTCTTTCCTCACACTTTATTAGTCCTTCCTCTCCTCCCCATGTCCCTGCTGCCGCACTTTCTAATGCATCTTTATGTCCCTCTGTCTTTCTCCTCTCTCCCAGGTCCGCTCACCGTGTCAGTGGAAGACCCTCTTCCTGCCCCTCACCCTGTTTCCATCCCCTCTTCTTCCTCCTCCTCTTCCTCTGGGTTTTCTTCCCCATCCTCCGAACGCTGGACACATGACAGGTTGCGGCCTCGGGGATCCGCACCCAATAGAAACGCCCGGATCCCCCCTCGCACTGACCTGCCGCCGGACACTCAGCCGCCATTTGTCTGGAAAAGAGGTGCACTCACAGAGTGCTCCGCTTCCTGTGGCAAAGGTCAGACGTCCTCAGACGTGTCATCTTGAAGTTTATTGCCCCGTTGCTTGCAAAATGTTACCTTGAATGATGTGTGGGCTCCCTCTTGTGGCTGGAGGATGCAATTGCAGACACATTGACTTGAAATGGCCTGCTCATTCGTCCATCCCTCTGTTTCTGTAGGCTTTCAGTCTCGAGCGATTCAGTGTATAAATCGTCACACAGGAGAGGAATTTCCAGAGAGGAAGTGTGACTCTGCAGCCAAACCTGCTCCTGAGGAGGAGCCGTGTAACACACACCCCTGTCCACCATTGTGAGTTTGTTCACTATTAACCTCGAGGAGTTGAAAACTTTTATTTGCAAAACCTTCTAGTGGTGAAGAATAAGTGACCTGCCCACAGAAGCTCATGCATGTTTCTTAGCTGATAATTCACTGCACTAGCACCACATTACACAATCTGTTATTAGCTATTTTTGTCTGTTTATGTTCTTAGAGTTTTATTTTCCTTAATCAGCTATAACCTCTGTTTCATATAAAGAGAATTCAAATTTAGTTAGATAAATTAAGTCATGGAGAGCAACCATCAATATGATTTCAACCATAAAGTGTTTGGTTTAATTGGTTTAATTTATGCAGATTATTTTTTGCCCTATGGGTATTTTAAAGTTCCTGAACGAGTATATACAAGTAATATTTCTAATCTGTAAATTTAATGAAAGGCATCCAGTAGCTATATGTGATAAGTAAGTAAGTATAAATATTTGACCTTGTATGTCCGGGTCTGTGTTAAAGTTGGGAGGCCAGCGCCTGGTCCGAGTGCAGCGTTTCCTGTGGCCCCGGCCTCCAGCAGAGGCAGCTCCAGTGCAGGCAGAGCTTTGGGAACCGCTCCACCATGGTCCACCCGCAGCGCTGCGCCAGCCTCACGCCACCGGAGTCCACGCAGGCCTGCCAGCTCAGCCTCTGCTCCCACTGGGAGGTCAGCTCGGACTGGACCACAGTAAGTCCGCGACACCAGTGCATGACTGGGAACTGGGTTTGCTCATAATTCGTCAGCATCTGTAAACACAACAGAATACACGAGTGAGTCGCAACCATTTTTGAAATATTTAAATTGGATGATAAATTATTGTCTTAATTTGTGAAGCAACAAACAACTTGCTTTTGTTAAAATATATTAAATTTGATATGAAGTTTTTATTCTTGATTTAACTTCTGTTTAAATTGTGTACTCTGCTTCTCCTTTCTGTTTATATCTTGCATGTATAATATAATTTATACATATTTTATGCTGTATATATAGCGTATGTGTGTGTGCTTTAAGTATTTATGTGCTTACCTTCTGTTTCTGTTTTTACTGCTGCCCAACCAATCCTTTGGTTGCAAATAAAGTGAGTAATTTATTGATAATCAACCCTCAACCGTCTTAGAATTTCCTTCCTTCCTTACCAAACGAGGTAATGGGATTTCAGTGAAGTGGATGTGTGGAGTTTTTGTGCTTCGTTTCATCTGTTTCCTCTCCTCCTTGTTTTCCTCCTCTCTGTCTATCGCAGTGCTCAGTGGACTGTGGAGTAGGGAGGAGGACAAGAGGCGTGCGCTGTGTCAGCGATCAAGGCAGCGTGGTGAACGACAAGGACTGCAACTCCAGGCTCCGTCCACAGGGAAGTGAGGAGTGCAACATGGGGCCCTGTGTCACTAACTGGTACTTCACCGACTGGGCCAGCACTGTGAGTAATACACACACACACACACACACAGAAACAAAGGAATGGACAGTGCACTTCACAGTATAATCCTCAACATGAACTTCCACTTTGTGTCGCTCAGTGTTCGGCGCAGTGTGGCCCGGGGGTGCAGAAGAGAGAGGTAGTGTGTCTGACTCGAGGAGGGGTCAGAGAGGGTAAAGGAGGAGGGGAATGTGTTGGGGACAAACCGGCAGAGATGAAGGCCTGTAACGGAGGCCCCTGTGTGCCAACAGCCATGTGGTACAGCAGCCCCTGGACACAGGTAAGACGGAGGGGAAATCTAGGAAATAAACATTTGTGTTTTCGGTTTAATTTACTGTGTGTAAATGACGCGACTTATCTTTGCTCTTTATTGTTTTTGCAGTGCAACGTCCCGTGCGGAAACGGAACTCAGCGACGTGACATCATTTGTGTTCAAAAGACGGGGAGTGATTTTGCTGTCGCACCGGTCAGCGAGTGCGCTCATCTGGACAAACCTGCTGCGGTCCAGGAGTGTGAGATGGACGAGTGTCAGCCACAGTGGTTCACGACAGAGTGGAGCGCGGTGAGAGCCGAGCGAGACGTGGGGAAACACAGGGCATTCCAAGCTGGATTATGGAGGAAACATTTTGCATCAATGTTTAATAACATCATTCCCTTTGTTCTCAGTGCTCACGTTCATGTGGAAAAGGTTTACAGATGAGGGAGGTGCGGTGTCTGAACCCAGACAAATCCCACAGCCCTGAATGTGACTCCAACACCAAACCAGCACAGGAGCAAATCTGCAACACGATCCCGTGCAGTCCCCAGGTCTCAGGTTAGTGTGTGAGCGCTCTCTGACTGCGCATTTCTGCGTGTGTGTGTTTGTCTTCACCAGCATCTGCCTCCTCTTCCTCAATCGCAGATGAAAACTGCCGGGACAGACGTCACAACTGCGTGATGGTGGTGCAGGCCCGGCTGTGCGTCTACTCCTACTACAAGACGGCCTGCTGCGCCTCGTGTACCCAGAGTGCTCAGCGTGCCAAGAGGCAATGACCGGTCCAGCACAGACAGGTGCGCAGGAAGTAGTCGAGGATTAGGTCAGGAGGGCCGATCACCCCTGAAATGACGAGTCTGTAGAAACGGACAGCCCAGAGTAGGCGTGCGCCGCCTTCAGTTAACATTCAGCTTTTATTTCCTCCTGAGTCTCCAGGCCAAACACTGTGACAGCAGCTGCTGGTTCCTCCTGCCGTTTCCCTGCATACATCGTCTCTTAGAACCACGTATTCCACTGAGCTTGTTTCTGTTTAGTCTGTGCATTCGCTTTAACAGCTTCACACTCGGGCTGAGTGATGTGTCTGATTCCCACCCTCAGAGGCTCATTTCTGTGGCCCAGCGATGGTAACGGAGGGTTCTTGCTGAGGACGCAGCTGTGGTTCAACAACCATTTTAGCATTTGTCAAGATCATAATCTATAGGATCCTGAGACGGATTTAGACAGACATGCATACCACTAATTATCTTCTGAACGAATAATTACCATGTGTGCTAGAGTCAAGTGTGTGTACTGTAGCTGTGTGTGTGCTGAGGATCTACTGGAATAGATCTACTGTGTTTCTGTTTGTTGCACATGTCCCGCCCCGACCCAGCTCGAAGGATTTCCATCGACATATAGTCTTTCTTTTATTTTTGTTTGTTTGCCAAAAATATTTCCTCAAGTGTCCTCTTATTGTTGATATCAGTATTTGGACATATGAACCAAAGGAGTGGGGTGACCATGGCAGTAAGTGACCAAATACAATGAGTGGGAGATGAGAGGCCTCCAGGACCAGGAGGATATGAGACAGGAATGTTAAACAAGCAGCCTCTGACTCTGACTTCAACATGCTCACGTCAATATACGTGTAGGTCGTTTTAAAGAGACTTGTTGGAGGCGTGTGAAATTCCGCCGTGAAGGTGCAAAGGCTCGTGATTGCAGTTGTGTTTTTACCAGGCTAAAGACGATGCTGCGTTCTAAATAAGATTTAAAGGAAAATATTTTATCAAGTGATGAGACAACGAGATGTTTGGTTGTTGGTTGGTGGAATCCTCTTGTCAACAAATCACATGAAAAAAACGGACTGTACATATTTAGAGATTTTCTAGACTTATCAACCACAGCACTTCTTTATCTTGTTTTTTCTCCGATCACACTCCATCCAAAGCCATTAATGGCTGTTTCAGGCTTGGTATCTTACTCAAGGAAGCTCGGGAATGCAGAGGTCTCAACCCAAACATCAGCCACAGAAAAACTATATCAATCATGCGTCATTAAAATTCATGACGACTTGTCAGTGTCTCTCTGCCCTGAGTTCAGTCGCTCACTAGTTTATAGTTTCCTTCACAAAATTCAGTCAATTTTTTAAAACCCGCCAGGTAACTCACTCGTCAACAAATGTCACTCATCATTGCTCATTTGTGAGGAACTACTTTCCACTGAGGAATAAAACACATTACTTAGCACAGAACAATGAATTTTGGATTTAAGAGTAAACGATACTATATCACAAAGAAGGAACTTGTCACTCAGTGAAACGCTGGCGTTCATCAGTGGTTTTCATTTTATATTATGTTTTACAACAGTAGAACTTCAGAGCACAGACAAATAACAAGATGCTTTTCGTGTTAGTTTCAGTGACTTTGTTATTTTTGGTCTTTTCATGGGATTTGTTGATAATGACAGAATTTGTTAAGAATTATTCCCTCACTCCCTCCTCCACTGAATTTATTTTTTCATTGTAATTGATCCCACCACCATGACTACTGGGCTGAGGTCTTAGAAAAACACTTCTTCACGTCCTCCCTGTTTTCCGCACCTCATCTCACTTCACCCTTTCCTTCATCACCTCGTTAGAGGGAGATGATGAATCTTTCCTCTGAGAATAGGTGATGCCAGAACTAAGACATAACTAAGACTGAGGAAGCAGCTTCTAAATAAGCTAAGCTATGATCTACTAATAAAACCATTCTGCTTTGACCTGAAAGTTAAAATAATGCGTATTGAGGTGGCATCCTCTGTATATGTGTGTAAGTAATCTTTATACTTTGACTGTTTTACATAGCTCTCCCCCTTTTTCTTTCATTTTCATTCACCTCCCACAAAGAAACATGTACTCGAGGAGTCTGTATATTTGTCAGATATGTTTTAATGTCTATCATTTCTTTTTGAATATAGTAGGCACTTATGTTTTATAACTAAGTAGAGTTATCAGAAGTGTTGTTGTAGACTGCATTTATTCTCATCTAACTGTCATAACTATGGACTGTGTGTGTGTGTGTGTGTGTGTGTGTGTGTGTGTGTGTGTGTGCATGCGTGTGTGCGTCCGTATGCATGCGTGTGTGTGTGTAGTTGTGGCTTTGAATATGTCATTGTCGTCTCTAATCCCTCATAGTGAAAATTACATTTTATACAAAAACAAAAAAAATGATAGTAATTTATCTATTATCTAAAGAACATGTAATTTATTTTTCTTCTTCTAAGAGGCTGTAGCAATTATTTTTGTCACCATCAGAGTTTGTGAGATTCTTTTTATTGTTGCCCAGTAATTTTTTATCATGCAAAAAACAAAAAATCAGTTCGGAAGATTATTAAATGAAAAACGTACATTTTAAATAAAACTGACCCAACGTGCAGCCAGCAGCTTTTTCACTGTGTACTTTCTGTCCTGACTGAAGTTGATGTTGCCAGGTTCGTCCAAATGATGGCGCCATTGAGTCTCATCCTGGATCAGGCCCAGTACACAGTACTGTATCTTTTACACGATAAATGTCTGTTTTGGTGTCAAATTTACATTGAGGCCCGTTGTATATTTGATTTGTTTACTATGCTTTGTCTTATTTCATCTCTTATTACATTGACATTGTCTGTTTCCTAAAAGAAAGACATGCAGCTAAAATATTGTTTTACCTTCAATAGTGTGGGGCCTGAAAGACATGAAACAAACAAAAATCATTGTTGAAATAATTGAATTTCCTGTGAGGCAGTGTGATGTTTAAAATGCCTGATATGGAAAGTGTGTTACCACATGAATTTATTTCAAGGAGATTATTCCAAATTTTGCCCGGTCGAGAAAGGTCAGTTATGTTTTGCTGTCAGAGTGAGAGGCTGGAGGAGAAGCAGCGCGATGAGTAAGGTCAACAGTAAAACAAAGTGAAAGCAGGAGAGAGGAGATTGAAAATGTAAAGGTCATAGCAGCCTCGTATAAATGGTGCTTAGAAGGCCTGGTTCATCTCCTGGTTTACAAACACTCTGGTCATGAGGCCAAGTCTCCTGGATGAAACCCTTTACCTCCAGCATAGTATCCTGATTCTTCATACATAAGAGTTTGACTAAATTATATTTAAGAAGATGGAAATGGCTCAGTTTTAATTCACCTTCAATCATTTTATAAGGAATCAGATGTGTAGCAATACAGTATGAATGCAAGTAGTCACATTCAAACATTCACATTCATATGAGCATATGAAGCAGTTTGTACAGTTTCCCCACATTTTGGAGAAATAGCTGGAAATGACCTCTTCTTCTTTCAGCTGAACAGAGAAGACCTTGGGTCTTTCCAGAAAATTATCTTAATGCCACATTTACTCATAATATCAGCTTTTTGGCCAGGTGATTTTGCATTAAAGCATTGGCTATAAATCAGCAATAAGTACTTTAAAATAATCAATACTTAGATTTTCGAACAACTGTATTTGCAATGTGTATTTCAAATAAGATTAAACCTTCAGTCTGATGGAATGAGCTTCATGGCTGCATTGCTTCTGGAAAAACAGCTGAGTAATACAGAGCTTCCCTGCTCTTGCATTTGCGTGCGTTGTGTGGTCCTCGTCGTGCCGGTGGCGTGATTCCTGCTTCCTGCACACCGTTCACATCTACAGGGCACAGCGGGCGTTGCGTGCCACGTCTCGGTTTGCAAGAAGCCCCTGGAGTGGTGATATGCATTCACATGTGTGTGTGCGCGCGTGTGCTTGTCGAACGTGCGTGCACGTGTGTGTGTTCACAAGAGCGCACGAGGCAAGGCAGGCAGATGGTGACCTTTGGGAGTAAATTACCACGAACCCTTTGACTCCCTCTCTGTACTCAGCCGCGCTTCCCAAAACTCTGGTCACGCACACACGCACGCACATTTAAATATATCATCGAGAGATAGTGCTGTGATTTGACACCAGGAACTGCTCCTGTCTTTACGCGCACAGTCCAGGCTGATAGTAAAGTAGGCCAACTCCAACCCGGAGCCATCGCTGCTTCCCTCTGTCACACATTTGAATGTGTGCGTGTGGGTGTGAGCGTGTGTTTGCGGGATCGGGCGTGAACAGCTGTAGTAGTCGTGATTGGGTGCGCGGCGGCGGCGGCGCGCACCGGGCTTCACGTCAGGAGGCATCTTTTCAGCACCAAGGCCAGGGCTCGCGGCCAGAACAATAGGCGGCTCCGAGTCGCCCAGGCACCGTCTGACAAGTTCCGATCACTCAGGCAAAGAGGCGAAAACCAATGAAAACTCACATCGTGAACGTGACGAAAAACAGCAGTGTTATATTTGACAATAGCTGCTGTAAATTTGGGTTAAATTAGTTGGGGGAAATGAGTTTGTAGTGTTTTTTTCGCGTGAGTGCAGCGCACGTGGTTGGCGACGGTCCCTGGCCGTTACGTCACAAGCTGCCAGAGACCGCTTCGGTGCGAGGAGGGGGAGGGGGAGGGGGAGCGAGAGAGAGAGAGAGAGAGAGAGGAGGGGAGATACGGTAAAGGACGTGAGAAGCCAGGCAGCAGTCAGAGGGGAGAGACGCCGAGAGGAAACCCGCAAGAACCACCAGATCTACCGAGGAGAACCGGAGAACCTCCGTTACACGACCGAGACCGACACAGGCCGCTGTTCAGAGCGCGAGCCAGTTCCCACAGTGAGAAGTTAGCCCCGAGTAGTTAGTTAGTTCGTTGGTTAGTCACTTAGCCCGGTTAGCACTTTTTAAAAGAGATTTAAAGAGTGGGCTAACGTGAAAGTGATAACTAACTAGCTAGCAACAAACACGGGGGCGTTTAAAGCGTAGAGAGGTTTCAGAGGCGCCGGTGACAAGCCGTGATTCTGGGACTCACCTGCTGCCCGGACTCCCTCCTCCGGCACCGCCAGAGCTCCAGAACTCCAGAGCTCCAGAGCTGGACCACCGGGTTTCCATCCCGTAAAAAAACAAAAAACAACAACACACACCCCGGTGTAAACAGTGTGCGTGTGTGTGGAGCCGAGTAGGAGGAGAAGGGAGAGCAGCACGCCCGGCACAAAGAGCATCCAGAGAGGGGAGGACGGCACCGAGGGAGCGCGGCGAGTGAGGACAACAACGGGGACCTGACGGAGGAGCGCATCCCTCGTTTCAGGCAACACTGTGCCCCAGAAGCAACATCTGCACACGGTAAGAGCTGCGTGCGTGTTTCGCTGTGTGTTTTTTTTACTGGTTCGAGCAAGAGTGTGTGAGATGGCGTGTGTGTACATTGAAGGAGGGGGGGGGGGGGGGGGGGGGGGGGGGGGGTGGGGGGGGGGGGGGGGGGGGGGGGGGGGGGGGGGGGGGGGATCGGACAAAGAGCAAGGGAGCCCCATGACATCCGTGTGTATGTTGTAACCTACAGCTGGCTAAACAAAGAAACCGCTCCATAGCAATGATTTACCCCCATTCACTCCGTTTCTCTTCTTTTTACGTGCAGTAATCGTAAACGCAATTTATGCATCAAAACATATTTTACATAAACACAAACGCACATACGATTTTTTAAATATAGATATTATATTTTTTTTACTCAAGGCGAAATTGCCATTATTGTTTTTTGATTGGCTAATTAACATTTGCATAATTGTTTTGCCAGAAGCCACTGGAGCCCTTTGTCATCACACTGGGCAATAAATACTCAAAATAATCACACTTAATCGCTAATTGTCTTTACATTTATTTTCATAATCAGTATTTTATAAAGTAAGAGCACATACACGTTTTAAAAATCTAGGTTTCATGTTTGTCATTTTTTTATTCCCCACTGTTTTAATCTTAAAACCAAAATATTATGACATTATTTTAAATAGCATTTATACACATACGACCCCATGGTAATACAATCATTATGATACTGGGAGAGTTTTAAAATATTTTAGGTGAATTAATTATGATCAGTTTATGTTGTACCTCACTATATATCATCTTATTATTGGGATTTTTGAAGAAGGTCTCCCTCTGTTTTCTTTTTATCTCGACCTCCACTGTGACCCAAAGACTGGTCCAGCATCAGTTGCTCCTCTCCTCCAGGGATACCTGCTCCTGATCCGTTTGCCACTCGGCTCTCGCAGTACCCAGTCGCCCTCTCCACTCTGTCCCGATGAAGGAGGCAGACGCCATCAAGCTGTTTGTTGGGCAGATTCCCCGGAATCTAGAAGAAAAGGACCTCAAGCCCATTTTCGAGCAGTTTGGCAAAATCTATGAGCTAACTGTGATTAAGGACAAATACACTGGCATGCACAAAGGTAGGTCTTATCCTTATAACACAAGCTAAACACAGAAAGACCAAAAGACAAATAAAGAGGCAGATACTAGATAAATCCATGTGTGACAGTAAGGTGGATAAATGGGTAGATAGTGTCACATGTCGCCATGGCAACTGTCACACCTCCTCTCGTCTTCATCTCCTGTTATCACTGCAATGTGGGATCCTGAACAAACTCACTTACCTCTCATATCAAAGGAGCTTTCATGCATTAGTATGATTGAACCTGGAGGTCTTCATAGAAACATGCAAATCTGTAAACTAGACTAACATATTTAAAGGTTTCATTGATAGTTTTATGATATATGTTATAATGAATTGAGAGTTTCATAAACCATAATGAGCTTTCAGATTATGGCCACTTCTAACAAAAGATGAGAAAAATACTGTAGTAAATATACACACCCTCTCTCACTCTCCCGCTCTTTCACACACACACATACACACACACGTGCTGATTTGGGGTCCTGTGTGTTACGAACCAGCTTAGGCTGTATGCTCCAATCAGTGTAATGGGACTGTAAGCCTGGGTGACACAGGGGAAAGAATCTGTTGTTTTGAGAATCCCCACGCTCAGAGTAAGCCTCTCATAAAAGCAATGAGATGGGCCATAAGATGCATGTGTGTGTGTGTGTTCTGTCCTTCTGTGTGTGTTTTATTTATCTTCTGGATTTATGTTGAGTCATTCTCAATTCTCAAAATGTAAATTCTCTGACTGAATGTCTCCTTCCTAATGGTCCAATCGTCTCTTCTATACTCTGAATCTACATTAGTCTCTATGAGATTTCACCAGGATGCTAACCTGCTGCTAATCTTGTTGTCTTAGTGCCGGTGACAGGTGTAGTAAACAGCTCTGGCCAGCCAGCTCTACTACCTACCCCTCCCTCACACACACAGGCACAGGTACAGCACGTAGGAAAACAGAGGGAGTGTATTTGGAGTGATCGTGAGGCATGCGTAGTGGTTGGTATCGGGCAGGAACCTGACTTTTCCCAGCCCGTGAGGCCTCGTTAGCCCAGCGCACGTCTGTGGTGCTGTGGTGTGCTGACTCGTGCCGTGCCGTTCTGAAATGTGCTGTGCCGTGGAGTGTCTCTCTCTGCTCTTGAGTGCATCATCATGGTGTTGTCAAGTACAGCTACAGTGCATGAATATTTATATATTTAATCCTCTCGCACAGTCAGCCTGGTGAAAATTCAGAGTAGGTGACAAGTAATCAGGGAAGGTATCAGAGGAAGATCCCGTTAAGATGATTTAATGGTGTGTTTCTGATATAGAGACTGATAGAGAATGACACATTTTAAAGCTTCTCACTGATTTTTTTCTTCTTTCACCCCTTTTCGCTCTCTCTCTCTTTCTCTGTTTCTCTCTCCGTCTGACAGGATGTGCGTTCCTGACATACTGTGCGAGAGAGTCTGCACTGAAAGCCCAGAGTGCTCTACATGAGCAGAAGACATTACCAGGGGTAAGTACAAATCCCCAACATACACACGAACATGCGTCCCCAGACAGTGCACAATTCACACTTGTGCAACAACGCTCGCAAGCTTGCATGTGCACTCCCATCTCTGCCCACAGCCCCCTCCACTCATAAACACACAGCCGCTGCCAGCTACCTTGTCTCCACACACACACACACACACAAACAAGTCACAGTGTGTGTCTGTCTTATCGGATGCTCCACTCTCATTAGTAACAGTGTGACATAACACAACACAACATAACATAACAGCCAGCAGGCATCCTGCTCCTAAGGACAAACACCCCCTCCTTCACTCAGTGAACATCATCATCTCCATTTCTCTATTCTCTTGTCCCTGCATCTCTCTGTCGGTCCCACTGTTAGCGTCCAGAGTTAGCTCCCGCCCCGAGACTGTGTGTAATTAATGTGGCCATTCCCCTTTGTCTCATCCCGGTCCCCCTCAGTCTCCAGTGAGGGATCGTGTGCTGCGGCTGGGCAGGGGTAGGACACTGTTCATTATGGATGGGGCGCTGTGAGATCTGTGTCTGTCTCATAGGCTGTACCTCTCCGGCGCTCCCTTTTTTCTTTCTGACCTGGTTTCCGCTGCAGTTAACAATGGATTTTACAGTAACTGTTTTGGAACATTTTGTCATTTGAACCCATTTCTGAGACCAAAAGTGGTGTGCACAACCACAGAGCCATTAAAGTAATGGAGATTTTCTAGGGATGAGAATTCCCTATAGCCTCATCTAAACTAGGATTAGCAACAGCTTTAACATAAAGACGTGTGTACCTTTACCATCTCTGAGGTTTTCTCTATCTCATTCTCTGTGTCACTCTCTCACTGATCAGAGTTTCAGCTCCTGCACCTTCTCCGCGAGCAGGGCCGCTGATAAGATCTCTGTGAGAAAATGGTTGGAGGAGAGCCTGAAGAAAAGGCTCTGGGGGGAGGGGAGATGTTCTGACACACTCCAGCATAAATCCCTGCATACATACATACACATTGCAATCATGCATGCGTTTTCCATGCAACTGGGAAATGCTCTGCATTCATACATACGCATTCACATGTAAGCAAAGCCTGATAACAATGGCATTAATCCAATTAGTGGCCGCTGAGGGTTCTGACCTTTCTGCACAAATCACCTTTCCACTGTCTGCTATGTCTCCACATGCTGTTTCATGTGACATCACAAACTCTTGACTTTTTGTCTAAACGCCTGCATTATGAGAAGGTAGTTGCCGTGAATATCCAATATTGTGGACACATGGAGGAATCATTTTCAGGGAAGAGACTCATTAGCAGTCCAGATTTACCATAAAGCTGGCACACGGCAATCAAAGCACTGCTCCCCGAGGAAGAAAAGTACTGAAATGAGGGTGGGTCTGTTCTCTGCTAGATTTTCAATAGGTCTCAACTGTTAATGAGCAATATTATTGTTTCAGCACATGGTTTTCCTCGGGTTGATGAAACCGGGCAGTTCTGTCCATTTGGAGCCAAAAGAAGATCAAAACAATAGGAACATGTATCTTAAAAAGGAGTTTGTTGTCAGAGTCCAATTAATAACAATTGATGGAGGCATTGTACTCGGTTTTCCATGATCTATTCAAAGCACTCCCTGTTTTTCACTCCTTCATTTGATAATGTTTTGACCTGAAAGGTGAAGTTTTATTTATTTTTTCAAACAATAAATCAACATCTCATTTCTCGATGGTGCATTCACTGTAGCCTGGAGGCCTCTGCACAGTGCAACACCTATTCTCCCTTTATCTTTTCCAAGCTTTATCTCTGCTGTCACTTTCCGCCACCTGTCTATACCATTCCTCTGTCCTGTGAGTCTTCCTCTTCCTCCTACTCCCTGGCAGCTGCCTTCTTTGACAGGATCTAGAAACGACTTTAGAGGATTTCTCCCTCTCTTTCACTCATCCTCCCATTGTCCCATTCTTTTTGCTTTCTGCCTTCCCTCATTCCAATTTATCTCTCTTTTTTTCCCCCCTTCAAATCCACTCTGTCCTACGTTCAACTCCTCCCCTCACGTCCTCCACATTCTCCGCACCAGTAGAATATTACAGAATGTTCCCTTCACTACCCCCCAACCCTTTCATCACTCGCTCCTTTCCCCCTCTAAAATCTCTTCATGATATTCCTCTCTCATCCTCCCCCCTTTCCCTTCCTGCTGTCTTTTTCTCGTTTTTTTTCCCCCTCACTGCACACTCACGCTTCCTCCTCAGATTCTCATTTCACAGTCATTTATGGTAACCCTTTTCCTAGTCCTCCTCTCAACGTCAGTCCTTCTCTCTCCACCCCCACCACCACCAAAGCAGTTCCTCTACTCCTCGTCTCATTTCCCCTCCTCTTGATTAGTTGACCTTTTTGACCGTTTCACACCCCCATCCCCTCCGTCTCCTCCCCCTCTCTCCCTATCCCCGGCTCCACTTGTTAAGCTGGATGATTAGTTTCTCACAAACTCATTTTCATAGTCCAATCGTGGACTCACCGTGGGGCAAGGGTTATGAGATGTGTGTGCGTGCGCTTTGGTAGCCTTGGATCACTCTTAATTGTAGGAAATGGCGGAAAGTCAGGCACCTCATACAACTTTAATGGAACTATAGCATCACACATTCATACAGATGTGATTCTCTTACACCCATGGCCAAGCAATTGACAAATTTAGTGCTACAGAAGCCTCTGGCTGTTTCCATCTGTCACTCATGAAGAGAAACACACATCAGCCAGTAGGTGAATGGGAGAGAGAGAGAGAGAGAGAGAGAGAAAGACACAAGAGAGAAACTATACCACTCATTTCCTCCACTATAGAACCACAGAACTTCATCAGTAGACTGTCAGATTGGAAAAGGAGGAGAAAGGACAGAGATTGAGAGAGAGGGGGGGATGAGCAGATGGACTTATCAGAGTGTCCCGTGCCTTGTGTTTAATTTGGATACAGAATGGGAAAGCGAAGCACAGAGGGAGCACGAGATGAAAAGAGCGAGGGAAAGGCGGAGAATAAAGAGAGAAAAAGATGCCTTATATTAGTCACGCTGGCAGAAATCCATCAGTGGACCCACTAGCAGGTCCCACTGTAGCATACAGATGTTTCGGTGTATTAGATGTGGTGGAGAGATTCCCCCTGGGACACATCCACATGAAAGAGCTCATGTTTAGCCATCACATATCACTGCTTATTTGCATTTAAGAATTTATTTCCTCATTCGCATGCAGGTGTTTCAACCACCGACTGCATATAAACCGAAATGGAATGATGAGAGGAATACACAGGGAGGTGACAGGAAAGATAAGAAAATAGAAACGACAGAAAAAAAGTAATAACTTTTCATTTCCTGCATTATTTTCTCATCGCTTTGGAGGAGCCATAAGATCTTGAAATATCTACACTACATGCTATATGTGTACATCACAATGCTAGGAGGATTTCCGTTACATACATACAGGTTCGTCTGTGGTCTAAGGGACTGGAAGTACAATAGTTTTGGGTCATCTTGTTAGTCTAGAGGGGTGGCACTCTGCTGTCGGTGTGTGTCTTAGGTCAGAGGTCAGGGCTCGTCAACAAATTCAGGGGGGGTGTTCTCATGGTTGTAAAACTTTTCTTCCAGGAGAACCATTAGGACATGACAACTCCCACATGCTCGGACCAAATGTTCACTGGTATAGTGCAGACAGAATGGGGATGATGGGAGGCTTTTCAGTAAACATTCTTTGTTCATTGGTAGTTTTTCCAGATTTATTGATGTACCAGGAACATGATGTAATGATGTTCCTGTTAGTGTAATGTGAGCTGGTATGTAAACCAATTCAAATTTCAAATTTTGTTAAGCTGTGGTTTGCTTGCAATAAACAACTGGCCTGCATTTTTATTGATATATTTAAAATGTTAAAAGGAAAAAAAAGTGCATTCAAATGGTTTGACCTACTTACAAATGTTGTGATATGACTCATTTCCGTTTAGTAGTTCTCCCCACCTGAGGGCCCCCTGCAGACAATGCTGACAGTCCCTACATACATGCTTACATGCGCCTTTCAAAACTGCACACAGTGACAAATAACTGCACATCCTCATGCACAAAATTTACTGTAGTAATTAATACAACTGTCCTTGCTTCACACCTAATCCCCCCGATCCATCCTTCCTCCCTCTTTTCATAAGGACACGCTTCACTCCCAGCCCATTTAGATTTTTGCCTCATATCTCCTACCACTCTGTCTATCGCTCCAACTCTCCCCAGCCTACTGTTTCCTCCCTTATCTTTTCCTTTTGTTCTTTGCTTCATTATCTCTCTCTCCATTTAATCTGCACCCTCTCTGCATTTATCAGTTGCTCTATCGTCGTAGTAGTTTAAATACAAGTGTTCTTACCACTCAAACACACATATACACAAACATGTGCACAATCACACATGCAAACATGCTCAGACACATCTGGTCACGCTGCCATCCGCACATCTCAGTGTATGTGAAATTAAAGTGTGATAAGCAGCTTACCAGGTGTGTGTTGTCGTGCTTCACTGCTCTCCAGGCAGCACTCTGCTCCCTGTTCTTTGATTAGATCCAAACCAAAGCACACACACACACTATATTTCATACATCCAATAACACACTGGATGCCTACTGAATTATTAAAAAGGCAGAAGAAGCGCTACAAGACAAGTAGTTAACAATAATTGATACAGCAGAGGATCGATACACGTATGGAAAATATAATAAAAGTTTGTGCTGTGGATATTGATTAAATTCATATGGTATGACAGCGTTCTGAAGCCAATAAATTAGGACTATTCCATGGCTGTTGCTGGTTTGTGCAAACATGTCAGAGGCTGTTGTGTATTCTACTGAGCATGGATCGAAGAGGGAAGGAGTGAAGTAATTTATGTCCTGGGCTCAGAAGGCTACATTTAATACTATATGCATGGATATCGTGACCTCAGCTGGGTACTTGCAGGGTGCACTGACGGTGACTCAATAATATGGTCAGCCCTACTTTTGAGCACTTGCTTGTTTCTTCATTTCATTCTTGAAGGAAATTAAAATACCAACATAGCTCTTGTCACACGAAACACAAAATTTTGGCTCATTGATAATCAGAAACAGCTTCATCTCATTAGTATCTCAGCAGCGTTACATGACAGTCAAGATGGGAAAGTGTTTTCATGAGTCCATCATCCAGCACTTGTAGTTGATGTTTATCATATCCACTCATGTAATACGTGCATGTTGTGTGTTTCCATGTGGAATCTAAGATGCCTGGCAGGCAGTCTCCCTATGGGCCAAAGCTATGATGAGCAATTATCCACTAGGGCGACTTTGTAGGCTAATTTAGCATATTTATGTGGTCAGCAGCACTGTTTACTATTCCCCTTCACTGCTTACTGCTGCACTTTCAATTTAGAACAGACCCCAGCTCCCTCTCTCACTCTGTCTATCTTTTATTTTCTCTCCATCTCTTCCTCCTCTGCCATCCCTCTGCCTCTATCTCTCCCCGCCTGATGGGGTTTGTGATGTGTATCGCTTCCCCCCCTCCCTCCTGCTCTTTCTCTATTTTTATCCTCACTGTGTGTGGGATGGGAAGGGAGAAGAGAGACAGGTGTAGAATCGAGAGTGTCTGTGTATGAGAGACAAGTTGAGAGATAGAAGAGTTGCCAGAGAAAGTGAGACAGTGGGGGTATATGCAGAGCAGAGGGGTGTTTGTGTGGGGTTGTGTGTAGCTAAGACCATGAGGGATCTGGCCTGCTTGTTTTAAACAAAAGTATTTGTGTGTGTGTGTGTGTGTGTGTGTGCGCACGCGCATTTGTGCATTCAACATGGAGAGAGAAAGAGTGCCTGCCTCATATTTCACCACAAAATTGAGGCAGAATCTAATCATAGCCTCATAAAAGCCTGACCCTGGAGAGCGCCAGCCTCTGTAAGGTCTGACACGCACACACACACACAGAGGAACGTTTGTGTCCCGGCCAGTTTAAAAATTATGTTTGTGTGGACACATGATTACCAGGGTATGTGACTGTTCACTGCCAAATCCGTGTCTCTCATGCTGAGCTCTAAAGTAGCCCTAAGTTGAGTTGAGTCCATATCTCACACCATCTGTTTTGTAAATCCAACCGTTGTCAAAAAAAATCTGCCCGGCCCAATTTCCTCAATGATAGAATGAAAAAGACTGTTGAGTTGCAATTACCAGTCATCATTATTGCATCTGATGGACTCATCCATGCTTTGTTCTTACAACTTATAGCCGGCCTCAGAGCCTGCTGCGTGAAGTGCAGCACAGGCAGCTTAAGCGTGTCCATTAAATCCTGGATTCACACATTGGCTTACTGTAAGCTGCACACTTGAGGTCATGAATCTGGAAATCAAAGCATCTTCATTGAAATCGTTATTTTTTTAATTTAAAGTACATATACTACAAATGAACCGCTACAAACTGGAAGTGAATTTAACAGACAATTGTAAAAGCACAAGGAAGATGTCATTTACGTACTTGAAGGAAAATAAATGCCAGAAAGTAGAGTGTGCCAAAAAATCACTTAAATACAGTGACCTTAGCAGATGCACAGATCTGAGCGCTTGCTCTCGGGTTGGACTTTGATCAGCGAGCAGTGTCACTGATGTCCAGTGCCAGATCACATAGCAAACATCACCCCCTTTTTTTGATTCAGTTACTGTAACATTTGCCCTTTCATTTCCATTTCCAAGCATAGATCAGTCCTCATCTGGAGCTGCCAACTGCTTGCATATTCTAAAACTCTCTGTATATATCAAGAAAAAAACATGACATTAAACAAAATTGGGGGAAGATGCAGATTCTCCCAGATATAGTGCTTTCAAACCTTCAGTGGGCTAAATATGCTGAGTTTTCCAGTAAGAAGGATAAACAAGCCTAAATTATGCTTCAGTCAAAAGTGGATCCTTGATGCTGACTCGAAAATTGAGTCATGAAGTTAAGTAATTTATAAAAAATTGCCTAATTGAATTCCTCTTTTTTGCACAATTCTGTTTATTCTTTTGTCCAAAGCAGAATTTCAGAACATACAATACTCTGCAAATTGCATTATTACAAGTCACGTATGGCTGTGGCATGAGTTGGCATGGCTCTCGCTGTCCCTGTGAGGTTGTCGTAATAAAACTCACAGCTTGCAATCCAGACACCTTGTGTCAGCATGTCTGCGCTGAAATGAACGTATATCACAGGGTCCACACAGGGGGGTGCTGAATTCATTTGAATTAAAGAGGGGGGGTAGTGGCAGTGAAGAAGGGCCATGAAGAGATTTGGCATAAATAGGAGTGTATAGACAGGGAGGGGGCAGGGTGAGACAGGGGAGGAGCAGAGGAGGTCGGGTTAGAGGGAAAGAGGAAACAAGACAAAAGTTTGCTATAATGAGCATGGAGGAAGGGGCAGGCGGGTGGTGTGTGAAAGAAAGGCTTTTTCTGGGGAGTGGGGGAGTGGGAGGGAGGCCGGGTGCACTTCTGTCAGTTTAAACAGAGACATCTGTCAGAGGGGGCCACTGTGTGTGTGTGATTAGGTGGGCCAAGGGGATGACAGGATTGCAGTTGCACCTGGGGTGTGACCTCCGCTCCCCTCTCTAACCACGCTCCAACCTGCCGTCTACATAATGGCCTTTTCACACTGACCAAAGGCGAAAGCTGGAGCTTTATATCAGCAAATTACACCGACGTAGATCACTACACACAATGCTCCGAACAACAGCAGAGGACAGGAGAATGGGTCAGCAGTGTGTCTCTGTGTCCTAGTCTGTTAATGTGTGACACAAGCCTTGTTTTGATAATGCACTCGGTCTTTACCGAGCAGCTTCAAGTATTTAGGTTTATTTATATTTTATAGATTTAACAAATCAATAAAATAATTTAGGATGCTGTGCACTGTGTGCGTAGATTATTACAAGGTTTACAGATTTTTCTCTGATTAAGAACTTCATATAAATAAACAAGAAATATTATGACCCTGGAAAAGACAGGGCATAAGGAAGTGCAGTTTAAAATGGTTAATAATTGGATAATTGAATTTTGATAATTTTGTATTTATTATAATTTATTGTTATAGAATAAATCAGAAAAAAATCTTCACACAGTTTACCCCATATATGCAATCCAAAGTTTGCCTTTTTATTTGCTCCCCAAGAAAAGAAATTAAAAAATCGAAAAAGTCCAACATGTACAAAACATCGTGTTCCAAGAACATACAGTTCTTTTGCATATGTGTCTTGCCTTCATTTTATGGGCTCCGACTCATCTGAAAATGTGTCACAGGCTGCGCATTGAATATAATCTCAGTGAATAGGAGATTTTTGCAATCATGACTTTGTATGGCTTTGAGCAGTCTTTTTAATTCACCAGTTCATTTTCCAATGGACTTACACTTCCTAAAATAGAAAGAAGGTCCAAGTGCATAGGTCTACTGGTTATCCTTTATAGTGCTGTTGGATTATGTGGACTAAATCCAGAGGATCAAATTTCAGTGAGTGCTCCACCCCTGCATGCAGAACGTTCTCGTTTGGGTTTGACAAAAACGGCATAATATTATAGGGATCAACAGCATAGTTAGTTCTGCTTTATGCATGGTTTGGTACCATTACTATGCAGGGTGATAAAGAGAAGAAGACTGTGATAGAGAGAGGAGAATATGTTTGTAATCCATGCTCCAGTAGAGAGGCTGATGAAGGGTTAACTGCCAGATAAAGTACTGAGCGGAGGAGAAGGAGGGCAGACTTCTCAGGTGTGAAGAATGGAATGAGGGAGAGAGAGGAAGGTAGGATGAGAGCAGGGGGATGGGTCGCTCAGGAGCTTGTATTATGGTTGCGGGCCCCGTTGCCAGGCAACCGAGCCGAGCGAGATGCCAGGTTGCTAGGTAACCTGGGGGATGCAAAGCCTTAACGTGGAGCGATAGAGAGGAGAGAGAGGTGGGGTGGAGCTGTGCTGCCCGGCTGCTCCACCTTCCCGCTCACTCTCTCTCAGTGTTTTCATCCAGCTGTGACATAAACTCTGGTTCATCACAGAGAAATGATGGGACACACTGGGACACAAACACACACAACGGAAAACATGTTCAAAATAAGACTATGGCCATTAATGTTTATAAACTATAAATCTGTTATTGAAATATGCATTTTCTATATTTGACATATTTTCCTTCCACTCATTGATTTAGCACATCAGCAAAAGGGTTTGAATATAAAAATAGTCTTGCTAAGAGAAATTAGAAATAAATGTTTTCCCATAATCCCCTCTGTCATTCTACAGACGTATCAGATTCAGATTCAGATTCAGATTCAGTTTTTTTATTGTCAAATATGCTGTACATGCAGGACATACAGCATGGATGAGATTGCAGTCCTCTCGGACCCACGGTGCAACATGGTAAACATAACGATAAAAAATATACGCTATACAATTTAAACATAGACACTATAAACACTATACATTCTAAATAAACACTATACATTCTAAATAAACACTATACATATAATCACAATACAATACAATACGTTACAATACAATACAACAGTGCAAACGTATGTTTTGTCAGGCGTGTTTGTTACTATTTAATCTGAAATACTATAATTATTGTTCAGCTCTATTATGAAGCCATGAACATTATTTATTTTTCCATAATTTTCAGCTAAGTAGCATTTTATGTATATTGAGATTCCTAAATGAATGGGAATGTCTTGTCATTTAAAAGCATTGTAAATCATGTTTTGTATAGAGCAGTCTTAAAGATAGAGCATATGGGGTTAACACTGCTGCTATTTAGCTCAATTTTGGTTTTGTCAAATCAACATATGGCGTCACGACACTGATGATAATGAGTTTGTTGGCCTGGGAGGCATTTTACAGCAGTGATGGAGAAAAAATGAGAGAGGGAGCGAGAGACTGACATGCGAGAAAGAAGTGAATGAAATCGAGAGCATCGGATAGAAAGACAAGGGAGGGAAAAAAGGTTTTAAAAAAAAGAGAGATGCCCATGTCAGGGTACGGAAGGATTATGGAGCTCAGAGTGGAAAGAGGGGAATCGAGGATAGCGGAGAGGAAGAGAGAGAAAGAGTGAAGAGGGGATAAAAATAGTTTCTAGTTTTTATGTGCACTACGGGGGGGGGGTGAAGAAAAGAGGGTTTGTTTTTTGTTTGTATGAGGAAACATACATTTAGGAAGAATTAGTATGTAATAGTAATAGTATATATGACACACACACACACACACAGTGTTATCTGTTGTCATGGTGTCAACTGAAATCAATTTGAGTTTTCTGTTTGCAGGAACATTTCAATGTGTTTTTTTGGCAAATGAGACCAGAAAGATAACAGTGATTTAACACTATAATTTAATCCATGTTCCAAATGGTGCACGTACGCACACGTCTACACACACACACCACCTCTTACCCCATGATCTGGTGCAATGGTTTGTTCCACCGATTTTGCGTAGGTGGGGGAGGGGGTAGAATACGATTTGATTGGATAATCCAAGGATTTAATATCCCCTAATCCTGACACAATCCTCTCTGTATTACTGCAGGGAGTAAGATTAACTGTATGTGTGTAGTGTGTGTTTGTTTCTTGTGCACATAGGGGTGGGTGCTCTGGGAGTGGAAAATAGTGTAGTGTATGCTGCTGATGTGCACATGTAGGTGACATGTACTGTGTTTGTCTTTGTTTTAGCATCACAGTATTCAAATGGATGTCTGTGTTTGCATGCAGGGTTTGGCCATGCGTGTGTGTGGACGTGCCTCCACCGAGCGCGAGTGGTCACGCAAGCTCACACACGATCATATATCACATATCGCACCCTCATGCATCGCCGCGCCGCTGCTCACATACGAATCCACTTCCCTCAGAGATGCAGAAACTCTGAGGGCTTCTTAGTATGCAGCAGGACAGACGAAACCGTGCTACTGTAGTCAGCCAGCTCTTTGTACGTGCACACGTTTGCAGATGGTTACTGTTAATTAAGTCTCAATTGGAACGTGAGTAATTAGAGAATAATTTGACTTGAAAGGAGCGTGCGGCTGTCCATGTGTGTTGGAGAGAGAAAGACAGAGGGGAATGCGGTGTAACTGACTAGCATGGACTGTACTTTATTTGCATTTTTCTCTTGGGCTCAAGGGAATTTTAATTACTCTGCTATAATATAGATTCTTTTCCTTCACCTTCTCGCTTGCCTTCCTTTGCTCTGAGCTTCCTCCTCTGGATACTCCCTATGTCTCTTTATTATGCTCATACATTTCCTGTTAGTTCCCTTGTACTCATACATTTTTACTGATAGTCGTCGCTTATTTGTCCACTGTCTTTACAACTCACGCAGCAATGGAAAAAAAATCCGTATGAAACCATAAAATCACTGTGCAGCACAAATTCTTTGTTTATCCGAAGAGCACAGCAGTCACCCTTGGCAACCAGTATCCTTGTTTACCTACCCACTGTGCCGTCATACGATTGCCATGACAACTAGCTGGTTGCCATGCCAATTTTCCGATGCCATTGTGTTATCTTTGCAGTGTGCACATCTCACCAGCTGCTTTTCTTTATCTCCTCTCATTACTCCCGTCTTTCTCTATGTAACACAGTACATTTATATTCTGTCAATACTCTGAAATATCAAAAGGTCAGACCCATGCACACACTCGCTCAGCCACAGGATGATAAGCCTTGATTGATAAGCCATAGTTTGTAATCATAAGGTCTTTAAGTTCAGTCGGTTCTGTGCTCACAAGGATGAGCTTGAATAGGCCTAATGAAAGGAAGAAATGGAAGCGGTGATGGATGGATGGAAGGACAGAGAGAGGGTTAGTGGACACAAATCTTGCTACAATCAGCCTGCTGTACAACACAGCCCAAAATCAATGAACAAGACAGGACTGATCGATGAGTTGATAGCAAAAGATGGATGGCAGGGTGGATGGACAGCAGTAACGCCAGCACTAGGATATGATGGATAAATGGATGGACAGACAGGCAGGTTGGCAGATGAGTGGATGCAAGGACAGATGGACAGGTGGGTCAGTGGATGGATGGATGGATGGATGGATGGATGGATTCTTGCAAGGATGGACAGACAAGCAGGTGGCTGGGTGGTTGTGTAGATGGACACGGTTGGATAGATGATTCCAAGGTCACAGAAAAGTGTTGGGGTGGTGCCTGTGTGTATTTTCTGTAAGTTTATGTTGAAGCTGACAGCTCAAGTCAATAAAGGTGTGGGGTTAAAAATGTATATCATCCCTTATTCTAAAGCATGTGTGTGTGCGTGAGCATGTATGTAGATGTGTTTGTGTCTGCGTGCATTTGGCTCTCTGACTGTGTGATGGCCTTGCCTTAGATCAATAGCCTTGTGGTGACAGCTAAGAGCTGATTAATCAAATGTATGGATCAGCCTCTCTCTGCTCTGGCCTCTCCTCAATTACCAGCTTCATTACATTGCCTTAACACCCCACTGGGACCTTTCTCCATTCTTCCTCCTCTTCCCTTCCCTGCCCCCCTTCCCGACGCTTCTCTTATCCGCTATTTTCCTCCACCCTGTCTTTGAAAAACTCTTCAGAAGATGCCAAGTACAGTAATGCAACCACTGCCACTGCAAATCACATTTTGACTGGCAGGGAGACAAAGCTTTAATTAATACCACTTTCCACTCTGTCACAACAGAGAGAGGAACTTTAAATCTGAGTCTGAGTGATGTCGATAATTATGGAAGAATAAAAGTTGTTTTGATTTGGCTTTGTGACATTTCACAGCTTGGATTGGAAATGAGAGTCTACTTGACAAAACATGTTGTCGTCCTCCGGCTTTTTTTTTTTCATACTTTGGGTGTGTTTTTCCACGTCTCTCCCTCCCTCAGTCCATCCCTCTTCTCTCAATCCATCTTTTATCCCTCTCTTCTTCCTTCCCACTTTTCATCGCCATTATTCTGCAGGCTTACTCCTCCCCCACCACATCCCCTTGGCATTAACACTTTGTCTTATTGCCTCGATGTCATGACTAAGCACTGTGTATGGAATGTTTTTGTGTGTGTTTGTGAGGCCAACGTGTGTATATGTGTGGACAGCATTCAGAATATCTCGTGCATGCATTAACACTCCAGGCCATGGATCTCTGTAGTCGTGACAATTTTGAGTCAGAGCAAGTCACGACTGAATCACGCCCCACTCCTCCCTCCTCCTCCTTTTTCTTTCTATTCTTTTTGAATCATCCTCTCAGAGGCAGCTCTGCTTTCATCCCCCCACTCTGTCTCTCTCTCTCGCTCTCGCTCTCTCTCTTTCTCTCTCTCTTCTCATGTAATGCTTCTTTTTCTAGCAATTTCATTCACTCCCTGGGTTCCTCTTGGCCATCCACCTGCCCTTTTAGTCGGTCGAAGTCAGTCGGGGTCCCCCAGGCCTCTCACTCTCTTTCTCTGTCTCACGTTCTCCATCCCTTTATTTTTAGCTGACTGCTCCTGTTCCCTTCACACTCTTGCCATCCCATGCTACTACAATCTCTCTCTCCATGCCCCCCCTCCTCTCTATCTCAGCCTACTCTTGCCCCTCATCTAATCCTTAGTTCTTCTGTAATCCAGATCAGCTGGCCTGCATTCTTAATCTCATCACTTCTCAATCCCCCCCCTTCATTCTGTGTGTGTGATGGAGAGAGAGAGTGAGAGAAGTCAAGATAGTACGGCTGTGTTTGTTTTGACACAGAGAAGATTTCAGACTTGGACACCTTCTCACCCTAATGTATCAGGGACTAAAAATACATGTGGACACACACACACTACACAGACTTACCTCAACCATAGTAACTTCTTGCCTAACCCTCTCCCACGAACCCAACCTAACGTAAAGATAAATATAACCCTAATCTATTCCAGACTTCTCTTTTTTCCCCATAAGGAAGAAAAGTCCTAATAAAATTCATAAGCATTGCAATGAGCGTTTTCCTATTTTGTTGAAGAGCATATTAAAAAAACATTTTTTTAACTGATTTGGTATCTTTTAATTTGTTAGAGATACTGTTCCTTCAGTTCATCTTTATTTTTCATTTCACGTCTCACAACTGTCTGATCGATTATTATAAACAAATAAATAGACAGCATATTTCTAGCCATGATTATTTACTGTTGGTGATGAGATTTCCTGTGAAGGGAGACTTGTTTATGTGACCATCTGTGTTGCTGTTTGTTTGTTCCTCAGATGAATCGGCCAATCCAGGTGAAACCAGCTGACAGCGAGGGCAGAGGAGGTGAGACACACACACAGACTGAGAGAAGGGAAGGTGTCAGTATGGATCAGAGTTAGATGGAGAATACTCAGTGGGGTTCTTGGAGTGTTACATACACACGCTTCTCCACGCTTCTCCTCTACTCCCCTCCCTTATCACCCGTCTCTGCGGTCAATACTGCTCCCTGGTGGAGGAAACATTGCAGCTTCCATAGTCAGATAGCTTTCTATTAATGCTAGTTTTTACAGGCTTATCATTCGAGCTGTGACCAATTTAAAGGTTTTAACATTTCTATCTGTTCCTTTCACGCGCCGTTGGTCTCTCAGAGGACAGGAAGTTATTTGTGGGCATGCTGGGAAAGCAACAAAGCGACGAGGATGTCAGAAGGCTGTTCGAGCCTTTTGGAAGCATAGACGAGTGTACTGTGTTGAGAGGGCCTGACGGCACCAGCAAAGGTAGCACACACACACGCACAAAAGACACAATGCACAAGCTGCTACGTTTCATTTATTAGTCCCAGGGATTTCATGCAGTCTGTGTGTTTTGTTGCAGGGTGTGCTTTTGTAAAATTCCAAGGACACACTGAAGCCCAGGCTGCCATCAACAGCTTGCATGGAAGCCGCACAATGCCAGTAAGTTGTATGCATTTGATCATAAAAGATTACAAACAGAGAGATATAGTAAAAACATATATAGTATATAGTAAAAGAAAATGGGTATGTCTGTTGGGAGAGTTTACATTTAATATAGGTGATAATGAAAGGTAGGCTTAACTCTGAACCCCATAGGACTCATATAAGGATTAAATGGAGAGAGTTAATAAATATGTCGCCCCTTTTGGTACACAGAGGATATTATATATATATATCACTGGTTGTGATTACAGTTGAACCTTAGGTCTGTCTCCATCTCTCTCCTCACAGGGAGCATCATCCAGTCTGGTGGTGAAGTTCGCTGACACAGAGAAGGAGCGAGGGCTAAGGAGGATGCAGCAGGTGGCCTCCCAGCTCGGCATCTTCAGCCCCATGACCCTCAATTACCCAGCCTACAATGCCTACACACAGGCGGTCAACGCACAGGCAAGCAGTCCTCACACACACACACGGGGTCAAAACACTGACTGTACCACTCACACACACCAAGTTTTTGAGGGGGAGTGCTGTGCTTATGAAAGGATGTAATAAGTTTGAAGAGGCTATCAGTGCTCTAATTGGGGCTAATGTTATTACCCAGACAACAGAACATACGTCATCTGGCATTAGCTTTCCCGCAACACGCAACCATTAACCTACTGACTTAGGACATAATGGCCTTGTAATTAGATCTCTATTCATCTGCTCCTGCATCACCCGCTCTCCATGTCTCTCTTCCTCTCCCTTTTCTCTTTCTCTCTCCTTTTCCCATATCTATTTAACCGTCTCTGTTCGCTCTCCCTCCCTCACTTTTCCCTCTCTCTCTCTCTCTTCTTCCTCTTCATTCATTTTACCTATGTCCTTACTCTCGTTCTGGTCCCTTCTCTGCCTACAGCTTGTCCAGCAGCAGGCTCTGGTTGCCCAGTCAGCATACTTGTCTCCAGTGGCAACAGTTGCCGCCGTACAGATGCAGCAGATGGCGGCGCTCAATGCCAACGGAATCATCGCCACACCCATTACACCCATCACACCATCCTCGGGTATGGTCTCACCCTCACAAACATACACTCTTGAATATGATGGTCAGATACACACAGAGGTGCCGTATTGTGTAGAACAGTTGTCTTGTAATTGTCTCAGTAATTATTGCAATTGTAATGTGTATTTATAGCAGCTTTTCCTACAGAGGCTTAGCTTTGCTAAAATAACTTCATCAGAAACATTGCACTTTACTTTTTACAGTATTTTCCATAAATATAACAGCATAATTGTATTTAGGGTGTTGATGCCGTATAAAAACACGTGTCTTGTCTTATGAGGGTTAGTGATAGATTGAATGTCTGGGGTCTTTGCTATGTCTGTAGGTACAAACACTCCACCAACTATTGCAGCAACACCGGTGTCAGCGCTCCCTCCACCATTAGGAGTGAATGGTTACAGCAGTGTTCAAGCCCCAACTAATGGACAACAAGCAACAGAAACACTATACACCAACGGCGTTCACCCATATCAAGGTATGGCAAGTGCACCTGTAGACGTGTTGAATGTTTGCAATAATAATCATTTTACTCTGATTTAATTCCATTTTCTCACTCTCCAGCTCAGAGTCCAGCAGCATTGGACCCTTTACAGCAGGCATACGCTGGTATGCAGCACTACACAGGTGGGTGTATGGTCAGATTACAGCATTCACAGCGTTTCGTTTTGTCTGGATTCTTTAAACATATTAATGCATAGTACACTTTATTTGGAACAATAGAGCAAAGAGCAGATTCACTTATAACAGAAAGCCATACGGCTAAAAGCACTTCACTTGATCAGCAGAGAGGCTCATGAGGCATACAAACAAAAAGTGCTGCCTTGTTTTTTATTTTTTTAGCTGTGAATGCAGCAGCTCCAGTGCTCGGGTAATTCAACATGATCAGACAAACACTCACTTTATTGTATGTACTAGTGGGCAAATGACCAAATTAGATAAAAATCTACTGACCCATTATAAGGATGGTCAGATGAGGGTCAATGATTGAGTGGACATCTTCCCACTGTGGACTGGCCAAAACAAGGCGTGGGGATGGTATACGGATAATTGGAAAATATAATCAAAAGATCCTGAAGGAGGAAGGTTTGACGACATGTTTAACCACGTTATAACAAATGTCAACCTGTCTGCTTTTAGTTTGACCGCCATCGGAGGAGAGGAGAGACGTTTTAAAGGACAATTGAGCACATTCATTTTGTTATGATTTACCTGATTTAACTGTAACACAAGATACATATTGATGGCTGGAAATGATTAATATAGTCTGTCATACCTTTACGCCTTTTGACATCCTATGATTTACTTCCATTTAGTTAAGAGGAGACTGTAAAGTGGGGGAAACCAGACAGAGATCAATGGTGTCATTGTTTAGCAGACTTGCTCCATTCAGCTGTTCCAGTTAATAGTTTTCACCTTCAGCAGGAGACGTTTCAGTTCAAATGAAGTGACTCTATTGGACGAAGCCATGTTGCCACCTGTTGTTTTTACCCAATCAGATTTTGTTACTGTCTTGTCTCTCCCAATAGCGGCATACCCTGCTGCCTACGGATTGGTTGGGCAGCCGTTCCCCCAGCAGCCAACACTGGTTGCCCAGCAACACCAGCAACCCCAGCAACAGCAGCAGCGAGAAGGTGATGTGACTTCCTGTCTGACAGGGGCCACACTCCTCTATTCAATTTAAAGTTGTTTATCACAAGGATTTCACAGCCAGAGGTCATTTGGAACACTCTGCCTAATGTGTGTGTGTGTGTGTGTGTGCGTGTGCGTGTGTGTGTCAGGTCCAGAGGGGTGTAACATCTTCATCTACCACCTGCCCCAGGAGTTCAGTGACTCTGAGATGCTGCAGATGTTTCTGCCCTTTGGCAACGTCATCTCGGCTAAGGTGTTTGTGGACCGTGCCACCAACCAGAGCAAATGCTTTGGTGAGAATCACAGATGGGGAGAACGAGGGGAGGGGAAGGGAAGCACAGACGTAGTAGGGGACAAATATTAAAAGTCAGAGTCTGACTTTGTGGAAGAAAAACTCAGGTAAAGTAATTCCTTTGTTTCTCTCTCATCCAGGATTTGTGAGTTTTGATAACCCTGCCAGCGCTCAGGCCGCCATCCAAGCCATGAACGGTTTCCAGATCGGCATGAAAAGACTGAAAGTGCAGCTCAAAAGGCCCAAAGACGCCAACCGGCCATACTGAGTGACGACTGAGAGGAGGAAGAAGGAATAAAGAGAGGTGAGGTGATAAGAGACACCGCATCGAGGGAGGTGGGGTGCTGTATGTTGGGAGCAGGGTGATGGAATTAGGTTAGTGTGGAAAGACAAAACATGAAGAAGGTAACTTAAGCTTTGAGACTAAAATGTTAAGTGACTGAAAAAGTTAAGAGGAGAAGCTTGCCATGATATATGAGTGAATAAACATTGGCTGACTCATTTAAAAAAAACAGAAAGTGAAAATACTAAAGTATTGTTTTCCTTTTTATTTTCTTTCACAATCTTATTTATTTTCTTTCCTGCTGTTTTGATCTTTTCCTGAAACGGCAACTTACCTCACCCAAGACCCTTCCGTCCAATCATAATTCACGAGGACCCCATCGCTATGGCAATGGTTGCCTAGTGACCGATAAAGCCCTGATCCCCCCTTCCTCTCGCATTGTTGTAAGTTGATTGGTTGGCTTGTGTTTGGGTTGCTGTGGCGATTGATTGCCTGTGTTGGTTGCCTCTGGCAATTTTTGTTCTGTCACCTCGAGCAACCAGCCATGCGTTGACTTGCATGTCCTGTTGCTGTAGTGACCACAGACTGTGTTTGGTGCATTGTGACTTTATTTTGTATTGACCTGTGCACATACTGATCAATAACTGTCCATAGCCAGGACCGTCCTCAGAACCAATTGACTGGATTGGATATTTGATACCCTTAATCACTGCATAGTAATCTGATAAATTCTAGCAGCAATGGTCGTTATTTTTCCGCAGCTTTGTTTTTGATCAGTTTCTGTAGTGTTATGTTTGGTGTCATTTTTATTTGAACAAATTGTTTGGGTACAGTAGTGAGCGTGGGCATCTATGTGTACATATGTGTCTGTGTTACACTGTTAGCGTGTAATACAGAAGTGCATAAACCTTGTCGAATTGGTGTCTGCATAGAGAGGGTCTCCAGAGGTGTTCATAGTGGACTAGTGAAGAAAGACAGAGCAGAACTTCAGTTCAATAACAGTTCAAGATTTCACGCAACATATAAAATGGCGATGAAGTGATTACACAGTACACACAGAGTTAATCATGGCTACAAACTGGTCCTCAGCGTGAGCCGCACAGTTTAGAGGAGAGAAGACCAGACGAGCCTTCGTAAGTGTAATGACAACAGCACACTATTTTTGGGTGAGCATGCATTTTGTTGAGCTGTACTGTGATAGGCTGAGTTTTAATCCTGGATTCTGATTTGTTACACTGTTTAATGTGGCAACTTAGTTTTTTTGCTCCTTCATTTCTCCCTATTGGTCTCTTTTACATCCTCCTATCACTGCTTTTGTGGTGTTTCCTCCCTCTCCTCTTCACTATCTACCTCCTCCTCCTCCTTCTTGTTCCCCCTTCCTCAGTCAAATTCTTTCTCAGCCTCTCTCCACCCAAGCCTCCTCTTTCTATCCCTCTAGCTCGTGTTTAAGGTAAAGAGTATGTGGTTGTCATGGTGGAAAAACAAGTGCCTCTTGCTTATTGGAGAACAGCCTTCAACTATAGGAATTCTGGGAGAAATATAACACAGAGAGAACATAGGATCTCTTCAGTCTGAGGTAAATTAAACCCTCCAAAAAAAAAAAAAAACCTCACCTTTACCAGAGAGGAGAAAACATGCAGCTGCTGTCATGTCAGTGTGGAGGCACCGTCACATGGCAGCACACATTATAAAGAAAGGATTCTGTTTCTGTTCACATAGAAACTTTACCATACAAATCCTTCTGGGTGATATGTAAAAAAAAAAAGAAAAAGAACTCAATTTGACCTCTTTAAACTGCTGCCCCTGCATAAGCCTGATTCAAACTCTCACCCAGAATTTCTATACTGCAAATGCCAGAGAGTGATGCATGTCGGTAGTAGTGTTTGCTTGCCATGAGTTAAGGCACAGGTGCGCAGCACACGCTCATAAGGTCACATACATGAACACATCATACGCCCAGATACTGGAGCTTGACAAAAACACACACACGCACACATGCACACCCGCAAACACACCCTGCCGATCACACAAGGACACAAATGATGGATTTTTCACTGTAATGAGTTGCATGATCCAGACACTGTGTGTGTATGTGTCAAAGCACCATGACTTACGGAGCTTTTACAACTGTGAATGATGCCTTCTTGTTACAACTCACCAAGTGGAAAGTGAACTCAAGATACAGTAGGAGCATCCTGAGGGGCAGTTTGCTTCAAGATGTTAGGTCATGCCGACAGAAGATGCTCTGTGTGATGGGAGGGGCATGTTTTTCAAGATCAGCTTCAATGTATTTATACATCTAACACGCCCTCTCTCCTTCTCTGTCCCTCTCTCTCTGTCCATGTTTATGTATCGCTCCTTCCTCCCCCGACTCTCCCTCCTCCCTTCACAGGACCCTTCAGAGTCCAGCCGAGGTGGAATCCCAGGGTTCATTGTCCTTTCAGGCTGTCTGCTACCTTTGAGTGTCTGGAGAGTGCTGCCACACACACACACACACACACACACACACACACACTCTGACAAATATACACAGTTACACACTGCCACTCACACAGACACATGCACTCTCAACACTGAACCTCAAGCGGTGTAAAGCTGATATACAAATGTACATAATGTGCACAAACACACATACACACACATACACATGCCTGCTGACACTCACACAGATACACACAGTACACGGGAGTCAGTAATCTTACCCATACAGCCAAGAACTTGGTTTAACCATAATCTGTGTGGAGTTTGCCAACAGGGTGTTTAGTTTCACTGAAGACAACTCAGAGTAAATGTGTGTGGAAGTTACTGATGAAAAAATGCTGATATAACACTTCAATAGACATAAACATGTCTATACCATGTCTATTACATGACAAATATAGAGGGACCGATCTTTCATAATAAAAAAAAAATTAAAAGAAAATACAAAAAAAGACAATTAAATGAGTAGGGTAGAGAGACTTTGGAGAAAATCCTAATGACCTGTAAATAATTTAGTTTACAAAGAGCAGCATTTAAAAAACAAGAAAAAATGCAAAAAGAATACTACTTTAGATAAACACTGAACAAGACACAGCGACATTATTATTATTATTATTGTCATCATCATTATTATTGTTATTATTATTATCATTATTACTATTAGTAACATCATCATTTACATAAAGGGATATTACATTCCAAATTGTAAAATGGGAAATCACTAACCTATTTTAAATTTCTGCTTAGATTTTAGGTGAAACACGGGGGGGGAGGGGTGGGTTGCACTTTTATTCGGGAGGTTTAATATTTGAGCTATTTTTTATTTATTTACTAATTTATCAATTATTTTGTTTATTGAGAGAAGGGGTTTGAGTGGGTTGCAATATTTTCATTTTAGAATTTTTTAGAGAAAATGTTTTGAGGGCCTGTTTCTGTCAGACCCTTGCAATCGAGTAATTATAATGTATGTATTAATTATGACAGCAATTATATTTATTTCTTATTTATTGAATCCTGTTTTTGATCCACTCTCTTTTTAAGTTAAAATAAAAAAATATCATATGAAATGTCTCTGCTGTAGTTTATTTTTGATTTGATTTGTGTGTTTTACAATTTGTTTGAGACAAAAAGCAAATGTTTAAAACTGTTCTATGATCATCTTTTATACAAAATCATTTGTTTTTGAATGATGCAACACAAAATTACAAAAATAGGATCGAGTGCACGTTCACCCTATGACCAGAGGGGGGAGTAAGTGATGGCACGGATCAGAAGAAGAAAAGCTTTTCACCCACATAAAGCTGATGTGTCAACTTTGTTATCAACTGTATTCATTTACAGAAGCTGACAACTGATTCCTCAGCAGAATTAAAGGCTGTGGAGCTTTATTGTATTTTTAACATCTGGCCAAATCAAGTCATGCATCTATTATTTTTAATATTCAATGGTCTATTGTCATTATACACGATAACAAAAGTCACGGCTTTAAAAAGGCACATTTTATTAAAATAAAAATGTATCACAATAAACCAGGTTATTTCAACTTCTTTTAAATAATAAACATGTGAGAAACATGTTTATTATTTAAGAGTGAAAATAAAAATGAGGGCATGAGTAAAGTGCACTTGGTGCAAGTCCCAGTCTCAGGATTGTGGTGTGTGTGTGACTAAAGGGGGGATTTGGGGCGGTTGCTTTCACAGCTCTGGGAAAGAAGCTGTCCCTGAGCATGGATCTTGAAGTGAGCTCCACAACACTTGCGGTTATTATTCATATGAGCAACAGCCCCACTGACCTTTTGACCATTTTAGGCTACTGCACACATGAGCACACTTCTATTATCTAGGCCAAGCTCCTAGAAAGAGTCATTTTGTACAGTATGTCAACCTAACACCCCTCACATGCTTCTTTTTAATAGTTCATGGGTCACGAGGACAGGGAGCTCTGAAAAGGAGCAGTGAGGTGACTGAAATTTCACACACTACCTAGGCCAGAGGACTGGGTTGTGGAGAGATTTATTCTCTTCCACAAGCCAGTGCTCCTCAGGCTGGTTAGAATTTGAAGTCATTTAAAGGTACAATGTAGAACTGAGTGATTTCTAGTATTGTCGTATTGCAGCTGAACACCCCCCACCTCACCCTCCCTTCCCAAACACAAAGAGGAACCTGCGGTAGCTTCAGTGGTCATAAAAAAGGTGTTTAATTAGTGCAGTCTGTGTCTTTTTTAGAGTAAACGAAGAAAACAATCCATACAAAATTAAACGAACCAGTGAAAACATTGTGAGGGTTGTTCAAAACAAAATTTCTGCCAATGGTTCCTTTCCCCCTAAATCTTACATACTGGCCCTTTAAATACAAAAAGTTGAAAACTGCCCTGTAGATGATGAGTTTTAATTGTTTCATCATGACTGAACAGTCATCCTGATCATTATTATTGTTTTTACAGATTTATTCTTCATGTGAGTTGACAGGATTATTCATGGGAAGCCTCCTCATGATCAATGTGAACTTAATGTTGATTATAAAATGAACCCACGTTGAGTTTCTGGATATTATTATTCTCAATCTAGTTTATTTGCTATGGCAACCATCGTCAAGGACATTGTTTACCGCCAACAGTTTATGAAAAAGTGATGATGCACTTCACTTCAAAGGAAATAAAATTTGGCTTTAATCTGTTGTACATCAAAGCCACAGCGGTATATAAACACATGCATTTCCGTGCTTGGTTTGTCTTGTGATGGATTAAAACTTTATTTCTAAACATGATGACAGAATTCAAGATTGGAGAGATTATCCCCTCACCCACAACAAAGTACGTGGTGGAGAAGTACCTGGGCAGAGGCACCAATGGAGTGGTCATCCAGTGCAGGAATGGGAGCACCAGTGAAATTGTGGCTCTGAAACTATCTTTAAAGATTAGCAGTGCACAGAGAGAGGAGGCCATCCTTCAAACCATGAAGCACCTCCAATCGCACAACTTCAACATCGTCAGACTCAATGAATCCTTCAGCTACAACAAACATCACTGCCTCGTCTTTGAAAACCTGGATATGAATCTGCGCAAATTCATGAGTATGAACCCAGATGAACATCTTGAGCTGAAGCAGATCCGCCCCATCCTGAAGCAGGTTTGTTTTTTTAAACTGAACTTCTTACATTAACTGTTTTTTTTTGCTGCTGTCAGTCAAACTGTGTGCCTGCTGAGAAATCTGTTGCTCAAATTGTCTATTGTGTGATTCATGATTTCAGCTCGCTACGTCCCTGGAATTCCTGCAAAACTCTGGGATCGTTCATGCAGACCTGAAGCCAGATAACATCATGATGGTGGATCACGTCGGCAAACCGATGAAAATTAAAGTCATTGACTTCAGCTTGGCTTGCAAAAATCCTGAGAAGCACATTGGCTGCATCGTCCAGACCTTGTGCTACAGGTGTGTATCTGACAGCGCACCTCCGCACCAGGGACAGCTGTGTTCACTGCGATGAATTGAATGTCATGTGTTTTTGTTTCCCTTCTTCTTAGATCACCTGAGATTCTGCAGAAAGCTCCTTTCAACGGGGCCGTGGATGTATGGTCTCTGGGCTGCATTGCTGCTGAGCTTTTCATCGGCCAAGTTCTGTTCCCCTCGTTTGATGAGGACGATCTGGTTAGCATCACACACGACAAATATATCTGCCATGATTCTTTTTGGATTTCTACTCTTTATTTTTGTCTCATCATTTATATTTTATCATCCAAATGTCTCAGTTGTAGAAGTGCACCTGATCAACAATGACAAATAAAGTTAACTAACGCTGATATTTTCTCCACAGATGAATAACATTCTAATGACAGTTGGAAAGCCGGTCTTCTGGCTGAAACACTGGGTGGAAACACAATTCTTGGTAAGAAACGAGTTCACCATCACTGAGCTGTGTTTCACGCTGACTAATTAAGCTGACTGTCTCTCAGTCTCTCTTGTCTGTGTTTGTGCCCCCTGTGCCCTCCGCTGCGTTTAGAGCAAACTATTCATTTCAGTCAATAGTTTCCATTCTCATTTGTGATCAACAGCCAGGATGAATTCATAACAGCACAGCAGGTTTTGAACAGTGTTTTTTCTCTCATCTTGTTCAGGCACAACCTCGCGTCTGGGGAGAAGACAGCATGATTGAAGCAACTGACATGGAGTTATTTGTGGATCTACTGAAAAAGATGCTGAAGATTAATCCGTTAGAGAGAATCACCCCCAGTCAAATTCTCCAGCACCCATTCATCACAATGAGCCACTTTGTGGGTCCAGTCACAAAAACCTACTAGTGAGTGTGTGCTACGATAATCTGTGTACATCTGTGCTGATACTAGATACAGGTGAAGCACATGTGAGATACAGATGTTTGACTCAGTGTTTGAATTTGTCTTCCAGTGTGAAGTCATGTCGTAAGCTGATGGAGAGCTGCAAGGTTCTGAGCTCTGACAATGGAGGAAGCAGAGAGTTCAAGATCCAGCGAATGGCCCCGAACAAGAACTCCTCCAGCAGCCATGCTGGGATGTGGCCTGAGACGATTGCCAAAAAAAGGAGTGGAAGACAGGCAGCCCTAGAGAAACAGAAAGACCTGAGGGTCTCTGTCAAAGCCAAGAAGTCAGATGCTGCCTCTCAAACAGCAAAGGTTCCTTCCTCACAGAAGAGGAAGAGGGAGTTAGGAGGAACCTGCCCAGGGAAGAGAAAGAAAGTGGAAGGACAACACTGAATTGCAAGAACACAATTTGTGTTCATCAGTAGATATAATCTTTATATATCCAATTATAACTGTATCAATGCATATTTATATTTGGGTATATATTCATTTATTTCATTTCTTTATATTATATGTATGTATATGTGTGTATTGTAATGTGCCACTTTTATTTTATAGTTACAACATATGAAAAACTAAATTTTTCTGTTAAGAGTCCTGATTACACTGAGCACCTGTTGAAGCTCTTTACAGGCTGCAGATACACTTAGCTTCAGGTTTGCTTCCTGTTTACTTATATTGGAAACATGAGTGTTAGCCGCTTTACATGAGCTCTCCGCCACGATACAATACACATCTGCTCGAGCTCTCTCCTTAAAACCTAGCCAGGTTTAAAATATGTGCAGCACATACACATACATGTATCCTCCCACCCTGGGGAGGAGGAAGCAGCCCCCTTAGGTCAGGTCACATGAGGCCTCCTGCAGACCACCTGTGAGCGACTTGTCTCTTTTCATGTCGTCCGCTCACTTCAACATCATCTCCTACATTCATTCTAATTTCCCGTGACCCCCAGGAGGAGGGTGGGGGTCAGCTCAACTGGGATGATGCTGCACATCAGGTACACATGTTGGTGTTTGGTTGTGTTGACTGGGCTGTCTGCTTGACTTTGTTTTTTTAATGCAACTTAAAATTAAAAAAGAATGTTGTCTTTAATGTTCTGATTCATTTTACAGGATTTCTTCATCATCGTGATTATTATTGCTTTCATTGCTTGTTTGTGCAGATTTATTTCTCAAGTAAATTGGACAGAATGATTTATGAGAGGCCTCCTCACGAGCAATGAGAAATTAATGTTGATGATGAAAGCATGGATGTTAGACCCCCTCCATGTTCACTTCAGATCCGTGTGTGTGTGTGTGTGTGTGTGTGTGCCTGAACGTCATCGTGGCCCTCCCCCTCCTCCTATCTCCTCCGCCTGCTCCCCTCACTTCTCTCTCCCGCAGGCCCGACCTCCGCCTCACTCCACCCGGCCACACACCCAGACAGACCCCGCAGACTCCCGGGAGACGACGCACATCACGGGGCTGGGCAGCTGGCACCCAGCGAGAGAGAGAGTGAGCAAACATCGGGAGATTCAACCCCCCACCTCCCCCCGGACGCATTGCAGCATTCCTCTCCCACTCCCAGCCTCTCCATTATTATCACCCATCTCCACGGCAGGAAGGAGAAACTTTCCGCCGAATGGAAAGATGTAAAATCGGACCGGAAGCTAAACTTTGAAGCTAACTGCGCCTGAAGAGCAGCGGCGGCGGCGGGCTGGGCTAACTCCAGAGGACCGTTAGGTTTAGCTAGGTGGGACCCGGAGCCCGGAGCACGCTGCTGGAGAGAAGAGCCTGAAACACACAGACGAGAAGCGGACATCTTCCCCCTCCGAGAACCGCTGTCCCCTCGGCTTCACTGCGGAGGAACACGCCAAAGTAAGAACCGTTTCCATGTCTCATGTCCACACACATTAACTGGTTTTCTATGTGTGTGTGTGCGCGCGCGGCGTCGCTCGTTCGCTCTCACACGTCATTACGCAGTCATGTTATTTGACTGTTTCTGGATTCGTGAACCACTAAAGTGTTTAAAAATGGCGTCGGAGAAGTGTCGTGATTCCAGAGGACGCTGACCACTGTCCGACAGGAAGACACGAGGACGGGCCGGAGCGTGCGAGGCTCCGTGGGTCTGGGTCTGTGCGAAGTTTGCTAACGCGCACGCAAACACGCACGCGCGCACACCAGGCACACACATGTTCACAGTATGGAGTCTGTTGTACTTATCATTAATAGCTATTTACGGTTTAGGCTCTGACTAAAAACTTTGAAGGAATTTAATTGGACATTTCAGAACTGAAAGGAAGTGAATGTCAATTTCATTTATTTTGCACATTTAAAACAAGTTGGTTGAAGATACAAGGGAATTGTGTATCATAATACTTCAGAAATATAAAGTATAATAACTTCAAATCAAAAGACATCAGCTGAGATAAAAACTTAAATCAACTTGAGGAGGAGAAAGCCAAGGACAACAGATCTGCTTTAAGCATCTCCTTAGTGTTTGAGAATGAGGCCTGTGATTTAAAAAAAAAAAAGGCAAACAAAAGAGAAACCGGAATACAAGTGTGTGAAGTAGAATTTATTTTGGTATTTACTCCTCTGTCCTGTTAAAAACTTTAGAATGTCTAGACCTCTAGGTTGGACACTGCTGGTTTAAAATGAACTTGACCTCAACTAGCGATAATAGTAAAATGCAGAATCAGTATAAACCATATCCAGATTCTGAAGAATGAATTCCATTTTCTTTTCTCATAATTATATCAACAGAACAGTATCCACGTGGCGACGATAAGATCAATCAAGGATGATAACAGTAGTGATTATCAGTGTCCAGTCCTCCACCTTCTCAAGGTACTAAGGAGCACCACTCCTGAGTAACTCTTGTTACTCTCAAAACCCAGTCTCTGTCTTAGCATGTCTTAGTTTTTTGGTCAACCCCTCCCTAACCTGTACAGAAATTACCTTTAACTATCATCTGTCAATAATGACCCCTTCTGCTTCTTCACTGCTGTTTGATCAATCAGTGATTATTCAAAGGCCGAACTGTGTCCTTGACTTAGTTTCATTATCAGTACCCTTCAGAGCTTCCACTCAACAGACAGAACAGTGGAAGAGAATCAACATGACAATATAACCTTTCACGCCTCCTGAACAGGCCTATTCAAATCAGCATGCTGTATGATTAGATCTCTCCATCAATAATTCATCAGGCTCACAGATCAGAGTCAGAGATCCTGGAGTTGACTCTCTGTGGTTGACCGTCTGCCCTCAGGGATTATCTGACGTGTTCTTGTCCACGTCTTTTGCTTTGCTTCAAACTTCACTCTGAGTTGTTTTTGGTCGAACCATGAGGAGCGTCTGAAGTGAAAATGATTCATCCTTAAAACTCTCTGCCTCCAGATGTTGTGGTGACTGCATTTTAGATCAAAAGAGGAAAAGACGGTACACATGGTTGACATGTTTAATAAACCGTTTATTTAGGTTACAGTCAGACTCAGTTTAAGTATAACAGTATACTGTTGTTGGTTCTCTAATAAACAGCTTTTAATGTTCTGCCACTCTGAATATAGTATGAATAATTGTATAACCCAGTACATACATTAACTCAGTATAGTCCAAAAGATTATTCAGTGTAGATTTGTATTTAGATGGACAGCTGCCTAAATGCCCAACCATCCTGATTTCCTTCCATTGGCTGCCTGAATTATAGGTCCTTAAGCAAGCCCATCGTTTTCCTAAAGTTCACAATCCATGACTGACAACTGAGAGTGACTCACGTTTGGCAGTGTCCAGATCCAGGAAATGATCCATCCACGTCTACAGTCGTCGGTCTGAGCATCTACCTTTATGTGAGCAGCAGTGATATCCAAGGTCATGATTTCATTTTGAGCTGCTGTCTTATCAGACTCAATTTTGACGCTCGTATTGTGACCTTTGGTGGAATCAGCATGTAGTCAATGTGCCAATCTCTCTCAGAATGGCCAAATCCTCAAACCTGCAAACTCAGCTTTGACCTTGTGACGTGAAGTCGACAGTACACGCTGTCTAAGCAGTCTCTTCTCCCTGAGTCTGTCTCCCACACATTTTTTTAATGTTGTGGTTTGAATGATTCAGCTTTTAGTGACTAACTTAAGTATGGATGGATATGAGTAAATGGGTGGTTGTGTACACATAGAGGTTATGTTACGAATGACTCACAGTCGAAGTTCATTGCTATAACTTGAGTTCCCCTTCTCAACTTTGTTTCTGACTGTACAGGGAGTATTGGGGGACTCCCAGTTAATGGGAGTACTAAAGATAGTCTCCTCCTGTTGGGTGGCAGCATGTTTGCATTCTCCAAATATCCCTCCACACTGTACCAGGTTCCAGTCTGGTCTGTTTAGTTTACCCTCAGGGGAACTGCATTTTGACTTTGTACACGGCCGAGCCGAGAGGAGACATGATGGTAACAGCTGGAGCTGCAGTCTGCCTTCCAGCTGCTTGATCTCTGTTTACAATCACCACATCCTTGTAATGTGTATTCATAGTGGGAAAGAGAGACAGCCCAAGAACTTCCTCTCTCCCTCCCCTGCCAGAGGCTTCCTTTATTCTTATTGGACCTTTAAAATGGTCAGAGGTTGGTCATATGATGCACTGGGCCAATGGAATGTGATGTTAGGAGAACTGAGTAAAGTTGCCTTTAAATGCAGAATTCACGAGACGATCTCATCAAGTATCACTAAAATATATCTTCTGTCATCCTATATTTTCTTTCACACAATAAAAAGACATTGTCCCTGATGAGATGCAGATTTTTCATCAAGAGTGTAGTATGCAGGGCCACATCATAAATGGTGGGCTTATCAACAGTTTATGGTGAGTTGTCAATACAGGAAAAGATTTATTACACGGACTCAGTGCACGTGTCTGTCGACCTTCCTTCGCACTCCTGCCCTTTGAACACTCTTTATATGGGCTCCGAAGCTCATTCAGTTGTCTGTTTTGGTCAGATTACACAGCTCCTTCGTGCAGCCCAGAGCCAAATGCTCAGCCGGCCATGCTGTTGCAACAGGAAACAGGGACCATGACTAACATGACATGATGTGGAAAATAACGGGCAGACTGCAATATGGGCCACGTCAGATGCTACATTTAGCAGCCATACATTTTAAAACATGATTGACTTGAATGTTGGTCTGTCACTTTAAAACACCAAGAACTGATATCAGCCATCTTTAAAGGACTACTCGGGGAATTAGTCACAGACACGTACACTGATAAAATGGGCTGGGTTTCAAACATCAGTGCTAGCTCTTTGTAAACACAGATCTAGGGTTTATAATTGATAATCATACATGTATTTATTACAAATATATCAACCAATGATAAGTCACTAAATTTGCCATTTACTGACTTGCAGTTGAAGTACAGCAAGTGTGGTGTGACCTGTTATTAATCTGATGTAACATTCCCTTTGCTGTGAAAGAGCAGGGGGTGATAGCCACATGCTGTGTGCAAGTCCCCAAACACATCAGAGCAGGAACTGGAGCCACAGTGGTGGAAGTGGAAGAAGATTTCACATGGTGCACTAGTGGACACAGCAAGCACACGTGGACGTGCACACTCAGTGAACTTGTGACAGCAGGTGGTGCTTACACACCGTGACAGTCCGAGACACTAACAAAAGAGCCTAAGCATATGATCACATGCAGAAGTGGTGCCCAACATTGTCACGCTTTCTTACCACGTTATAAACAAAAACACTTCAGTGCATTATGTGAACACTACAAGCAAAGTATTTACGCAGTATTTAAAAAGATTGATCCTCTCTCAATCTGGGAGATGACCAGTGTAGATCACCAGTGGTTTCTACTGTGCATTGAGGGACAAATGTGTGTATGAAAACTGATTTCATGGATATCTAAATGGGATATAAAAGATCATCTTCTGCCAAAACAAATGTTTCATCAGCTGCATTTTTTTTACTTTTGCTCATATCATAGCCTCATCCATGCATGATAACTAATCCCTCTGATCTTTATCGTTTCATAAGAATCATAAAACTGATCTGTCCACTTTTAGATATTTTTCTTGATAATGAATGAACATGTCTGTCAGCCTGAACTCAGCAGACATTAACTACTACTTCATTCTCCTCCCTGCTTTGGCAGCAGAAACATAGCAGCGTTACTTAACCTTTTTTAAATGTGTTTGACATCTTCATAATAGATTTTCCTTGTCAGACCAAAACATAAATACTCATATACATATTACATTAGCAGTCACTCTGCAGTAGACTTAATGACAGTTCCTGACCAAGTCTGACTTTAAGAATTTGCCTGCAGGTGTCTGCTTACATTTCCTTCTCATCATTTGCTGTTGTACAAGTTTTCCTATCAACCCCGCCTCTTCCTCATTGTAAGATTGTAGACAACCCTGAGTCACATGAAAATCAGCTTTGATAAGCAGATTATCAGATCGTGTCAGTAGAACCACATTAGGAACAGATCATCTGGATATGGTAAACCTGCCTCGATCAAAGGACCCAGGTGGTAGATTATAAAGGACGGCTGATGGTGGCATTGAACCGGACAGCGACTAAGTATCCATGGTATGTGGAACTTGGCTCACAGCACAGGTCTGAGAAACACTGGGCAAAGCTAAACCTGTTTATCCATAACTACCAGAGCCTAGCTGCCATGTTAGCGGCTGTAATGTAGTTGTCACATCCTTGCGGGTGGTGAGGGGACTTGTCTTGGGCAGGGAGGGGTATGGTGGCCAGCAGCCAGTTAGCATCATTGACATAGTACAGAGCCTCCGAGCTTCAACTTGACTGTGACAGGTGTGTGTGCGGGTGTGGATCGCACGTGTACAAAGGCCCAGTAAGTACCACATCCATCTGAGCGTCTGGTTTAAATCCACACTGGTCGGATTTAAACATGTGATCTTATTGCGTCGCTCGTGTGCGCGCTCATCCACCCTGATGATTGCGCGGCCGGACTAAAACAATGAACAGAGAAACTCAGCTCACAGCGAACACTGAGGGAGTGTGGCTGTGTTCTCTGACACCATTACTGCACTAAACCCCTGTACATGGAACACATGGGCTGCCTCATGGCTGTTTACAGGCTCGGTGGTATAATTCAATTAATTTGTAAGATACTCCTCTCCTACTTTCTAAAATGTCTGTACTTGTTGTTTCCTTCTTAGTAGCAAACTGGCTGTTTTTTTAGCTTTAGGACTGACCAAAAGTAAAAAAAACAAAAATGCTGTAGTTAAATAGGTAACACAGTCCTTCTTAGGTGTTTTCACTAAAACTCAATACTATGATCAACATGTTTTAATGACATCCAGCTCTACCCAGAGATCAACCTGGATTGATACCTTTCTTCTGCTGTTGCTTTGACTGGACTAAGATTAAAGGTATATACTTTTATCTCCATTCCTGTAGTTATTACAGCTGAACAACTAAGCCAAGCAAACTATCCATACCAAATCTACATAAACCAAAACAGAGGAAAAGGTGTGTGTGTGGTGGCATTGCATCTATAAACTGGATGCCAGCTGCCAATAAATTAAAAAGCCAACATATCAGTTGGGGTCAAGACATAAGGAGATTTTTGTGAAACTATGTTCTAAAGCGCATAGTCAGTGAAAAAAGTTTAGTCTGATTTGTTTTACGACACCCATAAGGACCTTTATCAGGCGATTATTTCCAAAATGTAATTTCAGCTGCATGTTTTAAAGATAGCCAGGGGAGGGACAGCATTACACAGGGCTCTCGGGGCAAAGAGGGAATCCTTCTTGATTACTGGTGGGGAGCGGCGGGCTGGGGATGGGTGTGGAAGTGAAGCGGTTACACAGTTTTGGCATTTACAGCTGCAGTGGGTGAATTGGGAGTTACTGTGGATCTCTAAGAGGACTACAGAGATGGAGTGTGTGGGGGTGTCCCTACGGCTTTGCACATATGGGCGAAACATGACTCACATCCTTGAAACAATACTGTTCCCTCACCACCAACATATCTACTCTCATTCTCTCCCACTTCCTGAAGTTAGCAGTGGGAATATTCATCTCTGCACTGAGAGGGCTGGTGTTAAAAGCTTGAAGGGAAGAGCTTGTTCACTTGCTGATGTGAGTTCTCCTCCCTCACGTGGGCCTTCTGAATGCCCATGTTCCATGCGCCCTGAAATAGGCATTAGGAAAAACTGACCATGCTTCCAATGAGAGGGAAATATTGCTACCGTCATGTATTCCTCTTAATAACATTCCTAATCACAGAATTCATCCCATACACAAAGCCAGAACTGTATAATGTTTGCCTTCAACATCAAACTCTATCTCTCAGATTCAAACTTTTGTAGGAGCAATATATGCATGCTTTTTGTTTTTTGTTTTTTTTTTATGTGGTGTGTGAGCCTTTATCTTTTGCAGCCTAATAAATATGTGTTTCTTGTGTTGCAGGATGCTGTCAGAGTTGAGTGCATGGTTCTGGCAGGAGCGGCTGTGGTTTCCAGAAGGTCTGGGCTGGGCTGACCTGGAGGACCGAGATGGCCGAGTTTACGCTAAAGCCCGGGATCTGTGGGTGGCGCTGCCCATCGCCCTCATATTCCTCATAATTCGTCAGATCTTTGAGAAGTCAGTCTATTACACATTATCTCTGCTCCTTGTTTATTTCTATGGTTCTCAATTCAAACAATTGCATCCTGTACATGTTTTCTCTCCCCTCTTGTCCAGTTCAACTCTTTTCCCTTGTCTGCTTCTTCTCTTCTGTTGTTTTCTTGGGTTCTCTGATTAGATTAATTTACTTTAGAATGCAGTTGTTTCTCATCAGTTATTGAACTCCCCTCATGCTGTGCCTTCAGCATGAAATATCTGCTCCCGTCTCATATTGTATCTCACTTAAGGCCAGTGTTCGTGTTCCTGTTACTAGTAGCTAAACTCGTCACGTCTTTAGTTTCTAACTGTTTTCTAATGTCTCTTTATTTATTTGTCTTCTCATTTCATAGATGTCTTTGTCTCAGTAACCTTGTTATTATTACAGGACAGTGGCCACACCCCTGGCGTCTTTACTCGGCGTGAAAGAGACAGTACGGCTCAAAGCCCCACCAAACACCACACTGGAGTCCTACTACTGTAATATTTCCAAAAACCCCACACAGGTAAATGTTGTTATAAACACACACACATTCTTCAAACTGGTGTTCTATATATTTTGTCAAAAAATGAAAACTAAAATGTGGCCTCTTTGTGTTGTTCACAGAATGCAATAATAGGTCTTATCAAGCAGACTGGCTATCCAGAAAGACAAGTGCAGCGATGGTTCAGGAGACGGAGGAACCAGGACAGACCAAGTTTGCTCAAGAAATTCAGAGAAGCCAGGTTAACAAACACACCCTTTCTCTGCCTCTTAAACATATATATAGATCTATGGTGTAGAGCTACAGATCACGTTGACACAGCTGACCACCCTTGCGTTCCTCTTGCTATATGAGAACATTTCTATGGGCAATAGCAGCCCACTATTTTTAACATGAACTGATTACAATGCCACTCAGCTGCTGCCAAGCCCAGAGCCACTACTGCCTACCCCTACAAACACACACACAAATTCAAACATCCACATACTCATTAGCACAGGGCTTCAGCAACAGCTGCTCTGTCACCACTGCTGGTTATTTTTATGTTTAAGCAATTACTCAAACAGAAGCAGAGTTAAAACAACATGATAACTTGATAATATAGTGTTACTGAAATGTTACTAAGCTGGCAGCAGATGACACTTCAAAATAGATGCAGCACAAAACACAGACATATCTATAGCTAGACTGTCAAGACTGAATCACAGATTAATATGCAGTGATATGCATATGAGCTAACACATTCACAGAAGATCATTGCATCCCATAAAACTCTGTAGTCATCTGACTATCATCAGCAACAATTAATTAGCTTCATAGTCATGGTCATGATTCATGTTTAGAGTATAATACAGGGTCAGTTCACCAGGACTACAGAAGACACTAGACTAGACTAGACAAGTTGTATTGGATTACTTTAAAGTGAAGAATCATAAAACGTTCTTATGCAATGGGTTCTGTGAATGAGATGAGGTTGAAATGGTCAACGGTCCTTTGTTTAGACCTTTTAGCTAATTCATAATGTAGTAATTATAACAATTCTAAATATAAATATTATCTAACAGCAGCTCTGCAGCAGCTCTCTACAAAAGTGAGCAAATTAAACCAGAACAATCTGAAAGATGAGTAGATTCCTCTTGATATAAGATAAAATCAGCTTTTTGTAATCAGGTGAACTGACCTATGAACCTACAAGAAGATGGTGAATCAGACTGGTGTGTGTGTGTAGGTAAAACATTTGGCAACGTGGACTGAGGTTTTGCATATGATGTGTGACTTGTGTACTTGTGACTGCCAGTCATTCACTCTCTAGTTATCTTTCACTGTGTGTGAAAGATACAAGATTTCTCATTCGTTTTCCTACCTGTACTAGTCCTCCCCCTGGTACATATATTACTCCCTGACTGTCTCTTTCCTGCGTCCACTGTTATTCGGTTTCATGTGTGAAATCTTCTCTCCTGAACCCTATGAGAGGCTGAGTGGGAATGACCTGTCATTATCTCTTTCTAAGGAGGGATAGTATTTGTCATTGTGTGCTTGTCCTAATGTGACATTCTCAACATGGTTCACCAGATTCTCTTCCCCACTCTTGCTTAGTCTGGTATTTCTTCCCAGCGTGCATTCTTGTGTGTGTGAGTGTTAGTTATGCATTCATGTGTCTTTTGGTAGAAAATGTGTCTATTGTCTTTTCCCCATTGACTGAATAGAGAGTGTGTGTGTGTTCTCTTGCAGTTGGAGATTTACCTTTTACCTTCTTGCTTTCATTGCTGGCCTGGCTGCCCTCATCGATGTGAGTACTGCCATTTTACCCCTCCTGTCTCTGTACGTTCTCATGAATCACCTGCCCTGCCATCGTAGCTCGGTGGCGTCCATTGTTTTTTTCTGCTGCAGTCCCCTCACCTTTTGCAGGACAGGACAGCATTGACTCATTGCAGTGCTGAGTCAGCTGATAAAATCACACTTGTTGCTGTACCGTCTCATTCATGTATCATGTTTCCCCACAGAAACCTTGGCTGTATGAACTGAAGGAGATGTGGGAAGGCTTTCCTGTGCTGGTATGACTTTAAAATGGCCCTGTACATTCAGTTCACTGATGTGTGCATGTTAGTGTACGTATTGTGAAAAGACAGAGGTGTTTCCCCCCCTGCAGACGCTGCTGCCATCTCAGTACTGGTACTACATGATCGAGCTGGGTTTCTACTGTTCGCTGCTCTTCAGTGTGGCTTCTGATGTGAAACGCAAAGTGAGTGAAATTGATTCGCATTAAGAGAGAAGGAAAAGTAAATGGAAAATTAATCTATAATTCATACAGACACTTTTGAGCCTGCGCTATAAATTGAAAGGTTTTTATTACATCATGATCGTCAGCACACAGTGGTCTGGTCTTACTGACATCTGGGATGGACTGCGGGTGGCCATCAGACTGTTGTTGCACGTGTGTTCGAATGTGTGTGAGTGTTTAAACACATTGGACCTGGGTCAGTGAGGGTAAATCATGGGGTAAATCATGCCAAAAAGGAGCGGGATGGTGTTTCTCCAACACTATCTCTTAACCTAGAAACCATCTAAGTGAGGTTTACCACTGTCTACACAGACCCACCCCTTAAAACATGTAACACACAAACACATATTCCAAACCATGTCTTCTCTCATGTCCTCACAAGTAACATGTCTCCTTCCAACATATTTCCTTCTTTCAAGGACTTCAAGGAGCAGATTGTTCACCATGTGGCTACGATCCTGCTCATCAGCTTCTCTTGGTGTGTTAACTACATCCGTGCTGGGACGCTCATCATGTTTGTGCACGACTCCTCTGATTACCTGCTGGAGGTAAATGGGTCTGCTTCATAGAGTCCTCACAGAACTTTGTGTTTGCAGTATTTCATGCTTCACATATTAGCAAGCAAACAAGTGCCTGCAGTCACAACCAGTGAGCTTCACTCTTGGTTGAGGGATTCACAGTAACTGTACTGTAACTGAGGCCAGTGTGAATATTGATGATATAATGTTGTTTCTCTACTAATAAAATGACTATCACTGTTTAGACTGAATGTTCTGAATCTCAGCTATTTAACCTTTGATCATACTGATCTGATGGCAATACACTGCCACCTAGTGGAGGAATTTAGACCTTGGCAGTCTAGTGAATTACCGGCAAACTTCTTTTCCATTATTCAAACATGTACATCTATCATCAATATATGTATTATTTTTGCATCCAGAATTAATTTCTGTTTTTCCTCCTCCCTCTTATAGTCTGCCAAGATGTTCAACTATGCTGGGTGGCGTAATGCCTGCAACTACATCTTCATCATGTTTGCTGCAGTCTTCATTATCACCCGTCTGTTCATCTTTCCCTTCCGGTACACACACGTCTTTGTCTTCTATTTATTTATTTTTTTATACATGCTACCCATTTACCATCTTCCTAACTCATGTCCTCTGTGTTGCAGCATTATTTACTGTACATGGGTTTATCCAGTGACTGTCTACGAACCATTTTTCGGCTACTACTTCTTCAACGGACTTCTGATGGTTCTTCAGTGTCTCCATATCTTCTGGGCCGTCCTCATCATACGCATCGCAGTCCGCTTCCTCACCAACAACGTAAACAATCACAAAGAAATCTGCAGATTATGTTTATCAATAAAATCATGAACATGCTAACACTCATACAGCACAGCAAAATGATCTCACTCTTAGAACGATGTGTTCACTCTGTGGAAGTTGTGTACAGTGAATGACATCTTCCTCACACTGTGTCTCTCCTTTTTTTCCAGGAAAAGGTAGACGATGAAAGGAGTGACAAAGATGAAACAGACGAATCAGAAGAAGAAGAGAAAGAGGAGGGGGAGCACACGAAGAAAAACGGACCAATGCAGAATGGTCATGCAATCCACAACAACAACCACAGCAAGACAGCATGAAGGTGTCAGAAAGTAGGAATGTGAGATGGACTTATATCCCTCAGTAGGGGAGCAGGAGGGAGGGATGAAGAGAAAGAGAAGAGTGAAGGGGAAGGCATTCCCTAAAACCAAGAACAGCAGGTATCCTGAGGAAATATGACACTAATACACAAACACACGAAAACATGTCCATTCATACTTTTAGAGGGCACAGAGATCCAGCAGATATACAGTAACTGGCAGGATTCCTTTTGTGCTCAGACAATAATGTATCATGTGACAAAATGTCACAAAATTTAAGAGGGGAGGAAATGGAGAGGACCAAAGCGTGGAGAGGACAGAAGTGGGCGGCGCTGCTTCTACTTTAGCTTTCTCATTCTAACTGTGCCTTAGAGCCAGCTAATCGCTGTCCAAATGACATTTTATAGCTTTTATGCTTTTAATTTCGCTTTATTTCATCGTAACGTTGCTGTTTTCTACTAGCCGAGTGAACGTTTTTTAAAAGTGGAACAATAGGGCATTTTTTTCCCTAATTTTTCTGCCTATGCAAGTATGTGTATGTTCAGCTTTTGCAACGTCTTTGCACAAACATACAGTGTCTCTTATATAAAGTTAAAAACAGTATAATAATTAGCAGGAGGACTGAGGGCCTCTGCTCCCCACTGTAGCTGGTGCCATTAAAAAAGCAGTCTGCCTTGTGAGGTTTAATGAAAACACGTGGTTGTATCCTTTTTAGATGGAAGATAAACCGAAAGTAAATCCTGCTTTCTTATTTAAATTCCAATCGGTTTTCAGCTTCTTACAGAGATGTATGACCTGCAAAGGTGAGACGAATGTTAAACACAACAGCACTGTGATATAAAATCACAGCATCCTGCCAGTGGTGGTGGAACTGGCGTTTTTTTACCCGCTGGTGTGGCTGACGCAGTTTGATCCAGTTGAGTAATGAATCACAGTGATGACGCCACCCGAAGTAATGCAATGACTCTCCTTCAAGTGATGGCCATGGTGGTTTGCTCTGTTGAAATGAAGGAGTTTTATGAAGGCGAACGCAATGGGACAGATGAACCATTTCCAGATTTTATGAATATTGGCCAGATGTCTACAGTTCACTGCCTTGTGGCCTGGGTTATATTTATTAACCTGGGCAAGAATTTTGGTATTGATCTAAGTGAATTACTTTAGGTATGATTATGTCTATGAAACGGGTTTACAGGTATGTTCTTTGATTTGGATTTTTTCCAGTGTTGACTCATGAGGTATTAATGAATTAATTGTTGCAGTTTTGTTGTTATGCTTTAAAGTTTTTTTGTATGTCAAGTGCCTTAAGTGTAATGTATGAGAAGCTCTCTCTTACGTCTCCATGCTCTCTCCTTTTTGTTCCAGTCGTCACATCACAGACACAAATATAAAACTAAAACATCCTCTTTCCACTACGGTCTCATTCTTCGATCACTTTCTTCCTCTGGTTTTTAAATTATCTCTCCTGTCAAACTCACTCTCATTCCACCAACGTCTTCTTTACTAACCCAGACCAACCAGCAACCTCTCTCCTCGGGTGATACAGAAGAAACAGCTGTGTCCTAATTACAGTGTTACTTAGTTTTTTGTTTTATGGTGCATATGTTATTAATAATAAAAACAGAGACCATGAATCAGAATGAAAAACCCGTGATGTTCTTTTTATTTATCTTAACATCATGCTTGCAAATGTACCAAACTACAAATAGTTTAAACTGATGGTACTTGTGTCTAAAAGTTGTTTATCATTTAACACCTATATCAGGTGTTTTAACCACTGAATCCTATACGCCACTATTAATAGGGGGAGGTCTGTTAGTACTGTCAGAGCCTCCTCTGTCAGACCTACACGTTTTATATTGATCATAATGTTACTGTTAGAATAACAAAATTATACAATGTGTTGTAATGATTTTATTTTATGATTAAAACTCAATATAAGTCTTTGAAGTTACTCTCAGTTACTATCAGAAACCTTTCAAATGTTTTAATTGCTCATGTTGACATATAAAGATGTAAATAAACATTTATCACAGAACATTCATGAGATTCCTAATGATTTCATTTCACCCCTCCCCACAGTTTGTTTACTCCTCTCTCATCTCCTCCTCGGGGCTTTTGTCTCCTCTCCCCCTCAGCCTCCTCTGCTGGGCGGAGCACCACACGGATTTCCCAACATTTCACGTCATGTGTATCTGGCCGCTGAGTCCAATCCAGAGGAGTGTGGACAGCCTGTGGCTCGGTTAGCCCCTAACGCCATCTTTAACCGGAGAGGGGGCTTTAAACCGGGAGAAAGCGGGGGAAACTGGGCTGGAGGAGAGTATCCGTCATCGCCCTTCGTGCTGTCCATCCTGCGGGTCGGTGTAACCCGTTTTGCGCGATTACGGCGCAAAGTCAAGCCGTGAAGAAATCTACGGGCAGCTGGTTAGCCTGCTAGCTAGCTGGCTAGCGAGGGGGAGGGGTGGGGGTGTCGAGGTCTCTCTTTTTTTCCCCCCGCAGCTGAAGTTGTTTGTTTATGTTCTTCCACTCGGACATGTCCTCCGCTGACCCAGGTAAAGTGCTTTCAAAGTCACGAGGGCCTTGAGCCTCGCGTTTCGGTGCAACTGTCAGCGGGTTGTCGGTGTTTTTCTCCCGCACAGCGAGAGCGGACACTTTGAGAAAGATAGCGTGACAGCAGCGGCTAAGTTAGCTTAGTAGCCGAGCTAATGCCACAGCTAGGCTCGCTGGTTGTTGCATAAGTGGGAGCTGGGTTTAGATGCGAGCAGCTAACAGCTGCTGGAATACTGTGCAGGCTGCTCCCGTGTTTTTATTTTAGCTCTGTAAAGTGAGAAGCTAAATTCAGATGAGATAATGTGTCTGTTGTGTGCTCCCAAGCGTGATATCTGTGCGCTACATGTAGCTTCGGCGCTAGCTCAGGGTCGTGACTGCCTCATCAAACCACAATCACGATCCAGCAATATTTGGTGTGAACGGAATGCTTTATATTGTGAATCTAACACCCCCCAGCTCTGTCATGCATTGCTAATCCGGCATTGGAACGTTGGCTCCGGTGAATAGTTCACTTTCCTTTTGCAGTGTTTGTGAAACAATAGGAAATCACCTCTGTTTCTGCGCCTCTGTGTTATTAATAGAGTTAGCAGGCCCTGATCTGGGCATGGGGGCAAGTGGGACCCAAGCAGGTGCTGTTGTGCCAAAAGGGACCAACAAGAGACGAGCTGCGTAAGTGTGTGTGTGTGTGTGTGTGTGTGTGTGTGTGTGTGTGTCTGTACTGTTAGATGTGTGAGCAGAGGTAACTTGTGGTGAAAGTATCTTGTAAGAACATCTTTTGTGATGCCTCTCACACATTTCACTGCTCCACGCTGCAGGCCAGACTTCGATGATGACGATGAAGGAAGCAAGTTGTTCAGGTACGTGTGTCTAAGTTCTTGTCACAAAGTAAGAGGAGTTGGATAGTGGGGTGTTTATTTCGTTCAGGCTCCTGAGCTCACACGTTTTCTCTCTCTCTCTCTCTCTTCAGGTGTGATGACGAAACAGGTGGCAACGGCAATGACAAAGAGCGCTTTGCCAGGTAGGAGGATTACTGATGAGAGATATATGCATGCAGGCGTTTAGGGAAGATATGTTTCGATGATCACCCCCATGGTGTTCACTCTCTTTTCCACCTTTTTCTGTCCTAACACTTGAAGATTTCTTGAACCAACGTTTTAGCAGGTTGGTTTCATTTCCAGGTTTTTGGAAGATGATCAAAGTTTTGCAGATAAGGAAAAAGTAGCCAGGTATGGCCTGTACCGTTATGGAAGGCTCCCTCTCCTGCATTTATCCATATCAATATTGAATGCACTGATGAAATACTATCCTGTCTTGCTGGGACCCCAGCCCATTGTCTATTTGACAGCACAACATTGCTGGTATATTTCTCAGGGCCGTGTATGTTTTTGTGGCCTGTCAGAATTATTAGGCTTCTTCCCCCAAAGACCACCGGTTGTCTGCCTTAACCCACCACTGAGATGTTTATCACTAACCACTGTGCTTTGTGTGGGACGGGATGTTTTTTCTCTTTGAGCAACTGTCCTCTTCTCTTGTCTCTCCCCCCCCTCTCAGGACATCTGAAGGGTCTTTCTCTTTTTGCACTTGCTCTCTTTTGTCACACCGACTGGCTTTGAAAGACCAGAATCTCTTGCTTTCTCACTGTCAGATCACTGACAACACTTTGTTTTATGCGTCCATTACATCGCTCATATTTTCTCATTCCCATCTCCTTTTCCGGATCGGCATACTTGCATTGCAAAATTAACTCTGAGCTCAACACCATGTTGTCCACCTAAATGTTTCTCCCATCTTGATCCTTCACGTCGTCTCCACCTTTGCATCCCTCCCTTGTTTCCTCCATCCAGGGAGAACCACAGTGAGATTGAACGGCGGAGACGGAACAAGATGACCGCCTACATTACAGAATTGTCCGACATGGTGCCCACGTGCAGTGCTCTGGCACGTAAACCAGACAAGCTAACCATCTTACGAATGGCAGTGTCCCACATGAAGTCTCTGAGAGGAAGTGGCAATACCAATTCCGATGGGTCATACAAACCCTCCTTTCTCACTGACCAGGTAAGGGCAATTGAGTGGTGGTTAGATGTGTAACAGACAATTCTTCCCTCTAAAATGAGTGCAGTCATACAACATCTATGAACCATCCTCACTGCCGGTGATTTCTGTCTAAAGGAACTGAAGCACCTCATCCTGGAGGCGGCCGATGGCTTCCTGTTCGTTGTTTCATGCGAGACCGGTCGCATTGTTTACGTCTCTGACTCTGTGACACCCGTCCTGAACCAGTCACAATCTGAATGGCTCGGCTCATCCCTGTATGATCAGATCCACCAAGATGACACAGAAAAGCTCCGGGAGCAGCTCTCCACTGCAGAGAATAACAACACAGGTATAAATCATAGAGTAAAGATCAGAGCAGACACATTTGCACCCCATTGCACCCCAGGTTGGCTCAATGCACTTGTTTGCCTTCAAAGGGAGAATGTTGGATTTAAAGACTGGAACAGTGAAGAAGGAAGGCCAGCAGTCATCAGCAAGAATGAGTATGGGGGCCCGCCGCTCATTCATCTGCAGAATGAGGTGAGACTCGTACTCAAATTAATCATGCAGTTTAATATTCATTCAGTGATCTGTGCCAAAATGTGTAAATTGCTCATTTGGTGGCCTGCTTGTGATTGAAGGTGCGGTTCATGTCCAGTGGAACCATTGTCGATGAACAGACTCAATTTCCTTCGAAATAGAAACAGGTGAGCAAAGCCAATGAGGTTTATTTTTTATTTAATCAGTATTATTCCACATCAGCATATGTAGCCCAGCAGAAAGTTGCTGGTAATTAATATGATTTTTAATTCTTCCCCTTACTTCAGGAATGGTTTGGGTGCAGCCAAGGAGGGGGAGCCCCAGTACGTAGTGGTCCACTGTACAGGATACATCAAGTCTTGGCCCCCTGCAGGTAAAACTCTTTTTTTTTTTTCTCTCTCTCCTTTTTTAGGACCAGTTATATGCAAACATACCCCTCTCTGTTAGTTTTGCTTCCTTATATGCCCAGTACCTGTAAGAAATGAGAATGTTGGCATTTATTGTATATTTATGTTTTAGGAGTTTCACTAACAGATAATGAAGCAGACAACACTCAGGGGAGTCGCTACTGTCTAGTTGCCATTGGGAGATTACAGGTATGGTATATGTAGTGAATTTCTGTTGTTTACGATTAAATACCCGAATACCCGAGTGATAATGATTGATGATTGAAAACATTAAACACTGTGTTGTTTTTTTTCCTCCTCAGGTGACTTGTTGCCCAGGTGACACAGACATCAACAGTATCAGTGTTCCAGTAGAGTTCATCTCACGTCATAACTGCCAGGGCATGTTCACCTTTGTAGACCATCGCTGCATGGCCACTGTTGGCTACCAGCCCCAGGTAGGAGTCACAGCTGGGGAAATCATCTGATCTGATGGTGTTAGTGTTTATTCTGATTACTCTTGTATTGTCCACTGTTTGTTGCAGGATTTGCTGGGTAAGCATGTTTTGGAGTTTGCCCACCCTGAAGACCAGGGCCTACTGAGAGACAGCTTCCAACAGGTAGGGCTTCTATTTGTATTTCTGTGGATCTCTTATGTTTACATGTGCTTACAGCAGAATATGTTTTTTATTGTTGTTAAACCCTGGCCCTTATGTGACCCAGAATGAGACTCAAGTTTAACATCTGCACTTATTTAGTTGTGTTATGCTGATGTAGCCTCAAAATCTTAAGCAAGAGTTGCTGCTAACACGAGAACTCATCTGACACAATCAGGAAAGTTTCTTTGTAGCAGGATAAAAAGTCCACGACTCACTGCAACCTTGTATTTTCTGTAGAATATGAAGTAATGTCAAACCAGAACTGAAACCGATCCTATGAAGTCAGTTCCCACAGCTCAACAGTCACAGATAATTATATATTCACTAGGCTGTAACCTGATATGTCAGTGCTATAGATTTGTATGTTATTGTGTAAACACAGCTTTATTTAAAATGTTGCACACGTGTCCTCAGGTGCTGAAGCTGAAGGGTCAGGTTTTGTCAGTGATGTTTCGGTTCCGCTCAAAATCGAGAGAATGGATCTGGATGAGAACAAGCTCCTTCACCTTCCAGAACCCCTTTTCAGAGGAGATTGAGTATATCATCTGCACCAATGTCAACGTCAAGTGAGTCACTCTTAGTAGACAGAGTACTTTTACCAATACTGGTGATTACACAATGTTGGTACACAATGACGCACTGCACATAATGAAAGCAGAAGTGTGGTGAAAAAATGACTGTAAAATCCTGGATAGTTCCCCATGTCTGAATACTTGCCTGTCCTCCCTCAGTCCCTAATTCCACTTTCAACAGTTCCAAAACAATTCTATATAAACCACACACTGATTGCTCTCTCCCTACACCTCTCCTTTGCACCCATCTCTAATTGTGGGGAAGTAGAAACTCGTCTCAGGACCCCCTCACTCCCATCTCCTCCCCAGGGGGCATGCTGCCCCCTTCCCTGGGTCAGAGCAGCCCAAACTGCCCTCCTGTTGTGCTCAGCCCAGGGCAGGTGGCCATCAGGTGAGCCCAGGCCTGGCCTGACTATTGTTCCCCTGCATGGGAGAACGGGGCTGCTTCTTCATGGGAGACTCCTGCTGTCACTAGCTGACTGTAGACCTTCTGTTTTTGTTGTTGTTTCCAAACCCTGAGGAACTCTTCTCTCATTTTACTTGTCTCTGTTCCACTGTAGTGTTGGAAAAAACAGAACTGTTGTCTAATCAGAAGCATGTCTTATAGTTTTCCAATAGTAAGTAGTAGTGACAATAAGAAGGTGATGTAGCATGTTAACGGTTTGTACAGTGTTTAAATAGCAGGTCTTTCTCTGCTGGGGCTTGTTTCACTCTTCCTCCTTTCTCCTTTTACGTTGCCATGGTGACTGGTGGTGTGCTGTTTTATCAGCAGGATTTCTCACTCAACAGTGGAGGCATGGAAATGGAAATAAAACAATTCTAATTGACGTTTAATCAGTGCCCTCCTTGCCTTTTCCAGGCAGTTCCAACAGCAGCAGCAGGCCGAGCTGGAGGGAGGTGGAGCCAGAGACGGACTGTATGAGGTAGAGCCAATTGCCCTTTCGCAGGTTAGGCCACACATGTGCCTGTCTCATCATAGTGTTATGTATTGTTTGTCTTAGTCCAGCCAATGGACAGAGGCATTATGTTTCAGGTTGTGCAAACAAAAATCCAGTTTGAAAAAAGAGAAGAAGTCATACCCAACAATTACACTAAATTAATTTGCAAATAACAGATTTAGTAGCATAGTGGAAACATTCCTCATGTGGAGGAAAATGTGAACCACCCATGAGAGAACAACATATTTCCCCATAGGTAGTACAACACACTGTTCATCAGGTAAACACAGAGTAGAGTTAAACGTGAGAGATATGACACTGATGACCTGTCTGGTCCTTTCTTAAACACTTTGCTGGTCTCGGAGTGTGATTGCTCACTGATCATTTGCCGGTCCTCAGATGCCAGTCCAGCCGGTACAGCCTGTCACTGCTGCGGGTCCAGACCACAGCAAGACCCTGGAGAAGCCAGAGCTCTACCCCTCTCTTTTCCAAGGCCCAGATCAGACCAAGGGCATGCCCTCCGCCTCCACTCCCTCCCCACAGGTTTACCCTCAGGCCAACAACTTCACTGCAGGCCGATCCAATGATGCTTACAGGTAGGATGCCTCATGTTCAGCCACAACATTAATAACATCTGTATTATATTGTGTAGGTTCACAGAAACACTGACCTGTGGTTTATAGAACCAAGATGGTAACGGACACTTGAAAGCTTCTGTACTCTTCCTACACAGGGTTTTTGTAATTAGACTCCAGAACTCTGTGGGTGTAATGAAATTGGTTTTGACTGACTGCTCCACACAGCAAGCTGTGCAGTGTCCTGACACCTCTCGCAGTGGCCTGTAATAATGTGTTCAGCAGTTTGTACAACAGTAGCCCTGCATCAGGGATTCTTGTGCTTCCCTGTCACCAGTTCACCAGCTGTTTCTTCCTTGCACCAGTGCTAACACATGGGAACATCCCTCAAGACCTGCTGTGTTGGTGAACCTCTGATACAGTAATCCTCCAATTTGGCCCTGGGCAGAGTTACTTAGATCCTTGTGCCTGCTAATTATTCCGGCTTCTCACACATCAGCCTAAAAGGTGGACTGCTCTCTTTCCCAATATGCCCCACCTTTTGACAGGTGACATTGTAATGAGATGTTAAATCAGCAATCAGCCAAAACTGTTAGTGTTTTGGCTGATTGCTCATGTGCACAAACAGATCTCAATCCTCAGGCGAAACAACATCTCATGATTTTGTTAAGTAAACACCTTTATTATATTGCCTCAGAGTGTGTCCTGCTCATTCCTCTGTTACAGTTACAACTCTTATGCAAACAACATGACACGGAGCAGAAACAAGTGCTTGAAGGTGCCTGTAGTTTATCCTGTTATCTTGAGATCTGACTTAATGAGGTTGTGTCGTTACCTTGGGATAACACGTTGAGATCTGGAGGTAATGAGATTATTATCCTCTGTAAACTCTGTGACTCCTGGCCGCTGTGGGAACTAATAAACTTGCATGTAAATGTAAGATAGCACCTCATTCACCAGAAGGTTTCACATGGTTTTGGCTGATTTACAGCAACAGCCCTTGGGAAAATTACCCAGTTCTCCCAGTTGTGAGCCTGCCACAGTTCAAATCCACTTGAGAATAAAAGCCTCCCCCCTCTAACTATAAGTGGGTGCAGATGTTATTTTTGTCATTGTAATCCCAAAAGCATGCACAATATGTTTCCAGTAGTTCTCACTCTGATGTTAATTATAATGTGCTCCCATTCTTTCTCCATATGGAGAGTGTTTTCTGTTTTGTTTCAACTGAGCTTCAAATATTTTTTGCAATGGAGTCGGTCTTTATTTTAACAGAGCTCTCACTGTCTTTCCTCTTCTCTGCAGACAAGTCAACATGACTCCACAGATGGCACAGCCAGCTCACTCAGCAGGACAGATGCTGGCTCAGATGTCCCGTCAGAATGGAGCCCCACAGTCAGTGACCCCCTCCAGCACTGGAAGTCCCCTTCATGGAGGACCAGGAGGGTGGCCTGGAGCTGGACCTGGAGCAAGACCACAATTTACTAACCAGGTGAGACAGTATGACAGGAGTTATGGTTACATTTATTTCATTTATACAATTTAATCCAGTCTTCATTTACAAAGGAAATAACTATGAAAAACAAAAATTGTATTTCTTCATCCCAATTATGACCACATATTTACTTATTTAGCCCCAAGGTGCTAAAGGTGTTGTAATAATTCTAACCAACAGGTGGCTCCCCAGGCAGCAAAGACCATGTCTCCACCGTTCGCTCCAATGGGAGGATTTGGTGGCAGCTCTTCAAACTCTTTTGGCCAGATGCCTACAGGGGCTGCTCCCGCCCCCACCAGCGGTGCAGACTACCCACAAATTAATTCTCGTGCCAGCCTCAACACCAACGGTTATGGTAGGTTGTGTGCACAGATATGTGTTGAACCATGTCTGTGTGGTTATACAGGGCCGTCCTCTGACCCCTCTGCTCTCTGTTTCAGATGGCTCACAGTCAGGGGCGCAGTTTCCCTCCAGAGCAGCCGAGGCCGTGTGGCCACAGTGGCAAGGCCAGCAACACACGCAGAATAATGCAGAGCAGCATCCTCATGCTCAGGGCAACCAGCAAGACATGTTTCCTGTGAGTGACGCAAAATCAATCCGGCTTTACTCCCTTTGTTATATCACAAATTAATCTCAGCCTCTTTCATCCGATCCAGGATGTGTTGTCCATGCTGGACCAGCCTGCCAACTTCAACAGCGATGACTTTGAGATTCCCATCTACCCTTCGTTTAATGAGTGACCTGGTCAATACTTTTCCGCCAGTCCACACCTTTGTCGTTCTCACAGTTCTTGCCCTTATGTTCTCTTATATTTCGCTCTTCTGTACCTGTTGTCTTCCTGCTCCTGAGAGTAGCACTCTTCCCTTGCTTTGCATGGCTTAAACTGCACTGCCACAGGCCAGTTGAATATGGAAGGACTTACCGGACTGTAGATTTACGGGAGAGGGCAATCAAGGATTTGCTACTGATGAAAAGATGATTATTTTAACAATAAGACAGCCATTCTAAGAGAAATCTCTAGCTAGCACTGCCCAAAGGTCAACATCCTATATTGTAGATATAAGATATAGATGTGTATATAAATACATATATAAAAGCGCACAATCACACAAATGCATTTTCGTAGACCATACAATGGCACACTCTCACAATCTGTGAAAGACAAAGAAAGGCCTTGAATTGTGATTCATTCCTGGTTATCTCAGGCGTTAATGAAGAGTGTATTTTGCTGTTGTACCCTTTAGCCCCCGTAGACAAATCATCCTAATCGTTGATTTTTAAACTCTCAGGAAATAGCAGAGATATACAGCTCTCTTGATTTTGAAAGAAAATACTCTCAGCTGTCACACGCAAACCTCCGCTGTCCGTGTCCGCCTCACTCACAGTTTGAGATCCACAGCATGTCTCTGCATGACAGCACTGCTTTGGTGGCTTCATCTATACATTTTAATTATTTCATTCAACTTTAAGTTTTTTTTCAGTATGGAATGATATACTTAACACAGACACATGGTGTTACAATGGCTACATACTGTTGGTCTCAGTGCCCGTTGGAAATGTAAACAATCTATTTTTCTTTGCCTACATTTATATATAAATATATATATATATACACTATGCATGAGTGTGTGTATGTTTAATGGATGCGTACAGTATCGTTATCAAGTTTTAATACAGTCATAGGGTTTTTCTGAATTGCTTGACGTCTTTCTGTCATCCTGCATTAACCTGTACCAAGTATGGGATTTTTGTACTCCTTTTGTAAAACAAATGAAAAAAAAAAAAAAGAAATCACTCAGCAATAATCGTTAACAAGCAGGATGTACCTTTAAAGCCATTATCTATTGTTGTTAGACATGTTTTCATTGGTGTTATCTCAAATTGGAGAGATGTGGCAGTCATGTTTTTGATTCCCTTCAAGAATTCCGGTAGTGTTTTATTATTTCAAAACTTTGAATTGAAAACTTGTTGTCCATTACCATCTTGTGATTGCTATCTAGCTAAAGGTTTGATCAGGGTATTCAGGATCGATATGGAATTAACGGAGAAGCTCTAAAAGTGAGAATGTCCGAAATGTGTTGAGTGTTTGTCCTCATGTTTATGACTAACATTTGGACGAGGACTGAATCTTTGCCAACGAGATCCAATCATCTGTGTTATACAATCAAATTTTGTATTTTAGAAGAATGTTGTGTGTGATGAACGAAATATTTAAGTTTTTAATTTGTGGTATTAGTTTAAATTGGACCCTTTATATTACAGTTTTCTGTAGTTTGTGTGTTACACTTGCACACTTAATGACAAATTATGTAACGATGTTAACCCATGTTCATTATTGTCCAGTTTTTATCTTCAAAAATACGTTGGTGACTGTGTCGTCTTTGTTGTTGTTGAAAAACCTTTTTGGTCGATCTGTATCCAGGTTTCTTTTTTTTTCGATGATGTGAACTTTTGTCATTCATTAAACACAAATATATAAATATACTGTATATGAAATGTTTAATGAGAGAATGTCTGGTTTTGTATTAAATTGCTATATTGTAAGAAATGGAGCTGGATTCTAATTTGAACTGCACACGTCTTAGTCAGCTCATAGAGTAGAGTTCCTTCTGCTGCCATTGCATGTGAGTTTCACAGTTAAATGAGAAAAAGAAATAAACAAACACAGAAAAACTACTTTTTGTTTGATTTATCAAGTGTCTTGTAAAACATCTTACAGTTAATATAAAGCTTGTCTCGTTTATCTTCTATTATGATGTATTTGGCACTGGTCTGAGAGTAGGGAATTTAATTGAGTCGTATCTGACCCACTTGGACTCACTAATCAACTGATGGTCAGAGGTCAAGGTTGTTCCACTGTGACCTCAACACCGAGGTGTTTCTTTAACTGTTGATCACTTATCACAGATTCTAGATAAAGTGATGACATCACTGGTTAAAGGTCAAAGGTCCCAGTGACCTTATATCAATATAGATGAAAGAAGTATAGAAAAGGAACACAACTGCGGTGTGAATATCTTTTTTTCCAGTTTAGTTGTGCATTTAATCCTTAATCACAACGTTTATATATTCAGTCTGTTCTCTTTTAACATTCATGCAAGAGTGGTGGATGTTTTCAGTTACATCCCTGCATGTGTTCACTTCCTTGAAAGAGTTTTATGTTAACTGGCAAGGAAACAAAAGCCAGCTTTGCTGTGATTGGCCTGTATCTGTTCCCTAGAACAGAGATCCGTGGGTAACTGCTGGGATCAGTTTCAGCCTTCGTCCTTCCGTCCTCTCTTTCACAGCCTGAGGGTGAAAACTGACAGAGTTGGTGCTGGGACTGGTTTAAGTCAGGTTTACTGTGTCAACTGTGCCCTGTTTGGGTTGGACCTCAGTGACACCTCGTGCTGTAAATCTTACTATGACTCCAAACAGTCACGCTCCTCTTCAACTTTGAGACCAGATCCACCTCTATTTGCATAGAGTGTCTTCACTCTTAACTTGTGTGTGTCTCTGTCCTGGCATCAGAATACAAGCAATCTGCATTTTTTTGGTCAGGATCAGTTTTCAACCCCTCTCAAGTGGATTGCCACAAAGGCGTCATATCCTCTTTCTTACAGCCTTTTCTCTTTCCTCTTTTGCCATTCCATCAATTCTGCCTTCTAAGATCTCCACAATTATTACATCATAAACATTTGAAATCTTGTGCACGTGTGCCCTAGTATGCACTGTATTTGTAGAGTGAACTGATTTGAGAATCTTGCTCTGATTGCCACAATTGCATTTTTCAGATCTGTGAAATCTTGTGCAACATCTTTCTGTGTTGTCGTGTGTGAGCCCTGCACTGACCAGGGATCCAGTGACGGTTGTCATCTCCTGTAGAGGTCTCGTCTCCTGAAGTGACCACAGAGGTGCCTGGGTGCTCTCATCGGAGGAACAGCCTGATCGTTACCAAACTTGTTAACTATTCATGCAGGACGCAGGTGCCAAATGGGGCTCTGCGTGTCCACCCCTCCACCTCATCAGCTGGACGAGGACACAAGGTGTCAATGCTGGAAGAAGAAATTCAAAACTAAACAGAGGACTGAATCATTCAGTCTAGTTTGGGATTGAAGAAACTGCCGCAGCGTCACAGATCAGACACAGAACAGAACCACTGGAGAAGTCCGTACCAATGAAGACAGTGTGTAGATGTGTTTTGCTGAACTTCTCTGGTGATAAATGAGACGACTGTGAAGAAGACACAAACATCTTTACTTGACGACTTTTGGATTTGTCACCATGGATCCTCCGACCTCTCCCGTGAACAGACTGGAGCTGGACGTGGACCTGGGCTTTGTCCTCTTCTTCTTCTTCCTCCTCTGTTTATTCTTGGTGGTGACCATCGTCCGCTGCGCTCAGATGGTGCTGGATCCTTACAGCGCCGTCTCTGTCACCACGTATCAGGAGGAGCAGATGGAGGACTGACAGGAACCGGGACCATCTTCTTTTACGATCTGTGCCTCTACTCACACAGCAGAGATGATTTGGTTTTTCTTGAGTCTGATTCAACCTGGAGGAGAGAGTTCAAACTTTCTATAACTCAAATTCTATTTTTGTAAACAATCTATGGATAATATCCTCAAATGATGTAAGTAAACATAAAATATAGAAAATATTCAAGTGAGAGAATTAAATGAACCTAGTTTTACAAAGCAGTGGATGCTGGATCAATTAGTTACAAGAGGTCATGACTGGCAGTAGAGTTGGTATTGTTAGCATCAATTTTGTTATTATTTTAAAATAATGCAAACGTTGATGTTATTGAAGAACTGAACATTTTTAGGTTTCACAGACTGCATTTACTTTCTTTAACAATGAATGAACCATTGAACTGTTGATAAATTACTTTCAGATCTTAACTCACTTTTGAGGACCTGACTAACATACTTTGACACACTATCGACTGGGTGTCGTAGTTTTGCAAACCTGCGCAACGCCGCCAGGCGGGGCTTGTAGGTCCTTGGCGGGATCGAGGAGCGCCGCGTAACACCGCCCACCTCGAATAGCCCCGTGAAGCATAGCATGCGCGTTTAGCTAGTAGCTAGCCCTTAGCCTTGGCTAGGTGGCTGTATTTACGAGCAGTCGAGATGGAAAGCAGCGAGAGGTGAGTGTGGAGTGCTGCCGCTCCATGAAACTGAAACTGAAGCTGTATGTCTAAGAGCAGCTCCGGAGAACCCCCCGGAGTTGTTTGTTTTCCAGATAAACTGCATCACTCAGTCAGGGGATGGTGCATCCCCCATGCTAATGCTAGGCTAACATGCTAAGGGTTTGGGACTTGTGACACTTTGTTTTGGCTCCTGTTTCCCTGCACGTGTGTCAGGAACGTGTCGGTGAACCTGTGGAGGTCATGTCTGTAGTTCTCCTGTTAGCCATGTAGCTAGTAGATAACTTGACGGGGTCAAGGCTGCCAGGTTGTTCTTTGTTTTAGTAGCATCTAATTCTCACTCATACATGGCAGACAAGTTACAGGCTACAGTTGGGCCATTGGCTTTATACCTGAAGTGGACAGTTTTTATTGCATGTGCTGAGCATGTTTCGTTCAGATGCAAACAGAGGGAGCTGTTGTTGTTTGTGTACATGTGTCAGCTCTGTCCTGGTGCAGGTCTCATCCTCTGCAGCACCTCACCTGTTTTCACTGATGCGTTCATCACAGGGACCCTGAGCCTCTGCTGCAGAGGACATTTGAGGATGCAGTTTAAAGTTGGTCTTAGTGTACATTTTCTGGATCTAACCTTGATAGGTGATTTTTAGTGTAGGAATTGGCTTACACCCAATTCCCTGGTATGTTTTATTTTGACTCCCTGGAAAAGAAACAAAACAAGATCATACTCTCTTTTAAATATCTTTAATCAGCAAATTTCATTTTTTTTGACTTGATCAGATCTGATAACAACAGAATTGTAAGATTCATGTGTATGTCTTTAAAATGATGTTTGTGCCTCCTGCTCCTGTCCGTTTGTCCTCAGGATGGAGGTGGAGGGTTGGGACCCCAGTCTGGAGGAAGAACTTGGCATTTCTCTGGACGAGCTGAAGCAGTGGATTGATGAAGCTGTGGAGAAGAGTGAGATCGTGCAGAATAAAAAAGCTCAGCTGACAGAGCTGAAAAAATGGGTCGAGCAAAAGGAGAAGGAGGAGGCCATAACGGAGGTACTTCTCAAAGACACCAGCAGGTGAGTGCAAATTTAACTGTTTATTTCATGTTTCACAAGTTTCTATGTTAATATATGTGTTTCAAAAATACATGTATGTATTTATTTAAGTCAGGCAAACATTTGTCTGATATATGAAATCACTGTGAGCCAAAACAAAACATGAATTGCGTATCAGGCATCATTGAGTGAAGAAGCAGATCAGCCATTGGCTAATATGCATCATGCATGTTGGTGAAGTGCACACACATTACAGAACATCCATAAGATGTCACCCTGAGGTGGGAACCACAATCACTTGATTAATCATTTAGTCCACTGTTCTCCTCAGGTCCTTATTGGAGTGTGAGAGGCTGGTGAAGGCGACCTACCAAAGGAATGGTCTTGTTTACCGGGAGAGCAGCTCTGATGATGAGGGTAGTGGAGGAGGGGTCTTGTCCTCGGAGGTCATTGAAATAGATGATGACGATGATGATGATGTCATTGCTGTTGGCTGCTGTAAGTCATGTATTATTTTCTTTGTAGGAGAAAATTAATGGTTCACAGCTTCTATGTATTTATTTTTCTTGTGGTCTTCACTGTTTCAGTGGTTCCACCAAAGAAACCCGGGACTCCTGGCAAAGATCCAGTGGTGAGAACAATATTGATCTATTTGCACAGTAAATTTCTAAATGTTAATTTTTATGGGTGAGTTACTGTGACTTAAGGAAATAAAAGCACCAAATGTTCCCCAAAATAAAAGTTTGGCGCACCTAAAATTCTTAAATACATTTTATCAGGTTTGCATCCTGTAAAAAATGAAATAAACTTAAGGAAAATGCATCAATATACGTTTATAGTGAACTTGAAATAATGACTCGTAGATGAATTCTATTCCATCTTTATTTCACATTTTTATTGAGAATATCAAAGAACAACAATGAAATATTATTTTTGGCCTTTTTTCCTTTGGAAAAACTCAGATAGCAGCATGTAAGATAAATCCACTACCTGATTCAGTCATAATCACTTCACTAAAAACCTACATTTGCTTGCAGCTGTATTTGCTCAAGGCTTTATTTGACTCGCTGAAATCCTAACAAGGGAAACCATGGATACGGTGTTTCCATCACACATGTCAAGGTCAAACACTGCTCACGCTATGCACATAATATATGCTGAGTTTATTTATTTTGCCAGTTAAAAGAGGTGTCGGCAGCTCTACAGAAAACCTCTCAGCAGGTGCAGAAGTTGTTCCAAACGATAAACAAGCCTTTGTCAGGCGCTTCTGTGGTGCGACCTCCAGGACAGCTGTCATCCCAGACAGGTAAGTACGCACACACATACACACACGTAGACTCATCAGATGCATCATAACTGCTGGAAGTGTTATGTGTGCTTTGTCTACCCTGCAGCTATTCAGAGTGCGGTGCCAGCAGTGTTTGTATCGCAGGTTCCATCTCAGTCCATAGCCCAGCCCAACCCAAACGTGACAGAGGATGAGCTTCGAGTTGGGATGAACATTCTGGGAAAGAAACGCACCAAGACGTGGCACAGAGGCGTCCTCGTCGCTATCAACCCTGTTGGTGCGTTCCCGCGTCATTAACCTCCAAATTATTTGTATTAATATCAACTCTGTAGTTGTAGCTCATATTCTGCTGTTGTGATCTGTCTCCTCCGTCTCACTTCAGGAAACGGGATATTTAAGTATAAAGTGAAGTTTGATAAAGGAAAGAGTCTGCTGTCTGGGAATCATGTGGCGTTCGACTATAACCCCACACTGGAGAGTTTGTATGTTGGAGCCCGTGTAGTCGCCAAGTACAAGGACGGCAACCTGGTGTGGCTTTATGCTGGAATCGTAGCAGAGATGCCCAACAACAAGAACCAAAGAAGGTGAGTGGTACTTTCCTCTACATGATACATCAACTATTCAGTTTTCTAAAAATAATGCACAACATAACGCTTCGATTTCTTCAATTTTGTTGTCAGATAATTACATTCCTGCTCACTAAAGGTTAAACCATGGGATTGATCAGACTCTTGGTTGTATATTGTTTTAGGTTTTTGATATTTTTTGATGATGGCTATGCTTCGTATGTGAATCTACCCGATCTCTACCCCATCTGTCGACCATGTGAGTGCTCACTGCTTTTCTCTGCAATTCTTTTAATCTGTGCAGCCCAATATATTCTACAGATGAGCCGCTGTAAAATGTGTTGGCAAAACATTGTGTCTAACTGGTTTTATATTTAACAACAGAGGAATGAGATCCTTTTTGTTTCGACAGTAAAGCATACATGGGAAGACATAGAGGATGCATCGTGTCGAGACTTCATCGAGGAGTACATCACTGCTTATCCCAGCAGGCCGATGGTGCTGTTAAAGGTCAACCAGATCATCAAGACGGAGTGGGAGGGAACCTGGTGGAAGAGTAAAGTGGAGGACGTGGATGGCAGCTTGGTCAAGATCCTCTTCTTGGTAAGTCTCCTTTAGAATATTAAGAATTAAGGACTGGATTTACTGGATGGTGTGTGACGTCTGGTACATCAGTTGATAGATTCACTCATGTTGTTTGATCAGGATGATAAGAGAAGCGAGTGGATCTATAGAGGCTCCACCAGGCTGGAGCCAATGTTCAACCTGAAGATGACCACAGCCAACACTCAGGAGAAGAAGCTGGCCGGCCAGCAGAGGACACGGCCCAACATGGGTAACTTGCATGCTGTACTATTGTACTATATGGAATAAGAAAATTAGACTTTTGTAAGAGGCCATTTGTTGATTCCATTTTCCTCTTTTTCTAGGAGCGTTGAGGAGCAAAGGCCCAGTGGTTCAATACACCAGTGACGGACATGTTGGAGCCTCTCCTGTCAAAGCCCCGCAGGCCACACTGACAGCACAGCTTCAACAGCGTCCACAACTGCTGCAGCCCCAGCAAATCCCACCAGGACAACCATCGCAACCAGTCCAACAACCCCAACAGACCCAAGCCACCCCTCAGTCCCCTCATCCCGCTCAGTCTCCCCGTGTCGAGTGAGTGATGCCGTCTGGATATCTCACATTACTGAAAGAGACGGAAGCGATGAGTTTCAAAGGGCATACGTAAACATCAAGTTTCTTGTGACACATGCTTTCTGTCTTCCAGCAGTAAACATCAGATGGCAAAGAAGAGCACTTCCCCATTTGTCCCTGGTGTGGGAGGCACACATGCCTCCAAAGTCATGCAGTCGCTTTCCACGAGTGTGAGCGGCGTACCCGCGTGAGTTCATGTTATTTGTAGGACCCCAGACAACTGCCACTAACGATTCAGAACAAAGCCGTACAGCTATACTCTTCTTCGATGATTTTAATGGTCCTGATCTTCCTCTTGGTATCCTTTTGTTGATCCGTAGTGGAAGACCACTGATTGCTCCAAATACTCCTACATCCACGTTTGCACAAGCGTTTCAGAGACAGGTGCTATCTGTCTCTCCCGTGTCGCCTCCTATGACTCATGCCGTGGCCAGTATCCCACAGCAGCCCTCATATCGTGCCCCCACGGACCGCATCTTCTACATGGCTCACACGTGTCAGCCTGCCTGTCTCAATCGTGTCCGGCCGACGAAGCCGGACCTGCACAGTGGAAAGAACCCCCTCCTCACACCTTTACTGTACGATTTCAGACGCATGACAGGACGACGCAAAGTCAACCGCAAGGTAAGCATTAACACCCAGACGACTGTGAATAACATGTGTCCATGCATCTTTATATACACTGATTGGAAACTGGAAACTAACGCTGCCTTTGTTTTGTCAGATGTCGTTCCATGTGATCTACAAGGCGCCGTGTGGGCTTTGTCTGCGTAACATGGCAGAGATCCAACACTACCTCTTCCAGACGCACTGTGACTTTATATTCTTAGAGATGTTCTGTCTAGACCCCTATGTACTCGTGGACCGTCCTTTCCAGCCACAAAAGCCATTCTATTATATTCCAGACATCACAGGTGGAAGGGAGGACATTCCACTGTCCTGTGTCAATGAGATTGACTCCACCCCACCTCCTAAAGTCGACTATAGTAAGTCATGGAAAAGGAGAATTTAGTTTGCGCTTTTTCCAGGATGTATTTACCTTACCTATTTATCTTATTATAAGTAATTCAAAAAAGGAAAACTTAATCACAAGCAATCACCTCCCCACCTCATCGTTCTCTGTCTCCTCTCTTTAAGGTAAAGAGCGTATTCCTGAAGACGGAGTATTCATCAACACCAGTGCAGACTTCCTGGTTGGGTGTGAATGCACTGACGGCTGTCGAGACAAGTCAGTGAAGCTGCTTATCCGCACCTCGGCATTTTTCAGATTTGTTCCTGTGGTTGTATTGTCAAGTCGTGTCGTCGTCTCTTAAATACAGATCCAAATGCTCTTGCCACCAGCTGACCCTCCAGGCTACAGGTTGTACACCAGGCGGACAGATCAACACAAATGCTGGGTTTTCGTACAAACGATTAGAGGAGTGCCTTCCCACAGGGTCAGACATTTACACTCTCATGCTGAACACACCCCTCTCTCACCCCTCCTAACCTCATAACAAGATAATTACTGTTGAATCTAACGGCTCATTTGGTTGTCTTGAATCTCTCTCTCTCTCTCTCTCTCTCTCTCTCTCTCTCTCTCTCTCTCTCTAGCATCTATGAGTGTAATAAGCGGTGCAAATGTTGTGCTTCGATGTGCACAAACCGACTTGTTCAGCACGGCCTGCAGGTGCGTCTCCAGCTCTTCAAGACCCAGAACAAAGGCTGGGGCATCCGCTGTCTGGATGATGTGGCCAAGGGCTCTTTTGTATGCATCTATGCTGGTGAGGAAACTGACTTCAACTACCGGTTTACTAGGTCACTCGAATGCAAAGTAACTTACTCCCCTCTGCCCTTTTCTACTTTTTCTACACCAGGAAAAATCCTCACAGATGACTTTGCCGACAAAGAGGGTCTTGAAATGGGCGATGAGTATTTTGCCAATCTGGATCATATAGAGAGTGTGGAAAACTTCAAGGAGGGCTACGAGAGCGAGGCCCATTGTTCGGACAGCGACGGCAGCGGCGTGGATGTTTCCAGGATAAAAATCCAGCCGTCTGCTTTAGCATCATCCACAAACACTGCAGGGCCCAAATCCTCAGGTGAGGGATCAAGGCGGCGTTATTTGCTGATTTTCTTTTTCAATGCATAATATTTCACCTGGACATTTTCTTTTCTGTCACAGCCCAAAGCCCGAGCTCATCAGGAGACAGCAATGAGGAAGATGAGAAAGACTCAAAGAGTGAAGACGATAGTGACAGTTCGGATGACACATTTGTGAAGGAGAACTACTTCAGCTCCAGCTCTGTGTGGAGGAGTTACACAACACGTGGTCAGGTCAAGGGCAACAAGGAAGGTGAGGCCGTCAGTTAGCAACTATACCTGATTATTAGGTTATTTAAGTTTCCAGGAGCTGTCATCAACTTTTTATGATTGTTTTTGGGAACTGAAACGAACTTAACAACAAAATAAATAAATCCCATATACCCATGCATCCAGTTTTTCTTCTGTATTCCTTCTCCATGTCAGAGGTGTGATTGATATATCTTTACCTCTCACACCCACCTCTATTCTTTCCACTCCAGGGAGTCAAGACAGTAAAGATGGATTGAGCACGTCGGTCAAGGGAACAGATGAGCAGAAGCCACCGTCAATGCCGGAGGAGACGGGGAAAAGCAAAGTCGCTTCCTGGCTGACGAGTCAGGGGCTGAAGAGGGTGAGGGAAAAAAAGACAGAATAATGTTTCATGGAACTGAGCAATGCTTTTAAAGTAAATGCAGTATCTCATTCAGAAATGAAAATATAATAATAATGTTTGAAAGGGCGCTGATGGTTGAACTGGAGATTTAGTCATATGATTGTATTCAATATTGATTAATTCCTTTTTATTTTTTGTTTTTCATCAAAGGAATCCGGAGACAACAAGAGGTCTTGGAAATGTTTCTTATTCTACAATAATACGATAATTCAGTGATCAATCACATCATCTTTGATTCACCAAGAGATTAATTTGTGTTTGCTGCAGTCAAGTGAAGCAAGAAACAGGGAAGAAGCAGGACGTGATGACTCTCTCAGACAGTGATGACGTTCAGACCATCAGCTCTGGATCTGAAGACAACAAAGAGAAAGAAAAAGTTACTCCAGGTAAACGAAGAGAAGGGATGAATAAATGTGTGCCTGTGAACATTTTTTTCCACATGTTCACGTTTTACCTCGTGGCTGCTCTTCTGACTCAGGTGTGACTAAGAAGCAGGTAGCAGTTAAATCCACTCGTGGCATCGCCCTGAAGACCAGCCACGGTATGATGGTGAAAACAGGTGCGCCTGGAGCCGGGGGAGGGCCCGGGGGTCAGGGAGGAAAATCAGGGCAGCATGGACACACAGGGGGCGGGGACAACAGTCATAGGAACACACGCCTGTTCTTTGATGGTGAGGAGTCGTGCTACATCATCGATGCCAAGCTGGAGGGGAACCTCGGGCGATACCTGAACGTAAGGATCAGTCCCAGTTGAACCATTTGATGAAATCTGTGTTCTGTGTATTTACATCACTCGTCTCTTCTCTGCCTTACAGCACAGCTGTAGTCCAAATCTCTTTGTCCAGAACGTGTTTGTGGACACACATGATTTGCGATTCCCATGGGTGGCGTTCTTTGCCAGCAAGTGAGTTATGATGATCTTTACTGGTGATTCAGACCATAAATTAAAATGAAAATTAAGCCGTAGGCTTCATATGTGACTTGCCCGTCTGTGCCCTGTGTAGGCGAATCCGGGCCGGGACAGAACTGACCTGGGATTACAACTACGAGGTTGGCAGCGTGGAGGGTAAAGTTCTGCTCTGCTGCTGCGGATCCACTGAGTGTAGAGGAAGGTTACTTTAATCTGAAAATTTAATTAAAAATAGGACTCCCCCTCCCACTGCTGTATCTGTAGGAAACTAAGGATCCTCTTCAACACTGTCCCTTTGTGTTTGTTTGTTTTTTTTAAGGCAGATTTTCTCTTTTAATTAATTCCTCTCATTCATCAATTTTTATTTTATATGAATGTGCATCTACATATTTCTCATTTTACCCTCTGAATAAAATGCAGATTTCTTCAGTCAACCAAAGCTTCTGCTGTTTTGTCTGAGTTGTGGCAGATCTGGACCCTGCAGCTCTTTCATCATGGCACCCTGCAGGGAGACAGAGACAATATTCAATATTCAGATTATTTAAATTACTACTGGTTCAGAACTTTTTAAATTTGTGTTAATTTATTTAGAATCACAGAGGATTTCAAGTTGCCAATACACGTTTTCAAAATGTATTCAAAAAAATATGGAATATGCAATAAATAGATTATTTCTATGGTCATTAAAAAAATGACCGTAGAAATACTCAATAAAAGTCTTGAGCTCTTCCTGTTTAGTCCCCACGTTGTATCTCCGGCCTCTCGCAGCGGCCAATCAGCGCGTCCCAAACAAAGATGAGACACGCCGACAAACACTGATGCTGTCCCCGGATGAGACGCGCTCTGATCGGAGCCGAGACTCCTCGACCTCCGGCAGCTCCACGCGGTTCCACTCACCATGTTTTACTACCCCGCGGTGTTGACCCGCCAGGGTGGATGTTTCTCTACCATCTGGTGAGTACTCGTTTAGCTCAGGTGTATGTAGTAGTCCTCTCTCCTGTGGGGCAGCCGCTAACTTTCTACAGCTCATTTTAATGGAGAGACGTCTCAGACAGTGGGTGGGGATGAATTTCATTAACATCGGCTTTTCAAAAATGTAAAAATCGCCCTTGTAAATGTTAATAAAGCAGCATCAGGCGTCTGCCTAAATCACACTTTCTTCTTATTTTCCTCGCTGTTTAAATTACCGCAGACCTTATAGATTCGTCTTATTTGTTGCTTCATCGCTTTAATGACGGTATTTGTAATATTGATGCACAGTTAAAACGAGATTCTCCGGTAGAGGAAACTATATTCAACAGAAAAGAAGATGGAGGCTGCAGGTGCAAGAACAAACAAAAAAAATCCAAAACAAGAGACTTTCAAGTTCAGGGTTAAAAAGAAAACAACTTTGAAGACGAGCTGAAAATCAAAAGCTGCGGGATGAAATCAAAGGGATAAAATCCTCATGATGTGAAGGTTTAAAGTTACCTCGAGATGAACTGCGCTCATATTTCAGAATAAAAGCAATAAAGAGCAGTTACATTAGTTACTGTATCATAAATACCCAGTGGGTAGTCTACAGTTAAACCAAACAATTATAAGTCACTATAAATATATAGAAGTTTAATTAATATAATTAATATACTCTCAGCATTTCTGTACAAACCTTTATTGTGAAAGCCTCACATGGCTGGTATTTCAGCCTGGCTCCAACGTCCAACTTGTACTGTTTGAAGTTTATCCACCTTCATCTTTTCTAACAAAATGTCTAAAATAGGACACATATCATCATATCCATGTCCTGTGCTCCTGTCAGGCTCATGGCCACCAAGGGGACCAGGGTTACCCGCAGAGATCTGCTGAAAGTGAACGTCAAAAGCACCTGGTGAGTCATTTTACCTCCCGCTTTAACATTTTCACAATGAGCCGATCTGTGAGTCTCCACTAACCATGGAACCAATGCCCTGTACAGCAATGACATCATGAACTATCTGCTGGAGCGGGTCCCTCCACCCCAACCTGGCCTGCCTCCCCCTCGCTTCTCCCTGTACCTGTCCTCCCAGCTGCAGTATGGCGTCATCGTCGTCTACCATCGCCAGTGTGCTATTCTCCTCGGTAAGAAAGGATCAGCAGACCAGAGGGGAGAGGGGCGAGGGGCGAGGGGCTCAGCACACTGGTTCTTGACTCTTGACTCTGTGTCCATGCAGAGGAGATTCATAGCGTTGTGGGTCAGCTGTTGAAAAAGAAGACGTCCAAGAACATTGATCTAGAAGAGCAGAACAGGTGAGAGCTCAACATTTTGCACATTTCCCTGCTGTCTGAAACACAAACTAATCCCCGATCCTCGCTGCTGTCTCTCAGACAGTCTCTGCTCCTCCCAGATGCTCTGTCTCTCATGGAGGAGGCAGAGGGAGCTCTGGATCCTTTATTCGGAATGTTGGACCTGCAGGAGGCCGTGCCCAGTCCCAGTGCGCTGATGAAGGTATCAGACACCAGAATAATGCGATCCCCATTCAGCAGTCATCTGTAAGTGGAGGCTAATCTATCAGCCCAAATGATGTGATTGACTCAGAATGACTGTGCCTGTCCCGTGTCTCTCAGTTTGGAGAAGAGTATCTGAGGGAGTCCTCCCCGGAGCATCCTGAACGACGCAGCCCGACTGCCGCTGCTGTGCAGGACATGGGTAGGAGGACGTGATGTGCGGTAATGACATGAAAATAATGAGCTCGTCAGGGCACCGGGTCACTGCAGCAGGAAAAAACAGAGAGTGCCGTCGAGGCAAAAATAACAAGTCAACACTGCAGTAGACAGGTTTCAGTGCTTTATATGAGCTTTATATTGATTTAATATAAATATGTTCATATTGTTTTACTTTTCATAAAAACAAATAGGATAAAGGATAAAAACTCAGGCCATGTGATCATTGTCAAATATAATTAGAAGTAATAAGTACTGTGTTGTTCATATTGATTATTCTACAAACTTCTTCAATATGAGGGTAATTATTACATAATTATTACAAACTATACAGTAACCTTCAACTAGTTAAGGATAAATTACAGGATACAAATGTTCTAATTTGACAAAAACAAGACAAACAGACACGTTGTACAATCAGTATCTGGGGCTCTGGGCTCTGATATGCAGGGAAATACCAACAGGTCACAGGAGCACATGGAGCTCGGAATCAGAAACCCAGAGCAGAGAGACGCTGCTGCAGGTCAGGACGGGCCAGAGCAGGCTGCCGTTAACAACATCCTCCTAATTGGCCGAGGCCGGTGCTGCGGTGTCAGGATGTGTCGTGCAGCTGCTCTTCACTCGGCAGAGCAGTGCACTTTAATTGCAGCTTGATTAGACGTATCTTCTCCGGCCGGCTTCGGGGGGCTGTGCAGCTGTGAAATGTCGAAAGTGGCTTTTGATTAATGCCACCCATTCTTTCTCTTCATTCCCCAGGCATAACTGCGTCTCCAGAATCCATCACTCTCAGGGAGACGGAGCCTGTCCCCATTCCAGAGGTGAAGAAGATGAACACTTTTCTTTTTAAATGTTTGACTAATCTTTGCTTGCATTTGTCTTCTCTCTGTTTTTCTAAATGCTAGTTCCAGGGAGTGGAGCTTGTTGATCACCATCAAGATACGATTGACTTGCTGCTGGCCCACGGAGATCAGTTTCCAGAAGGTGTGTGAGCAAACCAAGAGCTCCTTCCTCCCCTGGACGCACGGCTGACAGTTTTATTATTATTCTGTTTCTAACTCCCTTTTACCTCCTCTCACAGGGGATTTGGAGAGAGCGAGAGCACCAGACTGGGAGGTGGAGCGGAGAGGAAGAGATGAGGACAGAGACAGAACAACACAGGAGATCACAGCGTCCACTACTGAGTAAATCATCCGACCGCATGGACGAGTAAACATCTCACACACGCGCAGCCACTGACGGCTTTTCTACCCCTGCGCCAGACTTCAGCCCAGCGAGGAAGCCGCGCTGTTGCCCACAGACGTGTCAGAGGAGAGGCCAGAACCCCGTCCGGACCACCTGACCCCCGTGTCTGAGCCCATCCTCCCCTCGCCGCCGTCTGCACCCAGACCAAAGGTGTTGTTCAAGGTTCCACTTTCTCTCTATAATGGATCCACGAGATGGAAGTAACTGAGTCAATGACTAGTGAATGAGTCATGAGTACATCATTGATCAGTGATACGCCTTTAATAGGAACATAGACTCTGGCTGGTGCTGATCCTCCGCCAGTTGTAGAGCAGAGCTGGACATGGTTTGTCAAAATGTGTTTTAATTAGTGAATTCAATGTGTTCATCTTAAAGATTAATTATGATTTAAAAATCTAGCGATAAAGTGGATGTTGTGCATTATAAAGTGGTGAATGAAGATTTTTCCCTCCCCCTCACGCTCAGGGAGCGGAGATGAAGAAGAAGAGGAAGTGGAGGAGGAGGAGACAGCTGGTCTTCTTCGACCCAGAGACGCAGTTCCCCCAGGAGGTGCTGGAGAAGCAGATTAAAAACCCTCTGACTGAGACCAGACATCCACCTCTCCGCCGGCACTCGTCTCTCGTGACTCGCTCTGCTGCTGATCTCCTGAACACCCCCTGCACCTGTCAGTAACACAGCTCCACTTTTACCTGTTGGTCCAGAGATGAATACGAATGAAATTTGTGAAAAAAATAATAAATGCCAAGGCCTAGAAAGTTTTAATCTCTACAGTAGGTATCGCTATAACGAAACGTAACGCGTCGAGACATTTATATTGATGCCATTTATACTATTCATTTATTTGTGTCCATCCTCCTATGTAAAAAAAAATCAGTCAATTAAAGATTTTGTAGATTCTATTAGGTTTCAATTCAAGTGCAGTGACCTTTTCAAAAAATAAACCACGGAGCACTTTTTTTTTCCTCTGCAGTCTTGCCTGAAGAGGTGCTGTCTCTATGGCAACAGCTGGAGATTTCTCCCATCTCCGGCTCGGACCTGCAGGTCGGAGAGAGACAGCCCGAGTCCACGGACTCTGAGAAAGAGAGGGATCAGGAGATGGCAGAAGTGTCCGAGAGAGAGGAGGAGAGACTTGAGCCCAGCTCCACAGAGGTGCGGAACAGTGTTTGTGTGTGTGTGTGTCTATTCATTGTCAAACAATGAATAATAACGATGACGTGTCTGTGTGTGAATGCAGGCCCAGGCAGAACACAAGATTGATATTTCAGGTAAAGGAAACAACATTTTACAACCTGATCCACTAGAAATTAAAACTTGAGCGGGGGCAGGTTGTATGTGCTGAGGGGGGTGTTGTCCTTTGCAGGTGCCTTAAGCACCAGCTAAAGTGGTTTGAGCCTTCACAGGGGTGGGCCAGAGGTCAGAGGTCGGGGTTTGGCATGTATCGCTTGTGGTTAAAGGTTACTGCAAGCTCCCAGGGAATGAATATAAGCCAGTGCAACGCCCTAACATGTGTGTCTGTGTGTGTTGGTGTCCAGGCCTGGGTTCACTTACCCTGGACGGCTCTGATCAAAAGGAGCGATCTCGAGAGATCTCGCCCATGCAGTTATCTGATAAAGAAGGGTAGGTGACAAACACAGGCTGGTGAAGTGTGCGTTATTTGTGTGTGTCTGTGTTTCGAAATATATATTTGACTGTTTGTGTGTGCTGGCAGGTCCATTGTCTCCAGGTCTGTGTCCGTCCTGCAGGACATCCCAGAGGTGATAGATGAGAGACCAGAAGCCGAGTTTCCAGGGTAACACGAATGCATCATAAACATTCACCAAAAACATTTTGTTTCAATATGTTTCAATACAGTAACATGAATCTGTGTGTATGTATGCGTATGTAAATCCAGACTGCTGCTGGATGAGGACGAATCCGCAGCTCTGCTCTTTACGTCTGTCCTGCCGCCAAAGGCCGACCGCCACGCTGTCAGCACCATGTTTCAGAGGCTCCTGGGTAAAGGATCAGTTTCAGTTTCCCTCCAATCTCATTGCTCATGTTGAAGTTGTGTTAATGTTGGTGGATCAGCACCTGAGGAAGCAGACAAGGGCTGAAACAGCCAGGTCTCTGTTAGTATTGTTTGAAATGGAACAGACACAGTGGATCAATGTTTACGCCCTCCATTAAAAAATATTGCTAAAATAAAAGTAAGGAAGCGATGCAGGACAGTAAGCACTGATCTCAAAAGTATCTTGTGACAGAAGCTTCAATAACTGATTGTCTGGATCCTGATGTCACTGTCTTGCGTGCAGGGCTGGCCTCGGCCAGGAAGGTGCGGGTGGAGCAGCAGGAGCCTTACAGTGACATCTTGATAATCCCCGGTCCCGACCACAAAGAGGCGGTGCTGGCTTTGCAGGGGTGACACCGTCGCCAACAGCTTCCTGTTCCGACCTTTCTTCAGGTTCATGGTTCTGGATTCTTTACGACACAACACAGAAATAGTCGGATGTTTTGTAAGTGATTGATTCCTTTGATTTCTTGTTGCATGCTTGATGTTCTTGGTTTTTTTTTTTTGTTGTTGTTTTTTTTAACATTTTAACCTGCAGGTTTTAGTTAATTCAAAATGAATTGAGGTTGTTAATATTTCTTAATCTTTATCAACTTTAACCTTAACTTTTGAGCTTTAAGATGAGGATTTCACAGTTTTTAACATTTGTGTTTTGGACCTTTTCATGTTGTTCTGCACAGATTAAGAACTGACATTTCGAACTGCCTCTGTTCGAGTGGCAAGTTACAAAATAAAAGCTTTGACCCAAGTTCTCGGAGTTATTCCTGTGGAGAGAGAGAGAGAGAGAGCGCGCACTGTAAGGCATGTGCAGCACGCGGCGCAGGGCAGGTGTGGTAAAACATGCTGCTGGGGTTAAGGAGGTGCAAGAAGGAGAGGGAGTGAGTTGGGTGAAACTGGATCCCCCCCCCCCCCCCCCCCCCCCCCCCCCCCCCCCCTCCCCCCCCCCCCCGTCTCTCTCCCCTCCATCGCTCCCCGACCACATCTTGATTCTCCTCTAAAGACTTTCTCAGGGGGCTGTGACCAAAGTTTATTATTAGCGTCTGTCTCAGCTCCCCCTCTCTGCTGTCGCCCTCTCGTCTTCTCGTCTCGTTTCTATCTGTCACTTTTTGTTTTTGTATCCTACTTCAGCCGGCCTCTTTGCTTTTCTTCACTCCATTGTTTGATTTTCACTTTAGCTTTTTTTTTCCTCTCTGTCAGTCTGACCGTGTAGTCGTGTCCCGTCGTCGCTCCTGCTTTCCGTTGACAACACCGCAGGCTATTTTTTACTTCCTCACGACTCTAGTTTTTTTTTTTTTCTTCTCGTGCAGTTGCTTTATTATCGCAGTGTCCCGTCCTCTTTTCCTCGTGCTGCCACTGCTTCACCTGCCTCTCCTCCACCTTACCTCCCTCCATCCCCTTCAGCCCCAGCTCGCTCCGTCCTTTCTGCATGATGGGAAAGACAGAGCTGTGTTCCCTCTATAAGAGTTTCCTGGACTGTATTTGCCTCTGCCTCTCTGTGAGTATCCACATTTCATTTTCTGTCCATGCGTGTGTGTGTGTACTGCTCTGCACAAATCACTGTCACTGCATCATGCTTGACTTTTGACCTGAACATTTGCACTGTGCTCTGGCACCACATTATTACTTTTTTTTTTCGTCTTCAATCCTGGTCGACAGATCACACGCAGGCCGAGTGTTTATGTGCTTGCGTCCATGCTCGTTCTAGTTAGTGTCTCCTCAGCACTTGCTGAGCTTCTGATATTAATAACAGCCTCAGAATGTAGATGGAAATAGAGCCACCGCTCCTCCGACGACATCCAGCCGTCATTTGGCATTTCTTATCAGCTTCTTTTAAAACCTGTGCACGTCACAGTGATCAACATGAACACTCACACTCACGCAGGGTCGATTTCAACGTCTGCAGCTCTGAAGTGATGCATGAGACTGCGAGTAGTTTCACTGCGTGTGCATTTGACTCATCAAGTCTAAAGTCAGGTCCAGATGCAGCCGCTGACCTTTGCCCTTTAAGTCCCAGTGGTCCCAACATGAGTCAGTCTGTTTTTAGTGAAGGAGGTGACACCAATAGTTTGATCTCTGCCCTGATTTAATTTAGTTACTTATCTCCACCTGTCGCACATTTTAGTTTGACTTTGTGTTTCAGCGAAGTAGCCCCGAGCCGGCTGTGGACAGCGCGAGGGACACTGAGAGCGGTCACCTGATCTACAAGAGCGGGGACATCCTGGAAGACAGATGCGAGTATCAGATCGAGACGAGTTGGCTGCTTTGATAAGAGCAATCTCCACTTGTAATAATCTGTTTCACCTCCATCTGCCTTTCAGATGAGATAGTGGACACTTTGGGCGAGGGGACCTTCGGGAGAGTCGTGCAGTGTTTGGATCATAGCAGGTTACTGGCTGTGAATGGTGCTCCAATATTCCAACATGTCCGACCTGCTCTGGTTTGAAACGTAGTCATTCTGAATGCAGGGGAGGAAGTCAAGTTGCTCTGAAGATCATTAAGAACCAGGAGAAGTACAGGGAGGCAGCCAACCTGGAAATCAACGTGCTGGAGAAGATCATTGAGAAAGATCCACACAACAAAAGGTGAGCCCATCCATCCTATTGTTCCATTGTTTTATTCATTTAGTATTAACTCACTGTGTTGCCTTTTCCCATCAGGCACTGTGTGCAGATGCTGGACTGGTTCAACTACTACGGCCACGTGTGCATCTCCTTCGAGCTGCTGTCTCTCAGCACCTTTGACTTCTTGAAGGCAAACAGCTTCCTGCCTTATCCCATTAACCAGATCCAGCACATGGCCCACCAGATCTGCCACGCTGTCAGCTGTGAGTCCGACGCGCACCACTCCCCTTTTTCTCTTTGCCCCTGCATCGTAGTCGGCGGTGACAGTAAGCAGACTGTTCGCAGTGGTTCCTCCGCAGCGCAGACTGTCACCTGCAGGTGATTCCAGGGTTCCTCATTTACTCCTCCTTCATTCTTCACACCAGGTTACAAACACAGCCCCCGGTTTAAATTTAGAATGATGTTGGTGCCCTGTTTTTCATCATCAACAACCTGAGAATATTTCCTCTGCTATAAATAAACAAAGAAAACCAGCACACACACATTCACAGTATTTTCTTTGGTCTTTTCCCTTCGGATTGTGACAGCAGAGTAAAACAGGAAACAGGGAGAGCGGAGCTGAATGAAACACGACGACATGCAGCAAAATCCCCTGTAGGGAATGGAACCAGGGTGGTGCACATCTTAAATATATTTCTATTTCTGAGAATAGGACAATAGGCTGTGTATCGACTGAAGGGGTTCCGACTGAAATGTTTTATCCAGAGGAGGATGGTTGCTAATAAATCTAAAATCTACTCTCTCCCCCTCCTCTCCCCGTCTGCAGTTCTCCATGACAACAAGCTGACTCACACCGACCTGAAGCCCGAGAACATCCTCTTTGTCAACTCAGAGTTCTCCGTCATCTACAACGCAGAGAAGGTTAGAGACAGCTGCAGGCGCGGAGGCTGGGACCTTCGGGGGAGGCGGAAAAAAGGAAAGCAGGATGTTGAATAAGCGCTGGATTAATTCGATGAGGAGAGGAAGAGATGGCTTTGTAGTCGCCCATTTGGATGCAAATGAAGTCTCAGGAGAACCTGTGAACCGCCCACGTGTGTTCCCTGTTAGAGATGCTCACATATATCTAAACACATGGAGGACTGTGCTTTTTAACCTTAGTGAGAAAATTAATTTGTTACTATTATTATTATCATTGTTGTTTTTGTTGTTGTTATGATGAATTTTCATCAGGAACTAGTGTTGTGTGTGTGGTTGTGTGACCTCTGACACACTTCATCTTTTAGTCCACCTGACAACTGGCAGAAGTTTGAAGAACTTCCCTAAAGGCAGATCTGAGATACCACGTTGAAAAGGTCCAGAACGACCTTATGAGGCCACGTTGACCTTTGACCTTTGATCCCCCAAAGTGAATCAGTTATTTGTTCATCCAAGTGGACATTTGATCCAAGGATAACGTGTCCACAAGGCAAGGACTTGGATGAGCGGGGAGATCTTGACCTTTGGCCGCCACTGTCTAATGAGTAAATCTGTCTTGGAGGACATTTAAGACCAATTTGAGAAAGACATTAGTCAGATATCGTGTTCTCAAGGTCACAGTGATGCTGACCTTCGACCTCTGACCCCCCATCTAAACAGTTACTATTTTAAGTCCGACTGAATGCATGAAGTTTGGAATAATTCCCTTAATTCCCTCGACTGTCAGACGTCGCCACCGCTGCTCTGCTCCCACATCTCTGCCATTATTTTGTCGGGTTCTGTCACATTATAACAGGAGCATGAACCATGACGGTCCTCACACTGTCTGTCCCTGTCTCCCTCAGAAGTGCAACGAGAGGAGAATAAACGACACCACGGTGCGGGTCGTCGACTTTGGCAGCGCCACCTTTGACCACGAACACCACTCTGCTGTCATCTCCACGCGTCACTACCGAGCTCCGGAGGTCATTCTGGGTACGACACGCCGAGTCAGAGAGGAGACAGAACCTGTCGGTCTGGTTTAGTTGACTGTGAACGTGCGGCCCATCTTTCCCCCCACAGATCTGGGCTGGAGTCAGCCGTGTGACGTGTGGAGCATCGGCTGCATCCTCTTCGAATACTACGAGGGCTTCACGCTGTTCCAGGTCACGTGACTGCTTGTTCTTGAACGCGTGCTGAAAGTGGCGCGACCTTCATGTTGTTGACATCCTCTTTTTATTTCCAGACGCACGACAACAAGGAGCATCTCGCCATGATGGAGAGAATACAGGGACCAATTCCTCAGAGGATGATCCAGAGGAGCAGGTACGACTCAGAGCTGATTCCCACAAAGACAAACACGCTTCTCTTCATTTGACCTTTTATTGTTTTTGTCCAGGAAGCAGAAGTACTTCCATCGGGGGCGTCTGGATTGGAACGTGGGCTCCAAGGCCGGACGCTACGTGACAGCCAAGTGCAAACCCCTGAGGGTGAGCTGACACAGGATTACTCCCCCCCACCCCACCCCCACCCCTTCCAGCTAAGTATGTAGACCTTTGTTAAACCACATGCTTTTTGCGTGTTATTACAGAAGTACTTGTTGTCACGTGGAGTTGAACACCATCACTTTTTCAATCTGCTGGAGACCATGCTGGCGTACGAGCCCACGAAACGCACTTCTCTCTCTGCCGCCCTGCGCCATCCCTTCCTCCTGCCGCTCGTTGAGCCCGGGAGGAGCCGGGTCTGGAGAAACAGCCTCGATCTGAGCAGATGACGGAGACGCGACCGCGCTCAGTCGTCTGATCGAATTAGAGGCTGATAATAAGACAGGGTAGATTCAGTTACTGTAAGTGGCACAGACTCTGGCTGTGGTTAAAAAGTAAGGAAGCCTGAAAGATGCGTCTTTGTTGAGCTTCTTTATGTTATGTTAATTTTACACAGTGACTTAGGAACATGGTGCTGATTATGTTGAAATGACCCTGGTGCTGTTCCAGATGTTCCAGAAGTGCAGGCCCCTTCTGTTTATTTTGTTAAAATTCTGTCTGCAAAACAAATTACTGTGAAATATAACTTTATGTTGCATCTCTAAAATTTAGTGGATATCAATATAAAAGTTAAAAATGTGATTTATACTTCGGCAGCAATGTGTTTTTGTTAAACGTTTTGTATAGAATGACCCGAGCAGTTTAGTCATTTAATAAATTGAACTCTTTTAATAGTGTGTGTGGCCTCTCCTCACCCAGCTGGCTGTCTGTGCACGTCTCTCAAACCGTCTCACACACACACACACTTTGGCATTTGTACTGAGAGTGTGAGCACAAGGCTGAGAGAGTGAGTGCGCTCGCCAGCTTTCCTCTTCAGCCTTGGCAGAGCTGAGAGAGACTTGGTGTCAGCGCATGTGTGCCTGAATGATTGAGACCTTACACTTCTGAAGTGGGTGTGTGTGCGTTGGCAGCTGTTTGTGTTTGTGTGTGTGTGTGTAAATGATCTTCCTTTGAGAAGCTAAAAGTCCTTTTAAATTGCTAAAGACGATAAAATGAAACGCAGGACTCTTGTTTATGTGCACGTGGAGACTTGTTGAAGCAAGGTTTTGTGCGTGTGCTGGTGGGAGGACTCAGGACTTGTTGTTTGCTTGTTTTTCACAGTGCCACTTTAGCAGGTTTATTCTCTCCATTTCTTCACACATTTTAAGGAAGTGACTAAAGATGCTGAGATGATTTAGAAGGATTCTCTGTATTTACAGTATTCTTGAAATAACTTCAGTCAGAAATTGTTTGTCATTTGTTTACGATTTCTTCTGCTTTGGCTTCACATCGTCCATCTTTAAAAGAGTCTACGCCGTTTTATTTTCTCTGTCTCTGTTTCTTTGTTATTCCTGGCAAATAACATGAAGAAACGGCTTTGTTTATTTGTTTCATTGCTTCAGAACATGTTCTGTCTCTTTAACCTTGATAGTGACATGTTCAGGGGGGTGGGGGGGGGCGGGGGAGACCTCCCTATTTCAACTTCTCGGTCCAGTTGTCTTCTTATCTCGCTGCAATGCAGACGCTGCCCTCGCAGGTCAGACTCCCTCCGTCCCCGTGTGTCTGTTTCATTTCCTTTTCTCACATCTCCGTCCATCACCTCATCTCCGTTCTGTCCACTCAACCAGATACTGATTACGGCCTTGTGCGGCTGTTGGAAGTTCCCCGTCCCGTCTGATAGCTCCCTTCGCTGCTCCGCTGCACACGACCAGGCAAAAGGAAATGTTGATCCAGGCTGTGAATGCAGGCTTAACGCTGACGTGATGTCAGCTCAGTGAATACACGTGTCACTCAAATGACATCGGCTCCGGTCTCTTAATCTCTTGTCACAAGCACGTGGGTCATGGGGCTCATTACCTGCCACGGCTAACGAGATCCCCTCATTAAGTCCTTTCAGGGCTAATCTGAGGCTGTGGAGGAGCGAAGCGAGGGCAGAGGAAGGAAAGAGGGAAGAGGAGGAAGCGGGGGGCTGAAACCTGGAACAGTCACTTTCTCGTGTGAAGGCCGAGAGCCACAAACAACAGCATCCTGTGAGGACACGTTCATGTTTGCTCTGGTTTGCTCCGAGGCTTTAGGAGAACGTGCGGTGTTGGTGGAGGCCATCTGGCTGAGGCTTTATCAGGGTTTAACACTGTGAGCCACCTGCATGGGTACGTGAGACCACGCCTTGAGACAAACGGCCTGAAAGACGGTTGGTGTAAAATGTATAAATGCAAAATGAGAATATTACTAGATCTTTGCATGTACCCCGTGTGTGTGTGTACGCACTAATCTTTGTGTCTGAGCCTTGTCTGACTCCCATCTTTGTCATTGTCAGGTCTCATCCCTGTGTGTGTGTGTGTGTCCTGAACTCGTCCTGCGAGAGCAACACAACATGAACCAAGGAGAAAACCATTACACATCCGCTCATCACCTGTCAATCAAATAGAGGTGTGTCACCCCTCCTGAGAGAGAGAGCTGCATCATGGATTCTCTGTTGAGAGTGAAGCGCTCGCTGAGGACGCCCGTCAGGAAGCTCACCAGCTGTGTGTCGGGGCTGAAGCAGCAGAGGTTGTGCGTCAAACCCAGGGACAGGAGGGGCAGAGGGGGACGGAGGACGGGGAGGACCCCCCCACTCCGAACTGCACCTCCCAAAGACCCATCAGTCATCCGCTCGTACCAGGCCGACCTGGAAAAGGAGAGGCAAGTGGTGTTGTAAAGTACCAATACTATTCATCAACAATACTTCAACATTCAACAATATTATTCTACTATTACAATAGTTCATTACTGCATACTTCATAGTCTACGTTAACAACGCTAGTCTCTAGTTCGTCCCACAGGGAAAAATATTTAGAAAAATGTTTTATACTGTAGTGTTATATATATTGCTATAGTAATATTTCTTTCACCTGTTGAACAATTGTGTATAAATAATTGTGTGTGCATGCTCGGTGCAGGTGTGGCTGCTGGAACACAAACTGGGAGCAGGTGCATTTGTGTAATGAGCTCTGATTGAACTGTGTCGGTTGGTCTGGTGCGTTCATGTTTGTCTGCTGTGTTCACAGGAAGCAGCGGGAGGCGATGAACGCTCAGAAGAACGCAGAGAGAGCAGCGATGAGAAATCATTTCAGGAGGAAATACCACCTTTCCAAGGTCTGCGTGGTGCCTACTCTAATCTTATTGGAACTTAGATTTGTCATGTATAACCGTTGCACAAATGTTTGCTGCAGATATCAGCATTTAATTAAATCCCCCTAAGTTGAAGCGCCAGGTTTTAACCGTTCTCCTCCTCCTCTGTTTTTTTCCGTCACGATTAAGAACCCGAAGGATATGAGCCACCGGAGGTCTGTGGGAGGGAAAGTGTCGCTCCCCCGCAAGCTGTCGAAAATCATTCATCCTAAAACCAAAGCCAAGGACGACAGCTTCAACCTGCTGAGCGCCTTCCAAGGCCTCAGTTTCAACACAGCGCTGGTCACCGGCAGGACGCAGCGCAACACGTCCACTGGGGACTCCTGTCATGTCATGTGACCCACATGTGATCACAGGGGCGATTAGTCCACGGCCTTTTGATTGACTTAGTCGTTTGAAGAAACACAGGGAAACAGGAGAATGCGCTCTCATCTATAATAGCTGCTGAGACTTTGACATGAGACGTCAGTGGGCAGATTATCACTCAGTCCAGATCTGTCTCTGCAAAACCAAGTCATTAATATGGTCATTGTTTATGTAGCACAAATAACGTGTGACTGATTCTAATGAATATCTTATTGTGTCATGAGTAAGTTAAGGACCTTAGTCTTATTTGGAGTTGTGGCTTTTCTACATTGACTCGTCCTATTTATGACGGAGATCCAGATCATTTTTCATCTGTCGTCGTGTCGTAATGTTAGAATCACATAACAGTTAGTTCAGTTGACTGACCGTTGTAGCTAGTTTCTACTCACAGGGCTGCTGCAGCTCTGTGTGACATAGATCCAGCTGTGTGATCTATTCACAAGACAGGAACCTCAGGGCGACCCATTCTCACAGCAGTGAAGCTGCAGTTAATGGACCTTTTGTATTCGTGAGAAAAAGGATGATGTTGTGTTTTTGCTGTTTCTTAGTTGAGCCTCCCAGAGCTGTGTTACGTCTGCGTGTCTCAGCCAAATTTGTAGATATTAGTTTCTGGTATTGACATATTTTGTGGTCATGGAAGCTACATAGTTATTGAATGTCATTCAACTTGAAACAACAATAGAAACTTTTTAAAACTTTTTAAACTGAAGGTTGTATTGAAGACTTCTTTGGTCTGTGTGTGTGTGTGTGTGTGTGTGTGCTTACTTTTTTGATTTGATTTAATTTAATTTTAAATTTAAATTTAATGTAATGTAAGTTCAGTAGGAACGACAAATGTTTGTGTGTGTGTGTGTGTGTGTGTGTTGACATTCACGCTGTGTTGTCTTTCTCTTGAACTCTGGCACCTGAATTCATAAATCGTAACTTCCTATCAGCTCATCAGAGTGATAGAGCACGTCCAAGGCCGTGAGGTTGGGGTTGGAGGAGGGAAAGAATCACTTCTGCCGACACGACCAGCACAAGGGTGTCTGTTCTGCACCAGACCCATGGACACATCTCGCTCGGACCATGAGGAGCATGTCCATCCGCGCGACTGGGTGCACCGGAGCGGCGGGCACCCGAGGGTCCAGACACGTGCTCTTTGGCGTCGGACAACGGAGGGCTCTGTGTACGGCCAGTGCGGCGGAGGATGGAAAGTCAGAGGAAGGAGAAGGAGCCAAGAGTGCAGGGGCTAGGAAGAGAGGAGTGGACGGAAGGGTGAGGAGCTTTGAGGAGATCCCTCACACGGGGAGGAACGGCTGGGTGAACCTGGTGAAGTTCTGGAGAGAAGATCATTTCGGTCAGCTCCACAAACACATGGAGAGGACCTTCAACACGCTGGGGCCCATCTACAGGTAAGGACAGAGAGATGGGTGGTGCTGTGGGTGGAGATGCACCTTCTCTTTGGGAGTCATGTTAGAATAGGAAGATGAATTTCTGATCCTTCTGTTTTTAATGTGTGCAGGGAGCACGTTGGCACACAGAGGAGCGTCAACATCATGATGCCGTCAGACATCTCTGAGCTGTTTCGCTCCGAGGGCCTGCACCCCCAGCGGATGACGCTGCAGCCCTGGGCCACACATCGGGAGACACGGCAGCACAGCAAGGGGGTCTTCCTCAAGTCAGTAGCCACCATCTGAACACGGACGCCACACAAGCCCACACATTTATCTGACGGCATAACAAGGCCAGAGAGAATTATATAGTATTGACACTTACGCTCGTAATACTTAAAGAGTTGTTTCACATGTTGTTGCTCAGGGGTCCTGGTCATTATACATCTACAGTTAGGTCAAGGTCAACCACCCATAGTGAAGAAATTAGGGTGAGTTCAAGTCTTAAAGGTTAAAATAGAGAATAAAAATATCAGGATACTTGCTGCAGTTTGGGCTTTGCTAAACACAAATATATAAAGAGAGAACAGATTTTGAGGCCTCATCTGTACTTCTGCGATGTTTCTGCACTGATTGAAATGGGTCAATTTTATCGCCTCGCTGCAATTTCCTCTCGCCGCAGGAATGGCGAGGAGTGGAGAGCTGACCGTCTCCTGCTCAACAAGGAGGTGATGATGAGCGCGGCCGTGAAGCGGTTCCTCCCTCTCCTGGACGAGGTGTCGAGGGATTTCTGCCAGATGCTGCAGGCCAGAGTGGAGCGGGAGGGGCGAGGGAAGAAGGGGAAGCGCAGCCTGACCATTGATCCCAGCCCTGACCTCTTCCGCTTCGCGCTGGAAGGTTGGAGGTCATCATCCCCAGTGAATTGTGACCTGTGGTGTCTTGATATGCATTTCCTGTGTGACAGCATTTATCCGCCCTGAGGCGGCGCTCAGCATCTCTCTGTCAAGGTGTTTGGTGTAGAAATAATTCAAAGGATGGATGATCTCTCAGTCCACCAGTGACTGACCTTGACGTCCTGAGGCAGGGGAGAAGATGGATTAATGTCACATCCCTCTTTTTAACGAGCTCCCATTCAGCTGGGTTGAGTCACGTATGCTGACGCAGGCCGTGACGTCAGAGCCCTCATTATGCAGCAGCAGTCTGCAGCAGCGTCACGTTTTGAACATTTTAACCCTTTGCCTCGATGGCGTCCCTCCGCCTCCACCCGGCTTTATTTTTAATAATATTCTCACCTCGTCAGTGAGAAGCGGATCCCGCTCTAACCTGAGGCGTGTGTGTTGTTAACAAAATGCACATTTAGAGGGGTCAAGGAGAACACCTTTAAAAATAGAAACGCCAAAAAAGACGATCAAAGCCCCGGCATTCTTTCAGCGGGTCTGCTCCTTTCATGTTCCTATCTGCAACATGCCACATTCACAAGTGTGAATGCCAGGGTGACGCACACTGTGTGCTAGCTGGGGGGAAGAGGGGGAGAGCTGAGTTATGCCGGTCCTTACTTAATGGACTTAATGGACCAGAGCACATGGAGCCGGGTGCTGAGCCTGGGCAGGAGCAGGCCGACACGAAACTCGATTGCGGTCAGTGATGTGTCGTAAATACCACACAAGGGAATCTATTAGGTGTCGGGTTTCCTCTGAGACAGGGTAGGTACATGGAAAACTAAGCTGTCTCTGTGTGGGGCTGGATTTAAGAAATACTCAATGTTTTCTTGAACCCTGAACCTCTGGAAAAAATAACTGAATATCTTTTCCGCGTCCTAGTGCCGATAATCTCAAAATTGTTGATTTCCTCCCCCAGCAAGCTGCCACGTGCTGTACGGCGAGCGTATCGGCCTCTTCTCCTCTTCGCCCTCACTGGAGTCTCAGAAGTTCATCTGGGCCGTGGAGCAAATGCTGGCGACCACCCCTCCTCTCCTCTACTTGCCCCATCGCCTCCTGCTCCGCATTGGCGCTCCCCTATGGACCCAGCACGCCACTGCATGGGATCACATCTTCAGTCATGGTACAGAGAGCTGCATGGGCTGGATGACTGGGCTCCAAATGGAGGAGCAATGAGCCATTTGTGGATGATCCTTGGCTCTTCAATCAATATATTTCTGCTTCACTGCTCCCATCTCACCTGTGAGCCTGTCCTGTCGCCTCTTCCAGCGGAGGCGAGGATCCAGCGGGGGTACCAGCGCCTGTCATCCTCCCAGGGTCGAGGGTCTGAGGCTGGTGCAGCTGGAGGCCAGTTCACCGGGGTTCTGGGCCAGCTCATGGAGAAAGGGCAGCTATCTTTGGACGTCATCAAAGCCAACATCACTGAGCTGATGGCTGGAGGGGTTGACACGGTGCGTGTGCGTTAGTGTGTGTGCCTGATTGCTCTCCTTTGGCCTGAGTCTGTGTCCCCTCTCATCCCACCCTCCGTCTTCTCTGCAGACAGCGGTGCCCCTGCAGTTTGCTCTGTTTGAGCTCGGCCGCAACCCAGAAGTGCAGGAGAGGGTGAGGCAGCAGGTGAGAGCATCATGGGCTCAGGCAGGTGGCGACCCTCAGAAAGCCCTGCAGGGGGCGCCACTACTGAAAGGCACAATCAAGGAAATTCTCAGGTACAAAGAATCAAATTCTGTATGGAACGTAGACCAGTAGTTAGACCCTGTTTTCACCAGTAGTCTGGTTTTATTAACATTGTGAAAATGTCAAAAACAAGTCCCTTTGTGATGATGTCATCCTCAGGCCCATTCCCCATCCTTCACCCAAAGCTTGAATAAATTCACTCACTAATGTTTGGACAATCCTTCTGGTAAAAACAACAAACAGACCAAATGAACCAACTTGTCCCAGTAATTTGGGGCATCTGATAATGCCCCAACCTAAACCAACCTATCCTGACCTAAATTAACCTACCCAAGTTTAGCATAGACTAACCTGGCCAAGCCAAGCCTCTAATCTGAATAACCTAGCTCACTTTCCCACGTGTCTTCCCTGTAGTGTGTATGACATTACTGAAAGTGCACATGTGACTGTGTGAATGTGTCCTTTAACCTGAAGTAAAAAAAAACAAACATAAACTTGAGATAATTTGGTGTGATGGCAGCTTCGGATCAATAGCTTGGTTGTCATTTGGTGTGTGCTAGGTTATACCCAGTGGGAATCACAGTGCAGCGGATGCCAATCAGAGATATTGTGCTTCAGAATTACCACATACCTGCCGGGGTGAGTGACCACACAGTGGCTCTGTTTTTCATGTATAATTGATCAGAGAGCTGACCTCCCCTGTCTGTGACGGCCATCCACTCTCCCCCTCAGACCATGGTCCAAGCCTGTCTTTATCCTCTGGGAAGGAGCACGGACGTGTTCGAGGATCCCCAAAGCTTCCACCCCGGCAGGTGGAGCGACAGCAGAGAGCAGAGACAGAGGGGAGAGGGGTCAGGGTTTCGCTCCCTGGCATTTGGGTTCGGTGCGAGACAGTGCGTTGGGAGGAGGATCGCTGAGAACGAGATGCAGCTCCTGCTCATGCATGTGAGTACCACACACAAGAGGATCAGGCATCAGAGAGAAAGGATGTGATGCAATAAGAATGGATAGAGATGGAAAGGCTGGTGCTATGTTGAGGGAGTGGGGCAGAGGATTTGATAAGCTTAACCTGAGCAGACTCGGGCTAAGATTATTAAATCCTCTGTGCAGCAGATGAGACACAGGCTGCGCCGCTGAGACGCGGTGGAGGAAGTGCAAGTATCACAAAATTATGCAGGAGACCAACTGTACCTACTCTTAATCCATAACTTCACAATCACTCTTAGATCCTGCTGAGCTTCCACATCGGCGTGTCATCCTCAGAGGACATCAAAACCACATACACCCTCATCCTCCAGCCGGAGACCCCACCAAGGATCACTTTCAGCAAGCTCTGACACACACACACACACACACACACACACCAGTGAGCGTAACCATCTTGATATTCAGTCCATGTTTTCATGATGCTGACGAATAAAGAAGCACCTCTACCTCCTGTTGTTTTCATTGTGACTAAAATGCCTTTGCTCTCAAAAAGCAGCATTACCACTGCAGTCCTTTAGATGGCGCTGAAGGTCCCACCTCTGATTAATTTATATATGTCATCATGTAAGTCCCTCCTCACCAGTCTATCCTGACGCATCTCACACGTCCAACAGGTTGGTCATTTCCTCTCTATACATCTACATTTTACGACCTTTTTTATCTGTTCTCTGTGAACCCATTCACTCTGTGGATAACGTGACATGCTTACGTAGTTTTTTGGTTATATTTCTAAACCTCTTGCTGTTTCTGCTTCCTGTTTTTTTTTTCTCTCTCAGATGTCGATCAAACTTGTTTGCAACTGTTCTGAGGCAAAAGTATTTTAGAAAAACTGCAGCACTTACTCACTACGACCCATCAACTCAGTTTACTACTCTAGTACTGCATGTGTGACTCTTAAACTACATGTGTTAATGCTGCGTTCTCATATATCCGTTGGCTATTAGAAGCACATTAAAGCTCATGGCATAGCATGGCATTGCACTTTGGTCCCATGCGTCCAGCCAACCTTTGTTCCAGTCTGTTAGTCGAGTGCAGTTCTACAATATCATGCTGGGTGCGTGGTGCGCAGGGCAGAGGGCTGCAGGATACGTTTTCTCAAGTCAACTCAGGAGCAAAGGTCTGTTTGTCCTGTGGCTAAAGATTTACACCCCCCCCCGCCACAGCAGGTTCATGTATGACTGTGCATAGATGAAAGTCTTCAGAGTTAAGCCCTGTAACCAGAAACTGTAAAGTGTGTCAGTGAGTGAAGGACGCATCATCTGTGTGTGTGTGCGTCACCTCATCTGACAAAGTCTAGTTTGATCATTATCAGTAGCACACTTGGGTTGGGGTTGGGGTTTCTAGCGTCACTGAGGCTGGACAGATGCAGTTAGACTGAATGAGCCACAGAGTTGATGTTTGTGTCAAGTTTAAGTTTCTCATGTGCGCAACAAGACCACACTCTGACAGAGATGATACCACAGGGGTTACATTCCAACTTTTCAGGAACATCAACCTGCTGCAACGTAGAAGTGTGCTGTTTGGAAAAAAAAAAGTGTATTTGCTGAGAGGTTTCAGGTGATGAAGAGTAAACAACATGAAAGGAACATATTTGTTTAATATATGTGGGACCAGCTGATGCATTATCACGTCTACCATCTGGTACCAGGCACCTCACCAAAGCGAGGCGGTTTGAGCCATCACGTTAGGGAGCTTAGTTTGACAAATGTGTCCTTCAATAATTCAGGATGTCCCTAGAAGGATGTTATAAAATTTTCAATGGTCCCTAATAAGAAAACGGTTCCCCACCCCACACATGAAATGAAAATGCATCCTAGCGTAACCTAGAAAAGTAACACTCTCGAATGTGCCACTCTTTAAAAGCATTTACTGTGACTATGATTCATATTTAATAAAACATTTTATACATCACTTTTCAAGATATAGAATAAATACATTTCTCCAAAGTATCCAAACTCCACTAGATATTGACCACTTTTGGAAAAATGACTTTCAAAAGATCAGACAGGAGCTAAATCAGTCCCTGGTTTTATGTTTGTAGCATTACGATCAAACTACGATTACGTAATCTGCAAAGGCAAGTGTCACTTTGAACTGTAGTCACCCAGCCCCCGATAGTTCACGGTCAATGTCTATTGACATAAAGTTTTTTTTTTTTTTTTTTTTTTTTTTTTTTAATGTCTATTGACATAAAGTTTTTTTTTTTTTTTTTTTTTTTCCATTTTTAGCATCAACTGTCCCAGTTAGGCTTAAACTACACTAACTCAGCATAATCACGCGGCTGTTGCGAGCAAAGGCGCCACGCCACAAGGTGCGAGTGGGAGGAGTCACAGGGTCAGAGGGCGGCACTGAGCGAAAGAGGCTGAAGTCGAGTTCAGGTGGCACCAGAGGATGACAAGAGCAAAACGAGAGCACAGGAAAGGATAAAGACAGAAGAGGAGGAGGAGGTGTAGGAGAGCCACAGCGGACAAATATCCAAGACGTCCTAAAACAAAGTGAGAGAGGAGGAAGTAGGGAGTGGACTGGGACCATTTAGTTCAAGGTTTGCTCATCATGGGTAAGTGGACCAAGGACATATTTGTATTGCAGTGTGCAGAGTTTGGCATGATTTTATGAATTAGCGTAAATTATCCTAATGGCTGACGGCTATTTGGATCAAAGTCTAATCTAATCGAGGAGTGGCTCAGGAACAATGGCCTCCACATTAGTTGATCTTTAGATGAGATGCTGCCTCGCTGGGTCATTTAATCTTCACTGCGGTTCACCAATAATCTGACCACTGAGCTGACCCCTGGCCTCCTGTCATCACAGGATCAATTTAAAAAGCTTCAAAGTTTCAAATCTCTTAATGGACTCACCCTGCGTTAGTTAAACTCACACACACTCCCTCCTGGACCGACCCAGAACAAGACTCATGACCAAAGTGCCTGATTTTATTTTATCGGTTGTCTTGAATTTGACTTAAAATGATTCTGCTCTCTGTCTTTTTTCTGTTTTCCCTGTGATGTAATGCGTTTTACGGGCCACACACACCTCCTGGCTCTCCCTTCTTATCAGTTGTAAAGGCCGTTCAGTTTGCAACATCTGTGTCTTTGACCTAGAGTCTGCTTTATTTATCTGCCTTCCAGGACAGGAAGAGCGGCACCTGTGTGTGTGTATGTGTGTGTGTGTCCATGCACCCTGGGATGTGTCAGAGGAGGATCTCAGTGGGACACGTAATGATGTGTGCAGCAGCGCGGCAGAACTGGGTCACAGGGAGGTGTAGGGAGGGAGAAAAAGACACAAAGAGGGAGAAATACTGACAGATATTTAATCTACAGGATTGAAGAGCTGTGCATGTTCACGTTAAAATCCCCAGTCACAGTTTCACCAGCTACTTCCTCTGAAGCTCTGCAGAGAGTCGTGGAACAGGTCGACCAATCCTGAACAGGACGTTAGTGAACAAGCAGATAACTGAATATCCACGACTCATCCAAAAATGGACAGATTTGTCTTTCTTCATCTCACCTTCCTTTATTCCTCCCCTCCTTCCCTCTTTCTTTGTCCGCACCTCTTGACTCCCTGCAGCGCTGTTAGCATCAACCTGTGTGTCAGGCTACCCTCTCTCTCTCTCTCTCTCTCTCTCTCACTCTCTCTCTCCCCTCCTGTGGCGGCAGAAATTGACGGCTTGACTAACAGTGATATCTTCTTAAATGGATGCCACTGTGCTGCCTCAAAGGGCTCAGGTACCACAATGCTTTGCACGAGAGGCCCACACCCCATTTACTGGGCTCTGACATTTTAAGCAGAAATGGTGACTGGTGGAGGTGTTGTGGTGATGGAATGCCGTGTGTAATCAGTATGGAATGAACTGCATTTCAAACTGGGCTTATTTGAACAGGTGAAATGTGACAAGATGTCAGTAAGAGGAGACAGGATTGTTGTTCATCAGTCTTACAAATACGCCATTTGAGTTGGAATGAAAATGCAGAACTGGTGGACATGTAAACCTTGGGATTATTGTTAATGTAAAGAATCCTCAGCAGGGAGCAGTTCCAGCGTGTGGGAGGTGGCAGGAGGAAGCTGAGGCACGACTCTTCAGAAGAGGAAAGACAGGTTTCACTGAACCGTGTGTGGAGCTTCATTATGTTGTAAATCATTAAGCCTGCAAAAACTGTGTGTGGCATGAATAGCAGGGTTTCTGTCTGTTTTTTTCATACAGTTTTATTGCATGTAAGAAATTTCTTTTTATGTTCGGTTGCTGTATTTGAGTGCTAATGTGGAGCTTCCGTTCTTCTCTGAGGCCTCTGCTCCCATTTAAACACTCTTAACACAGGAATTGACGACTCCTGTATTTCTGAGGTGTTGAGCTCATGCACGCTCACAGGTGGAGCTGGCAGTCAACCCCACGCCCCACCCCCCCGGCTGTCTGCACTCTGCTGACAACGTTTCTCTGTCACTACAGCTCGTATCAGGCGCTACTCAGAGGCGATGACACTGCCTGACTCCTTCATCCAGCGCCAGCAGCTGGACGCCAGCATGGCCGACACCTTCCTGGAGCATCTCTGTCTGCTGGACATCGACCAGGAGCCAATCACGGCGCGCAACACCAGCATCGTCTGCACTATCGGTGAGCGTGACGAGCAGCTGCAGACGGCCAGTCTCAGTCTCAAAGTTTGTTGGCAACCGCTGTACGTCATCGCCGGCCCCCTGTCAGCACGCCAGCTCCTCTGTGACAGGCCCTGGGTGTGTTGGCAGGGCCTGGTTAGTGGCTGTCGGGCAGCTCAGCTCTATCTGCCTCTTCCCAAAAAAAAAAAGAAAATGACGAGAACAAAACAAACAAACAAACAGTGCTTCCCCAGATAGCAACCATCAATTTATTCATTCATTATTCTACTTGTTAAGTTCTTGGTTCCTGAAATATCTGGGGCAGCTCGCATTAGTTAATGAATAAAAAAAGAGAAAAATAATATTCACATTTGTGGATTTGGAAAGGAATGATCTTCAGCCCTGTTTTTGTCTCATCGTCCTCTTCATTTCAGGTCCTGCGTCGCGATCCGTCACCAAACTGCAGGAGATGGTCAAAGCAGGGATGAACATCGCTCGACTGAACTTCTCTCATGGAACACATGAAGTGCGTACTTCAAAACTACACAACGTAGAAACACACACACATTTATTCCTTTCATTCATGTCGTGATCTTCTGTGTGCGTCTCCCTTCTCCCGTCAGTACCACGGCGAGACCATCAAAAACATCAGGAAGGCGGTGGAGACGATCACCTCCGACCCTTTGTATTACCGGCCGGTCGCCATCGCCTTGGATACGAAGGGCCCAGAGATCCGCACTGGATTAGTGAAGGGGGTGAGTGGGTCCCGCTTCCCCTGTCAAACAATCTGAGCCGAATCAAGCAGTGACGTGGAAAAGCTGCAGAGCATTTGCCCATTCCTCCTGCCTCAACCGGAAATCTTTAGCTTTTCTTGTTTTTATTTTCCCGTTGTGCTGCTTCTGAACAAACATCTCCAAACTACTCATGTGTGAGCTGCTCACTGCCTCCCACATAATCACTCATAAGTTTGATGGTATATATTCCTCTTTTTTCTGTCACTGTCGTTCAAAATACCTTAAATGAATTATTAAATTTATTCAGGCCCCATCACAGCAGCATGTCTAAGACAAACCAGATGAGAGCCTCTGTAAATATGCTAGTTAATGTTTTCCTTCCCTTAATGTACTTTCTTGAAAAATACAAGAGTGACAATATTGTTTTAATGTGATTTAAATTTCCAATGTGTGTCCCTGTTCTGTGTGTGTGAGACCAGAAAGTGGAGGAGGAGGTGCTGCTGGAGAAGGGCAGCAGTGTTCGTGTGCTGACAGCAGAGAGTGACAAAGACAGAACAGATGAAAAGATGATCTGGGTGGACTACCCCAGCCTCCCCAAGGTCCTCGAGGAGGGAGGAAAGATTTACATCGACGACGGCCTCATCGGACTCAGGGTCACAGAAATAGGTGACGTAAAAAAAACTTTGCCCATGAAATGTGTCGAGGAAACAGAAAACAAAATAAAACACATGAACATTTGCACCGTGGACGACGGCAGAGTGCAGCCAAAGCATCTTGATCGCCTTCTGTTGAGTTTGGATTTAAGCAGTAATTTGATTAAATGCGTTAACAGCTGAGGCTGGCTCGTGATTGGTCGAGCGTGTGTTGCAGTGGCTCCAGCCCCTGATCGTGTCCAGGAGGTTTTAACTTTGCTCCTCGATAGTGGGAGGAAGCAGATACTCATCATCCATCTCTTTATGACTCATACCTGCAAGCGTTACACACACACACACATCACCTCTCCTTTTCTGTCCTCCATTATTCTATACTTCTATTCATTCACCTTGTTATCTATATGAAGACCTGCTTTCCAGAGATGCATTCATTCACGTAATGATCAGCCCTGTCTTTTTCCTTGTGAATGACATTTTTCTCATTTAAGGAGACCTTGCTTCACTGAATAGCCCACTGAGGGCTCCCATGGAGTCGTCCACCTCTCTGCATTATGTCCTTTGAGATGAAATGATCCTGTAATTACATAGAATTTTTAGCGTAACCTAGAGTTCAGTCAGGAGAGGCGGTTTGTCTTTGTCCTCAGTTCAGGGTTTTGTTTGATGTTGGATTCTGTATTACAGATATAACATGATCCAATCTCTCGGGGTTGTTTTTATTGACCTTTCACTGTCTTTGACTGGTCCATGCTTGCAGGCCCTGACTGGGTGGACACGGTGGTGGAGTCCGGCGGGCTGCTCTGCAGCTGCAAAGGCGTCAACCTCCCCGGCTGCGACCTGATCGGCCTGCAGGCTGTCAGCGAGCGGGACAAGACCGACCTGAGGTTCGGGGTGGCCCAGGGGGTGGACATGGTGTTCGCCAGCTTCATACGCTCGGCCCAGGACGTCAAGGATGTGCGCCGCGTTCTCGGGGCTCACGGACGAGAAATCAAAGTGATCAGCAAGGTGGAGAGCCGGCAGGGAGTCCAGAAGTGAGTCACAGGGAAAACAGTTCTTCTTAACACCATTTACTCTGGGTTATTTGAAGCGGTACAGTTGCTAAAGGTGCTGGATGTTTCCTAATGAGGCCCGGACAGGATTTATAAATCCAGAGCCGACGGCGATCTGCCCCTGCTGTAGTCAGCTCTGGATGTTACACGTCTGTGATGAGCAAACTGCCGTCTCTGGGTTATAACCCCTGTTAATATATGTGACACAATTCATGTTACCACTCTCTCAGCTCCATTTTTCATCTCCTTCTCTCTCCTGATGCTCACCGGCCTTTGTGTCTTCTTTTCAATTTCTTGCATCTGCATGTCTTCTTCATCTTGCATCTTCATCACAGCTGGAGCTGGATGTGGTCCATCAGATATTTTGGATTTAGATTGCAATGAACAATCCTGTATTTTTTGCATGAATCAGAGACAGAACCCTGTTTTTACAGACCGAGACCTGAATTCTAATTTTTCCTGGATAACAAAGTGCTGTCATTGGCTCCCTCACCTCTGCTAACTCCTCCGCGTCTGCCCTTTTTCAACTCCCGTTTCTTTTTTTGTCTTTGTACTCAACCCCTCCACCACCTCTTCTTCCTCAACCTGTCTGTCAGTTTTGAGGAGATCCTGGCTGAGAGCGACGGCGTGATGGTTGCCAGGGGCGACCTGGGGATCGAGATCCCGGCAGAGAAAGTCTTCATCGCCCAGAAGATGATGATTGGGCGCTGCAACTCTGCCGGCAAGCCTGTCATCTGTGCCACACAGGTCAGCGGCGCACGCAAACACACCCACGCAGAAATAAAATGCCGGTGTGATAAAATATGCAGATTTGGACTCTGGGAAATGTCAAGAGGGTTCGAGTAAACTAACATTAAAACCTAACAGGCGCACATTAACCTTACACTCCTACATAATGTGCTCACACAGACACACGCTCCTCCTCACCCCACACACAGACGCGTTTTCTCTCGTTTGTTATACACACACTCACACACACACACACAGATGCATATTCCTGCAGCCATGTTGAGTCACAGTGCTTTATCTTGTTTATGCTACAGCTCTTGACTCAGAGTGACAGTGCTATAGCAGGTTTTGCGACTGGAGACCTGAGACCACCAACAACACACACACACACACCCACACACACACTCTAATCAGCATTAGCTGCAGCTTCCCGACGACTACAAAAAGCCGTTGCTGCGAGCTGTCTCATTTTCCATCCGCCTGCCTTGCTTATTGACTCATAATACCCAGTCTCCGGTATGCCGCTGATGATCTCGCCAAGTCACAGTCGCCAGCCTCAATCTAAATCTCATTTCTCTTCCTCAGATGTCCATTCATCCACAAAGCCATTAGCTCCTCTCGCCATTCTCTCCCTAAAGCTTGCATGCCTCATGTCACATGTTCTCATCTCAGACAAAAAAAAATGGTGTTTTATGTTCTTCTATAATACAAAGTGGCTTAAATTTGATGCATTGACTGATCGCATCCCTTTGCATTGCCTGATGGAGACATTTTGGATTAAAGACGAACGTGCAGCTAACATGTTTGTTGTGTGTGTAGATGCTGGAAAGCATGGTGGCCCACCCACGGCCAACTAGAGCAGAGGGCAGTGACGTGGCCAACGCTGTGCTGGATGGAGCCGACTGTGTAATGTTATCTGGGGAGACGGCCAAGGGACTGTTTCCTGTGGAGGCAGTAGCAATGATGCACTCGGTGCGTGTGTCTGTGAGAGTGTGGGTGCACAGTGTCCATTCCGTTAAATCTGACTTGGTGCCCTCTGATAACACTCTCTCTCTCTCTCTCTCCACCCCCCCACTCTCCGTCCCTCAGATCTGCAGGGAGGCAGAGGCGGCCATTTTCCACCAGCAGCTATTTGAGGAGTTGCGTCGCCTCACTCCGCTCTCCTCTGATCCCACAGAGGTCACGGCCATCGGAGCTGTGGAGTCCTCCTTCAAGTGCTGTGCCGGGGCCATCATTGTCCTCACCACCAGCGGCAGGTGTGTAACAATCGTGTAGCCAAGACAACAACGTCAGAACAACACAGTTCTCACTGACGTTTTTTGTTTTTTTCGGACTGATACAACCCTTGTGTATGAGCATCAAATACATTCCTGGAACCAATAGCTGGCTTCACATACAGTAGTTTACTCAGGGTCATCCAGGTCATGTTATATAAGAAAGTGGACTGAGTTATACATGCTATTATATTATTTCATATAGTGGTAGACTAATGATTTTGGCCACGTGCACCTCCAAAGCTCAACAGTGTCATGAGGTCTAAAGGCCTGACTATTACTTGGAAGGGTCCAGTTACTTCCTGGAGTCTTTGCTGTTTGGAGTCTTTGGAGTAAATATTATATAACCTCCTAAAGTGGTAAACATTTGGCAGACATTGCTTTTTGATTCAACTGAAGCTACTATATCAAGTCAACCAGCTAGGTGTTTCTGTCTAGTCTGAACAATTTGAATCTTCGTGCTAAGCTGAGTAGCTGCTGACTCTTGATTTATTTTGACTAATATTCACTCTCACTCTCAAACGCATTGTGCACGCTCTTTTTTTGGTTTGAACAACAGCTGCTTGCGTTCTGTCCCCGAGCAGCCGCAGACTGAATTTTGCAGCATTGCTCCTTTGCCTCCTCAGAGGTGGTTTGTTTTAATTTGTTGACAAAGATGTTTATTGTCTTCCCCTTATGTTTGATGTGTCTGTGTGCTCCAACTGCTCTGTCCCCATAATGTGACACCGCGTTTTAAACTGTCAACCAACTGCAGTCGGTTTGGGACCATTGTGGTCAGTGTGTGACCTTGACAGAGTTTATCAGGCCGTCCCTCACAGAGTACGGTTCAGATGGCCCAGTTAGTTGCACCAGATACTCCCCTGCCAGCCCCTGAGAAAATGTCAGAGAGGGTGTGAGAGGAGAACAGGGAGCGGTGGGCACAGGTGACATTTCTAATACGTGATAGAAGAACACAAATATCTGGGGATGTGGAAATGTCCTGGAAACATTAACATTCTCCTGCTGAATCTTTCACATGTCATAATGTCTGCACCCATTTGGACTTCCAGGGTTTGTATCAGGTGTTGAATTAAGAATGTACCGATCTATGGAAACATACATGTGTTAGCGTTCATCACTCTTCATCATCACTCTCTCCCCCTCAGATCGGCCCACCTCCTGTCCAGATACAGACCTCGCTGTCCCATCATCGCCGTCACCAGAAGCCCTCAGGTACCGTCTGCTCCTTTGGCCTCTACAGCAGAACCTCCTCTGTGTTTGTCCTTCCATAAATATGTCAAATCCCACTTTCCAAGGCAGAGCGGCATGTGATGCTGTCACTGTTTACTGCCACTGTCTGATGCTGTGAACTGGGACCGTGCTGAAGGCGCCAGATTGTCTTCGCCGACAGAGACTGTTTATGAGTGATACTTTACTGGAGGTTCTCTGTTTGATGGAGCTTGTTCTGGAACAGTTGTTTTGGAAACATGAGCTGTTTTTAAATTAGGCCATGATTACCTGTGCTTCTAAATCATGTGGGGATAATCCCTGAGATCCCACCCTCCCTGTAGTCACACATCATAGACGCTCCACATGGAGGTCAGAGGTCAGAGTCAGATTCAGAGCTGCACATCTGGACGTGGCCCAGGAGTGGGCTGCTGCCGGTCAACCCTGTGACCCTGCTTATCATAACTGCCATAATGAGTCAAAGTGTCATCACTGATATCTGGATAAAACTAAATGTTTGAAACAGACATTTAGCAGTAAAGAGTTATTTAACATTTATTTATCGTACCTCAACATTTGTATCACTGGAAGATGAGAAGTGTTTCTATAACACGAGGTTGTGTGAGAGGTAAAAGAAAAACACCGATTCACCATAAAATACTTGGAAAGACTCTCATGCTTGTGATAAACCATCATTCCCTCAGGTGGCCCGACAGTCCCAGCTGCTAAGAGGAGTGTTTCCCGTCCTCTTCCACCCTCTGCCTGCTCCTGTCTGGGCCGACGACGTGGACGATCGGGTCGACTTTGGCATGGAAATCGGTCAGTGTGTGTGTGTGTGTGTCTCATTGTATGCAGACTGATCATTTGTCATCCTCTCTCTCTCTCACACACTACCTCTCTGTTTCTCTGTCCCCACCTCCACAGGTAAGGCAAGAGGCTTCTTCAAATCCGGTGACATGGTGATCGTGGTGACGGGCTGGATCCCAGGGTCCGGTCACACTAACATCATGAGGGCCGTCAGCGCCCACTAACAGCCTGACGGGACCTGGACTCTCTCACTTCTCTGACCTACAGAGCCTCTGTAAGACTGTTCCTATGATGTTGATGAAAACCAGAGAACCGCCATGAAACGTATGACAGAAGCATCACTGTTACTTCACCTAACGTGTATGTAAAGGAGACTGACCTCCTGAAGGTGTAACTTGTGTATAGTTTGTTTTAACAGCAATGACTCCCTCAAAATAAAACTTGAACCATCATTTTAACACAATGTTCATGCTCCGACTGACGCTGTCCAGCCCTTTACATTCCATCTCTCTTTTATTCATGAGCTGAGTTGAAGTGAACGTGAATATTTTCTCTTTGCCATTGTTGAAGTCCATCATCATCGTAGATCGTACAGTATTTGGAGATAAAACTTTAATATCTATCCATAGTCTCGAGCTAATCTTTGTGACAGTGCTATTCTTTTGGCTTTTATGATCATTGTCAACAGATTCAGAGACGACGGGTTCTGGACCGCGCCTCCTTTTGTCCAGTGAGATGACCTCGATGCCCACGTCTGAATAACGTCCTCCTTTAAAGTAATTATATCTGCTTCTGCACGAGGCTTTCATACGTCTCACTGATCTTTCACGTGACATCCTTGCCTTTTTTCTTCTTTGGCGTTTCCTTTTCACTTCTAATGTGCCGGCTAGTCCTCCTCACGGTTTATCTCTACCTCTCTCTACCGCTAATAGCCACTTCTGCATGGAGGCCGAGCGCGGTGGCCACTGTAAATAACTTTGTGGTTGACTCAGTGCTTTTAAATGGGCCCTGTGGTTGTAAATGCCCATTATGATAGATGCAGCCATTTATTTTTACATTAGAGTGATGTTATTTTCAACTTATTCATTCATATTTTATGAGATGATCTCAATCTGCATGTTTAATAGGGCTATCAGATGCAATATTTTCCATTGTATTGTCCACTGAAATAGAATAGATAAAAGTATTCTTTGATTTACAACTCTTTATGCAGCCCTGCAGTATGTTAGTAATTCTCAGATTTATGAGGAGGCCTGGCTGGCGCACAAACATGACGTTCACTAAGTACTTTCAAATTCACAGCCATCATATATCAGCTCTGGGTGAAGCACAAGTGGGCATTTATTATTGCACAGGTATAAAACACTCGGGCTTTATTAGTTTGACTACAGCGTTTGGAAGACAGGTTCTCCATTGGATGTCGCTTGTTGTGTTATTCACCGCTGTTTAAATAGCTTGTTATGCTTCTGGGCTTTAAATAAAGTTTCCCCATCACGCACTTTCTCCTTGGTGAAAGAGGATGACGCGCGACCTGTTACCTGCGAGGGATGCGTGCGTCTGCCGGCCCGGACATGCGGCCTTGGGAGGGGGTGGTGGTGGTGGTGGTGGTGATGGATGGATGATGAGGGATGCGGATGCCATGGCAACAGGACGATTGCGTCCAGACCTTTATATGCCCCATTTATTTATTTAATATTTCTTTTGCATGCGCCGCGCGTCAGTGTGGACGTGTGCGCTCCAGCCCCGATAGCCGAAGTGGATTTGCCCCGGACCTGGTCGGCGCTGGAGCAGCACGCGCCCTGACGCGCTCAACAAGTTGTTTTATCGTCTCGAAGCGGAGGTTCGCATTCTCCAGAGCGCAGCGCTCCACCTCGGAAGCGTGGCGCCGATACGTGCGCTTCATCAGTGGGAAGGACATCGCCGTCTCTACCCCCTGGACACCGTGTCATTGAAAGTGGCCAGAAGTGGGAGTAATGGCAGCGGCTGCTCGTGAGACACCGGGGAGATTTTTCCTGCGTCAGGCTCCGAGCACCTGACCAACTTCAGCCCGGCTTCAGGGCGAGAGAATCGCGCTGCTGTGCCGTGGAGCCACCGGTGTCTCCTCCGGCTGTCTGAGCGCCTCGGTCGCGGGCGGGCAGCAACCTCTCGGCGCGCCTTCCATTCGGCTCGGACACCCGGAGCGACTCGGCGCCGCCGATCAAGTGGAAACGTCGGCTGGATGCGTGACTTGTTTCTCCGTCGCCTCGTGTTTCTTTCTTTTTTTTTTTAAACGTGTGCGTGTTTTGCCGTTTGCAGACAGTGTGCGTGTCAGGGTGGATCAGTGCGCCTCGGAGTCTGAGCGCCGGTGATGTGCGTCCCCTCTGTCCCTGAACCACCGGTCCCTCCTGACTGAGGATCAAGTGTCCTTGTCATTCATCCACACCCCACCCCTTACATAATGCTATATGGCATAACTGGCAAAAGCGGGTGAGGAGCCCGGACATATAGGCTGCACATCACCCAGCACCAGCGGCCAATGAGCGGCGTGCTCCGTTATCTACAAAAGACCGGGAATCCGGAGCCAGTATGACCGGCGTCGGAGCGCTGAGGGCGGCCGTGAGGAGGAGAGGGAGGGCCTCGGGCGGAGAGCAGCGTTTCAAGGACGAGGAAGGAGGAATGTTACAGACACAACAGTGAGGGCGAGCCAGACTCCTGGAGCTCAGAGGAGGGCTGTGAAGCTGCCGGCGTCACCGTGGCCGGCTGGAGGATTTCACGTCTACATGGGGCTCGGTCCAAGGGCACCGAGGTAAGGGTGGGCACATCAGCGGGGCGAGGGCGGAGGTGTGAGCCGTCTGTCGGCTCCAGGAGAATGAGCTGAGAGCCTCCTCACTTGATCATCCGCTGACACTCACCCAATCTAACAGGTTCTGTTCCCAAGAGGGCTTTAACTGAGGGGGGAGGTCATAGTCACCCTGCCCTCACCCTCCTCCTCCTCCGCCCTGACTTGGGATGGATGGGGTGGCTGGAGGTGTGGGGACACCCGGCAGCGGCCCGGGGTCCGGGGGGGACAGCCTGCCCAGACGCAACGGAGGGGAGGCGAAGCGGCGCAGCAAGAGCAGCCTGCCCTCTCCGGGCTACCGGCTGTCGCAGGCCTCGCTGGAGGGGGAGAAGGTCTCTTTCGGGGCAGACAGCACCTCCTCAGGTGGACGCGGCCGCCGCCTTTCCATCATGAGCTCCTCCACCCGGGACGGCCTTCCCTTCCGCACAGCGGGCACGCCGACCACCCCGGTGCCCCTGCCGCCCCCGCCGACCTCCTCAGCGGCCGCAGCCCACCCTCCGCCGCGCTCGGTGGGCTTCGCCGCGTCTCGAGCTGCCCTCGCCTCCACCTCGTCCTCCACCGGGACCGGCGTCATGGTGGTGGCCACCGGGCAAGAGACCACCACCACCACGACCTGCAACACCACGGCAGCAGGGACCCCCGAGATGATGGGTCCGTCCGGACTGGCCATGTTCGGCCTGGGGCTGGACGGAGAGGACTACAGCAACTCCAACCAGAGCACGTTCATCCAGAGGCAGTTTGGAGCCATGTTGCAGCCCGGGGTCAACAAGTTCAGCCTGAGGATGTTTGGCTCCCACAAGGCTGTGGCACTGGAGCAGGAGAGGCTGAAATCAGCGGGGTCCTGGATCATACACCCCTACAGCGACTTCAGGTATAGACACACAAACACAAACACATGCACACAATCCTCAGCGTGCAACTATAGTCACACTGATCAGTGATCTGAGAAATAGGCCAAATGCCACTTGTAACACATAAAAGACACCAAATGTTCCTCTGGTGGGAATATGGATCAAAGCAGCTTGCAAGTGCTCTCACTTTATTGAACACTTGAGGCCTAATGACAGACACTGGCTGTTTGCACACAGAGGATCAGATCATACATTCAGCTGCCTCTCCATTTGCCAACAGAGGAAATGGGGAGGACAACAGTGAGGAGGAGAAAACATGTGCAAGTCTAAATATATATTGCCAGGGACATACAGCAGAAGTGATGTGAGGGGGAGAAGGAGAGGCTAGAGACGGATTCTCAGGAGGAAACGGCGTACATAATCAGAGGAGGTATGGAAGCTCAAATTAAAAAAGGTGGAGTGGAGCAGATGAAAGCTCCTCAGGGGGGACGATGGAGGTAGAGGTGTTTATGGAACAGGGTGTAGGTGTCCAGGGCTCCAGGATAGACACCTTGCAGCAATGGCAGAAAAACAACACGACAGAAACCACTGATTGTTTCCCGAAGAAGTCGTTTCACAGGTGGAGGCGAGGAGGACAAATTTAGCCCCAAGGCGCTGGGCTGATCAGGGATCAGCGAGACATGTCTTCCATGTCAATTATGCCAATGTTAAATGTGTTCTCATGTGAACAGCGGATGAACCCAGCACAGCACTCCCTGCTGGTGACTTGATGCATGAAGCTTGATTTGTTCTGCTACCTGAGCAGAACAATTAGAGTCAATAACACCAGAGGAGAGAATGAAGATCCAGGTTGTTAATTTTTAGGTTTCCTGAAATAAACGTCTCCCCGTGAAGATGAGCCTGCAGCTGCTTGTTGATTCCATGTGGGAAATGTTTGGGAATGGAAATGTTTCATCAATTAACTGATGAGTCAATCAACAGAGAATAACAATTTGGATGATCTAATTATTATTTGTTGTTTTTAATGAATAATGGAAGATCAACCTGTTTTTATGTGAAGCTGCATATTTCTGAGTTTCCGATTATTTGGTCATCAGCTGATAATGTTATTAATGAGAATAGTCACAGTCCCACAGACTCTGTGCTCCGTGCTCTGTTTTTAATGGAGACAGGTTCGGGAGCTTTTTAAAACATCAGCACGCCTCTTAAGCAAACCTGCTTTTAATGTGTGCTATAACTCAACAAGCCATCCATCCCTGGCCTCCGTCCATGGCTGTTAAAGACTTTGTATAAAGACTCTATATAAATGTGCAGGTGGACAGCAGCGGGAGAGGCAGCGCTCATAATCTCCAGACAGACTGCAGCAGCAGCAATGGATGACTTGATCCCCAAGGCTCCTGGCCCACTTTTGTCTCATCAGTCACTCACTCACACACACACACATATATTCGGACAGAGTCGTTTTGCCTCGTCTGTCAATATGAGGATCGCCAAGTGCTGCTTATGAGTCTGCTCACGGCTGATACAGTGAGTGAGGTTAGGGAGCAGAGGATGAATGGATGGACGGATGACGGATGTAATGGCGTGGATGGAGGAATCTCGGCCTCTCCCTGACACTCCGTAGATGTTAATAGTTCCAATTATCCTGTCGGAGGAATCAATTGGATTTTGATCAATTATGTATGCCATCTTAAATTATGCAAGTTGGGTATGCATTATGCATAATTCACTGATCCAACTTTTCAGTTAAGTACCTGCAGCCCAGAGTGACGTCTGAGGAGGAACTTGACGCCACAGCGAGAAGGGAGAAGGGAGCGGGATGAAGGCCCTTTGTTTGTGTTGACCTTGAGCATTACAATCCTCTGTGAGTGTGTGTTTGTGTGCGCAGTAAGATGTAGGCTCAAGTGTGGTCCCTCATTACTGAGTGTGATGCTAAGCTCGCCTGCCCTTCACCTCATCAAGCAGAGATGTGTCTGCTGCTACACCTATAATATGCTCCAAGAGAGGAGGAAGCAAAGGTGGAGCGGATTCACACTCCGTTCAGAGACGGAAGGGGGAAATGAGAGAGGAGGGAGGCAGAGGGTTCGTCTGTCAACAGAGATGAGCCGCGTCGAAACAGTGTTGGTGGCATCACACACATACTAACAGAGCTTTATTATATAAGAGCCTGTAGCCGTCTTCTGTCTTGCCGGGATGATGGGAGGAAACTGACTCAGAACTAACATCTGGCCAGCGGTGAGCTGGGAACCAATCAGAGGACACTCAGGAGACACTTGGCCTCAATTACAGTAGAATTAGTGTTTGGTTTGACAACAGCTGAGCAGGTAGATGCAGGTCACTTCTCCTCCAGCACCTGTTCGTGTTCTAAATGGAATACTGATGAGGCCGTGGAGATCGGCCTTGATTGCATTCCCGTGTGTGGGCGTGAGAGCGTGCATGCATGTCAGTGTGCGTGCAGAGTGCACATGGTCGCATGCATACCTGCACGTAGCACACACAGACTGCAACCCAGAGTTCCAGTTGGTAGAGCAGACACTAGGCCCAACATGGGCTTGGGCTTATGTTGCGTCCACTATGAGTTGATGTATTTTTTTTTCCTTTCAAGGAGCTGAGATCATTTTCTTCATCAGAATAAATAAAAGTATGGGTAAAGTATTGTATATTAGGTGATATTGTGTGCACAGCCCTATCACAAACAGCTCAGTCTGATTTATTGTTGGAATAATCAAAGTTAACAAAGTGAGTCGTCAGGTTCAGGAATAAATCTCCATCAGCATCATAGCAGACACAGAATCACTGTTGCTGTAAACAACTGCTGTATTTATTACCAGTGATTGTGAAGTGATACATCAGTTCGGATAAGTGACGTCTGTGTGTGTGTGTGTTGCAGAGGGATGACTCACACTTAATCTTCATCAGTGTAGTGGTAGCATCACACCATGAGGTTGTGTTACTAAATTAGCGCTCAATAGCATCGACCACAGAGCTCAAGTGTATTTTCACAGAAAGAGATTTCAGGGTGTGTGTGTGTGTGTACATATGCAAGAAGTCACTGATATGGGTTAAGGGGATGGATAAAGGGATTAGGAGGAGAGAGATAGGAAGATGACAGGAATTGTCTCCAGATGATTGGATTGCCTGTCCCGTCACTTCCAGCATCTTAGTCACATGACTGATGAGGAGGCTACGTCAGTAACCAGCATGAAATAAAGACTGATGAGGCCTCTCAAGGTTACCGATCATTTGCCTCCTTCAGTCCCTCTCGCTCTGCATCTCTTTGTTATTTTTAAATTCAATCCATTCCAGTCCTCCTCTGAATTGGTGGAATGAGGGATAAAGACTGTACTTCATGCTGCCAAAACATTTGCAAAGGATTAAATTGGCTTAAGGGAAAATTTCACTGACATCATCATACCACTACTGGGCTTATTTTACCAGGGTGAATGTGCACTTCTCTCTGTCTTGGGTGTTGTTATGCTGGCATCTCTCACAGGGGATGTACTAGAGACAAGGGGATATATAGAGAAAATGTATCACAGCAATATGAAATAAGAAAATGATAAAATGATTAACTGAAAGAAAAAGATGCTGTTGGAAAGAGAGAGTTTAAAAACTAGTAAAAAAATATGATAAAATATATACACATAAAATTAAAAAAATGTCTAATATACTCATTTACTGTCAATCAATTTGAAACTCACTTCACAAATTCACAATATTTATCCTGAGTTTTAGTACATTTATTATTATTATTTTTTTCCACCACCGTCTATATTCAGTGTGTATGCCTCGCTGTCTGTTGTGTGTATATTTCATTCTGTCTCTTCTCCTGTGTGTAACACTGATACTAAAACCCTCTTAGATGTAGTGTGTGATATGTCACCATGAAAAATATCCGGTTGTCCGACACAGTTAAATGATATTCATTGTTATTTGTATTATTTCCACCAGGGTTTGTTCCACTGTGATATGACACACATCAGATTAACTCACTACAAGCACAAAGGCAGGGGGTATCAGAGTATAAAAAAAATCTATAAATGCTGTAATATAAATTCTATCCGACACTCATAGTAAAACACATTCAGCCAGTGTCCTTCTGTCTTCCAGATTCTACTGGGACCTGTTGATGTTAGTGCTGATGATGGGGAACCTGATCGTCCTGCCAGTGGGCATCACTTTCTTCAGGGATGAGAACACTCCCTCGTGGATCATCTTCAACGTGGTCTCCGACACTCTCTTCATGGTCGACTTGGTTCTCAACTTTAGGACGGGCATCGTCAAGGAAGACAGCACTGAAATATTGCTGGACCCCAGGTCAGCGTGTGTTTTAATCGTATATGTCAAGGGCTGGGGCAGTGTCCACGTTCAGCGTGGTCTGGAATATCAATGCCCAAACTCTGTCGCTATGAATCAGAATGTGCTCTTCTGGCCATCTGCTGGGTTTGTGCTTTCTCAAATCCATGTACAAGATGTGAAAAGGTGACTCGCGGCCAGCGGCAGAGCTTTGTTCACGTTCCAGTTCTGCTCCTGTTGAATATTGATGAGGATCTTTTTATGCCAGCCGTCTGCTGAAATCACTTCCCCAAAGCTGCGCTGCCAAATGAGGAATGTGTGGTCTTCCATCCTGTTCTGACTCAGGGCCATCCGCCAGAAATACCTGAAGAGCTGGTTCCTCGTGGACTTTGTGTCGTCCATCCCCGTGGACTACATCTTCCTGATGGTGGACAGTCTGGACTCCGAGGTCTACAGGACGGCCAGGGCGCTGCGCATCGTTCGTTTCACCAAAATTCTGAGCCTGCTTCGGCTGCTCCGCCTGTCCAGACTCATCCGCTATATCCACCAATGGGAGGAGGTGAGAGTCAGAGACAGAGGAACGATGGCTGCAGACATTGGTATATTTGTTCGTATGTAAGGTGTGACTCGTCAAACAGTCTCATGGGTCACATTAAACCCATTTTTGAAATGACTAAATTATTAACCTCATCTTCCTTCCTCCACCTTTATCCTCTCCTCTTTCCCTCCGCTGCTCCTCAGATCTTCCATATGACCTATGACCTTGCCAGTGCCATGGTCAGGATAGTGAACCTGATCGGGATGATGCTGCTGCTGTGCCACTGGGACGGCTGTCTCCAGTTCCTGGTCCCCATGCTGCAGGACTTCCCTCCTGATTGCTGGGTTTCCAAGAACCTGATGGTGGTGAGTCCCCCACACAGCGGTCTGCACGCATGCGCCTGTCATTTTTAATTCGCTCCTGGCAATGAATATATCTTCTGGAGAGCAGAAACAGACATGTCCCTCAGTGTGAGCAGAGTGAATGACACGACTCTATCTCAGCGTGTTTGAACAGTGTGCACAATATTGATTTCAGATGAAGGCAAACCACCGGTTCTGAAAAGCCTGGGCCTGGTTTATCTGTGTGTGTGCAGAGTGAGGCTGTTTATCTGATTTCACATTGTTTGCTCCTTATCTGTATTAATTGGCTCATGCAGCAACATGTCCAATTGGAGTAAGATTGACTATCACCGTTATTAAAAAAAAAAAAAAAATTGTCCAATTAAAAAGCTCATCTGAAATCAACAGACAAAGGCCCAGGGACCTTGTCGGACGCCAGTGAATGTGCACAGATACACAGCTGCTGTATGAACAGCTGACTCATGTCTCAGCGGTTGCCTAGGTGACTGTTGCTAAGCAGGCTGATGCTGGGATTTTCCCCAGAGAAGGTTCCCTCATCTGTTGGACCATTAGCATCTTAGTATAATTGGACTCACACGCAGTCTAAATGAAAAGCACACAGTCACAATGAATCACAGAGGATGCTCTTTTTATTTGTACCCGTGCAACATTTATTTAATAGCGTGCGACCGCTGCCCTTTTTTATCCTCAGTGTGGGTTTCATATTTCCTGCAGCCGCCCTGTTCTGAAGCAGTTTTTGCTTTACACAGCCTCGGTAATTAACACTTGAAACTTCCTTTGCTCTCGCTGTCACCCTCTGTGTCTGTCCCCCACCCACAGAACGACACATGGGGCGTGCAGTACTCGTATGCTCTTTTCAAAGCCATGAGCCACATGTTGTGCATCGGGTACGGTGCACAGGCTCCAGAGGGGATGACTGATGTGTGGCTCACCATGCTCAGTATGATCGTCGGCGCCACCTGCTACGCCATGTTCATCGGCCACGCCACCGCCCTCATCCAGTCGCTGGACTCCTCGCGACGGCAGTATCAGGAGAAGGTGAAGCACGACGCTGCTCCATCTCCACCTCTCGCCCAGTCTCACTGACAGAGTAGACGTTTCTCTTCACTCAGATAAACTATGAATCGATCCTGTTGCATAAATAGTGTCATTCAAAACAATATCCATCTCCCTTTATGAGTGTATGTGTGCACATGTCTGACCTGTGCATGTGTGTGTCATGACAGTACAAGCAGGTGGAGCAGTACATGTCGTTCCACAAGCTTCCTGCTGACGTGCGGCAGAAGATCCACGAGTACTACGAGCACCGTTTCCAGGGGAAAATGTTCGATGAGGAGAACATCCTGGGAGAACTCAGTGAGCCGCTCAAGGAGGTAAAATGAAATCAACACAGAGGTTGCGTACCTCATCCTTCAGCGGGTGTGAGTGAGTGAGACTTCCTCTCTCTCTCGTCCTCCAGGAGATTGTCAGCTTCAACTGCCGGAGCCTGGTGGCTAACATGCCCCTGTTCGCCAACGCTGATCCCAACTTTGTGACCGCCGTGCTCACCAAGCTGCGCTTCGAAGTGTTCCAGCCTGCGGACTTCATCATCCGCGAGGGCACAGTGGGGCGGAAGATGTACTTCATCCAACACGGGCGAGTCAGTGTGCTGACCCGTGGCAACAAGGAAACCAAGCTGAGCGACGGGTCGTACTTTGGAGGTGAGAGTGCGAGTATGGTGAAGAAGAAGAAGAGGAAGGCTGAAGATGGAAGATGACGGTAGTGGTTTGATTTATCTCACCCTGTCCCTTCCCTCCTCCACACCGTCTATTGTCTCTTTCCACATTCAGAGATCTGTTTGTTGACCCGTGGGCGGAGGACAGCGAGCGTCCGCGCAGATACATACTGTCGCCTGTATTCCCTCAGCGTGGACAGCTTCAACGAGGTGCTGGAGGAACATCCAATGATGCGACGTGCCTTCGAAACTGTGGCTGTGGACCGCCTGGACCGCATTGGTAATGTTTTCTTATTCCAGCGTTCATTTTCATTCCACATCTTATCGTGGCCATGTCCTGCTATTTTTCATTCAGCCCTCTAATTGTGCAGCGACCTTGGAAAACATTTGCGATCATCCATCGAATTTCATTAGATTTCTAAGGAGCTTTGTGAAGCTTGTCCTCCACAGAAAGGTCAAAACGTGTCTTTGAAAACAAGAGAGAGAAAATAATAACGGATGAGCAATGTTCTTAGTGAGGAACAGAGAAACCTTGAGGCTAACACTCCAGCTGACTGCTGTGTATTCACCGCTTTGTTCTACTTTTCAGAAAGCTACCATTTCAGGAGCTCGTTCTCTGAACAGAATGCGTAAATGTTTTCTCCTACAGGCAGGAAGAACTCCATGCTCCTGCGGAAGTCATCCCAGGGCGGCTCGCTTGGGGGCAGCATGGGTCGTGGTGGAGGCCGCGGTGGAGGGGGGCCGGGATCGGGGGGAGGCCTTGCAGCTGGAGGTCTGGGCTCCTGTGACAGCATGTTGGTACAGCAGATCGTCAAACACGACAGCATGCCCGCGATGCAGGACGCCATCGCCGCGGCTGCCGCGGGCAGAAGCGGAGTCATGGGAGGAAGCGGCACAGTGTCCCCTCGGCCACGCCCGGTCATCTGGGCGCCGCTGGTCCACGCCCCCCTCCAGACTGCAGCTGCCACTAGCAACGTAGCCATTGCCCTCATGCACCAGCAGCAGCAGCAGCAGCAGCAGCTCCAGCAGCTGCAGCAGCACGCACTCGGGGGAGCTTTCTTCCTGCCTTCCCCTCTCGTCTCTCCCTCTCCCTCTGCTTCATTTCCTCTGTCGCCACCTCGTGCTCCTGTGCTTCAGCCCATGCGCCCCTCCGTGAGCTCCCTCATAGGAATGATGACCATGGGAGGAATGGGTGGTTTGTCCCCAAGGGGGGGATTTCCTGCCTCCCCCTCAGCCATGGGCCCTCCTGGTGGAGTGACATCACCACCTATTGCCAAAACACCACCCACTCCAGCCTCTTCTGTCCCAACATCTGTCCAGCAAGGAAGGACTCATCATTATAGCCTCCGACTCCAGGCTGATCATCCCTCATTGATAGCTGGAAACCTGACTGGAGGAGGACCACCAACTCCACCCCAAAAGGTACCGGCCCCCAACCCAGCAGCTCCTGCTGCTGCTCTTGCTGCTGCTGCCGCCCCAGCAGATGGCAGCAGCTCTGCGATGGGTCAGCAGGGAGCAAAAGAAGCTCTGTTACGTCACGGGGGAAACAACTCCCAGGGGCTTCCGGCACTGGGCAGACTCACCCAAGAAGCCAGGCTGCTGTCGGCCTCGCAGCCCACCCTGCCCCACCGCTCGTGGGCCGGGTTGCAGCCGCACCCTCCTCTCCACAGGAAGGCCTCGGGCGGTAATTTGTTGGCAGCTCCTTTCCTGGCAGGGCAGTTAGCCAGGGGGAGCAGTGCAGGCATGCTGACCTCCAACGCTCCAGTACAGCTGGCAACAAATCTGTTTCATGCACAAACACAAGCACAGGCTACAGCTCCCGTTCAGTCCATTCTTCCACAGGCTACCCCTCCAAACACGGGCGTGTACGCACAATCGGCGCCTCACGCCGTTCCCGCACCCACCGCTGTACACTTGCCCTCTCCGGTGTCTTTGCCATCTCCCTCGCCTCCAAAGCAAACCCCACTCCCCTCTGCGACCCCTTCACCTGCGCCCACCCCTTCGTCTCCAACCCCCATCCTCTCCCAAACAGCTCGGCCAAAACCAATCCCGATGCCCCCATCTCGCTCCTCCTCTCCACCTCCCTGCTCCACTCCACCCTCAGCTGGAACGAGCCCATTGTCACTTTCCTCAACACCTCGTCCCAAACCCCTACCGACACCTTCCCCCCGCTCCTCCTCACCTTCCCCCTCCTCTACGCCGCCTCCGTCCTCAGTCTCCACCCCTGTTCCATTACCTCAACCTTATGGGCCCAAATTATCACTTACCTCCTCTCCTCCTCCCTCCTCCCTAGTCGCCTTCTCTCCACCGCATCCCCAGAACCCAAGAGCCAAGGCATCCAACACTCCTCCTTCTGCTTCTCCATTGTCTGGTCTCAGCCCTGCCCCTACCCCAATCCCTTCTCCGATCCCCACCCCCACTCAGACGACCCGCTCCCGCTTCACTATCACATCCCAAACTCCAACACAAACCATCACACCTGTCACTCCCACCCAGACCTTGACCCCTACGCCCTCTCCAATCCTTGTTACACCAGTTCCCTCCCTGAGTAAATCCCAGAGTCCAAACACCTGTCTCCAGCCCTCTGTCTCCAGCTCACTTAGGGGCCCCACATCGAGCCAGATCCCAAAACAGGCCAAAACAGGCCAGACTACAGCTCCGGCCTTAACACCTGCTTGCACCAGTTCTACTAAAGTCACATTCTCAGTTCATCCTGTGAAGCAAACCCCTCCTGTCCTCGCCTCGAGCCAGAGCTCAGGCTCCGCCCACTCCACCAAACTGACCACATCTACAACCTCATCCTCAACAAATCTGCGCCCAAACCCCAGCTCCACTAACCCCTCCTCTCTCACAAACACCTCCCCAAGTGTCCCACCTGTCTCGTCTCAGAGCCCAAAACAAATGCCAACCACCTCCGCTGCCACAGCCCCCTCCTCAGAACTCAGCATGCCCTTTACACCCGCTCAGACCTCTCAGGCATCTACCACTTCACCCACTCACTCTGCACATGCAGCCCCCACTGCCAACACCACCTCCCCTAAAGGCGGGACAAAAGACGCTCAATTAGAACGTGCCAGAAAAGACTCAGAGGGCCTGAGACACAAACTGCCTGCCAACATGTAAAGAGAAGAACGCTGGACTTTAATGGCGTGGCCAGTCAAACCATGGATGTATGGAGTTGTCAGCGTTGACATCACAATAATCTCCCGTTAGACATCTTGTGTGCATTCACTCTAGGGTGTGATTGTCTTAGAACATCAGGTGTTTATGTGACACTTAACCAAGCCATCGTTGGAGGAGAAAGACTTAATGGGGGGGGGGTGCTGACAGGTGCAGGCTGAGGTAAAGAAAAAAAAAAAAAACCCATACAAATGTACACATACATATCTGTGTGATTGTTGGAGCAGGCAGGGGAGCTGAAGTGGAAATATTGCAGCCCATGCAATAAAACAGGATGCAAGCAATAGCTGATGTGAATACAATGATAACAGCAATACATGCGAAAAACTGGCGGTGCGAATAACGAAACAGGAAATGACACTGACAATAATAAACTAGAGAAAATAACCAGCTCCCTGCTGTGAGGAAGGATGTGTATGGTGATGTCAAGATGCAGGCAACAGAGCAGACACTTCCTGATTTCCAGCTCCACCTCCCTCTTGCCTCTCATTCCTCACCAAAGTGTAATATTTTCTCATCAGAATAATAATTATTATTATTACAAGGGTATATCTAATTTAAAAAAAAAAACGCTGCAAAGTCAAAGACTTTTACTAATTAGGAGTCTACTGGTAGTTTTGTTGTCCCAGGTGTGTGGTGTTTAGTTTTTTAACAAAACTTTTAACCCTACATGTTCACTCGACCTCTGTGAATTGTGTTTTTTTTGTGTGTGTGACACACAATAACTGCTCTACTGTGCACTGTGATTCACTTGATTTAGTTCCTGCCAGCTCCCTGTACTGTAAATACGTGCCTCTCTGTGGGTCTGTTGTATGCTCCCTCAATTCTCTGCCTTTTGTCTCTCACAACTCATCTGTCTCGCTGCCTTTCATCAGATTTCACAGCTCCGGTCGCTAACGGTTTCTTCGCCGATTACAGATTCTCTCTCTCTTTCTCTCGGCTCGCCCGACACTATGCTCTCTGCCGCCATCAGCCTCATGCTCAATTAGTGGCCTCCTCCTTCTGTCGCCAATTTCAGCGCCATTTCCAGTGATGTTTGGTGTTTTTTGTGGGTAGCAACAAGGCATTTCTGTCTTAATCCCTGATACCATGTTGCCTAGACTATATTTAAGGACCAAATGTTTTATTTTCTATTTATCACAGCTTTAGCTTACGAACAGGAAAAAAAAAAAAGCGAATAATGCTGTTGAAATTATTATCTCAAGTTAGGCACTGAGGGTGATGACGATCATGATGATGATGATGATGGTGATATCCCTAATAACCATGGTGATGTTGATGACGATGGTGTATATCTGGAAGTAAGAATAAAGCGGATTTAGATATCATCTTGTTGAGTCGGATGAAGCATGAGCTTGTTTTTGAAACTGCTTGTGTGTTTTATAACATTGTGTGAGGGGAGGTAATACTGTTCTCAACAACCCAGGAGCCTGGGAAGTTAGGTCAGCAGTGAAGTTCCTTGAATGAGCCGATCTCAAGAAAGAAGACAGAGGTTTGTAAATCTGTAAATTGCACTTCCTGTTCCAGATGCAAACTTGTTTTGAGATACAGCAACTTCAGTAAAATCGTCTAAAGCATTAAAAGGTCATTTATCAAATGTAATGTCCAATGTGTCGCTTCGTCCACTAGAGGGCTCTCGTTCAGAGCAAAAACACGAGACTTCGTTTGATGACGTCACGAAGCAACGTGGGATCATGGGAGTTGATGTCCCCCTGACGTGACTCAGGTGTAAATCAGGTTCACTAAAGCTAAATGGCCGACCAGCGCAGGAGCGACGAAAGACAAGGAGAGGACCAGCTGAGAGGAGAGCAGACAGACCTGAACCTGTCCCGCCCTGCTGGACAGCAGACAGGATGTCTTCAGTCAGGGTTTGTTCTTTCAGTCCTGTACACCTGCCTCTATAGTTGTGAGGACGCTCGTGTAGTGCTCCCCAGCCCTTAGCTCTACGTAACACCTAACCCTAACCTGACTCTGACCCTAACCCTAAAACCCAGTTTTAAAGGTACATCCAAAATGTATAGTTCTCCCATTCTCTCCTCGCCACTATGCTGAAAGAGGGGTGAGGGGGTTCCAGTCCACAAACTGATATCCGTTATCCTCCTCTGGAGCCGTATTCATGCATGGATCACAGAGAACATTCAGGCTAATGGTTTGATTGGAAATGTGTAGTTAAATTTCATGATCAGACGTATATGGAATGGTTTCTCGAAATGGAAACTTTAGGTTTATGGTGATTAAGAGACTTAATTTCATGGCTTTGAGAAACCACAACGTCATGGTGTCTCCTGGTCGCTCTGGTCAGGATCTCACATCTGCAGTCTCACTCTGGGAGTCTTCCACAAACACGTGAACTTGTAAAGACAGGATGAAGACAACAGCAGGGTAATAAATACCTTTCCATGCTTTATAGGAGGGGGCTGTGAGTTATAAGTTAACAGGATCTCCCCCTGTTCCTTGCTCATTTACAGAAAGAAGTGTACAAAGAAGTGTTTGTACGGGCTGAACTTACTGATAGTGATAGTGCCCAGTGAACTTGAGTAAGATATCAGAGGGTTTTGGAAATTGAGAGTTTTGGGGACTTGTTTTCAGCAATGATGTGCAGTGAAGGAACTTACTGTGCGTGAGCGTGAAGTTGCCTGGGCCGTTTGAGCTGTCCCTGCCTCACTGTATACATTCCTGCTACTCCTGCAACTCCTGGATCCACAACCCTAATCCCGTGTCTCTCAGCAGAGGGCGGGCACACTCACAGTCAAGGTTAAGCTTGTGAATGTGGGGACACCTAAATCTCTGCTGCTCCTGACTCAAACTAAATGAATATCTGCCTTTGTGAGGGGAAATTACAGCCTCCTCTGCCTCCTCCAGATACACAGCTATTTTCCCCTCTCCTCTCTCTTTCTAACCAAGAGGTTTTCAACAGCACTTTTGCTTGTGTAGGTGAATTATTTTTCACCTCTAAGAGATAATTAACATATTGGACTAATAATGGTTAATATATGCACAGTGTGAATGGCCCCTGCCGCCTCTCACTAGACACCACATATATTTGCAAGGGAGAGGATGGTTGGGCTGCAGCTCTAATGATTTGATGCTTTTAAAGCTGTTGAACACATCCACCCACATTTAGAAGAAGTGATGACGATGGCGACAAACTTTGGGAGAGAAGCTCACAGAAATGGTGTGTTGTACGGCAGAGCAGGGCAGTGGAGGCCTGGAGTGCAGTTGAGCTCCGTGCACGTTGTCCACTAGATGGCGACGACACTCAAACAATCAGATGAGCACAATGGAAGGAAGCAGCAACTTGCACAATAGCATCAGTGACAGTCAGTGTGTCTTTAACGTGAGGAGGCAGGAGGCTTGTTTAAATGATGGGAACTTTCAAAGTGGAGAGGAGGAACCACTGGAGCTCCGAGTTAATGATGGCACACCAGACTGGATTACCGGCCATGTATAGAATGGGGAGGATAAACAGCTCTGTAATTGCTTTGTCATTGGGGCTTGGAAGTAGACTAGGAGGGAAGACTTGACTCTGCGGCTGCACTGAAGACAAGCTGGCAAGGCAGCGGGTTTCGACTGGCCCCCGAAAAAGACAATTAAGTGTTTTTTCGGTATTAGCCCACAGTGTTACATCCTGAGTCTGTTTATCCTGCAAGTTGAATCACCGGATTGTTCTAATCCTCAATGCATTCATTCAGCATCCGCCTAAAGGATCTCACTCTCCCTATACCGGGCTCCTCAACGTTCCTTACCCCTCATGGTCAGGAACTGCTGCAACGCTGAGGACGGCCTCCTCACACTGAATCATGTGCAATTACTTTAAAAGTACTCAAAAACTTCTCTGAAGTACAATTTAGTACTTGTGCGTCATTGCTTATTTACATTTTATACTGTTTCATAATAAAAATCCTGTGCAATTTAATTCAGCTTTGCAGATTCAGAGTTTAAATCAGACAAAAACACAACAAACAAAAAAAGGGAACTATCTAAACCCAATTAATGTGTATGATGCATTTTAATTGAAATGATAAAAACATAACACATGCATATTCATGACAACCTAACAATTTAAACACATCAGCTTCTAATTTAAGTTAGAAAATAAATTATACAATACACCAACGAGAAACAGGTCAAGTGACAAATCTCAATAGTGATTAAAGGTTATTGCAGTAATAACCCAGAAATGTAATATACAATGAATGAAATACCACAGCCAGAGTCCATAGTGCTGTGTAATAAGTAGTTATACATTTGATACTTTATTTTGCTGTTAATTATTTTGTGCTTTTATTTTGTAACACATAGAAGTTGTTATTTTAAATTTAAATTATATTATTATACTTTTGTTATATCTACTTTTAACTGTTTACAGTGTGTTAAAAGGTCTTGACTTCCAGGTTGGGGCCTGAAACGCTGCTTTAAAAAGAAATACAGCTCACTGGCAGCACAACCACAGACCGTGCACTGATTTAAGTTTGAGGGGGGTGGTATAGGTGGGCTGCCTGAGCTCACCGCAAAATTATATATAGACTTCCTGCTCCTGCTTTTCAAACCCACTGTGACACGCACTCTAGGAGCTGCATGTTGGCGAGGATGAGACTCGGGGGTTTGGCAGAGCGAGGTGATTCCCAGCCCCTGAACCACTTCAAACAGGAAGCGTGTAATGAAGCTGCTGTTCAGCGTCTGTGCTTGTGACACAAAACGACAGACACCTCTTGTCTCGCTCACTCTGGAACAAAATGCTCACACACGGGCCCTCCAGTGTGTGTGTGTGTGTGTGAAGGCCCGCTTGTGTTTTTCATCTTGTGTCAGTCATCATGAGAAACTCCCTGTTGTTCAGATGTTGTCCTTTTCTGTCCTCACCCTGGATGTGACACATCCTCCACCGGTTTCATTTACCACAGGCTCCCACTTGAGTCCCTTTGTGAGGCTGACCTTTCTGCACCCTAGTCACCTCCATCTGACCACTGAGACAAATGTGCTGAGTCATGTAGTGGTGGGGGGGGGGGTGTCGCTAAGACTATTATTTCGATTGAAAATGCTTTCAGGTAAGCATCATGCACAAGATCCCTGCAATCCGCTTTCCCCTGCCCTGCGCCCGCTGCTCTGCCCACGGTTGCGCGGCGGCGATGCCCGCGGGGAAGAGAGGTGGGAGGAGCGGGGTCTCCGAACCTGCCCACCCCACCTCTCTCCTCCCTCCGGCCGCCCAGCCTCGCGACAGACACCGGCGTCGGCCTATCGCACCGGAGCCGGACCCCCCGCATCCCTCCCTGCGCCCTGCCCACCCCGGCGGTCTTCTTCCCCTGCCCTGCCAGAGCCAATCCGCGAGTGGGTGTAAGTAGGGCAAGCCGCTTCCTGGTTCTCAGAAAGGAGGAGCTGGGAGTCGGAGTGGGCCAGAGGTAGGCGGCAGACAGGGGGGTTAGAGCAGCGCGAAGAGCCGGGGCAGGTCTGCGGGGAAGAGCGGCGGGAGGAAAAACGCTGACGCACGGTTTGGAGAAGAAGCTCAGGTGTTCCGCGCCGCGGACCGGGTGGAGGAGAAACAAGCAGGAGGATTTAAAATTAAAAAGGAAAGTCAAAGAAGGAGAAGAAGTGAGTGCAGGGTGGGACGCGTCGATCCAGGAAGTGGAGGTCGCTCAGGTGGGAGGCGACGCGTCAGGACAGGTGTCTCCCCGCAGCGGCGCTCAGGTAACTGCTTCACCTGGCGGCTCCTAACGCATCCACGGGGCCGCGTGTGACTGAGGTGACACGGCTGTTTGCCATGACAGCACCGGCTGGTCCCTCAGTCTCTAGCCTCCTTCCTCCCTCCTTCCCTCACCCCCTCCCTCCCGGTTCTGATCGGGGTCACGGGAGGACTCCTCCACGTCACGGGTGTTCGGTAACTCGCGTCTACGTTTATCAGCCTTTTTAGAATGAAACCGCGGCGCGCGCTTCGTGCTGGAGTTGCTGTTGTTGGAACATTGGCTGCAGGGGTGCGTTTGGAAGCAGGTGCCTGCAGCTGCGGGGTCGCACAGTGCGTGTCCGTGCGCTGCGGCCAGGTGAGCGGGGAGGGGAGCGGCGGCGGCGGCGGCAGCAGCAAGGGTCGGCGGGTACGTTTCTGGAGCCCGGGCTGCTAATTATAGCCGAGAACACCGGCTGACATCCAAAACTCACCTGCTCTCACGCACATGACCCGCCTCTCTCTGTCTCTCCCCCCGCACAGCTCACGGGCACGCAGCGCGGTGCATGTTGGACTTTTTGCCTCTTGCAGCCCAAACGACCTCCTCAGTGGTCTGTTAATCATCATCATCATCATCATCACCATCATCATCCTCCCCACGGCGCACCCTGTGTTTTATTTTAATCCTGCCACTATCCCATGTTGCACTGGGACGTGCTCAGGCTGTAATGTTAGGTTAAGGCCTCTACTGTGTGTGTGTGTGTGTGTGTGTGTGTGTGTGTGTGTGGAGCTGACTCGCCCCTCTGACAGACCGGCCTAACAAGCTCTACTGGCTTGAGTTTGGTTTCCCGGTCTTAGGCACAGCCTTTTCGGTTAAATATTTAGGCGTCCATGCAGGTAATTAATGCCTTTATGCCTTCTAGGCTCAGGTGTTGTCAAAGTATGGTGTGTGTGTGTGTGTGTGTGTGTGTGTGTGTGTGTGCGTGCGTGCGTGCATGCGTTTGTTTTCTGCCTCACCTCTCAGGCTCTCGGGTCTGGAGTGGGAGCTGACACATCGTCTGTGGCCTCAAGCTTCAACCCGAAGGAAGTAAAAGTCCCCTTGAATCCCTTTTTAGATTTCTGTTTTTGCACCACTTTCGTCTTCTCACTCCATACGCCGCCCGCCATCATGTGAGTGGACATCTCTAACGGGACGGTTCCCCCACATGCAGAAGAGCCGTCAGGGGTTTGAGCTGAATTCTTAATGGCAGCTCTGTTTGGCCTCACTTTGTCTGCAACATAATTAGACATCTGTGCTTTATCCCCTGTTCACGCTGTCCTGACGTGACCCCTCCACCCTGCCCTGCTTTCTTTACAGGCCTGCCTTGTTCTTACTGCGGATCTTCCCCCTCTTATCCTCTCTCACACTTCATCATGGGCTGTGCACGTTCGAGCTGAATCTGCAGACACGTGGATATTTTTTACAGTGTATTTCTTTGTGAGCTTTGGAATTCATCAGCAGTTCACATGCCATCACATCTGGTCGGCATGGCAGTGATCATTTATTATCTTGCGTTTGTGTGTGTGTGCTTTCTCAACCCTGCTGTCTGTTGGAGGTCTCCTTTTCATCAGAAGTGAAATTAGGAAGCGGTCGATCTCTAGTCTCTATTCTTTTTCAAAACTCCCTCTCTTCCATCCTCAACGCTTTTTATAATCATTGACTCACTGAGACGATTTTGCTCAAATCATTCAAAAGGTCTTTTGTGTGAAATTGTACAGAAGTTAGATCTCACTTGTGTTGCCAGCCCGGCTGCACCTCCCCCCACACACCTTACCCATCCCCTGGTGTGCAGATGAATATGATAATGTAATATTTATTAATCTAATGCAGATTCCAGCTTTAAAACAAACACACACCCCTGTTTCTTTCTTCTGCCTCTCATCGTCTGAGGTCAAAGTTCCTGCTGAACTTTAAGATGTAAATACACTTTATTTACTTTGACAGGTCTCTCTCCAGAGCTCCAGATGTTGTGAATGAACAATTATTATAAAAGTTAAGTTACAAACACTTGATTTGAATAAAATGTGTGGGTTTTGTTGGTTTGTTTGTTTGTTTGTTTGTTTTTTTTTAATCAAACACATTTTTGAAATGCCTCCTTGTGTTTTCCCTCAGGTGTGTGACCTCCGCTGACCTCGGAGCAAAAGAACCAAAGAGCAGGAGAGGGGGTGAGCGGGAGAGACAGAAAGCAGGCACCCAACTTCTTCTGGGTTTATGGACTGGAGGTAGGAATCTAACTCAAATAATTCATATTCCACCCCAAATGTCAGGATCAGTCCTTCACCTTTTCCAACCACCTCTTAAAGGTTCAGTATACTATAAACAAATTATTTTTTTATTTAAAAAGTGTCAATACCTGCTTGTAAACTCGAGAAGTTGTCAGAAGTTGTACAAGGTGAGCGAGTTCAAGCTCCACATGCGTGACATTTAGTGTGTTTCGGAAAGGTGTGGTGGGAGCAGGTTTTCCCTAAACTATTTGAACACGCACCAAGCGCCAAACTGCTATGGCACTTTAACGTGGCCAAATGTGAAGGTGTGGCAGAATGTCTCTGCCATCGTGGAGACAAATGGGGACAGCAGTTGGACACTGTTGGACCCATTCGTGGACAGGAGAAGTGATGGAAACATGGGAGTGAATAATGGTTTTGAAGATGACTGGTTAGGAGCTGCACGAGCTGGGTGTGATTGTCAGTTTTTGGAAAGTTACAGGAATTCTTGGCTCCAGCGTTTTTAGTACTGAAAAGTGTAGCAGAGGGGATTTTTGAAGCTTTTTAAGGATTTGACAAAGACTTTGAAGATGGTTTTGTCAAAAGGAAGTCATGAGAGGCTTTTTTTTTCTTTTAATTTTGAATACAAATTTTTCTTGTTTGTTGTATCCTGTCGGCTTCAGGATTACACAGAAAAATACAGCCAGAGATCCGTGGGCTTCAATCATCAGGCTCAGTCCACCCTGTGTCTGAGTGTAAACTAGTAGAGAAACTGTAAATGAAGCCTGATTCATTTCATTTTAGCTCAACACTACAAATACGGTGTTGTTGGGAGTCAAACCTCACTGACGTGCATGAAGCGTACGAGGGGAACCTTTTACTGAGGCAGAGCTTCTTGAAAACATTTCTTGTCCTTGGAAAAACAATATGAGCCGAATAAAGTGGTCAAACATTTAAATATTTTATAGGCAACCTGGAAGTTAACTCCTCTGTGGTTTGATGACTGCGGACTGCTATCGGCTTTTTTTTAAAGACGACTCAGGAATGATTCCAAAAATAAACGCATGTCTTTAAAAAGGTCCGGGGTTATTTATAGATTTTTTTTTTTTATTATTATTATTATATCAGATAATAAGCTCAAAGCCTTGGTGAAGCTCTGAGGCCTAGTGCAAAAGTACAGAAGCACTGACTGAATGACACAGCACAGGACTCACATGATCACAAACACTACGTCAATTTAAAAACCTAGGGGGTTTATTTATAGAGAAATCGATGAATTGTTATAATTTATTAGAGTCGACTTGGCTTGGATTATGGATGAGGGTAATTCTGTACCACTTCACATCGTTAATTATGAGGAAGTGTCAGTAATTCTGAGACTCTAATATTCTTCCATATCTGTGACATAAATACACTCAGTATGGCCTCAGAAGCCTTGAATAAAAATTTTAACTTGGAAAAAAAAATGCATTTATGAAAGAAAGTAATTATTTAAAACAGCAGCAATAGAAACATTTACCAGCTCTCGCAATCAAAGCAGCATGAATGTGTGTACAGCGTGCAAGTAGGTATGAATAATCATGTGACTGTGGCTTTTGCTGGAGTGTGACTACCATGTGTCCCTAAACTGGTGGGTTGGGGGGAAGTGACATTGAGTGGTCTGTCAGATGAGGAACACACACACCTACACATGTAGACATACACGTACACCGTTCCAGGAAATGCTTTAATCGGGGCATGTAAGGCCTTCTAAATTCCCCCTTTTCATACAATGGACTTTCAGTTTCATTCAAGTGACTGAGTGGGTGGGGTGGCTGTTTGGTGGGGGGTGGGGGGAGAAAGAGAGAAAAGGTGGGAGTCAAAAGAAACAAAAGTTTTTTGCTTTGCCCCTTAAGAGATGAGGGTGTCTCGCCCATTTCTCAGGTGCACGCTCGATTACAAGAACATTTGTGACTTATCTAAACAAATATGGAGAAACGACTGATGACTGGCACTCATGCAAGAAAACACACGTTTCAGTGTTTAATTTGACCAAGAGCAAACGCCTCACGTTAGCCTCTGACCTCCAGCGTTTTCATCATATAAGGGGGATGTTTCTCCACTTTGAGGCGCAGGGGTGACTACACAGTGTCCGTAATCCAGTCTGCCTCTACTGCAGTTAAGTCTTGCCCCCACTTCAGCTGTGTCAATAGGGGAAGTTATGTATCTGCCATTTCCTCTTCTCGGTCATGAGATTCCGTCACATTTGGCAGCCCTCCCTCGCTCTCGACCACCAGCGCTGAGCCAACGCCGCTCAGCAGGGGTCCACCACTCCCCTTCTTCTTGTAAAAACTCACAAGAAGAAGAAAAAAAACAAAAAAAAAAGGTCATGAGAAAAGTCTCCCGGCAGACGAAGTGATCATGAATCAGCTCTTCTAGTAACAATTGCTTCTGTGCGCGTTGAGCGGGCGGTTATCATAAATAGGGACAGTGAGACAACACTTCAGGGAAAGTGAGAGCAAACACCCAAACAGAAGCAGCTGAAACCGACCCCTTTGCACATGTGCTGTCACCAGGGGAAGTCCTGCAGCGAATGGAGGCCCTCGTTCCTGGAGGCTGCACGGCATCCCTGTGGGAAAAACGAGTCACTTTGTTCATCGTACACATCTATCCTAAACACTTTTACTCATAAGTTCACCCCCCCCCCCCCCCCCCCCCCAACCCCCCCCCCCCCCCCCCCCCCCCCCCCCGAAGAGTTGCTCATTGACGTTTCATCATTCACGGTAAAATAGAAAAATAATCTTCCAAGAAAAAGATGATTCTAACCTCGTCTGGGCCACTGAAGTTACTCTGAACTTCTGGTATAATTCATGGATTGTAGTTCCAGTAAAACCAACCTCCTCCCTGTCTCACTGTCATTGATTCATCAAAAAAGGTGACACATCTTCCGCTCATGTCCTCCCCTTATTGTTTTCTCTTTCATCGCTACAACAGCTTGTTTTCTATCTGTCAGTTTTTCTCGACCGATTTATCTCTCCATTTGTGCGGCTGGTCGACCATCTTTACAGAGCACAGGAAGAGGAAACTGATTAGGATCAGTTCATTTTGCAACACTTTCTGTGTGTGTGTGTGTGTGTGTGTGTGTGTGTGTGTGTGTGTGTGTGTGTGTGTGTGTGTGTGTGTGTGTGTTGTGTGTGTGTGTGTGTGTGTGTGTGTGTGTGTGTGTGTGTGTGTGTGTGTGTGTGTGTGTGTGTGTGTGTGTGTGTGTGTGTGTGTGTGTGTGTGTCCAGCACTTCTGCAATGTCTTCCTCTGAAATAGGAGGTCAGTTATGTAGGAGACCCTCCCAGTGATGTGGAAACTCAGTGTAATGACACACACACACACATTCATATGCAAATGCACCTTGACAAATTGGTCCCCAGCTTGTGCTGTCCTTATGAGATGATAACTCATAACTCTTCGTCTAATGTGAATAATAGAGGAGGTGGGAATGGTTTAATAGATACACACACACACTCACACGCACACACAGGCTTGCATATATGCAAGCTTATAAAACTGTAAAGGTTTGAAAAAAGTTATTACATTTTTTAATCTTTTTTATATCATGTTTAGTTTATTAATGAGAAAATATACATATATTTATATTAATCCCAACACAAGTAAATGTACAGGCACATTAATTGACAGACAGAATATATGAATGAACAATATAAAATAATTTATGCTTTTTACATGATGAATATTTAAATAAAATGTCATATTACAAAAATAACACTTTATAAAGAAACAGCGCAGCTAAATATTTTAGTTTCAAGTTTCTTTCAGGCCCTTTTTCATTTCATAGCTTCAACAAAATAATAAATTTGAAACACAGATCTTAAAGACATCAGGGAGTCGCCTCTGTCTCCATGAAATTGTTAATGATCATGTCCTACTATAAATAATCTCGAACATGAAACATGCAGTTGATATGAAGCTAATGCGCTAACGATTCAGTCGGCTGATTCTCGGCGTCGATGCCTCATGAGAAGCTGCAAACTGGAGGTCGACCGAGCCCTGCTCTGCTCCACACTGACACCTACACACTTCCATTTGTTTGCACCACGGCGCAACACGTTAAAACATCCCCGTGCGTTTCAACTGCGCTGACGAATTACGACGTGCTCTGTCTGCACCTCAGCCTAACGAACTCCAGTGAGCTCATTAGATGTGCAAACAAACATCATCAAGTACATGTGTAGAAAAGTAAGTTTCTCTCCCCCACTGGTGCATTAATCGATGCAGAGTGTTGTTTGTGATGCGACGCCCACGCACCTTGTCACTCCAGCGTTCACACACACATGCACAGCTGTAGAGTGTTGGGGGTAGAAAGTGCTGACCAGATAAGGAGCGAGGAGAGAGGGAGACTAAAGTGTGAAACCACTCCGTCAGCATGCCTCACGTCTGTGTGTGTTCTCCATCTTAGACTGAAACTCCCTTTTGGTGATGCTAATGATAGAGTTGGCTTCTACCACAGCCATCTGCACACACACGCACATGCACACCTGCAAGGACTCTTGCTTCTACTTCCTGTGGCTGCGTGCATGTGTTAAACTCTTGCTTGATCGCTCCGTTTATCTCCCAGTCGTCGTGTCACGGCTCCTCTCCCTCCTCTCTCCCACTGTCTCCCCCCCTTCCTCTCCCCCTGTAACACAACTCTCTCGACTCTTGTTTCATGTCTCCTCGCTAACACAGATTGTTAAAGGCTGGGACTAGATTTTCCTGTCTTCACCTCCCCTCTTCAGTGCTTTATCTCCCAGAGTATCTCCACACCCACACCCCATTCACTCACCTACTTGCATACACTTTCTCGTGAGTTTCCTCCCCCATGCCCCCTGTTTCTTGAGAGACTTCTAAGAACATGCGTGTTTTTAGAAAACATACCCTCCCTCATGTTCCTTTTGTTGTCTCATCTTAAATCTCAGTGCGTTTTCCTCTTTCCAACCTCAGATTGATTCATTTTTCTGCTCCCGCTCTCTCTGTGGCAAACACCGCAGACTCATTATACATAACACTCATATCAGGACATTATATTTCTGTCTTTTTTTCTTCTTTTTTTAAACAGGGAATTCATTTTTAGTCTTATTTTGTGGCATGTTTGTGGCATGGTTTTTCATAATAAAATCTGCACATCAGCTTTATACCCTACTAATAATAATAAAAAACCTTTTATCTCTGCGAGCCGCAGGTCACCATGGCGATGATCATTTTACTGAGACAGTAAACAGTATCTGTGATAAATAAACTAAACACAAAGCTCAACATAGGGAATATACTCAATATAAATGCTGGAACACGTGACTGAAAATAATTGTTTTTTGTTTCCCTTTTATTAAAGTCTTTAATATTATTTAGTTCTATTCTACAAATGAAAATGGCAAAGAATATCCTGAACAGGCGGCTCCTGACTGACTGTGATGGTGTCATGGTGTTACGGTGCATCTGTAAGCTGGGTAAAGATTCCAAAAAAGCAAAGATATACGTTTTCTTTACATTATTTTATTGTAAACAAAATGATGGGCCAGCTCGTGCATGTGCACCCAAATGTCTCATGTCCCATGCGTTGATAAGCTGATAATCCTGCAGCAGATTCACGCTGGTGTTCAGGTCTGGCATGCAAACGGGCTGCTCTTATAGCTCGCTGTGGTGTGGGAGGGCGAGGGGATAAGGGCCTCCGCTCTGCCAGCCAAATGAATAATGTAATGTGTTCTAGGAACTAAGACCACAGTGTGCGCATGCGTACATTCCAACACACGCACACACTCTTACACACGAACACACACCATAATGGCCCAGTTACAGTAAGGACAGAGCAGGACTCGCTTGCCTGGCCTTCCTTAAACAGAAAAGACTTCTGCAGAATAACCGACTTCTCTCTTTCTTTTTAAAGTCCTCCTCAGTCCCCAGTAGGCAGAGTGCAGTTGTGTTTAATTATCATGATCGGTGTCTCAAGTTCTGCCTTTGACAAATTCAAATGCCCATTCAAATTCTCCCTGGTCGCATCTGTTTTTATATCTGGTGATGGGATGCAAATGTTGGGTCGGAAGGGAACGGTCTGGACGCGGAGCTGCCGGACCTCGTGTTTCGCTGCCCGGAGGAGACGAGACGTGTCATTAGGAGACGTGCCCGGCCGGCGTGCACCCGGGATCCGTGTGTAGTTTTGACCATAGTAATCATTGTGAGGGTGCTTGCACTCAGACGGTCCTGTGAGAGTGCTGTGCTGGGCTGAGCAGCTTGGGTTTGGCACATGTGCGTGTGTAGTGTGTGTGTGTGTGTGTGTGTACTCTCATCCCCTCTCATCCCCCCCGCTTCCTTCTCCTCCTCCTCCTTTTCTCTCCCTCAGCGAATGCGTCGCAGCATCACGCTCCCCTCACTACCCCCCTAAAATAAGTCCTTAAAAAGACAGGGGTGATATTCTTGTCTTAACCTTTTAAAACTCTGTCAGAGAGAAGAGGAGGGGCGTGGAGTGTGTGCACGAGAAACGGTACGAACTTGAAACTTACTTTCCAAACTTCTGTCTGCTTTATTTTTGTTTGCGCGGCATCCTCATTTGTTGTTCTTCAGTTGGGTATCAAGTTGAGGATTTTATCTGTGTGTGTAGAAAGGAGATCTGCTCCATATATCTCAGCTTCTTATTGTAAAAAGTTTATTCTGAGCTGCCACCAGTTGAGAGAATTGCCCCATTTATACAAAAAAAAAGACATTTTAAGTCACTTCCTTCCATTTCATTTAAATTTCTGACTGTTAATGTATTAAAATCCATATTCCTGCCCTTTAGTGGCTTCAGTGCTGCGAAACAACACGTGCAGCGGACCCTACATGCTCACATTAACTAACACACACGTAGAGGCACTTTGGAAAATATCTGACATCAGAATTCATAAACTCTCTCTCTCCCTCTCAGCCACACGTTTCTGTGAACAGTATAAAGTCATATTTTCCCCCTTAGCGCTGGAGCCTGATATAATTGAGGCGGACTGGGAAAACTTACAGCCTTTAACGGAAAATGAGAGCCATAAAAATAATACTAACAGCTCTGGTTCCAGTCGTCACATGCTCTCAGTGTGTGCAGTGGGATTCTGTGATACTGACGTTGGATGGACACCATAACCTGCTTTTAGGAAGGAGAATAAATCTTTGTTGTGCAGGTTGGGTCAGTCCTGCAGTTGTCACTTTCCTGGCCTGCTCACAAATGGTCTTTTTTTTTTTTAGGAGTCAAGCTAATTCATGGAACTTGTACTGGACAGAAAGCGTAGGCTTTTAAGTTTCCATTTCCTCGTCAGTGAAAGCGAATCGTCGGCGTGTTCGTTTCTCGGTTCACTTGGTCCAAAGATCTCCACCTCGTCCAATGGAATGCAGCTCTCCTGATTTGATGATCAATAAATGGCCAAATTTGATTTTGTTGTCATTGGTAAGCGAGAGGAAGAACGTAGGCATAATGAAAGCAAGGGATGAGGAAACCGTCGAGATGCAGAGGAGGTGAATTCCTCCACCGTCGTCACGAAGAGTGGGAGGCAAGAACAAAAAAACAAAGAACAACATAAAATAACTGTTGGTAAAACAAGATTCGGATCGTCCGCTTCCGGGTAGTTTAGAGATATAACAACTCAGCTGTTTGGCAAACTGCCGCCCTCACACTTTAAGTGGTTGACTTATTGTTTGCATATAACTTACTGAACATTAGAAGTTTCAACAAAGATTAGATTAGTGTGACAAATACAAAGCCTTCCGTTGTAAACACGTGTGGAAAGGATATTATCTTGACATCTCTTCCATCAAAAGAACATTTGAATTTGTTAGATCCAGAATTTTTATTCTCAACTTTTGGCTCGAAATTATACACACTCATAAATATCAGACCCTAGATAATGGCACATTTCTTTCATCAAACTCATCACTTATATTCTTAGAATTAAAAAAAAAAAAAAAAAAAAAAGAATTGTTCCATTTCTCCATGTTAAGGACAGTCAGAATAGTAATTCCTGGATCCACACTAAAACTATCAAAAATATCCCCTGTCCACTGTCTTTCCATTGTTTTTATAATGTTGCTCACAAACAAATGAACAAGCCAACAGCAGTCAAACTCATACTGTCCATTTATATTCAATCAAGCTGCACCAAAGTCCACATCCTCATAGGAATCTGTTCCTTCAATGTGCCTCAACGTCCATGAATTATTCCTCTGGAAAACTGTGACAATCCTCCTGTCCCGTAATGTTTAAAGAAAGTGATATAAATAACTCGTGGGTCAGCACCAACATTTTATGGATTCTCTCCAGGCCCACACATTATTCTTTAACCAGGTTTTGTTAGTCAAAGTATCTGAAGTGAATATACGGCACATTTAAGAATTCAAACTGGGATATGAGACATTTAAATATGAGGCACTGGACTACATTTAACACAGCCCTGTGGGCTCTTTGTTTGAAAATGTGTTGTAAGATTCAGCAACTTATGCAGATGACATGTCCTTGGTTAGCAACGAAATACAGAAGGAAGGAGAGGGGGGTTTAAGAGCAGGGTGCTTGTGTGTGTGCGTGTGTGTGTGTGTGCGTGTGATGTGTCAGTGTTACGTGACTCACATGCAGACTGAAAATTGATGGGAATCATTGTAACTTCTTCTGAATCTTCTTATTTTCCGAACACGTCTTCGTTCGGAGGCTTACGCCTGAACTGCAGCCGCCCATGAAGCGCTTTTTTTTTTTTTTTTGTCTCTCCCCTACGCCGGATATTGAACATGCGGCGTGGTGCCGCTCAGCTTCTTATCAGACTTTTATTTGCGACTTTGCAGAAAACATGACGATATATTTATTTTCATGGCGGGTGATTGTCAGCAGTGCTCGTGTTTTTCCTATGGATGCTATCAAACAGTTATCACCACTGCTTACATTGGTACAAAGTGCACAAATACAAGGCCAAACTGATGCTTTTAAACTTTGCCCTACACAGATTTAGGGAGTCAGATAATGTGTCAGCCGCGATGCTTCTTCAACAAAGTGTTGTTTCAGACAGTGACTGGATGTGTGTGTGTAGGATGAAGCATTGCAAATAATTGAATGTTTGATTATATATAAATATGTCAATTGACTAATTTCAGTATGATGTAAATGAACAGAAAGTTCCTCTTGACTTCCGCACGTCTCTGTATCAGCAGCGGCTGCATCAAATGTTCTTAACAAATGTCAAACCAAGGAGACGTATGACTTTGGCTGGAATCATAACAGCCAATATCTGTTGTCGAGGCCGAGCTGTTTTCTGATCGCGAGCAGTCGTTGACGTTGGTTTCAAAGGAAGAGCTCTGGGCACCACAGCTTCTCTGTAGTACGCCGTCGTGCCATTTAACTCATATTGCACCTACGTCAGTGTTTGTTCTGGGGTGTACTATGACTCATAAGGCCAATATGATTTTGGTTCTTACACAGTTCCTCAACTTTGACATTTTCTGACTCCACTGAAAAAATATTGGTATTTCTGGCTTGTTTTGTTTGCATGTGCCTGTTTCCTGTCTGTCAGACCCGCTCATGTCAAGTTCATGGTTTCAAGGTTTCCTATTCGCTGTCGTCCACGGTCCGACTGTGACGTGACCCGTCCACCTGTTATTGCACTTCTGAGCCGGCAGAGGTCGAAGAGGCAGAGATCCTGTTTATCGGAAACTGATCGGAAAATGGGCCGTTGGGTTTGGAGAGGGGGGTGCGTAGGCGACCCGGGGGGGGGGGGGGGTTTGGAGAGGGGGGTGCGGGGGGGGGGGGGGGGGGGGGGGGGGGGGGGGGGGTATCTGTAACTTTGCCGCTGTGCACCCTCTTTTGATACAACAGGAAGAAGCGTGAGCGACAGAATGTGCGAGAGGCAGACATCCCGAAGGATAAACGCTTAACCCCAACGTCTGACGGAGAGCTCAGACCTTTTTAGTTCTGAGGATAGAAGGAGGTACAAAAAAAACCCCCAAAAGTGGTTTCCAAAAGACTGAGAGGAGGAACGAAAGGGCGAGAAAGATGGATGCCATGAGGCGCACGCTTCTGACTGTGCCCATAAAGACAGGGAAGGTAGGCTCGACCTCGCTTTAGCTCGCTCTCGTTTGTTTTCGAGTTGCAGGTAAAGATCAAAATGTTTGAGCGGCATCAAAGCGTGGGCAAGTTTCACAAAGTATTTAGTTAATTGATTCTGCATCTCCCTTTATTGTTGCGTTACGGGTGGAGTGAGATCTGTATGTGTTTTTAATAACTAGATTAGCGAGAAGCTCATCACGTAACAGACGAATATCGAACAATGGTGGGTGGGGGGAGCCGCAAACTGGCACGCAAAGTGTGTGTTTAATAGGGTGTGTTTAGGAGCAGGTTAGTCAGGTGGATGTGCCATGGCTGCGCAGAGCCCTCTGGGCACCGTGCAGACGCTGTTGTTGGACGGCCAGGGGGCTTCCAGTTGCTACGGGAGGGAGATGCGGGGAGGGGGAGGGGGGATCTGGAGGGTGAGTTGTTTGTGGAAAATCTGGTCCACTCAGGTGTGTGTGTGTGTGTGTGTGATATTATTGAGCAGGCATATTGTGGACAGGATGAGTTGTGAGGCCAGGGAGCCAACGAGGGGTCTCGTTACAACAGAGACAGAGAGTCAAAGAGACAATTCAAGTGATTGTCCTAATTTGACGAGCAGGACCGAATAAATGAGGATGTTTAAAAACTGTTCATCCTATAAAGTTTTCACAAAGGGTTGTAGTTCTCCTCTTGCTCTCTCTTTTTTTTTTTCCTCCTTCCTCATTGTTTCACTGGCACCCCCCACCACCACCACCACCTCCCCCTCTCGCTGCCTTCACCCACTCTCACCTGTCACTTCCTCCCTCTTGTCTTTCTTCTCTTCCTCTTCCATTGGTCCCTCCCTTTCTTCGCCAGTTATTTTAATCAAACAGCTAATGCTATAAAGGTTTCACGCAGGAATTAACCTACTGCCCCATGGTTACCACACACCTGCAGTGCATTGTGTAATCCTGCATCCCATCCACGTCACTACCATCGACCCTGTCTCACTGGCCAAACTTGCAGCCTCCTCATTTAGTAATTGGGAGAGAAAACACTTGCGGGGGGGTGAGAATGGGAGGATAAGGGGAGTTTGTTGCTAAGCCTTGTTTAAATAGTCCCTCAACTGAAAGAGAACTCTCTGAGCCAGTCACGCTACTGTAGATTTACTTTTGGGACATTTAAGTGTGGCTCAGTTCACTCGTGTTCCTCTGAGCTGCAGCATTAGAATAATGCTGGTGCTAATTTTAAGAAAATAAACCCGATCTCCTCCACATCAGAGCCGATTCTGACTTTGTCCAGGCACCTGGAACCCTTCACTCACCTGATCTCATCTCTGTCACGCAGGTAGCAATGTCTCCAGGAGAGGACGGTCTAATCGGGATCCCCTTCCCAGAGCACAGCAACGAGCTCCTGTCCCACCTCAATGACCAGAGGAGGACGGGGCTCCTGTGTGACCTCACCCTGACCTCCCGCGGCGCCCGCTACCCAACTCACCGCTCCGTCATGGCCGCCGTCAGTTTATACTTCCGCGGGCTGTTCGGGACAGAGGAGGGGGGCGGCGAGGGCGGAGGGGGTTTCAGCATTTGTCAGCTGGACTGCGTGGCGCCCGATGCCCTGGACGCCCTGCTGGAGTTCGCCTACACGGCTACGCTGACCATCCCGAGCTCGGGAATGAGAGACGTGCTGCGAGGGGCTCAGCTCCTGGGCATCCAGTGCGTGGCCGACGCCTGCAGAGACATCCTGGGGGAGACGGCCGAGGCTGAGGGGGAGACGGCAGAGGAGCAGAGGGCCCAACACACAGCCCCCAAGAGGATGGCCGAGGGAGAGGGAGGACGAGAAGAGAAATGCTCCCGAAGAAAAAACGACAAAAAGAAAGTGAAAAAAATCAGGCTGGATCACATTACTTCTGCGGTTTTGATCCCATCGCCCGCGTCTCCCATCTCTCACCCGTCGCCTGCGTCGGACAGCCTCCGCTCGTTCCCGTCCACCCAGCCGCCCAGCCCCGAACAGGAGGAGCTGTGCCCCAAAGCTGGGCAGAACGGAGGAGACCCCAGGCCCGTCAGAGAGCCGGGGAGGGGGGCCACCATGAACGGGGGGCTGCATCACTGGCTGCACGAGCCTCCGCGTCTCGCCCAGCCTCCTCCCGCCCCTCAGTCGATTGACAGGCTGTCAGAGAACGATGACATGGAAGGCTTCGGCGACGACGGCCTGCTGATGGGAAGCACTTCCACGCCTACGTCTGTCGTTGAGCGAGGGGCGGCGGCGGCAGCAGTGGGAGGGGGGAGGAAGAGGAAGTCTCAGACGCCCCAGCAGTGTCCTGTCTGTCAGAAGATCATCCACGGAGCAGGAAAACTGCCCCGACACATGAGGACACACACCGGGGAAAAACCCTTCCAGTGCTCTGCCTGTGGAGTCCGCTTCACCCGGTAGAGAAAAAAAAAAGCACAAAATATGTTTTCATTTTGAATCACTCCTTTATTCTTCAGTTCTTCATCCCCCTGTCTCTCTCTCTCTCTCTCTCTCTCTCCTCCCTTCTTCTTCAGGAATGACAAGTTGAAGATCCACATGAGAAAACACACGGGCGAGCGGCCCTACCCGTGCCCCCACTGCCCCGCCAGGTTTCTACACTCGTACGACCTCAAGAACCACCTCTCCCTCCACAGTGGGGCGCGACCCTTTGAATGTCCGCTCTGCCACAAGGCCTTCGCCCGGGAGGACCACCTCCAGCGTCACCGCAAGGGACACAGCTGCCTGGAGCTGCGCACGCGCCGGCCCAGGCGCACTCCCGATCTCATGGAGGACGGGAGAGGGGCCGGGGGCCGGAGGGAGCAGTCCAACCCACTTGAGGCTCTGTCCTCGCAGGCCCACTCCTCTGCGTTTCTCCCCAACACGGTCCTGGATGGCGGGAGCGGGGCCACCGCCGGGCCGCCGCTGCTGTTCCCAGGCGACGTCGAGAGGGGGCGTTTCGCCCTCCAGGCTCTGGCCCAGTTCAGGCCTCACAGGCTGGCCGGCTACCCTCAGCTCTTCCTGCGGGGGCTGGAGCTGCGAGGGGCCCGAGAGGCGGAGATAGAAGATCCAGGGGGAACCCGTTCGCCGGCTGTGTTCCGCGATCAATGGGCAGATGAAGTAGAGGAGGACGTGGAAGTGGAGGAGGAGGAGGAGGAGGAGGAAGAATAGTGGAAGGAGAGTGCGTGTGTGTGTCTGTGTGGTAAAGCATCCACAGTAAAAAAAAAAAAACAAAAAATAAAATAGAATCTCACTCAGGTGGCTGGACTAATGACCTGCTGCTCCCATATAGAGAGCGCTTTAAAAACTATTGTATTTAAAGTAAATAATGGAAAACGGGTTTTCAGAGATATTTTAATTTTTTTTTCACTTCTGGCTTTTGGAATTTAATTTCATTTGTCCTTTAAATTGTATTTCCTGTTTGCTGTTTAATTTTTATGTGTTTTAGGTTTGAGCTTTTGTTGATGATTTGATTTTCTGCTGGTCGTGTGTGTGTGTGTGTGTGCGAGCGTGTGTGTGTGAGTGTGTGGTTACTTGAAAGCTTTTCACTATGCAAACTAAAATCCAGAGCTGCAACTTGGAGGATATTTGAAGATGTATATTTTAGTTACAAAGATAATGTATTGATTCAGGTGCAATCCGGAACGCTTGTCAAGTACATCTCGAGAATGGGCTTGTGTGCTCACTGGCCTCTGGTGGTTGTCAGTGGAACTGCAGCCTAAATCAAACTGCACATTATAAGCAATAATGTTTTAATCTTTTCTTTTTAATCTTAGAATCTTTGATTTTATTTGGTGCTTGAACCAAAGAGTGTAGGTTTTTTTCCTCCCTTAGATCTCAAGTTAACAGGAGTGAGAGAGAGAGAGAAGTGATTTGTGGCCAATGTTGGGTTTGCTGAGAGAGAGTCTGTGAGTGCTGCAGAGCCGCAGAGCTCTGTGTTCGATGCCTGACCAAAAGAGACAAAGATTAGATGAAAGAGTTGTGCTGATTAAATGTTGAAGACAATTCCTCCTTTCCCAGAGGCCTGGGATTCTAATGCACTCCTTTCGGTTCCTTGTTTAGAGAGAATAAAAAGTAGAAAGGGAGCCAGGTGAGGGTTTAAATGATGGTTCCCACCCCGCCCCACCCCCCCGTCTTCTGTATTTATTTATTTATTTTTATTTATTATGGCTCTTCTGCTGAAACTCTTCCGTGAGACTAGATCCAGGGTTGGAAACAGATCACGACCCTTTTACTCGACTAAGTCTTATAAGAAGCTGATGCGATCTTCGGCTCAACGTCTCCATATACCCGAACGCCTTTTTTTACGGGCTGCGTGTCTTCTTTTGGCGATTCTTCCTCAAATGCGTTCTTTGCACATTCAACCCTGTCAGGTACTGCAATAACACAGGCACATTCCATCCTCTGGGGTAGGCAGAGAAGGGAAGCGAGCAAAGAGGAGGTGGGGGGGGGGGCAGGGGATTTGTAACTGGACCACACGACGACTTTGCTGTTTTCATGCTTTCCTGTTGTTGAATCAACATGTATAGTACTGTGTCATCGCACGGCAGTTCTTCTCGATGGGACACCGCTGAGTCTAAAGGGGCCATTACCTTGTGTCTGTCTATCTTTGACCAAAAACCTTTTTAGTTTCCTGATGCTTCTCTGGACCAGTACATTACAGGGCGTGATGCAGTCGTTAATGGCTTTTGAAAGACTTGCTGTTGTCTTGTTTTTATTTCCAATTCCTGTGATACCCATGTAGCCAGAACCTGCTGTAGCAGTCGGCCCGGTCTGGCCTCGTGTGCACTATCCGCTCCTTGCTGTGTAGTAAAGCATTTTTAATTTGCACTATGAGATTTGAGAGCTTCAAGCCTTTTTGTCTGATTTTCTATCTAGTCCATTAACTCGCTCAATACCATTTAAAATTTGTGATTGAACTAGACCATAGGCCGACGTCTTTGAAACCCACAGACATTGGAAACTCTTCCTCCTGTATATTGGTACAGTTATTGTCAAATGTAATATATTGGGAGTTGCCTTTGGGGTTTTTTGTGCTGCAAATATTCTCAGGAAATCTTGAGCAATGCACTAAGTGATTATACAAACTTATAAAATGGGAAGAAATAGTTTGGTGCTAGAGGGCGACTCACACTCTCCGTGACGGTGTAAGGCCAGCAGTTTGAAAAAAGGTGTGATTTTTGTATTTTGTCATTGAACATTTAAAGAAAAAAAACCCTGTGAGGGGAAAGCAGACAAGTGAAAGTAAACTGCTGGCCTTACTGGAACCAGTCCTACTGGAATGGCGGTGTGACAGTTGGTCCTGTTCGTGGAGGGCGTAGCTGTGTGAGTGAATGAGGGTTAACTGATGCCAGCTGTGAAGTGTGTGTTTCTGTGTGAGCTGTTTGTTTCCTCGGCTTCGGTGAAGGGACATGGGGTCTGTTAGGAGCAGAGACCCCGCTATCAGGGATACATTTTTTTTGTCTTTGAATTTTGAGTGGAACCTTCTCAGAGCTATGAATTCCTCTTCCCATGTTTCAGTTCTTGTAAAGAAAAGAAATAAAGATATCTAAGCTTGCCATTTTTGTTGAATGTCTTGTTTGTCTCGGAAATACAAGCAGGGACAGAAAACTAGACATGTGGAAGAAACGTATTCATTTAAAAGAGCTTCCCAACATTTGGCTCACACCACAGGGGGAGGAGTTAGTCGCCTCTGTTTCTCTCAACAAGAGGTGAACTATCCCTTTAAGGCGTTTCACCATTGGCTGGCTGGGGTTTGCTGCACTGATCAAACTAAATGAATTCTGAGGTCAGAGGTTATTCTAACTCTGGACCCTCATCCTGACCACAACAGTGTCTGTGTGTGAAGTATTGGATACCTGTGTGAGCCGCAGGGGAAGCTGGGAGATAAGTGACGTGGTTGCCTGATAATCCTCTTAGTTTAATGAGGCTGGGGCAGCGCGTTCAGCAGGAAGCTTTCTCACATTGATTGAGCTGCAGGAGACGCTAAACACAGAAGAATCCTTGGGAGAATCAAACAGCTTATTGTTGTTGTTGTTGTTGTTTTCTTCCCTTCCTCCTGCACGATGCTGCCACGGGGGACACGGTGGGGCGCGGTGGTGCGTCAGATCACTCCACGGCTGAGCTACAGCAGCGCAGCGCACGCTCAGGTGGGCCCGTTCACACTGCAGCTCACTGGGGTCATCACACACCGATGGTCCTTAATACACACTTGTCTGTGGTCTTATTTCTTATTTCACATGACATAATGTAACCTTGGGACCATATATTAAAGGCTTTTTAACTTGTCTCAACCTTTTGGATGAATGAATTCAGCATCCCCTCACTTATGTCTGCGCAAGTTCATAATAATAATGTTTGGATTGACAGCGTCCACATCTTGTCCTCTGTCGCCAGGTGAAGCTAAAAAAGACCACGTTCGGGCCCCTGAGCGACCAGGACCGGATATTCACCAATTTATACGGCCGCCATGACTGGAGGTAAAAACACGTCCTGTAAAATCTCTCTGATACGCTGGAAAAATCATCGTCCATCTCACAATCTCTGTCTCCTTCCTTCTCGAGACTGAAGGGAGCAACGAAGAGAGGAGACTGGTTCAAGACGAAGGAGATCCTACTGAAGGGACCTGACTGGATACTGAACGAGGTCAAGATCTCAGGGCTGCGGGGCAGGGGGGGCGCCGGCTTCCCCACTGGAATGAAGTGGAGCTTCATGAACAAACCCAGCGACGGCAGGTAGGAGTCCTGAGGGACACTCCGGGCCCATGTCCACGTCTCTGCTGACGTGTGTGTCCCCCAGGCCTAAGTACCTGGTGGTGAATGCTGACGAGGGGGAGCCTGGGACGTGTAAAGACCGCGAGATCATGCGTCACGACCCCCACAAGCTGATCGAGGGCTGCCTGGTGGCCGGAAGAGCCATGGGCGCCCACGCTGCGTACATCTACATCAGAGGAGAGTTTTACAATGAGTCATCCAATCTACAGGTGCGTAAACCCACAGGGATGACCGGCGTGCACGTTTGTTTCGTGCTGTGATGATGTTTCTCCCCCAAACAGGTGGCTATTAATGAGGCATACAAAGCAGGGCTCATAGGGAAGAACGCCTGCAGCTCTGGGTTTGACTTCGACGTGTTCGTGATGCGAGGGGCCGGCGCCTACATCTGCGGCGAGGAGACGGCCCTCATCGAGTCACTAGAGGGCAAACAAGGGAAGCCTCGACTGAAGCCTCCATTCCCTGCTGATATAGGTGAGGCAGCGCGCGGCTACACAATCACCTGAATCCATTTTCCCACCAGCTTTAACAAGGAGTTAAAGGGATAGTTCACCCAATATGACGAGGGAGGGGTGGGTGAAGCCAAATCCAATACCAACCTATTCTCCAAACGTACTTAAAATCCTCCCACAGTGTCTGTGGCCCCTGTCATTCAAATGTTTAAATGTTCTATGACGTCCACTTGTGTACGGAGGAGGACATCAGTGAACTGTCCCTTTAAGAAACTGCAGAGTGAGTTGACATTAAGATTATTTGATTATTCACTTGTGCCACATCTCTCCCTAAAGGGGTGTTTGGATGCCCGACAACAGTTTCCAACGTGGAGACGGTTGCTGTGGCGCCTGCAATCTGTCGTCGAGGCGGGGCCTGGTTTGCCAGCTTTGGGAGGGAGAGGAACTCTGGGACCAAGCTGTTCAACATCTCCGGCCACGTGAACACGCCGTGCACGGTGGAGGAGGAGATGTCTGTTCCTCTGAGGGAGCTGATTGAGAGACACGCAGGTGTGTGTGTGTGTGGGTGTTTACAGACCCTCTCTGTGCTGATGCTGGTTTACCTCATGAGCTGTTGACTGGTCTGGTGCAGGAGGAGTGAGAGGCGGCTGGGACAATCTATTAGGAGTGATACCAGGAGGGTCCTCCACTCCCATCATCCCCCGGAGTGTGTGCGATGACGTTTTGATGGATTTCGATGACCTGGTCCGCGCAGAGACGGCTCTGGGAACTGCAGCCATTATAGTCATGGATAAATCAGTAAAGACTTCCCTGAACAATACCACAATGCACTGCTCCCTCACTTACAATCAGACTTCACTGACGATGTGTCTTCCCTGCAGACTGATGTGATAAGAGCCATTGCACGTTTGGTGGAGTTCTACAAACACGAGAGTTGTGGCCAGTGTACCCCCTGCAGAGAGGGTAAGGTACTGCAGAATGTGTTCCACTCACAGGCCGGTGTGTTGGTCTTTGTTAAGTGTGTGTGTGAACCTCCTCTATCTGCATCCTTTGCCTCAGGTGTGGACTGGATGGATAAGATCATGTGGCGGTTTGTGCGGGGAGAAGCAGCCGTTTCAGAGATCGACATGATCTGGGAGCTGAGCAAGCAGATCGAGGGACACACCATCTGTGCCCTGGGGGACGGAGCGGCCTGGCCCGTGCAGGTGAGGTCTCTCAAAGGTGTTTCTCTTACAAGAAACTGTTTCCGAGCCTCCAAGTGAATATTGTCTTGTTCTTTATTTTCTCTACAGGGTCTAATCCGGCATTTCCGGCCAGTCATGGAGAATCGCATTGGTCAGTACAACAAAAACAACCCTCCCAGAGAGCCGGAGATTGAAATGGTGTGAACGAATTATGTCAGAGTCAGCTTTGTCTTATAGAGCAGTGTAAAGCTCATCATGTTAAATGTGTAAACATTAACGTTACTTTTGAGCATAGTGTTTAAAATGAAAATGATTTTTCTTTATGCTACACGACAGTTTGAAGTTGTTTCTAAGTCTTCAGTGTCATCATGTATCATCCTTAATAAGTCGTAATAGTTTTATTATGAGTATGATAATAACAACTGGATGTGACAGATGTTTGTAATGAACCCTTAGCCAAATATGACAGGACAGAGTTTCATAAAGAAAACCCACAGAACAAGTTCAATCATGGCAATAAATTAAGTTTATTTCATAAAACCATGAAATTAATTGATCAGGTTTTCCTACACTTAGTCTGATATGATCTGTACAAAACAACAGAAGACGAAAGGATGGTGTCACTGGCCTGGACAAAAAAAAAAAGTAAAGGGGCAGAAAAGTAGCAAATATTGGATGAAAAAGGAAAGTGGTCTGTGATGTACAACATCATCACCAGGGGAAATTGTTTTTACAAGACATGGGGCATGGGGTTGTCACTCCTGAAGCAGAATATCTCATCTGATCATCTATACATACACAAAATAGTTTGGAGCAGCAGGCCGGGAAATAATTATCTTCAAACTATGGTGTGCACCGAGAAAAAACCCATAGACCCTTAGCAGTAAAATAATGCTCAGTGCAGGAGATGCCTTGAACAGTCCTCCATGTGATGGCAGATGGAAAAGAACTGGGCTCAATTTGGTTGAACGTCCTGTAAGACTCTGTTGAAAGCACTGAGGGAGGTAAGATCTTTCCAGCTTTAGGGTGCCATCCAGAAAGGCATGGACTGCTGCTGTGGCTGTGTTTTAGCACGAGGGGGCGGTGGGGGAGGGCAGCGATAGCCCTGTGTCCAGCCTGAGGAGATGGAGGTGGGGGGAACCGCCCCAGGGTTACCTGGCCCTGAGGCTTTGGAGGTGGAGTGGTCTTCCTCTTCATCAGATGAATCCCCTGTGTACGCTACCAGCCCCGTTTTTAATCTTTTTGCTGTGGGCTCTGTAAGAACGAGGACACGCAGAAGAGAGGAAAAGGCGCCGCATTTGGGGAGAGAGGGAGAGAGAGAGAAAGAAATATGGGGAGAGACAAGAAAGACAAAACACAGCAGCAGCAAAATGTTTCATATAAAAGCACATGACAAGTTATTCCGAACACATTTTGGGAGAAACAAATAGTTAATAGATTTAAATCATAGTTTCGGCAGAGTAGAGGAGGGGGCAGCCATTGGTTGGTGGGGAGCGACAGTGTAAGGGCCGTCCAATCGGGTGGCAGGACAGCGTCACAGGACGAGTCATGCCCCACCCCCAATCAGTGTCCAGCATGGCCCCAGAGATACATGGAAGAGAAGAAAAACACAGAGAAAAAGAGAAAAACACAAAAACAGGAGAGATTCTCGTTAGTGCGGAAAGAAGACAAACTGCGGACACTCCAGACTGATGATGTCATCAGACAAAGGACTGAGCACTGCACAAAAAGATGTGGAGCCATAGCTCCACCTCACTACCTGGAGGGTGCTAGTTAGAGCAGCTGAATCCTGGAGGAATCATGTGAAGCATAAGGGTTGCTTTGAGAGAGAGAGAGAGAGTGTGTGTGTGTGTGTGTGCGTCAGAGAGAGAAAGAGTGTGTGCGTGTGCTCGTTATTCAAATGCAAAAGAAAAAGCTGTGGATTTGCCGACTACATGGGCAATCTCAAGAAAAGCCACTGAAACTGAAGTCAGTGGAGTGGCCCGGAGAGGATTTACATTTTACAGTCTGCAGCTCGACATTACGGCTGTGAATAGATCCAGGCTGAGCCTATAAACGAGGGCACAGTCAGGAACTGTGGATTTGGATTTGGTCAGTGATTTGTCAGTCCACAGGATAATGCCCTTACCCATGGGGCCTTGGGGCAGCCTTCTCTCCTCCATCTTGGGTCTCACTCCATTCACAGGCAAAAGTGGCGGAGGCATTAGTTGTCTACTGGAAAACAGAGGACCGGACGACGTGAGTAAACTGTTTATATCATTTATGATAATACTGATGCAAATTTCTCCAAACTCTCTGTACCTGTTCCTCTCACTCGGCGGGCCAGAGGAACTGGGAGGTGGTGGGGGTCCTGCAGTCTCAGGGCTGCCCACTGGGAAGCCTGCACCTAAATTAGTCATATGAATGGGTCCATGCTATGAGCAGAAAAACACAGGCGCGATTAGCACACATCCTCGACTAACCCCCGTCCTATCACCTAAATCTGTCACAGTTGACCCACCCCAGCACCAATGAGAAAGAAAAATCAGTTGTTGCGAGTAATAGCTTACCACAAGTCTGTGATTACACAGAGAATTCTCCTCATCCACAAGGATAATTACTACTTATCAGAAATAGTACCTTTCTGTGAAACTCTGTATTAGCAGCAGAAACACAGTGAACAGGACACAGGCCATGCTACCTCAACCACTGTACACTACACGTTGAAGAAATGAAGGATAAACTCCAGACAGTGAGAGAGAGAGCCGCTCCAAACAGAAATAACAGCAGGCTGATGAAAGTGACCAGACACAAAATGCCACCAGGGAAAATTGGAGACAAGAAGCAAAAGGCAAATGAGTGGGAAACAAGATGGAGGAAAGGAGAGGGGCAAATGATGACAAACATGGAGGGCTATTAATCACCTGGTATCCCAGCAGGTCGCTGTCCCTCTCGTCTGGTACCTCCTCTGTGAAGCGTCTTCTCTGTGGTGGGTTGGTGGGGGCAACGGGAGGTGGAGCTTTGGGTGGCGCTGCAGCTGATGGAAGAAAGGGAACAGGAGGAAGAGTCTGCAGAGAGATGGAAAAACAGGATTCGATCAGAAAATACTAATCAAGAAATACTTTATACAAAGATCAGGGATGTCTGGGTTGATTCTTACCTGTGGCATCAAACCTGGAACAGAGGCAGGGGCAGGGGCAGGGGCAGGGGCTGGAGCAGGGCTGGGGGCCGGAACAGGGCCCGGCGGGAGTGTATATTGGGGAAGAACAGCTGTGGATGCCGCCGGGGGTATGGCAAGGGGGACAGCGTAAGGTGGAGGGACAGGCTGGGGCTGAGGAGGTGGTACAGGCATAGGGTAGGCTGGCTGGAATCCAGCAGGGGGATAGTAAGGAGGCTGAGGAGGCATCCCGTTCACCACTGGAGGCTGAGCAAAGCCTGGAGGAGAAGGAAGAGGAGGGCAGATCAAGTCAGGCTTTCTCTTCACTTGTACAGTTAGAACTCAGAAATCCAAACCACAGCAGCTGTTGTGTACCTTGTTGTGTTGGCATCATTGTACTCATTTGATTGAGGAAGCGAGAATACTCTGCATGGACCTGCAAAACAAACACAATTGCCCAGATGTTGTTAAGATAGCATTTGGAATCACCACTGCAGCTGCAGATGAAATAGGAGATTACTCATTTTACAGTAACAGGAATTCACTCACTGTCTGAAGAAGGTTCTCACACAAGGTTTTTGCTGCAGCAAGTCCTTCTGGTTTGGGATGACTGGAGAGGAAAAGATTCAGTTTAGCTCTTGAGAGAATCGCACAGGCGATAATCCTGTCTGAAAAGCAACACTGACCTGATGTAGATGTACATGGGTTCAAAGGCCTCTCGTCCAGAGGCCGGCTCTAAACAGCCTGAGCCTTTTCCTCTGAGGAAAACTTTGGCTCCAGTCTCGGCCTGAATGTGCTGCAGGTAGGAACAGCCGGGGCCCTCGACCCGCTCTTTGACCACAAACCCATGGATAGCGTGCTCCAGTCCCACAAAGACTTTATCTTGAACATAATGCATCTGAAGCACAGAGAAAACAGAAATATGAGTAAGCGTATGTACCATGACAGCTGTTATCAGAATAATAATTTTTAGAAGAAAAAAAGAAGTCAATATAACACTGTAGTTAATGGAATCTATAATGACTCAAACAGAGATTCCTTACCCCCGACTGAAAGTGTGGTTTGTGGTGTGCAATGGGGGGCATTGAGGGTGGAGGTGGGTTATGCTGATGGTAAACTGTGACTGAACTTGGGGTGAAGGATGTCGAAGAAGATGAGGAGGCAGTTGCAGCCTTGACCACACCATTGGTGATTATTTCCTTGATTCTATTAACGGCCCCTAGAAGACACAAATAATTGATTTCATTACTGTCGACACAAATCCATTAATCCAGATCCATTAATGATTAATGTTGAATTTGACAAAATACTGACTGTCCACAAGTTCTCTCGTCTGTCCTTGAACGTGGAGGTACAGAGGTCGATCTCTGCAGAAATAAGGTTCTTATTAATACACAGTAAAACGAGACGGTTCATCAGGTGCCAATAATGAGAAGAGAGAAGTCACCCAGGTAGAGCTTTGCCTTTCTCCTCTGACGTCATGAAACGCCCTCTGGTTGAAACCGCAGCGCCGCTTACTTTGCTGATCTGCACGTGAAACACGTAGATTAATAAACTACAAGCTGCCTGATGAACTTATTGTTAAGATCTGATGGAACATGGAGCTGCTGACCTCATCCTGGGTTTGTCCACGCGTCAGGAGATTCCGGCAGGTGATCGGGACATCGTTGATCTCAACCTCGGCTACGACCAGGTCATCTTTGGCTTTCGTTGGCACTGGAGGCTTCCCAACACCCATAACCTGAATGAGGAGGAGCCCAGAGGAGGAATTTGTGTCACTTCAAATAAATACAAATACTATTCAGTTCAGTTCATTTTCCATGGAATTGAACTTGCTTCAACAAGACTCATGTGCTCCTCCACAACTATTCTCTAATGTGGGTGTAACGAGGTGTACACATTGCCCCAAATAACTTGTATAAAATAGGTGTTGGCTATTGTCTCACAATAGAAGCTACATGAAGGGTTGAGTTATTAGTTCATGCTCAGACTAATTTCTGAAGAAGCTGATCATTGTGGGAGATGTGGTTAGTGTGGTTAAACCCCATCACACTGGCAGGACTGCATTTATTATATGGGCACGTGTATATTACTCCTCCAGTTTACCACAAAACCTTCATAAGAGGTCTCATGTTATCTGCTATCGCTCTGTACCTTCTCTGGAGGTCCTGGAGGTCCTATCTGCGAAGGCTTCAGTTTGCCCTTGGCCACCAGCATGGCATTGATCTTGGCAGCCACGGCGGCGGCAGCATCCAGAGCCCCGGTGGGTGCAGCCTCAGCCTCCCCCATCCCTCCGGAGCCGGGACCGGGACCGGGCTGGTCCCATTTGCTGCGGCGGCTGGGGAGACAGAATCAAATATAAGACAAACTGGGAAAAGAAATGGAACGGAGCTTGTGTATGCCGACGTGTCACGGAACTACAGCAGCTGTCATCAGCGAACACCCAGTGTTATTGTTTGGGTTTGAGGGAAGTGAGAATGGAGTCTGGAGCGTTTGCTCCTTTCAGACTAGACGGACGATTCCTAGCTTATTTTGACCACGTGTTCTTGTCCAGGAGCACGTAAACACACGTGTCATGTCATTGTAAATGAACGTGCCCCAGAGCCCGGCTGCAGTCCGCCATGATTACATAAACAGGCTCCCGTTAGCTAGCTAGCCGGGCTAACAGAGAGCAGCTACACGGAGCAGACTCCAACACCGCGGGGAGACTGTAAAAACAGCCCGATGGGACGCACTCACCCGCCGTTATGAGTTCCACAAAATGACATCAAGGTCTTGTCTGACGGGGATTTTCCTCTCCGGGAGAAATTAAAGCGTGGAGACCCTCCAGCACCCTCCGGAGACGTTAGCCGTCTGCAGGCTGTGTTGTTTTGGGTGTGAGCTTCGTGTCTCGCCGTTTCCGCCTCCGGTTGTTTTAGCAATGGCGCCGCAAGATGGCGCCAGAAAACCATTTACGATTAACTTCCGCCAACGAGGTAAAGCTTCCACCTGCAAGATTGTGTGTGTGGCCACCAAGATCACGGTTTTTATTTTAGTTTGACGTTTTTCAACATTTCCACTGTTTCAGGAGAAACCTGAAATGAAACCAGACACATTTATAGAACTGATATCCACGAGTGTGTGAAGTGTGGTGCATCTTGATTCATCTCAAAGGCCGTTGGGCCTTTTCTGGTCGTTTGGTGCCTCAGTAGTAGAATTCATTAGGATCAGTGGCTGAGTTTGCCGCTGTCTCACCGGGTTCCACATTTCGTCACCTCCCCACCACCCTCAGTGAGTTTCTGCAGAGGAGCCAGGGAAGTTTCCAGTGGAGGAGACGGAGCTGAGTCCGTGCACATGTCTCCAGACAGGCCTGCACGTTGAGTCCAGGTAGGTTTTTATCTACTTCTCTGTGTGCGTTCGCTGTTTCACAGAAGCTCCAAAAGACTTGTCAGGGTGATGTTGTTGTGTCATTGATTCATTCTGGAATTCCTGTAGATGTTTGTCACTTAAAACACAAACATTAAGTTTGTCATGTTTCAATAGCCCCAGGTTCTGAAGTCTTGACTCATAATTTCCCTGTGTAGTTATTATATGGCCAGTGCTATCAAGACAGAAAGGTTCATACTGTTTATTGAATCAGTACATGAGTACTTAAGTTTATAGACTGGGTGCTTTATTTCTGATTTATTTGTAATGTGATAAAGTTTGAAAATGACCGACTCCAGCTCAGAGGGTCTCTCATTGTTACCATGTTTATTTCCTGGCGTTCTAATGTAACTTGCTCTCTAATCTGTCGAGAGCATGGATGCTTCTTTTGCACATGGATGTTAGAGCCCCTCTCAGTCTTTCAATCTGGACATGGCTGCAGGCTGTCACCTCTGTAATCTTATACTTGAGGATGGGACCCAGAGCCAGAGGCAGGATGAGTCTCGTCATGTTCATAGACAGACCAAAGCATCCCAGCATGTGCTGATGCACTGGGTTTACTCTGAGTCAGTCCGACAGGTACAGGTGTTCAGTTACTGACCACCCAGGAGCTCAGGGACACGGCCAGCGGGTGCAGGTTTACTGTGGAAGGTGAGAACGCTGTGTGGGGGCAACATGGATCAACCATAGTTGAGGTTCTTTTGTCCTGGGCGATGAAACCAGACTGCAGAACTCTGCTGTTGTCAGTTTGACCAGGATGGAGCGGTATGTCATGTGAACGTCAGAGGAAATGGTTTGTTTTGAAAGGGTCAGCATTAGTTTCTGATCACAGCGCTGGTGTCTGTTTATCCAGTAGTCAGAAAACGTTCTCCTGCTTGGCTTAAAGATGTTTTCAAGAGCTACATTATTGTTGTTGTTGAAAGTAGATTTAATTTTTGATTTTCTAATCAATAACAAATTATTAATACAGTTACCGTGCAGCCTTTGAGTAGAACTGACGACTGATCAAATTAGGTGAAAAAATGGTTTATGTGCATTTTAATCTGCCATATTTGGAACAGATCATATTCCTATTATCTGTCCACATACAATATTTGGTATTTACTGAGTGAACAGAGCTCATCCTTGCAGTGGTGACCCCCTCAGGATGGGAGGTGTCCTCCCATGGGGACACTGTTACAGGGATGGGTCAGTTACTGAGCCACCTGAGCCGGACGCTCAGACGAGAGGAAGAACGTGTTGTTTAACAGAGATACAGGAGTACAAGGGCGGCCATTTTAGAGCCGTTACCAACTGCTGCTGATAAAAGCTTCAGGCACATGGCATCATGCTCGTATAATCACAACAGTGACTACTGGGCACATTTTATTGAATTATTATTAAAGTTCCGTTTTTTTTTTTTTCTGTTTATGAGTCGTGGCTCTTGTTTATCAGGGAGAATGAAACTGTAGAGACATGAAGGAGGGTACTGCTCAGCAGGTGCAGAGAGCAGTGGCAGTCTCGCCTGCAGAGGGCTGTCTAGTTCTGTTTGACTTGAGTGTTGAGTGCTCAGCCTCTCACACACACTGAGACCCTGCTGGTTTGTTTTACCCTTCGTGTTGATCCAGGTGATATTTAAGGTCTTCACTAAATGTATGTGTTTTATTTCAACACCACTGAATGTTATTACTCAGCTGTTTTTGAAGAAAAAAACTACTTTGGTGACCTCATCAAAAATGATGTACGTCTTCACAACATTGCAACTATACAATTATTTTCACAATTTGAAAAAGTAGTCTTCAGTTGATGGATCAATCATTCCAGCAGGAGTACTTGAAGGGCAACACGAGCCTTTGTCGTAACGTGGACCAGTGTCATGGTTTCAGCCATGATCTCCCTGCAGGAGCACAGCGTGGCGCTCGCATGAGTGAAGTGTCAGGAGGTCAGAGGTCAGGGGAGCTGTGAGGCCGGAGCTGACAGGGAGGACTGTTTACGGACAGTGGGCTGCCAGGAGGCGGAGGCAGCGCGGCACGGAGACACGGCGAAACGCAGCCAGAGGGGCAGACGCGCCATATTTACTGTCTTTCCTAGTAAGAGCTCAAGTGCGAACCCGTAATGTGTATGTCGGTTGATGTAACCTCCGGCCTTCAAGGCACACACGCCTGGGTCTGGCCTGATCCTGGCGGCTGACACCGAGGTGTAAAGTCAGGGGACGTGATGGGAAGGAGGGCGCCTCACAGTGGGCTTACCATGGACTGAACAAAGAGACACTGTGAGCGCCTGGGTTTCAGAGTTTGCTGTCAAACCAGCAATTACAAGCAGGTTTTTTTTAAGGCTGTATTAACTACATGTGTGGGTATCATGAAGCGAATCGACTTTGTGCCTTTGATAGAAGCTGCTGTGATGTTGCAGATGTTAAAATGTGGAATTCTATCCGAGACTTTCCAATTTATAAGAGATTTATAATCCTTAAATACGAATAAACTTCATCTAAGGTGAGAGCCTGCAGCGGAATGGGAGCGTTATGCGGAGAGTGTGGAGGGGACAGAAAATGATTGAGAGAGGGAAAACAGATGGGGAGATTGGATTTTAGAGGAGGGCAGGCAGAGGCAGCATGCTAAGGGAATCTTTTTTTTTTTTGAGTGTGTGTGTATGTCTGGAGAGAATGGGAGCCTCTTATACACCTCACAGCGTGAATCTGGCCCGGGCCCTGGCCTCGTCTCGTCTGCACAGCGGGATGCTTTCCTGAGCGGGCTGCCCAGGGGAGGGGCACCTGCAGGAGCCTCAAACACTGGTCAAGAAGGGAGAGCCCGACAGGCGGGGCGGTGGGGGGGGGGGGGGCTGCCATGGAAAGATAGGCGGGGCGGTGGGGGGGGGGGGTGCTGCCATGGAAAGATGCGTGCTGGTTCCAGGAAACGGACATGTGCTGGGATTTATGAAATCCTCAGGTAGAACGCACAGCGATGTTCCCGAAAGAGAATATATGGCCTTGAGTTTTCCCCGTGGACGCTGCCTGTAATCGCAGAACGAAATCAGAAGCTTCTGTCGCACACGAGGACAAAAGTTATGATTGGAGCAAGTCTGCCGGCGCTGGCAACTACTAACACAAACAACACAAGGTTTATAGATCGGCCGCGCTGCCAACTGAGACAATATTTTCCATCCATTTGGTTGGGTTGACCAAACACGGCGTATTTGTAGTTTATCAAACGCGCAGTCATCCCAGCAGACCTGAGGGAAGACTTAATCATCTGATATATTGAGCTTGAGATGACACCCAGAACCTGTCCACTCTGAAGACGCAGGAAATCGAACAACAAGCGCTCTGTGCTTTAATATCCACGCCGCCGCTGCCCGATGTCTTTTTTGGACAGGGTTCATCTTTACACAAGCTGCACCCTCCATCTTCTGTCATTGTGGTATGAGCCCAGGGGTCCAAAACTCACCCGATCTCATGTGAGGCCTGGTGATTTGAGCTGTGAATGGATCCCGCTCTTTGTCGACAAGAAATTCCTTTCCAGCGGACAAATGTGCTGAGAGGGCCTCGGCTGTCTGTGAAGTACGTATGGATATTGCATTAAGTTCACTACGGAGGGCGCCCCCTGTGGTGTGACCGCACAGGGCTCCGGATAATAACTGCACTGGGAACCTCAAGCTCAGAGGTATCCAGGCCAGGTAAATGGAAACACATGGCAGGCAGCATTGATTGTGGAAGGACCCTTCGGCCTCAGATGGAATGGAATTGCAGAAAATGGCTCCAACTCCTTGAAGAAATACTTTCGGTATGAGTTTCTGTAACCTGTGTGTTTATCATCAGTGCAGTAAAGCCCTGTTGGGCGTCTCAGCTTCTCCTGCAGCCCTCAGCCTCTCCGCTCCTCTGTGACCCTTCCTACATGTGTCCACTTACGCACAAACAATTAAACCCCAGGTCTGTTTTACTCAAGGCTCATTTTACGTCACATTGAACATGAGATCACTTTGTTAAGTGTTTACCAGGGGATTATGTACTCGCACAAGTTACTGAGCATCAAGTCACTACACAGTCAGCCCCAGTTAATGGAGCGTAACAGACGTCTGTATCAAATGGGTGGACGAAGAACACATCAACGCTTTATTTTACTTGAGGCCAACTCTGAACGAGCTAGTGGATCAGTTGTGATTCTGGTTAACAGTCTCTTCTCTTTGAGGAGAGTGTTTTTATTTTCAGTTTGGAAATTAAGCTTATTTCTCTAATGGGAATTAATGTATAATTAAAGTTTTACATTAAAGAAGAGTTTAAGAGATTAAAGAGTTTGATGATATATGATAATATGAAACTTTAAGATTTTTTTTTTAAACTTAAATATATTTATTTTCTTTAAGTCCTTTCTATGTGTTTACATAAATGATCAGTTGAGCTCTATTTCATTGTGCATTGCGGGTGACGACAATACAAACATTCTGTTCTATAACAAAACCATGCTCTGCTTTAGTCCCATCGTCCCATCCTTACCCTGCTCCGTCAAACACCAGTATTTGCTCATCTGCGTCAAAGAGCCGCAGGGGTTGTGATGCAGCACAGAGCAGCCTTTGAGGCAGACTGTTGCTACAGGGATACACGGGAACACCAGATAGACACACACGAGCCGGGAGGACCCTCTTGAGCTACACACACACACACGTTCTTTAGTTAAAGAGCCAGCGACACTATGTGTAACAGAAAGCATAGTTTTTATTAAAGGCTGTATATTATTCATTATTTTTGACATCAGTTACAATCACGACAGGGTGAGGCCATGTAAAACACGATCCATGATAATAATTACACTGGCAAACCCAACATGCATGTCGTTATAATAAAAATCAAAATAGTTTTTTATGAGTCAGGCTTCAGGGGAAGCGAACAAAGACAGTTGACCTGCTTCAACGTGTGTCCACAAACAGTGTCTGAGATCCTGACCAGTTACCACCAGTTGTACAACAGCTAAAATTCCTTTTGTTCTCTGAAAATGAGCAGAAGTGCGTCAGGGTTTTAGTGGAAATGCTTGTGAATGTGCAACATATGACATCATCTGTCCTCTTAATATTTTGTATCCCCCATCGGCTTGAAGGACAAACATTTCTCTATGCTTGCTGCTGCCAGTTTGGGTTAAATGATGTTCTGTAAAAGGGGACATTTTCCATAGTCCCAAATATCTCAATCTCAATAAAATATTGTTTGTTGTAGTTAACACACTAGGATTGTCGTCTTAAAACCCAAATATTAGAAACATCTCATCTCCAAATAGGAAATATTGTCCACTCATAAAGCACTGGCAACCAAAACAAATCATAACATTTAAACTCTTGATAGAATATTCATTTCTGTTCACAAAGCATTTTACAAAGTGCTATCATTTGCTTAGTGTGATTGTTTCCTTGGCTGATTCTAAACCAACTCATTGATGAATTCATAAAGCCTGTGTCCATGACCTTTTCATACATTTTCAAACTGTTGTCCACACTCGCAGTGTTTCAGTGTGTCTCTGTGCCGTTGACACAGAGTCACCGACAGACACGACACTACTGCAGTGGACTGCTCTTGCGGCAGAGCTGGTTTGCTGATGTCAGCGTCTGCCTGGTGCGTCTTCGCTTTCCAGTCAATAGCGTGTAGAAGAACGGATTCACACAAGAGTTCCCGTAGGTCAGCCCTGTTAGGATGCGATTCACCGTCACCTGCGTCCCCACCGGTACCGTCCGCAGCATGTCGGGCTGGTACAGGGGCAGCAGCTGCCAGATCCAGAAAGGGAGAAAACAGGCCCAAAAGGCCAGAACGATGCCCAGGATGAGGAGCAGGACTTTGGGTTTGGGAGCACGGGGAGGGCACGCTGTGCTGGTCGCAGTGGCCCAGGCCGGCCTCGTCTGGGACACCCAGTACAGCCGGCCCAGGGTGGCATAAAGGGCTCCGATGGCCAGGCCGGGCCCGAGGATGCTGGTGCAGAATAGCACACTCAGATAGGCTTTGGAGCTCTGCTCGTCCCAGGCCGGCACACACAGTTGGCCCTCCTGGTTCTCCCCGTCCTCCAGGTGCAGGGTGATCATCATGGGCAGGCTGAGGGCCACAGCCAGCCCCCAGGCCAGGCCCACACGCAGCAGGCCGGAGGAGTTGGAGGAGGAGGTGTGCAAGGGCCGAGCCACAGCCCGGTAGCGATCTAGACTCATGGCGGTGAGGGTGAAGATGGAGGCGTGCATGGTGAGGAGGTCCAGGCTCAGGAGGAGGCGGCAGCCCAGTTCCCCAAAGGCCCAGCCCGACGCCAGGCTGTCGTACACGATGAAGGGGGCGGTGAAGAGGTAGAGCAGGTCGGCAAGAGCGAGGCTCAGCACCTGGAGGTGAAGAGAGGAGGAGGAGGAAGAAGAAGAGGAGATGGGGGAGGTGGAGGGGGAGGAGGCGCTGGCAAGGCAGAACGGCACAGGCACTCTCATCAGGCAGCAGGTTGGACCTGCTCCGCGTCTTCTCCTGCTCCTCCTGCGCCTCAGAAGGAGGCCCAGCGTGTACAGGTTTCCTATGATGCCCAGCAAGGAGAGGAGGGAGAGGAGGGAGCAGAAGAGGGCTGTGGATGCCAGGCTGGGTGATGGAGAGAGGGAGGGAGATGGCGAAGGTAAAGAGGCATTGTGGGTGATGGGGAACAGGGAGGGTGGGGGCAAAGAGCCCGAGAAGTCCATAATGTGGAGTTTTTAAAGTTTGAAGAAAGTAGCAATGAGTTTAAAGGTCAATCTGTTTCAGATGAAAAGAAAGTTTCAGCAGAAAGAGAGGAGGAAAGAAAGAAAAGGTGTAGAGGACAACAAAGGGATGATTTGTTAGTATTCTCTCTCTTTTCCACTAATGTAATATTTTCTGTAGATTTTATTTGTTTTACATGAAGATGAGGGAACTGAAGCTTTGAGGGCGCTGCCCTGTGATTTACGTCCAGTGTACTTGACACCAGATGAAGTAAATACAGTCGTATAAACATGTAGAAATGAACAATGTCAGCGAAACCAGGATTGGTTTATGTTTGAGCAGGAACCTGTCCTGGCTGCCACAGCCTTCACACTTTTATAGTTTCACAAGAAGCCAAGCGAGGCTGCTCGGGTTCTAGTAAAATAATTGAATTTTCAGAGTAGGAGGGCTCGGTTGGAGGGTTGTAAATCTGGACTCAAACCTCCCAAAGGCTGGTTCCTTCTTCGGTCAGCTGCTGGGCAACAATTAGTCTAAGTGGGACACCCACATGTTGTAAAAGTAACATGCCTCAAAAGTCAGTTTGTGAGGAAAAATGTCCCTTTCCCTTTCATTGGTCTGTGGATTGTATGAGGACCTGTAACTTCATCCTGGCGCTTTGGCGTTTAGTCACAAGATGAAACTAAGAATTAAATAATTTAAGTTTTGCATATCCAGAAGAAGAGACACATGCTGTACTTCATCTTTTCTGATATTGTTCCCTGACACAACTGAAGGTTTTTCTGCAGCGACATCAAAGTGGACACGGGGAGTCTGACAGAAACGGCCTGTATGACACATGGTGGCCCCGGTGGCTCCAGGGTTAAGAGCTCCTGTTGAACTGTGGAGGCGCAGCTGATCCCCTGCGGTGCTGCACGGCCTCCATACGTTACCGACTCCTCTTTAAATAACAGACATATATTCGAGGCAAGACCCTTTGAAGCCGGGGGTCGGTGCATGTGAGGATTTTCCTTTATTTAGATTTATTCAGCTGAATTCTTCTAATAACAAAGACACTGCCTTTGAACGTCTATGCACTTTTAAAATGAATAAATATTTTTATAAAAATGTGAACAGACTACAATCCAAAAAAGTTAAATAATTCTTTTTTTTTTTATTGGATCTACCAATTTTATTTGTCTAAAGAATACTTTTAAAATCTACATCACAATTCATACTTAGATATATAAAAATTTTATAAGCACCCTACGTCAATGCGAATATATTTATATATATATTTATTTTTACATAGGCCTATAAACAAAACAGTATTTATAGAGAACTCATTCATTCACCAGATTTGTTTTTTCTTCAACTTACCCTAGAGCAGCGTCATCCCAGATGCAGCTGTAGAAATAATGTTCCATGCATTTGTTTGGAGAAAAAGTTCCATTGCCATTTTAAAATCTCTGTGTCGCTCACGCGATGTCGTGAAACCCTCGGACCTCCTCAGGTCAAAGTCAGGATGATCTGTTGTCTTCAGCAGGAGAGGGTGATGATCCTCCTCCAAACCTTCAGTGATCTGCTGTCTGCTGTGTGTCCCGTCCCGTCCTCAGTGAAGCTCTGCCTCCTCCACCGTTGGACGTGTCTGAGTCGACAGGAGAGGAGTGAGGGCGAGGGGGGGGTGGGATGTGACCCTGAGGGAGGGGGTCTCATCCCGCATAGGACTGGTTAAACAATTGCAAGTACCTATCTATCTTATTAATTTTGAGTTGTGTTGGTCTGAGCCAGGGCGTCCAGGGTGCCGCCACAGAGAGACTTAGACATATTTGTTTTTTCCATTTGTTGAAAGCATCACAGCATTAGAATATAAAACAATATCCTTCCAAATTATAGCACTCACTCTCCAACAATTAATATTGGCAAGACTTTTATGCGAGCGGTCGATTTTGGCCTTTGTGTCGGAAATTGGTTTGAGAACCTCTGAGAATCAACGTGGATGACAAACAGGTTCCATTCTCAAACATCCTCTTTATCATAATTGCTGTTTTCTCATTTCACTTGGTTTTGATTTATGACTGAAAATGGTCACAGCCGTTCTGGACAGTGGAAATTTGTGTGTGTTTTTATGTATATTTATATTTCATAGCCACATTTAGTGGGATTTACAGTAAGTTTGTATCATGGAGTTTGACGACTCTCTAAAGGTTTCGATACCTTTTTAACCAGTCATTAATCTCCCAGCACAGAGACTTTCCACTAAAGTCTAGAATCTGACCATAAATGGCATCGCAGCATCACATCCTGGCAAACAATCAGATGCTGTATAAGTCAGAGGTTTGAAAGTGACTAATTCATTGTGATGGATTCATGAAACCAGGGTGTTTTAAAATATGAAGAAGGAACTATATTTATTCAGTAATAACACCGATGCTCTTCATGTAATGGTGATTTATATTGAAACTAAAGACTGTGGTGAAGAAGGGAAACTGTAAAATGCAAAGTGCAGTGAAAAGACTTCATGGTTTTCTTGTTTTTACATCTGACTTTTACAACATATTTCTATTTTTAATTATGTTGCAAAGCCGTTGGCAAAAGGAAACTGGATTTATTATATAAAAGAGTATGAGTATGAGTATGAGTCCCAGTTAACAGCACATCAGTGAGTGATAAGGAGGTGGAGACCTGGGCGGCTCCGCCAGCGGCAGCGGAAGTGTTTTCCTTAAATCCAAAAAATCACTTTACCCGTTCACACACAGGGACTAGCTGCTATACGTTGGATTGACAGGTCAAGAATCTTTGGTCACAAACTGTTGCTTTTCACTTGCCTCTTAAGAGTATGGATGTAATTTTATACTGGATATTCGAAACATGTCAACACGCACGTATGAAGAACCAACTACATTGGTTTTTCCAGTGTAATTGAATTTGGACATCCAGAGCAGAGACAAACCTCCCGACCAGCGTATTCGCTGTCATTTCATGACGCACTGACAGAACTAATGGAGTCGAACCCTGACCCAATGTCAATACCACGTCAGCTCATGTTCAAACACAGTCCGTCTCACACACCCCCCGCAAGGGATTCGGACAATGACTGTGTTTGAATTATAGAGGATATTAATTGTCCACAGCACTCGCCTGAATCAACATTTTTCCATGTCAGAGAAAAGTTGCTCTGGTAGATCTAATAAGTGGCTGAACTTTAAAGCTCCGACAACGCCACTGAATAAACGGCTCTTTCAGGACTTATCAAAAGCAACTTACAGTTGCCTGTTATCCACTGAGTTGTTTTTGGCGCGGACGTCGCAGAGCCCACAGCTGCGGTTTGCCAGCTTCAAGAGGCTGAACAACTTGGAAATAATGTAGTTGTGAGCTGCCAGTAAAATGTGCAGGCTGGACGGTTCACTCTGGAGGTGGGGAGTCCATGTTGGCTGTTTCATACATGTGCTGGCGTATGTAAGATAGACAGAGACAGGCAGTAAAGATGAGAGAGGGGCTGGATGGGGTGGAATGGGGGGGACATACCTATCCCCACGGGGTGTGAGGAATTTGAACAAATACCTGGCACGGGCATGCCAAAATAGGAGCGTGGGGGGAGAGGACCACAGAGGCATGAGAAAGCCCAGCTCAGTCATAGCAGGAGATGGACAGGTAGAGCCACGCCGATGGAAACAGAGAAGATGGATTTAATGAGGTATCATGTGCTCACTAGGTATCACGCTTTAATAGAGGGGTGGGGGGGGGGTTATCTACTGTAAAATCAGACATTTGGAAACAAACTCTGCTCGACCTTAACATGCGACCATGGAGCAAAAGCAGAAGGAGCACGGGGAAAGACGACTGCAAGGTCTGAGCCCTGTTCCTGTTTATTTGTCTTTGTCAGAACACATCAATCTGAGCGTGTGCAGACACATTCTATCATTGTTTAATTACATTTACCTGAGCTGCGTGGGCTGCGTTCCAGTGCTTTGACCTCCATTTGTTTCTCCTCATTAATTAGTTTGCATCAATCTCCAAGTATATGCTAATATGGAAGGGAACAGAACGATGACTTGTACGCTCCTCTGCTGTTCTGCTCTGTTTTTATGAAGAGCAGATCAAACAGCAACTGGGTCACTGGTCGGGCCTGTTAATGTCACAACTGCACCAATTCCAGATTTATTTCAAAATGTGGCCAGTAATGCCCCGTCTGACTTATTTAACTATCAAATAATGTCTTGATAAATTGATTTCAAGCAACTGTTCCCATTCATAACTTATTTTACTTGAACAGACAGAAAAGGACGCAGGACGCTCAGAGACGCTGAGACTAACACCTTATCTCGCCATGTTAAATAAAGAAATAAAAATCTCCTAACATCCTTTGGTTGACGATATTTAAAGCAGTGAGTCTCCTGCTCCATCACAAACCAACAACTGAACACGACTGTATCAACGATTGGATCAAACTGTCATAATCATTTTGTCCTCCCACCTCTCGGCACATGTTTCGTGTTATATTCTGGGGTTTCTGCTCCTCAAGTGTGGAGACATCATGGGGCCAAACGGTCCCTGAGATGTCTTTGTGCTACTGGGAGTTCACCAGAGGTTGAGCGTGTAAAAACAAAATGGAGCTTGAGCTCAACGCCGGCGCTCCCTTGAAAAAACAGCCATTATTATTCTGTGTATCTTCATCTGTTGATGCAGCGCGGCCAACAGAAGGGGCTGTAACGTGTCTAATCAGTGGGTAGTCACAGCATGACAAACAGCCGCCCCATAAACACTAACAGCTCCCTAACCTTTTCCTGGCCGTCCTTGCTGTCTTTGTTCATTTCATTAATTAGCTTATCCAATCCCGAGCGAGCTGACTGACAAACTGTCGCAGCGCCGCCCGTCCTCCGCATCATAGACTTGATTAAATGGGTGGACGTTTTCGTGTGTGTGTGACGAATGGTTGTTGGAGCAGGCTGATTCACAACTTGTGATGAGTTATTGATTCCTCCACCCCCCCACCCCCCCACTCCCCAGTTCTACATGTCTGTGTTTACAGATAAGCATCAAACTTCTGCTGTGCCCTCAATTAAATAGTTCATACAGTGCTGTGAGTACACACCGTGATTTCCTTATGCACAAATTTGCGTTTTCATAATTTGCATGCAACATTTGCTTTTGAAGGAAATGAGAAAAAATGTGCTATTCTAATGTATAGTGTAGCTTGGCTCCTTCAACATTGTAAAAATGTGCTTGTGAACATTCTTCAGTTTTTCCTGATATTCTGCTCATCAAACAAGTTGTCAGTAAAAATAAGAGCATGCAGTTCTTGCAGCCGTGTCCCCTGACCTGATTCAGCTGCGTATTCTTCAGCTCACTTTGAGTGTGCTCTCTCTGTCGAGGATCTTTCTCCTGCGTTGGCCCCCAAATTGCAGACACCGCATATTGAACCAATGTGCGTTTACCCCTGAAATCACACAGCATTAAATTTGGACCCTCTGTGACCATGACACAATCTGGAATCCGTTATAGGACACTGAGCCTGCAGATTGACGCCCCGTCTGCAGAAATCAGATCAGCCGCTCACGGGCCCACATGCCAAGTTCCCCCAGCAGCAGCATGTACCCATGCCAGCTGTCTAGTGTTGCCCTTTCAATTACTTCCAGGTAATAGCTAAAACTAAGCGATGAAAATGGGTCTAAAGGGATTTACATGACACTTCTGCATCATAGAAATCCCTCATTTATAGCAAAGCCGTCTGTCAAGCCATAAAACACCTGAAGGTGTGAAGCCCGGCTCCTTTAGTGCTGGCACAGCTGCTCATCTTAAACCCTGGTTTGTCATTAGGTAACCAGGTGTATAGCCTCTGGTCGCTGCAGCTAACCACCACTTCGCTTCACTTTCAAGTCCTGAATGGGTGCACAGATTTTCTTTTAGTGCAGGATCAATACACGCTGCAAAAATAGTTTCAACCTGCCCACTGCTGGTGGAGAATCAGTATTGCACCCCCCATACACGGTTACACACAGCTCCACGAGTGTGTCTGACTGGACGCCGACTCAACCGCTGCCTGCCTGCTGCAGATGTTCCCTAATTTATTATAGTTAATTAAGCACCATTTCCAACATGGCTGCTGCACATGAAAAGATTCATCGTAAATACCCCTGCGATAAAAAACCCGTGATCGAAGAGGAGCAGTGGAAACGTTGGCTCGACGTGGAGCTGCTAGGAACTAGCGCTGCTGGTGGTTTGCTGCATCATTACCAGTCAAACAAGTAGAAAGGAAAGTTCTGCCCCAGATGTTTCTCATGGTTTGTTTTAGTCCACAGCGACTGCAGAGGTTTAAGCACAAGCAAATCAGACTTGATTCACCTGAGGCTCAGGGGCTGTACACACAGCTTGTTATAGCTTGAACTCAGGTCAGAGGAGAACTGATGGTAGAGAAACGCTTAGGGAGGAACGAGAAGGTAACTGGACTGATAATGAGCTGTGGTGTTAGCAGGGCAGAGTGACATCAATGAGTGTGAGAACTTTGGTTCAGCTCGATGGAGTTTTATGGGGCTGTTGGGACTTTTGGTGGCGGTATGTGCTCTGGGCCTGACCCCACAGAGGACAGAACCCGACCTAGGGCGGCAGAACCTCTGTTTTCTCCCTTTCTTTAATAGCATTATCCTGCTTCTTTCTAAACCTCCATTACTTTTGGATTATTCACAGAGACAGACATGATCCCCTCTCTCTCTCCCCCTCTCTGTCTGTGTCTCTGTGTCTGCTGCCCCTCCCCTCCCTCACAGTTTTCCACTGGTCAATTACAATTAGAGTTTTTACACAAACACTTATGCAATTTTAAAATGACGCAGGCCGCTCAGCTGTGCGTGTCAAATATATGACATTGATCGGGTTTATCATCATGTCAAAATATTTTGTGCTCTGTCAGCGCACGTTGTCAGAGGGGTTGAATTCAATAGATGGTGCTGCGGGTTTACATGCTCATGTTGTTGGATGCAGCTCAGTGTTGTGGCTGCTGCGTTATGTGACGTCTTCACTGTTTGTCCTCAGTCTTCAATCTCGTCCTTATTCCCATAGAATGAGCTCATGACATCATAGGTCATTTCTTGGGCGCCTTGACTGAGATTAAATCAGATTAAGTATTAGTAAACACACACTGTCGCTTTCTCTCTGTCTCTCTCTCTTTCACACACAGACAGAAAGGTGCACTTAATTATCTACATAACTTCATTGCTGAGCAGAAATAAAATATTGGAGTCATATCATATTTAGTTTATTATTTATTTTATAAATAATAAACTAAATATTTTAACATTTATTATTTATTGATTAAAAAGTCATACATATATATATATAATTATCCCAGAATATAAATGTTTAGACTGATTAATTCAATAATAATTATGAAACTAGAGATAAAACAATATTATACCTTTTAGCGAAATAAATTGAGCCTTTAACTTTTGTAAATAAAATTAAATTAAAAGTAATTCGTGTAATACTTTTGAGCGAAGTATTTCTAAAAGATTAAAGCCGTATCGAGACATCTACAAATAAACCGATGAATCTCTGAGATATGACAAGGTCACTGGCGCTCCGGACAGGCGCGTGCTCGTCCCCCGGCAGAGGGCACATGTCACAGGCGTCGTGAGCGCGCTCATCCGGCGCTCGAGGGCTCGTGCACAGCTGACAGCAGCGCCTGCACGGGACAGCTCGCGCACGGGTTCTAAAGAGTTAGTCAAAGTGAATCCGTGAATCCAGGAGTGAAGGCTCACGAGAGGAGCGCGTCCACAGAGGGTGAGTGAAGGGCGAGCGATGCTTGAAACAACTGAGTTCAACCTCCGTAAGAATGAGTGGTTGTTGAGCTTCTTTTTTTTTAGTTTGAATGAAATGCAGGTGGATTCTTACGTGTTTCCCCTGCAGCCACAGTGTAGGACTCCAGGCAGATGCTGTAGTTTTGCTCATCTGGATTTTCAGAGTCAGCTGTGGCCCTGGTGATAATAACTCTGTTGCTTTTACCTGGTTGTTACTGGTTAGTCCTCCACAGGGTGGTTTGCATGTAACAGCTTGTGTGTGATTGAGGGGGGATGTTTCTGATTCTATTAGGGTTAAAATTATTATTTGATATTATCAATTTCTACTTTGCACTTTACCGGAGTGTGGGATGAAAGCATGATTTAAACAAACAGCGAGCAGTGCCAGACTGAGACCTGGGCAGACATGTTGGTGTGAGAGAGCTCAGTGGGTCCAGATGATTTTGACTTTAATCCTTTTTTGTTTTTGTGGACTGACAGGACACCCAGCTGTATTTTTGAAAGGGGTTTTAAAATGACCTCATGGCTGTGGACAGCTGACAAAATCAATGAGATGAGACAAATGAAGCACATGCACAATGTGATGCTCTGCTTTCTCTGCTAAATGAACAGTACAGGAGGCCGTACACATGTAGGCTGTTAAACAGGTTTGATGCCGCTGTGACAGCGATGGTGGATCCAGCATGGCTGACCATTCCCGTTTGTAAGACTGGATATGAGACTGGATCTGTTAAGATAAAATATAGTCCACCAGTTCAGTCTTGTTTGGTTGCACAGGAGCGACAAAATAATCCAAGATGTTTTACTTTTAGTCCCATGGGTCAACTTCTATAAATCCCGGATCCCAATTTCCCATAAAACTACTCGACATGTTGGGAGGCACTCTGCATTTTTTTCAACATTCACAACCAATTGACCGTGCACAACAACAAACTCTTCTAGAGTCTTGTATTTGCACTAACAAACATTGACATGCACTCACTTCACTTACATCAACAGCATCGTCATGACCAGACATTCCAGGCAGGGGAACTCTGACATGTTCTGAGTGGACATATCAGATGCATATATCTGCAAATAGCATGTTGCTCATGGGAAGGCTGGGTGAAAGCATGTGCTGTTATCATGACTGGCTTTGGTGCAGTGCTGTATTGAGATCTCCGGGGATCTCCTTTTTTATATAAATTCAAATTTTAGTTCAACTGTAATAAACTATGATGTGAGTAAGGTGTTGATTTAACGTCAAGGTAATTTCAAAGCTTTGTTTTACATTTTAGGTTGAAATATAAAGTAAAACTTATGACTTATGATTTTTTTTTTGTATTGATCTTGTGCTTATTCTTAAACAGAATAGGTATATAATGTGTAAAGCTGTTAATTCTGATGGAAACTTTATCAGTCCTGATTGTTCATTCAGATCCTGATGTTTTGACTTTTCTTGATTAGAAAAAAGTGTTGTGTTGCGTTTTCACCGGCATATTGCAACCTGCTCCTTCTGATCTCCCCTGATTAACATTTGGTTGTTATCACTCACTGACCTCGATCACCGCGCTCAGCTGAGGGAGGGACGGCAGCAGAAAAGCTTCAATTAGACGGAATAAGGCCCGGTGCCAAGATGACTCCACACTTATTATCAGATGTTCTCGTGTGTGCAAGTCGATAAAATGTTCTCAACTTGTCTGTGTGTGTGTGCGCATGCGTTAGAGTTCACAATATATAACTTATTAACCCGCTCTGGTCCAGATGGAGGTGTGTGTGATGGCTGATTCATTGTGGGACCTGATGTCACTTGAGTCAGCATTAGTCAAAGCTCAGGGCTTAACTCCTGGGATGAATTAAAATGACTGGGTAGGGTTAGAAAGAAGTGATGAATATCTGTCCCTTCGTATTGTCTGGATAGGACTTGTTTAGACAAATCACAGCACATCAAGGTGGAAACCTCAAAGTTTTAATGTCAGCTGGTATTGGCTCTCTTTTATGATGCAGCATCTATTTCTGTTTTCTGTGCTGCAGCTATCAGCCGCAGTTATCGCAACATGATGTGATGCCACCAGATCAACACTTCACCCGCGCTCTATTGATCAGAGGCAAAAGGTCACTGCAGTGCGGGGACGTGCCTGCACGTTCCTTTGACATGTTTACTCTGTCCCAGCTGTTGTAGACGCTGTTTTGTTTTTGATTAAACCTGAAGTGGTTTGAATTGCTGCACCGAAAGTGAGGGACTGACTGAAATAGGCCTGCGATAGAGAGGGACGGACAGACAGACAGAGAGAGAAAGAAACGATCTGTGCCCTTGTTTCAAAACCCCACTGATCAATAATAAGCATCGATGGCTTCATATTAGTGCCTCTGGAATATAGTGGTTTACTAAGGTTTTCTCCACTGTGTACATGGTATTAAATAAGCTCCATCATCAAACCATTATTGACCAGAGAAACAAACCTAAATATAGGAAGCTGCTAGAGTTCAGAGGGAATGCAAAGAAGGCACAGACCACTTTTTAATACCATGATGCCTCAGCTGGCCAACAGCTTACGGGGGAGATGTAGCGAGAAACACCACATTCTCACATGTGAGGATAAATAAGAGGAAATGTACCTGAGTAATGACTTGAATGTTTAGTAAAGGGAGTTGTCAGTTATTTTTCTTTCAATTGATGAAGCAGTAATCAACTTATCATTGTATCTATAGATGCTCTTCCTTTTGTAGTTGGGGATATAAATTCAGACTCTATTGTAAACTATTGTTTACAGTTAGGACTTTAAACTAAGAAACTACCAGGACTGCATATAAACACCCACTGTATAATGACAATTCTGAGGTGGATGTTGGCTGCAGATAATCTGCTTGGCTGAAGGAGTCACAGACTTGCATCACACCACCCAGCCTTCTTCATATATGGATGCTGCTCTGCAGCTCCTGAGAGTGTGAAGCAACAACTTCACACCAACAATTTTCCCACACACCCCTGACAGTGTTCTTCTAGGTGGAGTCATTTCAGATATTTTCCACCTCACATGGACACACACACACACACTCGCTCTGCCCTCATCACCCTCTCTAGCTGTTGTCGCAGACTTGTCCAGCGACACTTCAGCCCAATCACTCAGATAGCAGACCTGAGAGCTCATTCATTTGGTAGTGTTGGCAGGTGCTGCTGTAGAGGCACGGCACCAAGGTCAGGACTGCCTCCCCACACGTGAACTGAACACCGAGTAACACAAGCCTTTAACATTTTTATATGCTGTGCACCAGCCTGTGTGGCCAGAGGCGGTACGTCGTCGTCCCCATCTCCTGAACATGTCCCCTCTTGTCAAACAACTATCTGGATTTAGTGAATTTAAATGTATTTAAGGCTGTGTACTGTACTCAATGTCATAGTTTTTATTCACGTATTCTAGTTCAGCCTACATACTGGATATCTTTTCACCGTGTCATTTGTAGAATGCTCGAGCCACAGTTGTACTCGCAGTGGCGAGTATCACTACGTCATTTTTTGCTGTGTATCTCATATTCTGATGACGACATAATTAAAACCACAATATATGTATAATCCACACAAGCAGATTGAGCGCCGACTTATTTCCCACACCCTTTGTATACCCAGATGTATCCCACCTGTATTTAAGGATATTCTTGGCACTTTCTATAACAGTAGCCGCTCTTATGTAAATCCTCCGCGGATTAGCAAAACCATCGGTGAGATTACCGGAGTCACAAGCGCAGCTGTAATCCACAGGATACTGCCATCTCCCAAGCAAGACATTCTACCTCTTCACCCCAGCCCTCACTCGGAGTCCTCACTTATTCCAGTCCGTCTTCTGCGCAACAATCCTGGCCTCAGTGTTTGAATACGAAATCCTTCCAGCCTATTGGCTCTAATCCAGTATTTACCCAAGATTACTCACCCTGTACCACTTTGTATCTTAACCCAATGTGAGTACTGAAATATTATGTAAGGATAAGGTTTAGGGTTTAAGGCATTCCAGAATGATGGACATGAATATTTCCTTCACACCTCTGCTGATATTTATGAATTTTCTATTTTCTGGAGACACAGTAAATGAGTGACAATTACTTTCTCTGCTTCTCTTTGCAGGTCCCATGTTTGCATTTAAATCTGTATGTGGGTAAATCTCCTACAATATTCGAACAATATCCAGTGACACTTCAAGTACAGGAACGAAAGATTGGTAGGTTCCATTAGATATTTATCCTATAGAGCAAAATTTGGGATTAAACTGAAATATGAAGTTAGGTGCATTTGTGTGAACATGTGTAACTGCTGAAGCATGGGTTTTCTCATCATCTTATTTTTTTTTTGTTCTCATGTCTTTCTCTTTTAAAGTCTGGCTGTGCGTTAGACAAGAAGGCCCTAAAGCAGAGGAATCCAAAGCTCTATAAAGGGAACAGAAGGAGCAGCAAACTCTTCTGTTGCCTCTTCCTGTGAATCCTCCCCTTGCTTGGTACCATTACTGAACATGTGTCAGGAAAGAAAGTCAACACACAAGTGAAGATGAATCCATACGTCACCTCTGACTTTCGGAGGGATCTCTTTCCCCATTTCCATTTGTTGTAGACTTGTTGACTTGACTCTGCCCCTCAGTAACAGTTTGATGGACTCCTGCATATTTGTACAGTGTTAGCAGTCGCTCATGGGTGAATGCTTTTCAGTTCTGAACGTGCCACAGCTCAGGGCTGATTCTGCCCGCTGTTCCAAAAAGACTGGATGTGGATACTTTGTCCTGATTTACTGGTAGAGTTGCCTGGAGTTGTTTGGGCAAGGTACATCTATTTATTACCAGATGTTTTTGCACGTTTCAACTTTGTCATGTACAAGGATTTCTGCATTCTTATGCAATTAACACTTTAGAATGTATTAGCACATTGCATCTGCACATGATGATTGTTTCTATGCTTTGCAGAAACCCTCTCTGTTGTTCAGGTAGCCATACTCGATCCAGTTCAAATAGGGAGGCAGAGAATGAGCCAGCAAACCCATGTGTGCTCTCCTCTCCTCCTTCCTTGGTTTTCACCTGATCAATCAACCATGGCCCCGAAACTTCTTCAGGTGACCTGTGTACTTACCATTTCCTTCTCTATAAATCTACCCCCCCATGCTACAAACATGAGTAATGTCAGTGATAGAGTTAAGTAATCTCTCTCTCTCTCTCTCTTTTTTCTGCCCTTCTTCTTGTGTTTTGTCAGGTGTAGGCTAATTCTCAGCGGTAATGCTGAGCTGTAATGAGGTATGTCTGTCACCAGAGAGTAAGGGTTGCACATAGTTGTAATTCAGGTCAGTATTATCCATGCAACTCTCAGTACACAAAACAAGTCTCCTTCAAATTGACAATGGCCATCAAACATAGATGTGGAAGAAAAAGTGAAACTGTTAAAGCAGTGACATGACTGTACTGGAGGTGGCGAAACAGATGTGCTGCATTTGTCACATATATATAAAATATATGTAAAATATTTGTTAGAATTTAATTTCCTGAAACTGTTGTATTCTTTGTTTCCTCATGCCCATACCAAGGGGTTGTGAAACTAGGAGGAACTTTGATCGTAAGAATTTGCATGTTTTTATTTATTTTGTTTTGTCTTTAATGCATGAACAATTTTATCATATCATCCCGCCAGAAGTTCATTTCGTATTGTATGACCAATTTGCAGCTTGTCATAATATTGTGAAAGGTATGCTACAATGAGCTGCGAATCCTGGAAATGTCTTCATCCCCATCCTCTTACTCCATTATATCCTCAGCCGATAGCTTTTAAGAAGTCATGCCTGCTTGAGGTTTCCTTTTTAATGAACTGAACTGAACCACCGCATGCTCTTGATGTCTGTTGAGGTCAACCCAGCCCCACTGCCCCTCATCAAAACAATTCTTGTCTGAGAAATAGATTGTCCTAGGCCACTGCATCTTTTCTTTCAGCTGTGATTGTAACTGATTTGTTAAATGATGCACCTCTGGAACTACTTCATGTTGACCCACTTTGTGCCGAGGTAGCTATTACTAAAATCATAGACTGTACCAAGAGACAGTTTGTGGAGAGGACACTCAAAAAGTGACTGATCAATGCCCTGGAAAGGAACTTTTCTCTGGGTTACTATTGCCACTATGGACCTGCAATAATCTCTTCGTTTTAGGATTAAAGGACTGACCCTGTTGTCAGATTCCACACCTGACCCCCACTGGATATCAAGCTGCTTAACTGTCACAACAACAGTAAAATCAAGCCCCAGTGAAAAGAAAGAAATTGTGAAGTTCTCTATAGAAGAGAGTAGACTCAGTAGTACATGATGGGAGCGGCACGAGTGAAACGTCGCTTCAGTGCTGTGGTGGATGGGCCAGTGGAGGAGGAGGAGGTCATGAGGCTGGCACAGAGTGCCGTAGACACAGCGAGGGCAGGGGGCAGCCCCACGGGGTCAGGGAGCCCAACCAGCCCCTCCCCGACCCATGCCCTCAACGGCAAGGCTTTACCTCTGCAGAGCAACACCGACAATGCACGGAGGCAGAGTGCCATTGGAGAGTCAGTTGGGGGAGAGTCTGGAGGAGAAGGTGGAATGAGAGCAGGAGGAAGGTGCTCAGGACTTAGGAGTGGAAGAGGCAGTGGTGGAGGTGGAAGAGGGGAAGGCCATTCATGCTCGGACAAAGATTCGCTCTCTTCCCCCTCCACTACTAGTCGGCGGCGTGCCAAGCGCTCAAACCGCCGGCCCCGACAGCGCTTTGTGGGCAAGGACGGACGCTGCAACGTCACCTTCGTCAACATGAGCGAGAGGGGCCAGCGGTACCTCAGTGACCTCTTCACCACCTGTGTGGACATCCGCTGGCGCTGGATGCTTGTCATCTTCACCCTCTCCTTCCTTCTCTCCTGGCTACTCTTTGGATTTGCCTTCTGGCTCATTGCCTCCACGCATGGGGACCTCTCCATTCGGCTTACCCCCAGCTCAGGTTCCTCTCTGGGATCAGGAGAGGCCGGTCCTGGAGGAGAGTCTGATAGAGAGTCAGTTGTTGAGGAGCCGTGCTTTCTCCAGGTGAACAGCTTCATGGCGGCCTTTTTGTTATCCTTGGAGACGCAGACATCCATCGGTTACGGATTCAGAAGTGTGACCGAAGAATGTCCCCTGGCGGTGGTGGCGGTCGTTTTGCAGTGCATTGTGGGCTGCATTATTGACGCCTTCATCATCGGGGCAGTGATGGCGAAGATTGCCAAGCCCAAGAAGCGCAATGAAACACTGGTGTTCTCTGAAACAGCTGTAGTGGCACTGAGGGATGGGAAACTCTGCATGATGTGGAGGGTTGGGAACCTACGCAAGAGCCACCTGGTCGAGGCCCACGTCAGAGCACAGCTACTGAAGGTAAGTGGAGGGAAGGTGAATAATGGGCATGGTCATGATGGAAAGAGAGAGAAGAGTGAGATGTCAAGTATGAGGGTGATAAGAGACGTGAGACTTTTCATTGTCCAGAAAACAATGTGGTGGTGAAAATGTGGTGAGGTTGAAACAACCGGGCAAAAGTTCTCAAACAAAGCACCAAAAATAGAAGGTGCTACTGTGAGAGAGTGGTAGAGCAAAAAAGGTTGCAGGAGAGAGAGAGACCATCTGGCCTGTATACTGTGAACCACAGTTAATGAGAGCTTGTTTTATTTTCCCTCAGGGGTCAGGAAGATTTACCATGGATTAACTTGCCTACGATTCTTTAACTGGGAACTATTGTCCTTTGTCATCTCATTTTCTCTTGTGTACTGTATCTATGTGGGTCAGGTGATTGTACTGTATGTTTACTTATGGTTACCCTGCTGTTTATTTCTTTTTTGAGAAAGATTTTGTTGTCATCATTTCTGCTTGTGTGTGTGTGCGTGTGGCCATGGCCATCAGCGGGGTTGAAATGTGTGTAACCACGAGACTGCAGCCGATTTGTTATCTCTTTATAGTATGACCACATCCAAGTTCAGACAGGGCAGATGGGATTAAGGATCAAAGAAATACAATTCTGAATGCTGGAACTAGATATTGTGAAATAGTAAGGGTTGGGTGAGCGATAAGCCTATGCATCGGTGGTATGACGAAATTCAGCTGAATATTATAACCTGATACTAAGCTTTTAGGTCAGGCTTAGATTTCCAACGCTTCTTCACCAGATGATCATAGGAAGTGAAGTGTGCTATGTGTATTTAAAATATTCACATAGGATATATACAACGTTGTATTATTGTGTTCTACTTTATAGACAGAATTACAGCTTTCTTTTTATCTTTTTATTACCCATTCTGTTCCCAGGCAAGGGTGACACCAGAGGGAGAGTTTCTGCCTCTGGACAATATGGACATCAACGTGGGTTTTGACACTGGAACTGACCGCATCTTCTTGGTCTCACCTGTCACAATTGTCCATGAGATCAATGACGAGTCTCCTTTCTTCGAGATGGACCGAAAAACACTGGAGAGTGACTCTGATTTAGAGGTTGTTGTCATACTCGAGGGAATGGTAGAGGCGACAGCCATGACCACACAGTGCCGAAGCTCCTACCTGGCCTCGGAAATCCTCTGGGGCCACCGCTTTGAACCAGTGCTCTTTGAGAGGAAAGACTGCTACCAGGTCAGAGAAGAATTTGGATCTTTCCCTAAAATCTGCTTGCATGTATCTGTTAGCACTGTCATTGTCATCATGGGAGCATGGTGATGTTAGCATTTAGCCAAAAGCAACACTTGCACCCTTTACAAGACATAGACCTCCCATTGTACATAAATGGATCTAAAACATCCAGGATACAAGTGTCGCAATTTGTGCTTGTTGTCATCTGGAGCCAGATCTTGCACAGTAGTTGTGGCAGTTTGGAGTATTTAACACAACCATTGTTATTTTAGTTTGGCCCATATCCTAATTCTTGTGTTCTGCCCTTTTTTCAGGTGGATTATTCCTTCTTCCATCGGACATATGAGATCCCTAACACACCTTCGTGTAGCGCTAAAGAGCTGGCTGAGGAAAAATACATCCGAAGCTCACGCTCCTCATTCTGCTATGAGAATGAAGTGGCTCTGCAACTTGCCTCCCCTGATGATGAGCCTGACCGAGACCCCGAGTGTCCCCCTCCACCCACCCGAAGGCCATCCCAAGTAGAACACCTCCACTACAACTAAACTTGATAGCCTAGATGGCCTCAAGGAAAAAGACGGAGGGAGTTGACCCAGGAGTTTAGTGGGTGGTAAGGCTCAGACAGGAAGGTGATTCCGTGATTAGACTGGTAGGACAGTCTAGTATAGGAGCAGATTAGAAGATCCATTAGAAGTTTGCCAGATTTAGATGAGTATTATCATACAGATTAGATGTTTCAAAGAAACAGAAAGGAAATGCACGGATAGAGAGAGCGAGTGTCAGGTTTGGGGTCAGTCCATTGGGGAGGTGAGTTACCACACTGACCTAGTTGTCTGATTGGCCCTGGCAATCTTTCATAATCATCAAAACTTGTCTGCTAAGTCTCACATCTGGCCCATCGCAACCACAGCCCACTCATCTGATGCCGGACTGTCAGGGTGTGCAACAGCTCCACTTGGTGGCTCTAACCCGCAGCAGCACCTCTGTTTCATGTGATCCTGGAGAAGATTCTGACCTATTTCAGGTGGCTTCTGGAAGCAACTCATGGTGGTGTACTAACTACTCAGGAATGTATTCCACGATGATGCTGAATTATCACTTTAGGGTTTTATCTTCGTATGGTAAGTATGAATCGTGCACATTTTATGATACTTGACCCCCGGTGGGTCATGACAATTCAGGTGGTGGCTAATCTACTCGTAGAGCCAAAGCGTTCAACAGAAACATGGAGAAACGGCTGAAATCTAGCAGCGGTTTTGAGCAGTTTCTTTCCCATGTCGTGTACTGTATGCTGTTTGACTTTTTGGCTTTTTTCTACTGCCAGGTTCATTGATTGTAACGTTTGAATCATTTAATCTTTATTTATTATACCATTTTTATTGGTGTTGGCCATGATGTTGGCTGGGATGTCGGCCGTGTCCAGACCAGTGAATCACTTTCTTTCTTGCACTACTAACAGCAGAATATATTCCTGTTCTCTGTCGCTCAAATCAACCACACTGTGTTGTTTTGCTCTGTTAATTTTGATTCTTGTAATTCTTGACTGCGCTCTGATTTTATAATCGCTTAAGTTTCTTGGCTCTGGGAGGACTTTTTAAACTCAATCCAAAAGGCACAAGGAATTGACTGTCATTGACTAAGAACACATTGGAGGCCTACATGCACCTCCAGCATCACTAGAACAAGTTAAACTTGGCTGTATAAGGTGTTATGATGTAGTGTGGCATGAATCCTAAACAGCTGTCAACTGTCGATGCAAACCATTGCAGACTGAACTGGAAATGACAGATGACAATCACAGAAAAGTGTTCTGTATTTTTATGCCCATAAAATCCTTTGACACCCTCTTAATTCTAATGTGTTAATGTTGGTCACTCTTACAAAATGTGAGAACAGTGTCGTGGGCGGTGCCTTCATAACAAACCACATATTTGGCAACTGGCCCTTCACCGCTGTAATCATGAGGTTATTTTTATTGTATTCACTATAATGTGATTTTATGCAAGAGTGTTTTTTTCACCTTAATATTCGCAGTATATTGTTCTCTGCTGACAAAATGTCCCTGCAAATAATTACTGTGAATCTGCTCACTGACTGAGTGGTTTATTACCTTACACCGATAACAGCTAGATGCTTTTATCTATATAAGCTATATAAGGTAGACTGTTATAGTTGCACTTTGCATGTATATAACAAACCACCTGAGATCTTCTTCCTGTAATAAGTGACAGAATATTATGCTACCTGAGTATTGACGTGTCAGTAAAAGAAGGAGGGTGTGTCAGGAAGGCACTATGATATTAAGTCAAAAGCAAAACACTGGACGCTGCTCTGGACGCAGACGACATATTATCTGTTACAATTGATGTCACTGCTGTTCTGTGTTTGTGTCATTGCTTCCATTTCTCCTTCGTGGCCACTATGTTCTATTATTAGGCTGCATGGTGGGTCATGAGATTCATCCTGTCTCCACTTCAGTGAAATGTAACTCGAGCTTCAAGCACCATCATTTCAACTTCCTTTTTAAATGCCCCCAACAGTCAGATTATTTTGTAATTTCACCACTCATAGAAAATGGCTATTCTGCATATATTTTAAATAAATTACTCAGATTAAAGCAATTGGAGCCATTTTTCCAAGGCTTTTTTTTTTTTTATGGGAAAACTGCTTCTCTGTAGAAATGTAATTTCAGAACTGCCACAAGCACAGAGCACTTCCAAGTGACACTGAAATGTTGTAGAGGCAATAAAATGGGGACTGGATTGCAGTTATTGGCTGATTCTTTGTTCCTTCTCTTTGCAGCTCTCTGGATGCCAAACAAATGAGTTAGTCTTGTTGCTGGTGTGTGGGGCGACCTATACCAAACAAATCTGTATGTTCACAGGATCCACTGGAAGAATATGAAAATCTTCAGATGTCTGAAAGTATCCAAAACAAATTGTTTAATGGAATTCAAGTTTCTGTAAAAATGTAGTTAACTTGATTATATACAGTAAAGCAGCTTTCCATGGCAGAGGTAATGTAGCTCACTCTGTGAATGGACATTTAAACTTTGCAGAGGAAAAGGCCTCCACATGTAGTACCTAACAAGAAGCTCAAGATGTCTGTAGAGTGATTATGAGCACACTTACAGAACTGTGGCTGACAATGTGTAGTTTTATCAGACAAAAATGATCCGATAAGTTTACAGAACATTCACTTGATATTTGTTGAGCAGCAAGGGTTCACTCTATTTTAACGGCATCATTCATATGTAACAAGTATTTCTTTATGTCTATATGTTTATATCTTCTTTCTATAGGCTATGTTAACATTTCGCCATTCTAGCTGTGACTCCTGGGATAGTCTGTGAACGCTGGTACCAGGGGAGCTCGGGGTCAGTGGGATTTCGTGGGTGATCTGAATCACGCGCCTGGAGTCAGATCGGTTCAAGTGAGCCTCGGTTGTGTTCGGACGGAGACCCGAGTCAGTCCGATCTCAGATCAGTGTCTGCGGTCGCTCTCTGCCTCAGCGTGGTAAACAAAGGGCGCGCAAACTTCCTCCCCCTAGCGCGAGACTGCCGCACAGCCACCTGCTGCAGCTCTCCTATTGGCTGCTCGACGCGTCAGTGAAACCTTTCCCCGCCTCCCCTTCTCTACCATTGGCTTATTGAAGAGACCGTTGCCTTCCTGTTGACGCCATTGGTCACCGCAGCTGTTTCATGCCCGTTTGTGGGCGGAAGCCTCTCGTCCCACTCATGAGGCGGGTCTTCTGCTCAGTTGTAGATTGAGATTGGACGAGTTTCTCTCCAAGGCGGGTCTAAGAGCCGTGTCTGCTCCCTGGTTGGTCCGCTAGCAGGAAGCCCAGCTCCGGGGCTGAAGCCGCCGCCGTGCCCCCACTGCTGTCTGTTTTATTCTCAGTGTGTGCGGCTTCGCTGGGAGAGCGCTGCGATGATAAGAGCCGCATATGCGGTATCCCACACACCTACCAGGCAGGAATATACCCGAGAAACAGCCGCGTCCTGGTTCTAGCCGCACCGCAGCCTTAGCCACGACTCCGAGCGGAACCTGAAGGTGAGACATTTAATTGCCTTTACCCCTTAATCCAGCTGGGGAATAGTCGGTGATATCCCGAACGTGTCGTGTTTCAGTGGGGCTGCTAACCTCGCTGGGTTCGGTCTATGTGCGCCTGAAAGAGAGACGCCGGTGCGACTGGTGTGTGAACGCCTTCGAGCGGAGGCTTACATGGACATGACCCGAGGTCCGAGCCGGAGGAAATGTCCAGTGGCCCTAGTAGCAAGATTTCGACGGATATCTTTATAAAGCTTAATGTGTGAGATTTCGTCCCCCGGTTACCACGATGACCGTTGAATGTAGCTGTTGTTTCTGGGGAAATGTCTGGCTCTTGAGGCTGCCACATGCAGGCGGCTCACGGTCAATCCCAGACTGGAGCCCCGTGTGATTATTCCCGTGTTCAAGGTGTGGTTGGGTCCCGTCGGTTTTCGTCGCTGGAGCTCCAGGGGCTGAATGCAGGTGCTTTTTAAAGGGTCACACCGCAGCTGCACTGTTCTGCTGCCGCTGGACCGATACACACAGCCGTAATGTCACCCCTTCCTCAGCGTGATGAAGCCACAGTACCCCCCTCATCATCATCATCATCTTCATCATACCGGTGCATTGCCACCTCACATCAGATCTGAGGTGGAAGGGAAAAAAGGCGTTTCCACCCCCCCTACCAATTTCACACACGCACAACCACGCGCCTCACACATTCAGTAATTAATATTTAATTACACCCACTTATTCGCACACGCACACGCTCACGCACGCACGCACGCAGCTCAGGACCCCCTGCAGTGGATGACCTCAGTTCAAACTAGGGAGGTATTGTCTGCGGCGTGTTGCTATGGAGGAGAGCGGTCAGATTTTTGGCAACTCCAGCTGCTGCAGGAGGAGTGAGTTTGCTGCTGGTCAGTCCAGTCTGTACTGCGACAACCTGTGTGTGCGTGTGTGTGTGAGAGAGAGTGATTTACTCGAGGGGGTTCATTGGCACGCAGCATCATCCATACACTGCATTTCAATATGATTGATGATCCAATAAATCCTCCAGATCAGTGATTAAGATGATATAGAATCAGTACTGAGATATGCAGAGACAAAGGAATCTATTTGGTTAAGCTCTAGCACTGGGGGAGGCTGGGAATAGCCGAAATGAAACTCCACGTATTGTCTATCTGGCAGTCCAAGCCTGAGAAAGCTAAATTCTATGTCCTCTATTGACATGACTTGTGTGGTACAGTAAATAATAATAGGAGCAGCAAATGAGTCTGCAGCAACAACATTCTCAAACAAATGCACCTTCCACTCCTTCGTGTTTGAGTTGCATTCTTATTCCAGCTAGCTACAGCTGTAAAAGGAAACCATTTGCCAAAAAAATGACTATTTGTGACCTGTTTTTTTTAATATTCATGTATTCAAGAAAGGTGTGGCTCACCGCCACAGACAAGGTAGGGACTAGTGGGACTTGGATTAGCAAGAAAAACATGATGAAAACGGTGAAACGCTTTTAGGGATCACATATTTTCCACACTGAGTGGCTGGGTGGTGGCAGATTCTTTTGTCAACACGTTGGTTCCACACCCACAGTCGTGTTTCAGTAACAGGTATGGTAACGCCAGGGCTGGGGACCGGGCCCTGTCATGAACAGACAAAGAGGGAAAAATCTTAGGACTGAGGTGCATAGCAAGAATCAGGACTGATGACATACCTTCTGAGGCCTGGAGACGCCTACCGCCTAACAAGCACGCTCCATATATGGCAGCACAAAAGTCGACTGATCAAATTGGACATCGGCTGGAACTTAAGTTTCTTTCATCCTGTGCAAATGAATACATTACCATTCCTACAATGTGTTCATGCTGTTTTAATTTAGCGTTCCAGCGGTGAATAATTAAAAGGATTTGTTCTGTCAAAATTTTTTTTAAAAAGCTGCCACATGAATTTTAGGGGTTTAGATCTCATGGCAGGGAATCCATCCCATTTAACCCTGCCTAACATTCATCGGCTCATTACCAACCATCCTGACACCATGTAGGTACCAGACATTAGCCACCAGCACCAGGCAGCAGCTACTCCATATAATAACAAAGTCCCTACTGCCTTCAGTGGAAAGATTGAACTTTCTCACAGAATCGCTGCTGTGCACAATTTCTTAGTTGTCAGAGCAGAAACACCCTCTTATACTTTTACAGTCACCCTGACTGCAGATTGCTTCATATTTCAGGGTAGTAACCGCTATCTACAGCTTCCTCCTCTCTCACATGACATCTGCCCCCAAGGCGAATCAGCATTTTTCCTCGGCTGGTTCTCAGCAGAGCGTTTTCTCTCCTCTCGGCTGAGGCCTGTAGTAGAAGGATGCTGCATTTTCTTAAAGTTAACCCTAGATTTAAGTCCGGTTTCATCCTCGCTCCTGACTGCTGTCCCACCCTTTTCCTCCCCCTCTCTCTGTCATGTCAGTTTACCCAGTCGATTGATGTCCCTGCTCCTCCAGTCCTCCATCTCTCCACCCCTCTCTCTTCCTGCCTTTTTTCCATCCCTGTCTTCTCCTTGATTTGATGTGTCTTTCAATTAGGCCATCCCTGGCTCCATCTCAGCTGGGTATGGCCTGCATACTACTTGCGTGCTAGTACTACTGCTCTTCCTATGTGTGGGTGTAATGCGTTAACACAGAGACACATCAGTGTCACTGTCACTGTCAGTCCTGTGCATCATGACGCCCCAGTTTTCAGGCCTCAACAAAAGAGGAGAAACGGCTCAACACGGGCTAACTTTTTACTGTCTCACTTCTGTTCTCATCCAGTGCCAGTGATACCATGTCCAGGTCAACGGGGGGTGCTGTCAACGATGTCACCCGGTTTCTGTCGTCGGGGACGGCGCTGGCGCCGGGGTCTCCCACCTCCAACTCCGTGTTCTCTGCTGCCAGCCAGGCCGACTGGGCGGCCAAGAGACTGGTGTGGGTGCCATCAGAGAAGCATGGCTTTGAAGTAAGTTGGTGTTGTCCACTCAGATGACAAACGCACATCATTTTGGCTTCACGAGCACCAACATGTAGTAGACGTTGAAAGGGTTAGTGGCTCTCACTATGTGAATATTAACCCTCTGGTAAATTATTACCCCTAAGTATGTTACTTTGACTGCAGGTGTTGTCACACACGTGGGGAAACACATGCACGTGGTGTGAGAAGATCTTTTCATGTATCTCATTTAGGATTTCTGTGACCCCATGATGATGTCCAGTACCTTTTTTTGTGCTTCCCCTGTTCCTGTTAGCTCCTTTAATTTCATCTGTGATGCTCTGCAACAAATTCAGTCTAATAACTATCACAAGGCAATCGTCATAATATTCTGCTCCAGTGTGTCTCACTACTTGCATAATGAACACTGAGTTCTCATTGGAGCAAACTGTAGGATGTGACATGTGAATTTGATGTCATATCTCTGAGCCTCCCTCTCTCTGCTGGACTGGTTTCATAGCGAGCTCTATGAATAGAACAATACTCTCCTTCAGACTCCTAATGTTAAAGAGGCCGTTGCAGAGACACTGACTTCATTTTACACTCATGATCTGAGAATGGCACTGGCGGATAAAAACATACACACATTAAACCACTCTGCACACAGGCGCTGATCCAGTTTCATTTTCTGAGTATGTCGTGTTCAGTCTGTGACTAATATACACCCACACGCACACAAACACATACAGTATTTTGTGTGTCGTGCATTTCAAGTAGCAGAGACAATAAAGTGTGGCGAACCGGAGTCCTGTGACCCGGTCAGAGCATGATTTTACTACTTCCTGTCCAACAAGCACAAGACTGACAGCATGACAAAGAGGGTCTTTTATCTGTTTTCTGTCACCATCCATCTGTGTCTGTTGTTGAGGACACTTTAAAAGCTCACTTGCAGAGATTTCACCATAGTTTCAATGTTTGTTTTACTTGAGAGCCAGTTAACGGTAAAGTCAGATCGATCTGTTAAATGCAAACACAATTGTTTTATTATTTATGGTGAAGAATGAAAGTTCCCATGATTGAAACTTGTTTGTAACTAGGAAACAGTTTAGTGTGTCTTATTTTTAGTCAGGGAGAATTTTATTACAAGCTGTTAGTGCTCAGTTCAAACAGAAATCTGTAATTTATTACTCCCTGGCAATTAAACGCTAACAAACAACATAATTTTAATGCAATTCCAAATAGCACATTTAACATGATTATTTTAATTTTGAATATATTCATTATTGTGATCAGATCTAAATAAATAAATATTGTTTTTCTCCAATAGATTCTTTGCTTCATCTCTATTTCTGTTTTTCCTCGCAGTCGGCCAGTATTCGGGAGGAGCGCAGCGACGAGGTCGAGGTCGAGCTCACAGACAGCCAGCGGAAGTTGACTCTGTCCAGGGAGGAGGTGCAGCGGATGAACCCTCCTCGCTTTAGTAAAGTGGAGGACATGGCCGACCTCACCTGCCTCAACGAAGCCTCGGTGCTGCACAACCTCAGAGAGAGATACTATTCTGGCCTGATCTACGTGAGTGCACCAAACTGTGAACGTATGAAAGGATGAATGTGTACGACTACACGCCCTATGTGCACGATCACATCAAAACAGAGGCCACAGACACAGTGTGATGTTGTGTGCATGCATGCTTGCGGTCAACTCCTCTGACATTCCCTGTGTAACTGATATGGGGAGGTTAGAGAGTTGCAGAGTCAGCTTACAAAGTTGCTCCTGAGTATGTAGTGACGTTTCTGGTTTCGCTGTAGAAAAGGGACAACAAGGGTCCAGAAGAAGAGATATGACGTGGATCAGACAAACAGTAGCCAATCAGACTATTGTAGTATAAAATAAATGCACTGACCTTTTGAATGCTGTTGCTGAGAGGAAAGGTTAAGAGATGAGCACAGATGGATTGTTGGAATAGCTCAGAGGGGCGTGTTACATTATGAGATAAGGTAGCACGGCTTTATGATCCTAATTCTCACTATAGTTGGAGACAGATTACGAGAATATTCATTTCTGGTTGTAGCTGGCCCCAATGTAACTATTAATTGGCTTTCCATGAGTCATGATTGTTCTTTATACACAAAGAGTGAAACTTATTACAGAAATTTTATATGTGTGCTTGTGTGTGTGTGAGCATGTGTTTTGTATGTTACACGTGTGTAGGCAGTGTGTCATTTTAAATCGTTTTAATGAATTCTCCTTTGACAAGGTTGGACTGTTCATTTTGCTAAACAAATTTAATCCTGCTTACAATTTCCACATGATCGTTAGCTTAGCCCTGAATGTTTGCGTAAGGTGTTCTGTTTACCTGTGCCACAATTACTAGTCAAGCGTGCCAACCTGCGCGAGTGTTGATTCCAGAAAAAAAAAGAGCCCTATGCTCTCTAATCTCCTTCCTGTGTGTTTCTTCAGACATATTCAGGATTGTTCTGCGTGGTGGTGAACCCTTACAAGAACCTGCCCATCTACACAGAAGCCATCGTGGAGATGTACCGGGGCAAAAAACGCCACGAGATGCCCCCGCACATCTATGCTATATCAGAGGCCGCCTATCGCAGCATGCTACAAGGTACTCGCCGCTATCTCTGACCTCTGACCCTTTATTAACTTTGACACCCATGCTATCAGCTCAGTGTGTCATGGAATGTGGTGCTGAGCCACACCATGGATTTGGAGGTGTGGTAGGTTCCGTAGCTTTTATCAGAAACTTAAAAAATAAAAGTTACGATAATATCTTTTGTGACAGGGACGTCTAGGTGCGGCACTCCTTTTTTGTTATGTCATGGAATATTTGTGACCACAAATTAAACTCAGAACAACAATGCAGGACAGAGATTTTTTTTGGGCCCCACCTGTCATGGTGACTTCATTAAATGACACAGAGAATTCCCAGCATCCATTTGAATGCAGTCAAGGGTTTATTGAGCAATGTCTCTGCCTCAGGGTGTCTTCCTGAGATAACACAACAGGACAGATACACCTCCCTCCCCCGACGGTTTGAAGGTGTGTTACCACAGTGATTGAACCTGTTGGACCAGTATGAATTCTTCCAGATGAACACATGGGAATCTGAAAAGCAGACACTGTCCTCCCACTGACTGCTCAGCATTCTGTGGGTGCTGGCAGCCTTGAGGGACCAGTTCAGCTGGTGACTTTCTTCTTACTGCATTGTCATTTAGGTAAAGTGAGTGAGACTGTCACAAATAAGGGCTCGTGTGACACCACTGCTGCATTCCTATAACATATTAGAGACCAAAACGTGAGGTGTGAGGCCTGACAGGAGTCTCGAGCACACTTCATGCCTGGCTGACGTGGGTGGATACTTAGCGTAACATGAGCTCACCAATGGCCTCTCTCCAATATAGCACCTTGCAGTGTGTGAATCATATTTCGGCATGCACAGACTTCTGTCTATCATTCATAGGCCATTGGGAGATTTAGTTTTAATTGTTTTTAACCTGCTGTTGTTGATTGAGTTGTCATGCTAGATCGTGGGAACTGACACAGTTTGATTTGACTCATAGGGTCTGAACTCCAATTGTTTTTTTTCTTTCTCTCACAGACAGAGAAGATCAGTCGATCCTCTGCACGTGAGTAACACGCACTCGGACACCAGTGTGGGTTATGTGGGTTTGTTCCTTGTATTTTGCCATCAGGGAAAATCTCTGTAGGGGTCACGCTAGGCGAATAGCTCTGTGTATTCATGTGTTTTATGTTGTGCTTTACTTTCTGCATGAATGCTTGTATGTAAGTGTAATATACTCAGGTTTTATACAAATATGAGCCAAAATGTTTTTGTATGAATTAACGTTACACGGATCTAAAGTCATTTTTCAGTGGTGTAATACAAACAGACAGAGAAGGATTACCACGGGACATTTTGACCAAGGACATTTTCATAGTACATAGTGTGTATTAGGCACTGCAACACCACACAAGCTACATATTTGTAATTTGTTTTTGCATATATTCATGCTTGTGGGATTTGCAGCTTGTGGCACTGAGGCACTGGTCTTCATATGATTGATCAATTTAACCCGATTTCCAAAAATTCCAAATTAAGTTCAGTTCAGAGCAGAAAACCAGAACTGGAGATTTAAGGCCTGTAAAATGAACACAGGCTCCTCCTGTCTGCCTCAACCCATCATTTGTCTGTCTACCTGTTTGCTTGAGGTCCTGCCATCCATCTCAGTGACATTTTGCTTTCCTGCCAGACTCTTCCTGCCATTGTCAAGAATACCCCTCTGAGTTCATCTTGCATCGGTGTCTCAGTGTATTTGGGATAGTTGTCTTTTACTGCTGCTATTTCTGATCCATTCTCCTTCTTTCCTCTCCAAGAGCAACAATACTGACACAGCCCGTATCCTCTGCACCTGCTTTTTATTTACATCTGTGGCTTTGAATGCACTGCATGGGCTTCGGGTTTATTGGTGTGTCTGTGTGTGTGTTTTTGGAGCCTTGTTCTTGTGCGTTCCCTCTCTCAAAAATGCTTAGGTACACCATTTATAATTTGGGTCATGTGTGTTTAGAAAGGACCACTCTTTTTAGAGAACGGTAGTCATTGTGTACGCTTGTGTTCCTCCTATGGTTATGTATGTATGTGTTGTGTGTTCCAGAGGTGAATCCGGAGCTGGAAAAACAGAGAACACGAAGAAAGTCATCCAGTATTTGGCTCACGTGGCCTCCTCCCATAAGAGCAGCACTCTCGGAAGGAACAAGGAAGCTGTGCAGGTACGTCACGTGACTGAAAACTCACCGTGGCTGGAAAAATGAAGCGTTAAGAAAAGAAGGGCCTTTTAGGGAGATTAATAATAAAAGAAGGAAAATAATAGGAAAGATGGAGAAGGTGAAGGGGGGGGTAGGGAAGAAAGAGGAAAAATTAATATATAAGTAGAGTCTGAAGAAAGTGGCACACGGACGAGATGGACAATTTAATAAACACACAGGAGAATATTAAAATCACTAGTCCATGTAACAGTGGTTAGGAAGCTGCATGTCAACCCAGTGGATATGCTGTAAATGAATCACATCCAGTTGCAGTGGTTTTAGCTTCTCATAAAACAGGCAGAATTTTTAATGAAAATGCTGTTTTAGAATCATGATTATTTGCACTCTGTCACGGGATGATGCTTCTCTTGCATCTCGTTTCCATCTCGTAACGTACAGCACAGACAAAAGAGGGGTGTCAATGTCAGAAGAAAGAAAATAAGATGCATGTTGCTAATAAAAATTGTCCTTTGACCTATTTCAACCTACTTTTCACTGTTTTTTGCCTAACCAAATAACCCATCACTCAATCTGCATCCCTTCTTATTTCTTATGGACTCATTATATATTTAGTACATGTGCTTTACTGCTGTTTTCCTTCTGTCAAATCTCTCCTCGATTTGGGTTTCCTCAGTCAGATCTGTAGCTTTTCTCAGCTATGTTCCTAACCAACCTTCCTTCCTCCCAGCACTCCTCTCCCCTCATTCTCTTCTCTCTGCATTGTTCTTCTCTCCTTCCTGCATGCTCAGATGGATGGTTCTAGGTCCTTAACAAGAGGCAGTTCTATGGTAAACAGGGTGAGTTTCCTCTGTCCTTCCCTTCGCTTTTCACTGCTCCTGTTTTTCTCCTGGAGGGATGCCACAGTGACTCTGACTAACCCAGCAGAGAAACCTCAAACCTACTGTCCCCACTAATGTCGCTCCACAGAGCGGTCGAGCCTTGTACTGTGCAGTGTAACTGGTTTCTGGTTTCTTTGTTTGTTGTTGTGATCTTATTGTGTCTTTTTGTGTTTGTTTATCCCATTCATATGTTTAACCACCCACCTTCTCTCCTCCCCCCTCAATTCATCAGAGTTTACAATATGTGAGTATGAACTTGTAAACCACAACTTGTGGTTTTTAGCTATTTGGGATCAAATGTCGTAGAAGTTAAATATTCTCCTAGAATGGATATGATTTGTCTTGTTACATCAAGAGAATCATAGCTCAAGCTTGTATTGCTCTGAATTAAACAAAGCTTGGGTTTGGGGGTCTCTAGTCTTGGCCTGTTTTATTCTCCTGGTTTCACCCTATGGACCTAGTTTTAGTTTTCCATTCCCAGTGACTTCCTCAGGTATTTGTCGCACATGGACGCGTGTCTGCTGTGAAGGTGGCTCTGTGTGAATGCAGCTGAATGGTAGCAGACTCGGGTTTGGGAGCGGACATGGCTGTTGTTGTTGCAGTTGTCCTCATGTTTGTGTTGCAAGTTTAAACATGGACATATTTACCTGTGTGTTTTTCTCAATGTGTGCAATGTACACATTGTCTGCTGTGCCTTTCATCTCTGTACAAACTGCCTCCCTCCTGCTCTGTGTGCCTGTGTTTGTGCGCTCTTAGCGTTGGCCGGCCAACATTACTTGCCAGTTTTTACAGTGTCACTCCCGTAGCAACAGTAACTCCCTTGGTCCCCATCAGTGGCTGCGGCTGTTGCAACTGCTGCACTGGTAATGCGTCAACAGCAGTAATGCATTGCAGCTATGGCTGGGATCAGTCGACACGTAGCTCGTGTGCGACGTTAGCACTTAACGCTGCAGCTTCCTTGATCGCTCCGCAACAGTGGTTCTCAACCGACACACATTAGCTGGCTTCTGAAAATCGCCTTTTAATACAGAGTTTAAATTCTAATGAGTTAAAGGTGATTGATGCCCGTATTATTGATTGCCAAACCTAATGAGGGTCCATTTCTCCCGCTGACGTTGAGAATCATTTGTTCCTGGTCGTGGCAGTTGAGTGTGTTGCTGGTGCTATTTTAGGCCCTAAAATGCACCAGTTTGTGTCACTGCTGTTCAACAATGAGTCATGCATTCTTATACTTTGCATAACAGATCAATGGTTGGTCCAAAGACAGCAGGCTTTAACGGTGCATTTTAGTGGATGGCCCCTATGGAAGTGGTTTCTGATGGTATCTGTGTCTATGTTTAGTGTTGTGACGCTGATCTGAAGTCTCCCATGTGTCTCAGGGCGAGCTGGAGCGACAACTGCTGCAGGCCAACCCCATACTGGAAGCGTTTGGCAATGCAAAGACTGTCAAGAACGATAACTCTTCTCGATTTGTAAGACCTGTTCACATTTATGTGTCCTTCGCTCCTCCTACGTCTCATTTCAGTGTTTTAATATTTATGATCAAATTAAATTGCAACATAAAACCACTTCTCTTCCTCCTTCAGGGTAAATTCATCCGCATTAACTTTGATGTGGCGGGGTACATTGTTGGTGCCAACATTGAAACCTGTATCCTTTGACATGTTTGCCCAGATACGTACATTCACTTGTTAAATCTGTGAATCATTGTTAAGTTGAAGGTTTGTATCATAATCTCAAATACACACTCATTTTTACTGTGTTTATAATAAACTGCACTGCTATGCCACTCTTGTTGGTACATTTGCCCATGACCTATAAATCTAGACCTCCTTGAGAAGTCTCGGGCCACTCGGCAGGCCAAAGATGAACGGACATTCCACATCTTTTACCAGATGTTGTGTGGAGCTTCAGCAGAAACCAGAGGTGAGCAACAACTAAGGAACCATACAGTGCTACAACAGTGGTCAAGTACTGTTATTTCCCACTGTGCATTTTCACTTAAATCTCCGTCTTGCCTCCTTCCTCCCGTAGCGGACCTGCTCTTAGGAACTGCTGACGAGTATCGCTTTCTCAGTGGAGGTTCCATCCCAGTTCCTGGGCAGAGCGATTGCGACAACTTCACTCAGACCATGGACTCTATGGCCATAATGGGCTTCACCCCAGAAGAGTCATTATGTAAGAGAGCAGATGAGTGGGAGAAAACGAGAGAATAATTAGCTTATTGCATGTTTCAGCCTTGCTATCGCTCACATTCTCTCTCTCTCTCTCTCTGTCTGAACTCTTCGTAGCCATGCTGAAGGTGATCTCCTCTGTGCTCCAGTTTGGGAATATAAGCTTCATGAAGGAGAAGAACCATGACCAGGCCTCCATGCCTGACAACACAGCCGCTCAGAAACTGTGCCACCTGCTGGGCATCAATGTGCTCGAGTTCACTCGTGCCATCCTCACGCCAAGGATCAAAGTGGGCCGAGAGTACGTGCAGAAGGCCCAGACGAAAGAACAGGTGTGATTTATGAAGTATAGGGGTTTGTTCTTAGGCGCTATCGATGTCCAGTTCAAATATGAAAGACAGGTCCTTGTATTTGTTTCTTCTCTTAGGCTGACTTTGCTGTAGAGGCCCTGGCAAAGGCCTCGTATGAGCGTCTCTTCAGGTGGCTGGTGCACAGGATAAACAGAGCCCTGGATCGCAGACAGAGACAGGGAGCCTCCTTCATAGGGATCCTGGATATTGCCGGATTTGAGATCTTCCAGGTATGTTCGGGAGTAGTTCACCGTGGAACGTCTCCACGAGTATTGAGTTTTTCTTTTCACTGTTAAAATGACTTTATGAATAATTCCACCTTTGTTTGCTTTCCTTGAACCCTGCAGCTAAACTCCTTTGAGCAGCTGTGCATTAACTACACCAACGAGAAGCTGCAGCAGCTCTTCAACCACACCATGTTCATCCTGGAGCAGGAGGAGTACCAGCGGGAGGGCATCGAGTGGAACTTCATTGACTTTGGCCTGGACCTCCAGCCCTGCATTGACCTCATTGAGAGACCGGTACATGACAACAAAACCCCAGACTGTGACATCGATTGGGAAATCATTGACATTAAATTTTGTTGTTTTTGCCCTCCCGTCTGTGTCAGGCCCACCCACCCGGTGTGCTGGCCCTGCTGGATGAAGAGTGTTGGTTCCCCCGCGCGACAGACCGCTCATTTGTGGAGAAGCTGTCTGCTGAACAGGGCACCCACCCAAAGTTCTTCAAACCAAAGCAGCCACGTGTGGAAGCTGACTTCTCCATCATTCACTATGCTGGAAAGGTACCCCCCACCCTATTTTTTAGCTGTCATCTTTCCCAGTCCAGCAAACCACCCAGCAAGAGGAAACGGCTCACCTTTTGTCTCCCCGCTCTCAGGTGGACTATAAGGCAGATGATTGGTTAGTGAAGAACATGGATCCTCTGAACGACAACGTGGCATCACTACTCCACCAGTCTTCTGATCATTTTGTCTCAGAACTCTGGAAGGACGGTGAGACATTCACTTCTATGCAAAGATAGAGGTTATGTACTTAAGAGCAATTGGAAATGCTTTCAAAAATTTGCTTTGGTTAAAAACATTAGCTAAATGAAATGCTAAAAAAAAATGTTCTAACTGTATTTCTGTTCCCCTTTTTCTGTCACACAACTCTACTTTCTTCCTGCTCTGTTTTAATTTTGGACCATGTCTTTGTTCTTCTTCTTCTTCTTCTTGTTCTCTCCTGTGTTTTCGTTTCCTCCTGTTCTCTTGTTTTCCTTCTCCTCTAATCTGGTTCTCACTTTGGTTCCTTCCCTCTTCTCTTGTCCTCTTCTTCTTCCTGCATCAGATATCCAAACTCTTCCTCGTGTTTACTTCTTTGACTCCTATGCCACCCTACAGGCTAATGGCTCCGACAGTAGGTTTTCCTCCTCCTCCTCCTCCTCCTCCTCCTCCGCGTGTCACACTCACACTCCTCATCTCTGCTCACATTACTCGGTTGTTTTCTGTCTACCCAGTGTAAGATTGTAGTGTGATTTTTTTTTTTTTTTTTTTTTTTTTTTTTTTTTTTTTTTTT